>JAESUZ010002644.1:0-1200000 GCA_017311185.1 Proteles cristata cristata | reverse complement strand
TATGCAGATGGTAGATGACCACAGGTCAAAACGGGGCAAGCAATGTAGTACTGTATTGAAAAAAATAATTAAGAAAAAACAAGGTGCAGAAGCCCTCTGCACTCGAAATTGCTGTTATTTCTCAGGATGACTTATTTAGACAGAAGACAAAGATTTCCAGAGTCATGTATACCTATTTCAGAGAAGATGTCGAAACACTATTCTGACTTCGTAACTGTACCGCCAAGTGCTGGGTTCCATTAGGGTATTTATTTTCCCAAAAAGAAAACACCTAGGATGACATACGACAAGATTTCATTCCTGCCTTTTGAGAAATGATGGAAAGAACACCTCTTGTTTCACATACAGAAGAAAGTGAGTCCGAGGAGTGTCACGAAGCCAGCCTCAATTATTTGCAAGAACAGGCGTGTTCTGGTGGGTTCCAGAGTCCCACTGTCCCCAAAGAATGGTACCTGGGATAAGTTTCAGGACAGATTACGGTCCAATAGATGAACATTTCCCAACAAACAGAGAGGACCAAAGAACTAATTCCTCTCTGGGAATGATGCTGCTACTACTGAATATAAGCTAATGATAAATTGGGGGACATTACAGAGGTGACTCAAACATGCGGTGTAAGCTTGGGCCTTAAAGCACATTATTTGATGAGATTCTATAATTATAACCCTCCATGCAAAACTTCACATGTGTTCATTACAGTCATCAAGACTCACAGGCAGACTTCCTGGAAAGAAAGCAAAGGACTCTAAAAAACAACTTCCTTTCTACCCCTCAAAATATAGGAGAAAATGAAAAGCAGAGAGAAAACCTCATCTGCATTAATAGCAAAGGGCGGGGGCACCTGAGTAGGTAAAGCATCTAACTTAAGCATCCAAACCTCAGGGTTCACGAGTTCGAGCCCTGAGTCGGGCTCTGTGCTGACAGCTCAGAGCCCGAAGCCTGCTTTGGATTCTGTCTCTTTCTCTCTCTCTACCCCTCTCTGGCTCGTACTCTGTCTCTCTCTCTCTCTCTCAAAAATTAATAAGCATTAAAAAAAAATTTTTTTAATGTTTTAATGTTTTATTAATTTTTGAGACAGAAAGAGACAGAGCATGAACAGGGACAGGGCCGAGAGAGAAGGGGACACAGAATCTGAAGCAGTCTCCAGGCTCCGAGCTGTCAGCACAGAGCCCGACACGGGGCTCGAATCCACGAACTGTGAGATCATGACCTGTGCCCAAGTTGGACACACTACCGACTAAGCCATCCAGGTGCCCCAAATTTCGTTTTTAATAGTGAAGGACTTATCAATCAGAAGCGACCCAAATGGACCAAATAGAGCCTGCTGGGAATATGCGTGGCTCTCTTTTCTGCCTGTGACATAGTGCAGAGCAGAAGGAAGAAAGTGACAAAGGTTCTGAAAGACTCCCTGACATCCCCGGACTTGGAAGGGTAAGCGAGTCCCTATAGAAACTCACCTTCCTACCTCTACTAGCTGTGAAGGAGCTAAGGAGAGAGTATACAGCAACCCGCCCGCGTGTTTCCTCCGAGCAGGCAGGGGTGAGGGCTGCAAAGCACTCCTACTTTGCAAAGTGGCCTCAGAACGCAGAGAAATATGCCCACATGGACGCACAGAACCCGAATCCCATCAATGGCAAGGCACCCTTCTGAAGGATTTCTCATCAAAGAGGCTGGCTCACCCAAAAGAGGAGGAACACATGGGCCCAGATGTAAAATATAACAAAATTAAGCAGCAGCAAAGCTGGCAGGCTGAGGCCCTCTACTGCCACAGAACCTTCCACACCGTCCTACTCTAGCAAGCGACGCACTAAAAACAATATATACCATCATCAGCCAGCCCTCTGACTCAAGTGCTAAGGGAAGGACACGAACAGACCCAAGGCAAATAGGGAAGGAAGCCAATGAGATTCCACCCACACTATTTCTGGACGAACGTTAGGGCCAGACAGCATGCGGACCACTCGGAAGAAGATGAGGCACAGAACATGCGAAAAAGGAAAATGAAGACAACAGTTTGGAAGATTTACTCTAGGAAACAGAAGGGGAAAGAAAGTGTGTAACCGCTCTGTACTATCAAGAATATTTAAGAAAATGTGGGGGCGCCTGGGTGGCTTAGTCGGTTAAGCGTCCGACTTTCACTTGGGTCATGATCTCGCGGTTTGTGGGTTCGAGCCCCGCGTCGGGCTCTGTGCTGACTGCCAGCTCAGAGCCTGGAGCCTGTTTCAGTCTATGTCTCCCTCTGTCTCTGACCCTCCCCTGCTCACACTGTCTCTCTCTCTCTCTGTCTCTCTCTCTCTCTGTCTCTCTCTCTCTCTATCTCTCCTAGAAATAAATAAAACATTAAAAAAAAAAGGATATTTAAGAAAATGTGGACTGTTTGACATAGGATATTAAAACATGGAACAAGGTAGAAAGAAAACTGTCAGAGCTAAGTTAAGAAAATAAGGGGGAAAATATGACACTGCAGAACTTAAAAATGAAGTCGAAGAGGGGTACCTGAGTGGCTCAGTCAGTTAAGCAACTGATTTCAGCTCAGGTCATGATCTCATGGCTCATGGGTTTGAGCCCCGCATCGGGCTCTGTGCTGACAGCTCAGAGCCTGGAGCCTGCTTCAGATTCTGTGTCTCCCTCTCTGCCCCTCCTATGCTCCACACTCTGTTTCTCTTTCTGTCAAATAAATAAACATTTAAAAAATATATCTTTAAAAATAAATGGATCACTCTCGTATCAGGCTCTGTGCTGACAGCTCGGAGCCTGGAGCCTGCTTCAGATTGTGGGTCTCTCCCTCTCTCTGCCCTTCCCCGTTCATGCTTTATCTCTCAAAATTAAATGTTTAAAAAAAATTTTTTTAAATGAAGTCAAAGAATAAAAATCATATAGCAGGAACTCCCAGCATTCCAGCTATATGCCAACCACTGGCAAGTCAGCATCGCAGGAAAGAAATCAGAGCAAATCACAGGAGGAAAAGAATGGAGAAATGAAGCAGGTAGAGGCTTTGGTAGAGAAAAAACAGAAGTCTAGTATAAGAAGTAGTAGTGTGCCTAAAGAAGAAAACAATTCCTGCGGAACAAAGAAAATACTCAATGATAAACTGGGGAAAATCTTTGAAATGAAGGGCTCAAGATACAGATAAAATGGGTTCAGAGTGCTTCGGGATAAACAATAAAGAATATAAAACACAAAAGCAAAAGCCTAGTGAAGTTTATCAAACTTCCATGTTAAGGAAAGAAAGAGACACTCAAACAGAATAGAATAGGCAAATCACAAAGGAAAAAACATTCCGGCTGACTGCAGACTTCTCATCAAATTTAGATGTCAGGAAACAAGGAAGAAACATCTACCACGTGGCAAGCAATGTGGGTGGAAAAGACCTAGAGTTCAAGAACGCTATGCCCATGCGAGCCGTCAGTTACGTGTGAATTCCACAGAAAGGCATTCCCAAACACACACGAAAAGTGAACACATTGTCCATAGACCCTTCACAAAACATCTATCCGAAAGCATAATCCACCCAACTCATAAGTGAATGAAAACAAATTAAAGCATACGATTGAAGAAACTGAAAGAAGAAATTTCTGGTGATGAGCATTTATGTAAATATGGAGCTAATGCTAAATGTGTAGTTTTAATTACAGACAGAAACATATATAAATACCAAAATTTGTGAATGAATGCTGAATAATAAGCAATACGTAACAAAATACTTTGATGGGTTTCTTTAGGCTTAACTAGAAATGATTCCCTGTGATCATCCCAGGCATTGAATATGAAAGCAAAGGATTAAGAGTTTTAGAGAGTGCAAAAATAAATGAACTCTGTGTATGAACTTTGCAAAACTACAGAATCATTTGTGAAATGTTAATGTTCCCATTGGCTGCAAGATCAAACGTTGACTTTATGCTGGTGGAAGTGAACAGAAACAGTGAGGAGGAGGAGGAGGAGGGAAACAAGCAGAAGAAAAACCATTTCAGGATAAGAAAGCAGATCTACTGAAGTTCAAGTCAGGAAGCTGTGAGCAAAGGAAGAGCAGAATACACAAAACGTGGATTAAAACAAAACAAAACAAAAAACATGGAAACTATCCTGAATGTACCTTGAATACCATGTACACCTCTCATTCCAACTGATATAAATATCCTTTTAACACTCAAATTAAGAAAAGTTCGGTTTTCTATATATATGTTTAGCCTTTCAATGACCATCAATAAAACTACAGGGACAGACTTGAACCTTCAGAAAAATGTCCTTAGCCACAGACTATTTTATGTTCTTATAAGACTTTCATCATTTAGGAATAAGAAAAATTCTGGGGCGCCTGGGTGGCTTAGTCGGTTAAGCGTCCGACTTTCGCTTAGGTCATGATCTCGCGGTTCGTGGTTCGAGCCCCGCGTCGGGCTCTGTGCTGACTGCCAGCTCAGAGCCTGGAGCCTGTTTCAGTCTGTGACTCCCTCTCTCTCTGACCCTCCCCTGCTCATGCTGTCTCTCTCTCTCTCTCTCTCTCTCTCTCCTAGAAATAAAATAAAAAAACAAAAAACAGGAATAAGAAAAATTCAGAACACGCAAATTATATACGAGTAGAGCAGAAAACGGATGTAATACAGATGAGGGAGTGGTAAATTACAGCCATGGTGCCAAACCTGGCTTGCTGCCTATTTTTGTAAATAAAGTTTCATTTGAACATAGCCACACCCATTCACTAACAAAGTTTACGGCAGAGCTGAGTAGCTGCAACAGAGATCATATGGCCTACACAGCCAAAAATATTTTCTATCTCCCACTTTACACTGAAAGTTTCTCAACACCTGCTAATAGATGAACAAATTTTGCTCCACTGTACACGGTGGGGGGGAGGGGTTGGGGGGAGAAGGGGACACGATAAATACTATTCCATCTCTGAAACAGAAAAGCTGAGGAATACCACTAGCAGTTATCTAGAACTACCAACAGTAAAATTAAGAGCAGACTATGTATCCTTCAAATTATCCGAGGTGAAAAACACAAGAAACCCGATATAAGCCAAATAGCAAAGGAGGGAGAGCAGGAAGGAGGGAGAAACAGAAAGAAGAGAATTGCCAGAAATCAATAAAAGAGTCAGGAGACAGAAATCAGATGCAAAAACAAAAAAACCAACTATATCTATCATATCCACATGTGTAAGTCAAATGAATTCAATTACTGAAGGAAAAGACTCTCAAACTGGGGGTAAAACAAAAAACCAAAAACGAAACAAAACCTCTGAGAGGAGCAGCAACAAATATTAAGAATAGTTGAAAATAGGGGCACCTGCGTGGCTCAGTCGGTTAAGCATCCAACTTTGGCTCAGGTCACGATCTTGCAGTCTGTAAGTTCAAGCCCTGCATCGGGCTCTGTACTAAGAACTCAGAGCCTGGAGCCTGCTTCAGATTCTGTGTCTCCTGCTTTATCTCTATGCTCACCCAACTTGCACTCTGTCTCTGTCTCTCTCTCTCAAAAATAAACATTAAAAAAAAAATTTTTTTTTTAATTTTTTTTTAATGTTTTATTTATTTCTAGGAGAGAGAGAGAGACAGCGTGAGCAGGGGAGGGTCAGAGAGAGAGGGAGTCACAGACTGAAACAGGCTCCAGGCTCTGAGCTGGCAGTCAGCACAGAGCCCGACGCGGGGCTCGAACCCACGAACCGCGAGATCATGACCCAAGCGAAAGTCGGATGCTTAACCGACTAAGCCACCCAGGCGCCCCCAAAAAAAATTTTTTTTAATAGTTGAAAATAAATCAAGAAACAGACCAAGCAAACGGAAACAAAAGACCCATACTGAATACTCAACAAAGTTGAATTCAAGATGCAAAAGAACGGACTTACTTAAAAAGGTAATGTTATACAATGAAAGTTTAATTCTCATGGACATTTTTAAGGCACCTGAAAACATACTTACATATATAAAACAAAACTCTCTGGAAATACAAGGAGTTGCCATAACGTTACAACAATGGAAAACTTCAGCTCAATTCTCAGTACTTGGTAGATTCACAATATAAATAAGGAGATTCACTACAAATCTAAGCAATAAAATTTAACAATAAATAACAATATAGCAGTAAGTTAACACTCATAATCTTATGTCTTATTATATATATATGTATATATATATACACACACACACTTTACGCATTTGTAGAACAAAAATTGACTATATATCAGGCCATAATACATTCCTAAAAGTAAAATGGAGGCCTGGCTGGCTCAATTGGTCAAGCATGCGACTCTTGATCTCGGGGCAGAGTTTGAGCCCATGCTGGGTGCAGAGATTCTTAAAAATAAAACCTTTAAGGGGCGCCTGGGTGGCTTAGTCGGTTAAGCGTCCGACTTTCGCTTAGGTCATGATCTCGCAGTTCGTGGGTTCGAGCCCCGCGTCGGGCTCCGTGCTGACTGCCAGCTCAGAGCCTGGAGCCTGTTTCAGTCTGTGACTCCCTCTCTCTCTGACCCTCCCCTGCTGATGCTGTCTCTCTCTCCTAGAAATAAATAAAACACTTAAAAATAAATAAATAAATAAATAAATAAAACCTTTACAAAAAAAAAAAAAGGCAGGGGCACCTGGCTGACTCAGTCGGTTAAGCATCCAACTTTGGCTCAAGTCATGATCTTGCGGTTTGTGGGTTCGAGCCCCGTGTTGGGCTCTGTGCTGACAGCTCAGAGCCTGGAACGTGCTTCAGATCCTATGTCTCCCTCTCTCTCTGCCCCTCCCCCTCTTGCACTGTCTCTGTCTCTCTCAAAATAAATAAAATTTTTTTAAAAAGGAAAGGAAAAACAGTACAGGCCAAATTTTCCTATCAAAATGAGGTAAGACTAGAAATAAGTAACAAAAATCATAAACATTTAGAAAATTTTAAACTATCTTCAACAACTCCGGTTCAAAGATAAAAATCAAAACCATAATTTAAAAATGTCTGTAGTATAAATACTACATAGAAACAAGTAGAAAAATTCAAAGCTTTAAACACTTTTTTTTTTATGTTTTATTTATTGAGAGAGAGATAGAGACAGTGTGAGCAGGGGAGGGTCAGAGAGAGAGGAGACACAGAATCTGAAGCAGGCTCCAGGCTCACCCAGGCATCCTATCAAAGCTTTAAATACTTCTAATTCAAACCTAGAAAATACTAAAATAATCAAATTAGGGCGCCTGGGTGGCTCAGTTGGTTGAGCATCTGACTTCAGCTCAGGTCACGATCTCACGGTTTGTGGGTTCGAGTCGGGCGCTGGGGTCTGTGCTGACAGCTAGCTCAGAGCCTGGAGCCTGTCTTCGGATTCTGTGTCTCCCTCTTTCTCTCTGACCCTTCCCTGCTCATGCTGTCTCTATATCTCTCAAAAATAAATAAAACATTTAAAAATTTTTAATAAAATAAGAGTCAAATAATTTTAATTCTAGAAAATATCAAAAGTACAACCAAATAAACCTAGAGAAATTGCAAAAAAGAAAATAGTAAAGATAAGGCAAGAATAAATAGCAAGGGTTCGAAGACCATTCGATGGGGAAAGAATATGTCCTTTCAATAAATGGTACTTGAACAATTAGATAGCCACTTGTACAAAAATGAAGTCTGAGCCCTACCTCACACCATACACAAAAATCACCTCAAATTGCATCAGAGGCCTACATATAAGACATAAATCTACAAAATCCTTAGGAGAAAACATGAAAGTAAATCTCTGAGACCTGAGATTTAGCAATAGTTTCTTAAAACTAAAAGCAGAAGAAACAACAGGAAAAAAGTCACAATCAGAAACGTCTGTGTGACAGTACAGTTTTGCACATGGCCAAACCTGTCGTATAATCCTATCGGTTCTATTTTATTTTCCCCTTGGACACATTTATTCTAGAGCACTCCATCCTTCTGCAAATAAAACAGTCGATTTTCCAGAAATATCAAAATTAATAAAATTGAAGTGAAAAGCAATAAAAACCTAACTAATAAACTGAGGTATTTGTTAGTTGTTTTTGTAAACAGGCAGTATAGAAAAATATAAAAATGGAAATTAATCCAATAAAAGGCAAATAAATATATTTTTTTCTTTTTTACCATCACATTGACAAAACAGTCACTAACACAAACTAGAGGTGCAGCAGTAAACTGATACAACCTTTCTGAGAGATAAGGTGGTGATGTATATCAGAATTTAAAGTCTGTCATTTGACTGATGACCTAACTCTGAGGAACTTACCTGCTAAAGAGTCAACTGTACAAGTATAAAAAATGGATTCCCTACAATATTCACTGTAGCATTAACTATTACTTTTTAAAATGGAATCAAACTAAATATCTAGCAGTAGTCAGAGATCAGGTGTAAGTGCTAATAAAGGTGCTGGTTAATACTGAACAAGGTCCCCCAGTGGAAGGGGAAAACCCTCATTGGTAGCACCTGCCAATCTCTGTGGTGTAAATACTCCCCATCATGGCTGATTTCAAGCTATCAAAGTGAAGTCACTAGGCCAAGAATTGAGAACTAGCTTTCATGAGTAGAGGTAAGCTAACAGCAGCACACCACTGTAGGACTGAGAATATAGTAGAAAAAAGAAAAAACCAACAACACTGCAACACTAACAAGCATAAATGTGATGTAAAAGATTTATATCAACCGGGCAAGATATCCATTCCATATTACTGGATGAAAAAGCCAATTACGTACAGAACTTATGTTATATAATCTGTAACAGTATAAACTTACATGTGTATGTATTTCACTGTCGTTTTGGAAGAAAAAGAATCATACAACAGTGATGTGTAAACACTACATTGAATCTAGTTTCACCTATAACAACAACAGTAAATCTGACTTTCATGGACTATCTACACCAGATTAAGATCTTTAACACCGAATAGAAAAAGATCAACAGATCTGGCTTCAAAATAATTAAAAGCTTCTGTATTAAATAGTACAAAACAAAGACAAAAAAAAAAAAAACCAAGAGACTGGGATTATGTTATTTACACTAAATATGAAAAAGGCAAACTTGGGTGGTGACCCAATGCATAATAGGAGAAGCTAGGATGGTCAGAGGACATGCCATTTATTAGTCCTGGACCCCAGCAAGGGCCGTGCATCCCCTGAATCAGTGGGCTATCTAAGTTCGCTCTAAGAGGAGCCAGCAGTATGGATATTTATTAGTTCTTAGCCCATTAGGAATTGACTGGAAATACAAATAGAGATAGATTTTAAGTATCTTTTGTTTCATCTCTCCCTAGCTCTGTTCTCAAATTATCCAAATTATTCAAAATGCATTTGCCTACATTTTGAGTCAAGAAATCCTTACAACTCGATTTTATCATGAACAAAGGCAGCCCATTTCGAATGCTGTTCACAAATGGCAGAATAGGCTTTAGGGCTTGTTGAGTAATCTACTCCCCGGGCTTGGATGGGATAGCCCCAGAATGTGAATAGCTACTAAGAGAACACAGTCGATTGAAGGGTGCCTTAATCAGCTAAAATTACAAGGTTACTTCTTCTTTTTTTTTTTAATATTTTATTTATTTCTAGGAGAGAGAGAGAGAGACAGCGTGAGCAGGGGAGGGTCAGAGAGAGAGAGGGAGTCACAGACTGAAACAGGCTCCAGGCTCCGAGCTGGCAGTCAGCACAGAGCCCGACGCGGGGCTCGAACCCACGAACCGCGAGATCATGACCTAAGCGAAAGTCGGACGCTTAACCGACTAAGCCACCCAGGCGCCCCACAAGGTTACTTTTATGTATTACATTCCTCCACAGAGAGTGTGAATCCACTTTGGCAAGACTACCTCGGGCTACTATGTATCTACTTATTGCCTTGGGCAACTGACCAGTGCGCTGCAGGAGGAGAAGCAGCCAGGTGAAGGCCGACTTCCGACTTCCATGCACGCATCTCTCAAGAGACATTCTACTAAGCCATCAGCACATTAGCAGAGTTCTCAATACAGTAAGAGATGCATTTCCATCACCTCAAGCAGCTGCCAGGTTCGAAGTATATACATACAGATGAATCACGTTGTAAGTTTTCCTTTTCGCGTGTGAATGGTTTTTCTCAGGACACTGCTTGACATGAGTTCTGTGCCTGGTCTATTTAACCACCTCTGGGAGTGAAAGGTCGGGGGAGAACGCGTGCAACAAAAACACCTCCCATACAAGCCAGACTGCTGCCCTTGCTCACCTCCCAACCTAGCATCGGGGACGGAAGGCCACCGGAGAGGCGACAGGGTTAGGAAATGCAGGAGGGCGGTAGACCTAGCAACAGAAGCGGCATCGGCCCGTCTCCTTCCAACCGCAGATGCTGAGCCCACGCACAGCACCGCCCGCCGTCCCCTCCTTCCTCCCGAGGCCAGCGCAGACACGACTGCGCCCGCCCTCCAGGCAGCGACACCCTCTGGGCAGCCGAGCCCTGCCGGCCTCCCCGTGACTCTGCTTCGCCTGGGACTCCGCTCCTTCTCCCCTGCACCTGTCCAACTCCAAATCCAAACTCAAGCTGACTAGATAATGAGGACGAGGCTGTGGCCAGGAGGAAAGCAGGCGTCGATGGATGCCAGACACCTGCCGGGCACCTCCATGGGAATCCGGCTCTTCTGCAGAGCTAGGCTGTGAGTCAGGGAGCCCTTTCTCCAGAATTCAGACAAGAGACCCAGGAAGTCACCATCCCGAAGTTTCTCTGAACATGGCCATGGCAAGTAAGGGCAGTTCAGAAACACAGTCCACTATCTGTTTTTCTGATTTCAATAAAAGCCCCATGGGGGGAAAAAATGGGCACAGGAATGGAAGAAGAAACAGACACAAATGATCCGTTCCTGGATTAATTCTCAATCTCCCCTGGAAGATGCTAGAAAAGGGATCTACCAGCTTCCCATACACAGCAGTCCCCCAACTGTGCTCCCCCACACGGAGGTGTGAGGAGGCACTCCCAGAGCCCAGACTCAGATGAGCAACCTGCTGTCACTGAATACGGCGGAAACGCCTTTGGACAGCAGACTCCCTGTAAGTAAGTGAAAAGCACCCCTTCGGGGCGCCTGGGTGGCTATCGGTTAAGTGTCCGACTTCAGCTCAGGTCATGATCTCACGGTTCGTGGGTTCGAGCCCTGCGTCGGGCTCTGTGCTGACAGCTGGGAGCCTGGAACCTGCTTCAGATTCTGTGTCTCCCTCTCTCTCTCTGACCCTCCCTTGCCTGCACGGACTCTGTCTCTCAAAAATAAAAAAAATATATTTTTTAATGTTTTTTTTTATTTTTAGGAGAGAGAGAGAGACAGCGTGAGCAGGGGAGGGTCAGAGAGAGAGGGAGTCACAGACTCTGAAACAGGCTCCAGGCTCTGAGCTGGCAGTCAGCACAGAGCCCGACGCGGGGCTCGAACCCACGAACCGCGAGATCATGACCTAAGCGAAAGTCGGACGCTTAACCGACTAAGCCACCCAGGCGCCCCATAAATAAAAAATATTTTAAAAAAAGGACTTGTCTTGAAAAGAAAAGCACAGCACTCCTTCAAGCCCAACGAAGGGGGGGATAGTAGTGAGTCAAAGAGAGTGGTCTAAGGGTACCTAAGAAAGCTCAGGTGCAAGGGGGGTGGGGGCTGAGCAGGGCAGCGCTTGAACAAGGCGCCGGGCCCACAGGCTCCACCCCTGCGCCTGCCAGGATGTGGCCCTTCCTGCAGGAAGCAAGAGACCCATGCTGATATGACAGGAGGCTTTTGATACCATTCCCTGGGAAGGCAGGGAAACTATCAGCGGCGTGCCAGGAGGCATGGGGGCAGCTCGAGGCGGACTCGTCGATGCCTCCTCACTGCTCCCCAGAGCTGCCGGAGCCCCCCACCCCCGGGGAGCCCGTCACTGCTGCAGAGGGCTGGGGCTCGGGGCCCCTCATCCACAGAGGAACTGGGGCAGAAAATGGCCAAGTGGCCAGAGCTGCAGAGGGGGGAGCAGAGCAAGTTCCAAAGTTCAAACAGCCCTTAGGTTCGGTCCGATCTCTTCATTCTACAGGTTTCTATACAAACAGTCAAGGAACAAATCCTTTTGACTGAAGAAACGCCTTCGCGTTAGTTCAAAGAGATAGAAGGCAGGAGGGCCTGACCTCCCTTCGGTTACAGGTTTCAGAAAAAACACACGTCACTAAACTAATGTCACCAATGTGCGGGGGAGGGGGGAGATGGGGGGTATTTATTTAGCCAAATAAACTTTCAAAGTGCCTGCCACTGCTTCTGCATGATTGACCAATTTTCAAAAATATATCACGAGTGTTAACAAGAGTTAAAACCGTAACAAGTACGCTGGCAGTCTTTTAAGGGCAAACTAGGAACAAGAATTAAAGTCATCCTGTATTATTAGAACAAGTCACAGGAAATGGGTCAGCTCTTTAGGACAAAGGGAAAAACGGCACTTGCCATCTGCAGAAAGAACGTGTAGTATAATGAAGCTGCTCTGGAAAGGGGAGGCCCTGCAATACCCGTTCAGAGGGTCAGCGTGTAACACTGCATCCTTGCCTTAAGAAAACAAACCCAAAAACCTACTCAGGCTGCCTGGGTGTCACAAAACCAAAGCCCTCTGCCGATGTCACTACCGTCCCTATCTGTACAGAAATAGGTTTGAAGGCTCTCAAGGTGCTGAGATGAGAGAGCTCATAACATGAAAATGAGAAAGATTCGCTCTTACTCCACACAGCCCTACACGCACCTTCCTCCTTTCGAGCAAACGCACCGCATCCTATTTTGAAACCCGGTGGCACGAGAGAGAAGCAGCAGCAGGTGCTTGCTCACTCTCTGCTGGGAATCGTGAACCGGTTTCCAGTCCCTGCCCTATGGAAAAGGAAGGAGAATTGTGCATTTTGTTCAGCAACAATGTATTTTGTTCTGCGGACTAAAGTGTTGCTAAAGAGAGTTAATTATCTCCTAAAAGCACATTCACAAGTGCCCTTTTTGCCTAGTAAAGCACCCAACTTCCCCTCACCAGCTCCTAGCCACATTTGAAACAGGCACTAACTTGGAAGTTCCCTAAATCTTAAAGAAATGTGCCTGCCAGGGAGTCTAAGAAACCCTTCCTGGCACTGAAGGGCGCCGGGATGAGAGAGTAAATGAATGGATGGTGTTGGCAGGGAAGGGTTGGGGGGGGGGAGGGGGGGGACCGCTGCAGCAAACAGCTGGAATAACGGATGGGTAAGCCACTCAACTGTTTGTCTTTATTTTACTTTTTAATGTTTATTTGTTTTTGAGAGAGAGACAGAGACAGAGTGTGAGTGGGGGAGGGGCATAGAACAAGGGAGACCCAGAATCTGAAGCAGGCTCCAGGCTCTGAGCTGTCAGCATAGAGCCCAACTTGGGGTTCGAACCCGTGAACCTTGAGATCATGTCCTGAGCCGAAGTCAGACGCTTAACTGGCTGAGCCGCCCAGGCCCCCCCAAAGTGCTAGTCTTTAGTTGCACTCACCAGGAAGCATACAGGAGATACCACCAATCACCCTGTGTGCCCCTACAGCAAAAGGAAATGTAGGAAAGAAACAATAAAAATAAAGATTTCTTTAAAATTTTATTTTATTTAACGTTGGTTTATTTTTGAGACAGAGACAGAGAGAGCATGAGCTGGGGAGGGGCAGAGAGAGAGAGAGGGAGACACAGAATCTGAAACAAGTTCCAGTGAGCTGTCAGCACAGAGCCTGACATGGGGCTTGAACCAATGGACCATGAGATCATGACCTGAGCCGAAGTCGGACGCTTAACCGACTGAGTCACCCAGGCGCCCCTTTAAAATTTTAAACATATAAAAAAGTGAAAGAAAAACTCTTCTGATTTTTTAACAACTGGTGGTGATCAACAAAAAAAAAAAAAAAAAAAAACAGTCAAATTCCAGGAAGAGGCAATTAATACATGATTTCAGTTCTCTAAAGGGAAAAAACACAAAGCTGTCTCTTAGAATTATGCACGAATATGTTTCTAAACATCACTATTCACTTCCTGCACCAGAGCCAAAAAGTCTCACTCTTGCTCTTTTTAATTTGTGGATCAATTATTGTTCCCTTCTGTGAGGTTTCAGGAATATAATGGCATTAATGACATTCCTGTTCCCAACCGCACCACAATCCATTACACACTTCCTTGAAACAACTACTTTGTTTCTAAAGCAGTCAACCTGCTCACAATCCCAAATTAATCCTGTAATAAAGGTGCATGGAATTTTTAAATTTCAAAGGACCTGTGTGTGTAACAGTTTTCCATTCAAACTGCTGCATACACTTCTACTGGCTTTTCAAACTGAAACAATATGAGAACATTCAACTGAATCATTCCCGCTAGACAATGAATGAGAAGCAGGCAAGGAGACAAAGACTATTCCGTTGTTAAATCGGAATTCCTTTTACTGTGCCCCAAGTGGCCCACGAAACGGCAAAGAGGAGTGTGGCAAATGAAGAACATGTGGATGATGCCCATTGGACGAACAAGCAAGTTTACATTCATGCCCGCTGGATGCTCTTTCTTTGGGGAACCCGGCCGCCCCCCCCTGCGCCCGCCCCCCACCTTCTGTGCCCACAAGCCCCCAGTTACCGACAAGAGAATCACTGTAAATTGAGCAAGGCTTCGTGTGATGCTGGGATACAAAACCCAAACAAAACAAAAGCGACTATCTTTGGTCTCAAGGAGCTTCGAATCCAGTTAGAACCCGGGGCAAGTGGTCAGTAATGATTTCTCATGGTTAAAGGCAAAACCCGAGACGCTCCTAAGACATAATTCTCAAGATCATCTGCCTTCTCCAGTTGTGTAACCCCCAGAAAGCTTGTACAACAGCCTTGAGATTATTTTGTTTTTTTCTTTGTATTAAGAGCCAATAGAAAAGCCAATGCCAGGAAGGATAAAACTCAGAAGGACATGTCTGTCTGAGGGCATCTACTGGAAAACAGTAAAAACTGAAAAGTACTTGTGGTCTTCCCTGCTGACGAATAAGGCATAAGCAGTGTCTCACACAGCACATTATTTTGCATAAATTAGGCACTTACTATTTGTTCATTTGACCAGCATTCTGAATGCAACTGTTCTTTCCTAAGATATGCCTGATTTAAAAAAAAAAAAAAAAATGGAGGAAGTGTTTATTTTCCGATAACTGGCAAGTGTTTGTGGAATAAATGAATTTCAAGTATGTTCATAACTTTATTTTTAAATAATACTGATTCTGTTCTTAGGATTTAACCATGAAGCCTTTTAACGAAATATTCTGCCCTGATCTCAGAAATTATTGCTAGGTAGGTATCAAGGCCAACCCCGGAGCTATTCAGTGAATTCAGACTTTGGTTCTTAACATCAAGATACGGACATTTTTGTTTGTAAAGTCCAGATCCATAGCCAACCACCTAGAATTAATGAACCCATTTCCGACAGCATGGTTAGGTCATTTTTAAAAATTTGTACTGCATATTAGATGTGAAATCAGACAGATTTTTACCTATCAGTAACATAACAAATCAAAGGTGACTGTCGAACAACTTCCTATCATTTTATTAGTAACAGCTGTTCACGCAAAATAGCGTTTGGGTCTGAGAATAGCTCTGTCTTGAATGTTACTCCATCCGGCAGCACCGGGGAAAACATTCGCTGTTTACTGAAGTCAGTTATTGCCACAGATTTAATTACCAGCAATCACACACTTTACCTTCTAATGCTATTTCACACTTCCCTAGGATGAATTCTACAAAGATCTTAACATTGCTTAAAAGCCATGATAAAAGTTTCCTTTTGAAAAATGTCATCACCCTCCCCGCTTCAACAAGGAAATTAGACTTCAAATTTGTTGCTACAAATGCTTGTATTTCCCTCAACCCAAAACACAGTGTCTGGAGGAAACAGATTCCCTCCTTCTACCTCCTTAGCTCCTTAGGAAGCAAGCAATCTTAACTTTCTTAAAATGGCTTCTCTCTCCCAAGATGTACCATCTGAGTTCCCTGTTTTTCCTTTCCAACACCCAATCAACATTTCCATTCCTATCAACAGGATAACCTCCACTTAAAGACAAATTAATATGAATGCGAGAATCATAATCATCCTTGGAAAATCTAGTTCATGTCTTCTCAAGTGCAAGTTTGCCTGGATCATGAAGAAATATCTGTTCCTTTTTTTTCTGCTAAGTTTAGCATAGCACGCAGCCTCACAACTGTGAAAGCTGTTTCAGGTCTGTAAAAATTCATCTGTAATAAAAATCATAACCATACTGAATAGGCACCTACGAAACCTGAACATAAACCATCTCCTATAAAGTGGAGCTGGGTTGTTGTTGTTTTTTAATGAGAAGGAGGCTATCAAATTCATTTGTAATAAACAAAATGGCCACTAAATTATTCTTCTGGTTCTCCTTTATAAATTCACCTAAAAATATCGGAATCGATAGACAGGGGATAACTTCACCATTTAGCACGGTTTTAATGTGTGCAGAAGCTCCCACGTGAAGAAATAACCCGTAAGTAGAAGGATGAGCTCCATGACAGATCTAGACAATGGAGGGACACGGCTCAATGCAAAAATCTTCATCTGAAGGCTTTGCAGTATAGTCAGAGCTCCAATTCTGATTTTTATGAGGGATACCGCCACTTCACCTTTCATATATAAACTATAAGTACTTTATTTCAAACAACAGCAACAACAATAAAAAAAAAAAGACCAAAAAAAAACAGAAAGAAAAAGAGAAAATACATCCAAATAAATCCTGACATTTAGAAACATATTTAACACTTGGAAGTGAAAAGAGTAACAAAAATAAAACGGGTTGGTTTTAAAGCAGCCTCATAAACGCCACAGTTTGGTATTTCCAGGGAGATGCTGCCATTACAGCTACGTACAGGGATCCTTGCCTTCTGAGGTTCTGAATGGCCGTCCTAGAGGGCCACTAACTTCAAGGTTAACTCAGACCATCAACACCCCCGTTCTCCTCCAGTGAACTTTACAGAGGGATCGCGGGATCGCGCTTTTATCCAGACCTGCGTGAATGAACTCTCCATGCAGTCTAAATCTGCCGGACAATTCCCAGCCTTCCTGCTCCGTAACTGTAGTTTTCGATACAAATATATACCGCTCAATGAAAAATATTCCATCTGCCATTCTTCTTTTTTAATCTTTTTAATGTTTTTCCATTTTTTTAAGTTTATTGATTTTCCGAGCAAGAGAGCACAAGTGCGTGGGGGAGGGGCACAGAGGGAGGGAGACAGAGAATCCCAAGCAGGCTCTGCACTGTCAGCACAAAGCCCGACGTGGGGCTCAAACACATAAACTGTGAGACCGTGACCTGAGCTGAAATCAAGAGTCAGATGCTTAACCCACTGAGCCCCCCAGGCGCCCTTCCATCTGCAATTCTTAAAACTCTGTATTTAATCACTGTGGTTCTCATTTAACCGTACAGATAAATCATAAAAATCTGTGCTGTTGCCACCTGTATTCTGGAGAATTTACAATTCACTCTGTTGAGTGTATCATGCAGAAAGTATATGACTAAAAGATGACAGGGTTAAATTAGCTTCTATACAATAAGAAGTTATCGAGATATGGAATGGTTTCTCTTTTTTTTTTCCTTTTAAACTTTCATACTTTACGCATGACTGTTACCATTCCCAAATTCATCCAGCACAGAACTGTAATACACTGGTTCAATGTGTGATGTAACATCTTCTATTAACACTTTCCATCCTGGAATACACCTACTTTCACTTGGCTCAAAGAGTTACATACAGTTTTTTTAAAGATCGTGATTTTATCTGCCACAGATTAAAAACATTACATATCCCTGTGTCTCCATAATTTATTCATTACTTTATGCTCCCAATTTCTGTCAGGAGGGCCATAAGCAAATGTATTCATTCAACAAATACTCACTGAGAGCATTCTATAAGTTAGGTATTGTGCTACAAGTTGGGCTATAATAGTGAGCAATACAGACACATTCCCTAACCTCATAAATTGCCAGTCTAGAATAGGAAGAAAATCTACAATCATACATGTAATTCAGTTAGAAGATCAAGAACATACATTCTTCCATCTAAGACTGCCCTAACCTCTGCCTATTTTCAATAGGTAGGATCAAATCAATTAAAAAAGTTTGCTAAATCTTCTCACCGGATGACTAAGATCTAAAGAGTAAAGATTTTTAGAAACATGTAAAGTAAGAACAGATTTAACAGGGAAAACAGATACATTTTCAAGGGAAACTAAAAAAATTTTCAGCATGAGTATGACTGAATGCAGGGATTCAAAGCCACTTGTTGTACACAGACTTAAAGACACGTTAATATTCAATAATATGACCTATGTACTACAAATAGAAATATTTAGGGACACCGGGGTGGCTCAGTAGGTTAAGCGCTCGACTTCGCCTCCGGTCATGATGTCGGAGTTTGCGGGTTCGAGCCCCACGTTGGGCTCTGTGCTGACAGCTCAGAGCCTGGAGCCTGCTTCAGATCCTGTGTCTCCCTCTCTCTCTGCCCTTCCCCTGCTCGTTCTCCATCTCTCTCTGTCTCTCAAAATACACGTTAAAAAACATTTTTAAGGGGGGGAGGAGGGATGGGCATGGAGGAGGACACTTGTGGGGAGGGGCATTGAATGTTATGTGAAAACTAATTTGACAATAAACTATTTGTAAAAAAAAACATTTTAAAGAAATATTTAGTTAATATTCATAAATATTAATCAGTTAGAGGAAATATAATGTACTTTACACCTACAAAGCATATAAAACTTCAATCAAGTTAAAATATTCTCTTGCATATATACATAGCCTATCAAGTTTTCTCTGAGCTGGAAAGGAAAATAAAAACTTATTTAAATGAATTCAGAGAATGACTATGGGAAAGAAAAAAAGAATTCAGGATTAAACATGGTATTTTATGGTGGTAAATTTCTGGGTTCATTTAAAAAAAACAAAAAAAGCAAAATATAGGGGTGCCTGGGTGGCTCAGTCGGTTAAGCGTCCAACTTCGACTCTGGTCATGATCTCACGGCTCTGGGTTCGAGCCCCACGCTGGGCTGTGTGTTGACAGCTTGGAGCCTGGAGCCTGCTTCAAATTCTGTGTCTCCCTCTCTCTGACCCTCCCCTGCTCATACTGTCTCTGTCTCTGTCTCTCAGAAATAAATAAAACATAGAAAAAATTTTTTTAATAAAAATTTATTAGTACTACAGAATCTGAAAATACATGGTCATAATTGCTGTATATGCATCAAAAACAGCCCCAATTTTACTGCTATATTTCATCTAGGCAGGCAACCCCCATTTTCCCTTTCTAATTTCTTTATCAGTACATAAAACAGTTATGTGAACAGTGCAAAGTTCACCTGCCAAATAAACCCATTTCCACTAAAATGGCATCAGGTCTTCCAATAAAATTTACTTTGAAAATAATCTTATACCGAAATGTCATTTAAATATAAGAGTGATCCCTCAATTTAAATACAGTAGTTAAAAATCTCGGCAAATCTTTAAACCGTGAAAGGATAAATCCCATAGCCTCCTTTGGACAGCTAGGAAAAGGAAGCTTCAGTGAACTCATGAAAGCAGCTAGCCCAGGAGCAGAAGCCCTCTTTGATACCTGGTCCAAGTTGACCATTATTTTTCTCCTGGACTCAAAAAATTGTAAAATCACAAGCGCGCACGCATACACATGCACACCTACATTTAGTACAGAGCATTTACTGTAGAAATAGTGTAGGTATCACACTCGTTCTGCTACAAAAGCAACCTATCTAGATCACAAAGCTGCAACAAATCGTATGTGATGCCTAGGGATTACGTTCCTAACAAAAAGTTGTACAATGTTTAAATGTCACTAACGAACATAGGTGCTGAATTAATGTCATCTCTTTCCACCACTTCTAATACGCCATATTTGGGGGCTGCCACAAGGCTGTATTAAATCCTGCTCAGATACCTAAAAAGAGGAAAAGTTCCCCATTACTACCACTTTAGTAGGAAAACTTTTCATTTTTTTCTCATAAAAGTATCTCCCAGTGCATTTTTAAAGCATCGTGTGTTATTTCAGTACACGGTATGTAATTATGTCCACATATGTGTATTTCCCTAAAAGTCTTCCTCCTAGACCTTCAAACCCAGGCCATCAACTCCAGCTGCCAGCACCTAGAGCTGTCACATTTCAGTCACAGGGATGGCTTGAGAGACCTCAAATGCTGTATTCACAGCTAAACATAAACAAAGACTGTAAACCGGGCATAAGAAAATCCATTCTTAAGTCTCTCTAGAACGCATGCTGTCTCCCTCAGTCGTGCACTTACACACTCTGGGCATATTTCTCTTCCCCTATTTTTCTCAATCTTGAGAATTTGCAACATACTCAGTCACACAGTATTCAGCCATCAGAAGTAGCCCCAAATGAGGAAGAAAACGTGTTTTTTTTTTTAAATCTTCATATTCCAATTGCAGTTTTCCACTCCCCTGGCTTCATTCCCTAAAGCCTACCTCTTTTATCCAACGCTCTGCCTTCTGCTCTTCATAAACAAGTGCACATTTATCTAATCTGGTTTCAAGATGAAGACATAAAACATGACATGTGAATTAACCATTCGTAACTATCTGTGATGATTAGATTTTGCTCCCTCTTGTAAATGAACCAGTACCGAAGCAGTTCAGTCCCAAAGGCAACTGGTTCCTTGAACCAAGAGATGGAATGCCCAAGAAAGAAAGCGCATGCTTCTTCAATCTGAATTGACAATCTCTCTTTCTTTCAGACATGTCTGAGAAACATATTTATTATACACGCAAATATCTTGAACAGAAGTGCAGACGTTTTTCAGGCCTGTGACTGCAAAGCTGTTTATTCTTCCTACCACCATAGCTCAGAGTTAGGTCACGCTGGCTCCTATGTGTACTCTGATCCTTGATTCTGAATATTCTCTAAGAAGATAATAATCAATAGAATTCCTATTTGAGAAATGGCATTTTTCTTGATAACTTAGTGTGAAGACAGAACGGTTGGGTTGGGGTTTTTTTAGAGACTGAAGGGAAATTTTGGGTGTACACTTTCCGTTTTCCTTCTAGCCTAGATCCCAAAGATATTAAAAGGCTGTCCGTTTTAAACAAAAGGTTTCTATTTGTTTCCGGGAGAGTAATTGAGAGGCTGCACTGGTTTTCAGTAGTAACTATTGTGAATTCAGGCCTACATCTGGGTTGCCTCATTAAACAAAAGAAACCCTTCGCTGTCAACAACCACACAGCACGACCCTCCCCTATCCTTCCTTCTTACTGGAAGGAATGGTGCAGACGAGAAACAAACCGGTCACCAGCCACTGGTCAAGAAACTCTTGTGGGTCCCTCCTTTCGGTGGTCTGGTGGCTAGAGAGCAGCAGCACTTGTGTGACACATCTGAGCTTGTCTGCCCGCCCCCCGAAATACATAAACCCCCTTTCTTTAGAGGGCCAACCACTAGGCTCCCTCACCATTACTCCATGGACAATCCAGTCGCGAGTCTGACCACCATTCCCCCAGACCCCATAAAGCACTGGTAACGGATGCACACGGGCCACCCTACCGCACGCAAGCCGTCCCCCAGTGTGCCCCAGCTCGGCTCGCCACCCTCCAGCCACACACACACACACACACACACACACACACACTTCCCCTCTCCGGCACGGGGCGCCACAGCAAAGACACTGGAAGTTCGACCCCGCTGCCCACCTTCCCACCCCGCGCCTCTCCCCCGACGTGATTTGTCATTTGGCAGATGCACAGCATATCAACGCGCTCCCGGGAGGCACAGCCCATACCAAAGGGCACTCGCCGAGGCCGAGGCCGGGGGGGGCGGGGGCAGAGCAGCCCCGACCCCTCTGCGCGTGTGTGCGCGCGCGCATGTGTGTGAGCGTGTGTCTGTGCGCGCGAGCGCGTGTGTGTGAGTGTGCCGCGCGCCCGCGCGGGTGCAGGTAGTGGCCGGGGGCGCCCGCGGAGGGTCGGGGCGAGCCGCGGTGCCCGGGGGCGGGGGCCGCGGAGGGCAGCGGACCCGGGGGGGTCGGCGGCGGGCGGGCGGGCGGGGGCCGCGGAGGCCCGGCGGGAGGGCCAGCGGCGGCCGGCCCCGGGCTGTACTCACCGAGCAACAGCAGCTTGAGCTCCCGGCGGGCGTCCCGCTTGTCCCTGCGGAGCTGCCGCTCAATCTCGTCGTTGATCCGCCGGGCTTCCTTGGCCTCCTCGCTCAGGCAGCACGCCATGATGGACTCCAGAGTCATTCTTCCAAAGTGCCTCCGCTGCAGCCCCGCCGGCACCCCCGGCTCACACGCGCGCACACACACCCTCCCGCCCTCGCTCCCCCGAGGCGGCGGTGGCCGCCGAGCCCCCGCCGCCCGGGCGCGCGTCCGGGACGAGCTCGGGGAACCGCCGCGGGGGCCGCGCGGCGGGGCAGGCCACCAGGTGGGCCGGGGGTGCGGCGGGAGCGGGCGGCTGGGGCCGCCGGGAGGGGAGCAGGCAGGCGCGGAAGGCGGCCGCAGGCGCTGGCTCGGGGGGCGCGCGAGGGAAGGCCGCCGCGCCCGGCCTCGCTCAGACGCCCGCGCCTCCTTCCCCGGGGAACGGGCAGCCGCCTCGCCCCCGCGCCGCCGCCGCCGCCGCCGCCGCGGAGGTTCCCCTAAGCCCTGCGCCCGGCGGCGAGAGCACATCCACCGGGGCGGCACCGCAGCGAGCGGCCGCCGACGGCTCCCCGCGCCCGGCGCGCCCGCTCCTCGCTGCCGCCTGACACCGCTCCGGGGCGCCCTGGGCCCTGCCCGCGCCCACCGCCCGGCTTGCGCGCAAACCCCGCTCGCCTGCTCGCCCGCCGCGCGCTCCGCCGCCTCCGCCTCCGCTCCGCCTCCGCCAGACGCCCACCCCCGGCCCCGATTGCCAGGCGCGGAGCGGCTGCTCAGTGCTCGCCCTCCCTCTCGCCACACACACACATTTTCTTCTTTCTCTGAACTGGAGCACAGATCCGGGAGGGAGAGGGAGGCGGCGGCGGCGGCGGCGGCTGGAGGAGGAGGGGAGGCGGAGGGAGGGGATGGGCGCCGGAGGAGGGGAGCGGGGAGGCGGTGCCGCCCGGCCCCTCCTGGAAGGCTTCCCTGGGCTCGCAGCCGCCGCGGCGCGCCTCCCCGCGCGGCGCTCGCCTCGCCCGCCGCTCCCCGGCTGGGCCGGCCCCTCGGGCTCCGCGGGCGCCTCCCGCTCCCGCGCGCCGGTGGGGCGGCAGCTGGCGCTGCCCCCTCTCCCCGGCGAGGGGCGGGTCGCGGCCGCAGCCAACCTGCCGCTGCCCGCCGGCCGCCCGGGCGTGGTGGAGGAGGAATATGGCGGCCTCTGCCTGCCGCTCGGCCCCCCGGCCCCCCGGCCGGCGCCGCCACCCCTCGGCCCGCCGCCCCCTCGCGCCCCACCGCTCCCGGGCCGCGCAGGTCGGCGCCGCGGGGCCGCCTCCCGGCCACTTCTGGGTCCTTTTCCGTTCCTATTTCCAAAACGCCATTCGGTTGAGAAAAGTATCTCGCGTCACCTCTGACCCCAATTCGGCCTTCGAACAGAAGATACACGCAGTCGTGGAGTGCGACTGGGAAGACGAAGAGCTGTCACCCGTTCCCGGAGTGGGGGCTTGGGGGAAGGAGGGAAACTGTCCACAAAGTTACGGGAGATACACGTCTCAATCCTGAGCCGCACACGAGGCTGTCCAAGTTTCCAAGAGCCTCCTGATGGCTTCCAGTTTATATGCCATTGAGGTTGTTTCTGTTTTGTTTCGTTACAAGCTCTTGTCTGAAAAGACACATGATGGTCAATAGCCAAGTAATCAGATTTAACCTTCTGGACTGAGATTGAATTATGGTCGACTTAAGGGAAAATGCAAAATCATGAGGAAGTAAAGGGAAAGAAAAAAAAATGGGGAAAAACAAGATTGCCCCAGCAAAATCCCATTCTAGTATTTTTGTTTTCCACTTTCGATTAAGGCCGTTTACTTTAAAATGTTTGCTTACTTTGTTGTGATGGTCGACTGATAAATGGCCAAAAACAAAAATCTCCTTGCTCATTCATGTTTTATTTGTCTAATAGCTGCAAGAGGTGAATTCCCATTACTTCCGGCTTTAGTGGAACCTGTGGTCTCCAGAGTAAATCGTATTTTATGATGGAATCTCTTTTTCATACTTCGTGTTTTCATTCTTTCAAATTTTTTTCATTTAAATTTTTTTATGTCTTTATTTTGAGAGACAGAGAGCGAGCTGGGGAGGGGCAGAGAGAGAGGGAGACGCAGAATCTGAAGCAGGCTCCAGGCCCTGAGCTGGCAGCACAGAGCCAGACTTGGGGCTGGAACCCACGGACCGTGAGATCATGACCTGAGCAGAAGTCGGACACTTAACCAACTGAGCCACACAGGCGCCCCTGTATTTCGTGTTTTCTGAGATGTCCCTGGGGCAACCTGCTTATCCAGAGTGGAAAGTAAGGTCATGACTGTACCACTGCTACTACAGGTCAAGAATACATATGGATTTACTGAATGACAGGTGTGTGACTACCTTCTTTTATGTGCCATTACATCCACCCCCTTGACACACACATGCACACTCACACCAGGACTTAGATCAAACAAGTCATGGAGGCATAAAATCTATACTGCAGGCTCCCTTTCTAAAAGAATACCTGGCCTACAAAATAATGAAATTTCACATAGGCCAGGAAAGCAAAGACAAATCTCACTAGAGGGGCACCTGTGTGGCTCAGTTAAGCACCGGACTCTTGATTTAGACTCAGGTCTTAATCTCACCGTTCACGGTTCACCGTTCAGGAGGCTGAGCCTTGCGCATCAGGCTGTGCACTGACAGCACAGAGCCTGCTTGCGATTCCCTCTCTCCCTCGCTCACTCATGTGCACACCACCTCTCTCTCTCAAAATAAATAAACTTTAAAAAAAAAAAGCCACTAGACTTTCTGTGAAATTAAAATTAAGTGACTAATGAAATTAAAGATTGAAATTCAATAAGCAGAAATTTTAAATGGCTTCAGGGTAAATTTTTAATCATAAGTTTATATCCTCTAACATATGTATATATATGAGTTTCAGAGAGCTATTAAACACCAAAAAAAATGACAGGAAGCCTCAAGTCTCTGGGGTCCTAGCCAAGGATCCTCTGAGATTTTTGAAAATGTCTCTCAAACAGTGCTATCAATCTATCAGATAATCCATTTTGACTGAATTGACATACTTTTTGATGAAAGGAATTACACCATTTGATACTATCAAAATCCATTTATTCACCCCTGGATCCCAAGCATCAGGGACACTCTTTGGCATTCAGTAGATATTTGAATGGATGAAATAAATCAATAGGAGGATGTCTCTTCAAGTATTGGAAAGAAATCAGGAAGTAAGCCAATACTCTACAGTGATGAAGCCATATATGGATGACAAGAAGGAAACAGGAAAAGAAAATTCAAATTCAGAGCCCAAATCTATCGAGAAACCTTTGCATATATATCTGGAAAGCATTTGCCAAGCAAATATTCATGTAACCTAAATCAAGCAAACAAAATCTATGTAGAAACTCCTGAAGTTATTGTCCATACTTTAGAAGTAAATAAAATATGCAACTCAACATGGATTATATTCCAAAGGACTAGTTCATTATATTAACATGGATTCATTGCCTGCTATGTGTCAATAAGGAGAAAGTATAGGAAGTGAGAGAGGTTGCCCTCCATAGGTTTAGAGTCTTTTTTTTTTTTAATGTTCATTTATTTATGAGAGAGTGAGAGAGAGCGGGGCAGGGGCAGAGAGAGAGAGACAGGAGACAGATAATCCCAAGCAGGCTCCACAGTGTCAGCGCAGAGCCCAACATGAAGCTGGAACCCATGAACTGTGATATCATCACCTGAGCCAAAATCAAGAGTTGGATGTTAAACCAACTGAGCCACCCAGTTACCCCTAGGCTTAGAGTCTTAAGGCATGAGGCTCTGAACAGCGATAATAAAAGACAAAATGAAATCAATTTGTATTAAAATTGGAATAGATGTAACAATTAGAAAGGCACAAAAAGGCAGGAATAATTCATTCTGGTAGGGAGAGCTGGAGGAGACTTCAAAGAGAAGGGGATAGTTGGACGCATCTTAAAGAATGAACAGGTTTTCGGGGCGCCTGGGTGGCCTAGTCGGTTAAGCGTCCGACTTTTGCTTAGGTCATGATCTCGCAGTTCCTGGGTTCGAGCCCCGCGTCGGGCTCTGTGCTGACTGCCAGCTCAGAGCCTCGAGCCTGTTTCAGCCTGTGACTCCCTCTCTCTCTGACCCTCCCCTGCTCACGCTGTCTCTCTCTCTCCTAAAAATAAAACATTTAAAAAAAAAAAAGAAAAAAAAAAGAATGAACAGGTTTTCAATAAATACATATCTACAGCACTTAAAATAAATCAGCATTTCCAAATCACCCTCAAACAGACAATGAGATGATAAGCATTCTGAGAATTCAAGGGCAAGGATTGGATGGCTGAAAAGCAAAACACACAACCCTCAGAGCATAGAATGTCAGAGGGAGATGGGAAGATGTCACCTTTTCTACGGCGTCCTGAGGAAGACACCTGCCCCATGTTCTGATTACCCTCCTCTGTAGGGGTTGGAAAAGAAAAACAGTCAAAGGCATAGTTCAGTTTCCGGGAGGGATCCTAGAATAAGAGACTGAAAGGCTGAACTCATGTACAAGGAGCTCCTGGGGAGGAAAAAGCCAGCATCGCTCCCGTCCCCAGAGTCCCTTAGCATGTGCTTCATAGCACGCCCCACACCACTGTAATTATCTGTTTCTCTACCTCGGCCTCCTCTCCCCGCGCCCTCTCCCCGTCGTCTCTCTGTCTCAACTGTTTGCAGGGCACCCGAAAGAGTGCCCAGCCTGGAAGAGATACTCAGTAAGTGATGAATAAACAAAAGAATACGAGAACTTACATCAACGACAAACACAATTGCAACGCTGCCTGTCCCAGGCAGTGCATCATGCCAGATGCCCGAGGCATACAAAGCCCTTAAAGCCTTAATAATCTGTTCGGGCAGACAGTGCACATGCATAAAAGAATAAACGACAGTGCAAAATGAGAAGCTCTCCCTGCTGACTTACAAGCACAGAGAATGGACGGCTAGAGTTCAGAAGAAGGAGCAGTTACTCAAAGCAACCCAAAGGAGTATGGGCAGACACACCATGGTCACCTGAAAGACCAGTTAGAAGTCAGCCTGAAGCACTGCAGATCTGACAAGAGCTGGGAAAGAGCTGTTCCGTGCAGAGCTTGGTGGCACAGCTGTCAAGCCACGGAATAAAGTAGCCTTGCTGGTGGGAAGCCTGGCAAGCAGGCCCTGGGAGACCCAGAGAGCTGCAAATGGCGCCACCTAGAGGGAAGTTTTCAAAACGGCAGAAAGATGATGATTCTTTGTTGAAAGAAAGGATTTCAGGGCCAACATGTTGAAGATGAAAAACCGGGCATGAAACAGAATACCTTCTTCTGAAAGAGAAAATACCCACACTTCAGAGCCACCAAACAGATATTCTAGATGAAGCCAAGTACTTCCTTCCATCACCATCATTATCAATGCACCCAAGTGATTCTCTTACACAAATATATCCACTCTGTGCTTGTGCAAGGTTAGCATTATCAGAGGAAGCACTACCTCACAGTGGAGAGGCCATCAAGTCTCAAGACACTCGAGGGCCCTAAAAGGCTGGCCAGCTGGCAGCTATTTTTACGCTGGGTACACCAAAGAAGCCATTTACTAATGTTTGATGAATGCATGAAGAAACGAATGCACGCCCCACTAAGACCAGAAGAGCACACGGGCGGTCTTGGACCTGAGCACGTGTTGCTTTCGACATAATGGTGCTATTGAAAAGTTTGAATTAGCTTCCACAACAGAGACATCAAGAGATTCACGCAGAAATCTGGATTTCAGTTCCTCATCCGAGGCCAGCAATCCGAGGCCTCTATTTCCAGATGACAAGCATTCCCGTCACCTGATTTACTCCCCATTGCTGGATAGCCTCGACCAGATTCTTCTCCCCATTTGGTAACATGCTGTACCTGTGGCATTCCAGGTGGGCTCTCGAAGGCAGTTAGCAGGATGAATATTGGACTTAGAACTTAATTAGGTAGTTGATCGAGACAATTGGTTTCTTTCCCACTCTTTGTTTCTATGCTTCTAAATCAAATAATCATTTATTCTATTACATTGATCTCCTTTGATGATTTCTCGTGTCAAGTTCAATAAGGACAGGGATTTTTGTCTGTCTTGCTCGCTCCTGCATCCAGCACCCAGCACAGTGCCAGGGATATACTAGATGCTGAATAAACATTCATTCAGTGAATGAAAAAAGATCTTCCAGTCAAAGAGGCCACATATTGCCCACATGGCAGCCTGCCTCTTTTCTTTTCTGTATTTTTTTCTTAGCCAGATGGTACCCACCAAAGCTTGGCTCTCTCTATAAAATGTTCCTTGGCCCTGTGCATCAAAATCTTGCCTCAAGTGAGTTCACCAAGAAAAATTAGCCATCACTAGGATATCAAGAAAGCTGGAGATGCAAGATTTTTGTTCAAAACCCAGATGGAAACATGTATTAATTCCACCCAAATCAACCTTGTAGGAAAGCTGATATTCCTGACACGAATTCAAGTGCTGTGCATGTTATATACTAGAGACCATGGCATGAAGTATAGTCCAAGTTGTTAATTGCTCAGTGTGTGACACATTAATGAAATACAGCACGTGTTGTGAAAAATATATAAGTAATTAAAGTGTCTGTTGTACTGACTTCTCAATGATTGAAATGGACTTAATATTAACCTCTTAATTAGTTACTATCCTTGTCAATTTTTCAAGCTGCCAATATGAATTTTATCAAGATATAAGAAAGGTGACAGCTTTTCAGTTTTGAATAGGAATATAAAATATTCCTTCCCGATCACAAAAGATATAAAGTATCTCTCTCATTTTTTTTCCTTTCCTTTCCTAACTCTTAAACCAATCCAGATCTATTTGAGCCACAAAAATTTCCAAAGGCCCCTTTCCAAATTTGTCGATGTACTCCTATCTTTCCATTCTTATGCAAATTCTTAAAAAAAATTTTTTTAATGTTTCATTTATTTCTGAGAGAGAGAGAGACGGCGCGAGCAGGGGAGGAGCAGAGAGAGAGAGGGAGACCGAGAATCCGAAATAGGCTCCAGGCTCTGAGCTGTCAGCACTGAGCCCGACGCAGGGCTCCAACCCATGAACCGCGAGATCATGACATGAGGCAAAGTCGACGCTTAACAGACTAAGCCACCCGGGCGCCCCTCTTAGGCAAATTCTTAAGCCCCAGACTTTGGGTGAGGACTTTGGACAATATGGAATAGGGCGTAGAATAGGATAAGGTGAGTACTATTTATTTTGTCTTTTGGCCTAGGTTTTAATATCTCTTGGTACAGAAGTGTTAGTGATCCTCCCCTTATTTAACATTCTGATAAGGGGCACCTGGGTGGCTCAGTCAGTTAAGCATCCAACTCTTCCATTCGGCTCAGGTCATGATCTCACAGTTCATGGGTTCAAGCCCCACATTGGGCTCTGAGTCGGCTTGGGATTCTCTCTCTCCCTCTCTGCCCCTCCCCTGCTCTCTCTCTCAAATAAATAAATAAACTTAAAATTTTTTAATACAATAAAATTCTGATAATTTGTTCATCATGGATGTTTGCATTCATTTTTTAAAATACTGTCTCAAAATATTATTTATCTTCATCATGGTGATTTTTGGTGCACTCTCAAATTTTGCAGCCAAGGCAAATGCCTCACTTGTCTTATCCTATCCTGGCCCTGATGTGGACGTGATACACGCATTGGCAAACAAATGGAGAACTTGTCACTCTAGGGAAGGAATATCCCTACATCCTACATCTAGGAATATCCCTAGAACAAAAGACCTGGGTTGAAAGCCACGATCGTCCAAATGAAAGCAGCAGAAGTTTCCACAGCCTCTTCAAGTACCCATGTATCAGGAAAATCAAACCCCCCAAAATGATGAGAAAAATGCAGAAAATATTACATACTCTAGGCTCATTCTCTGCCTTACATTAAATAGCAAAGCACATAGAACAGAGATCTCTAAAAAGCCATGTGATCTAGGGAATTGCTTTTATTTTTTAACATTTATTCATTTTTGAGAGTGCAAGTGGGGGAGGGGCAGAGAGAGATGGAGACAGAATCTGAAACAGGCTCCAGGTCTGAGCTGACAGCACAGAGCCCCAGGTGGGGCTTGAACCCAAGAACCTTAAGATCATGACTTGAGGCAAAGTCAGATGCTTAATTCACTAAGCCACCCAGGTGCCCCTAGGGGATCATTTCTTAAAACTAAAGCCTACCAGAAAACTAATCTACAAAAGGGCAAAGGTACAGATGTCCTGATTAGAGGAGGGGTCCCTGAGGCTATTTTCAAAGCCTCTGAGCTGAGGTGCCACATTTAAAGCAGAGTCCTACCCAGAGGGTCTATAATTGACCAAAGTTCTGCAGCTAGGAAGCGGTACTTGGGGTTTCTTACACCCAGTTTCTTTTCCCGAGGTCCTCCTCCTTTAAACTGAACGAGTCGTGGGGGGAGATATATTCGATCTCCAGCTTTCCTAGTCTCAGAATTAGTCCTCATCATTTTGGAAAAGATCAGTAGTTCATTTACTATTTTTTCGATTCCCAGGAAGCCCCGTAACTACTGATAAGAAAGAAATCACAGCACACTCGCGGGAGTATTTGCATTTTCAACCAGATCAAAGTCCCAGGTTACAGCACGGGTCTGAGCCCAGACTGCACATTTGAATCACCTGGGGAGACCAAACGCTGGATGCCAGATTCTCACCCAGGTATTTGGATTTGATTGCTCTGGGGTAGGGCCTGGTATATTTTTAGTATTTTTCTGTGCCCCCAAGGTATTCCAATATGCAAGCAAGACTGTGAACAACTGAGTTACAGCAATAAAACTAATTACCTATGTGCCGCAGCCAGTGGGTGGATACTGCAGCCACAATTACCTGCTTCAGCTGGAAAGACCATTCCCGCCACACATGAGCCAGCGGTACCAGATTCCATACTCACCCGAGCCAAGCTGGCCCCTTTCCCCACTCGCTGTCTTATTAGACCTGCAGACAGTTTTCATTCCTTGCCTTTCCCCCTCATTACTTTCTTAAATCTGTATCAGTGTTGATTGTCATGGGCAGGGTGAAGGGTGTGGAGAGGGAGAAGCTTCAGAAAATACAGAAAAACACAGAAGAAAATGAAAATTACCCATAATCCTCCCACACAAAGATAGACATGAAATTATTTACAAATTAAAATTATAGTTTGTATACTGGTATTTCTTTATTTTTTAAGTTGTCTAGGCATAGGAGGAAATGCCCAAATGGAACAAAATTTTGCATGAGGCAGTCTCTCTCCACCCCCAAACTGCCTCTCACCTCCTCAGAGGCCATCAGTGTTACTAGCTTTTTTATAGACTTCCAGAAATATCTATGTGTGTAGATACGTTATATTTAAATGTCTATCTATCTATATCTTTTAGTCACAAAACTGGTTGTATATTAATAATCTATTCTGTAATTTGCTTTTCCTACTTATATCTCAGAAATGTGTGCGTAATCATCACTTTTTAACATTACAGGTTTCTACTACAGATTCCCCACAGTTTCTTACCCAGTCCACTATTGATGGGTATTTGTTTCCAGTATTGTGCTTTTAATAATAAATATATGTTCTTCCCATGATGTTTTTTTCATTTAGTAAATATGCTTCAAAAATGATGTTTGTAGCACCTTGGTGTTCCCTCGTATGAATTTATAATAATCTGTTCAAATAATGCTGAATTGTTGGACGTTTGTATTTTTCTTAATTCTTTATCATTATGAATAAGGCTGCAGTCAACAATCCTTGTATTTAAATCTTTGTCCCCATCTCCATATCCCTAGAATAAATTTGACAGAGTAGAATTATTGGTCCAAAGGACATGCATGCATTATATATATGTATGCTACATATATATACTGTCAAATTGTTCAGAAAGTAGCATTTCTACTTCCACCAGCAGTAATATATTCCCTTATCTTTGTCCAACCACACATACTGATTTAAAAATTATAGAATTAGCTCGGGGTCAAAATACTTGTGATTCTTTTGAACTGTAATCTTTCATCATTATAAACTACTCTGGGGCTTTAATTATTTCAGAGATTTTATAAACCTACAAATCATCATAAACACTCTTTTTACTATATTATAAGCCATAGAGATAGAGCTAAGTTTTTAAAAGTTCAAAGTCATTTCATCGTAGGTAGTTCTAATAAAGCCATAATTCATGAAAAGTCTACTCAGTAACACATCCAAAAGATTCCAGGCTTTCTCTTAACATAAATCCACAGACCCAGAGTTTGGATACATCTTGAAGTAGTTCTAGATGTATTTCCAGAAGTTCATTCTGAGGGGGCTGAACACCCTTTAAAAATTTTTTTCTGGGGCGCCTGGGTGGCTCAGTCAGTTAAGCATCCAACTTCGGCTCAGGTCATGATCTCACAATTCATGGGTTTGAGCCCCGCATCAGGCTCTGTGCTGACAGCTCAGAGCCTAGAGCCTGCTTCAGATTCTGTGTCTCCCTCTCTCTGCCCCTCCCCTGCTCATGCTCTGTCTCTCTCTGTCTCTCAAAAATATACATTAAAAATTTTTTAAATAAAAAAATAATTTTTTTTTACTGTTTACTTATTTTTGAGAGACAGAGAGAGAACATGAGCGACAGGGGAAAGAGGGATGTAGACACAAGATCTGAAGGAGGCTCCAGGCTCTGAGCTCTCAGTAAAGAGCCTGACACGGGGCTCAAAGTCACAAACCGTGAGTGAGACAGTGACGTTAGCTGAAGTCGGATGCTTAACCAACTGAGCCACCCAGGTGCCCCCCTTTTTAAAAAATTTTTAATGTTTATTTATTTTTGAGAGACAGAGAGAGTAAACACCCTTTTAACTCCTTACATCTAGCAAATGAGAATTCTACTGGCTAAGGCTTCCTTTCATTCCCAGGGAATCCAAGGGAAGAATCCGTTTGTCCAGCTTCATGAGACTTAGCTTCAGTCAGTGACATTTTTCGGGATCAGGAAAATGATGTAACCAAGTACTCAGGGGAAAACCGGTGCTCCTGGGGAAGATAGGAAGTCCTATTTAATGTCTACCTTGTCAAACCATAGGCTACATGCTACATGCCGTTCTTTTGCTACAGCACTTACAAGGGAAATCTCCAAATAAAATGCATGTCAATTGACTTAAAAACCAAGAGCCAGATGAAGTAAGGGTAAAGCAATTTCAAGGCAACCCTTTCACATCATTCATGCTTAAATCTTTTTATTTAAAAAAAAAAAAATTTCTGGGGCGCCTGGGTGGCTTAGTCGGTTAAGCGTCCGACTTTCGCTTAGGTCATGATCTCGCAGTTCGTGGGTTCGGGCCTCGCGTCGGGCTTTGTACTGACTGCCAGCTCGGAGCCTGGAGCCTGTTTCAGTCTGTGACTCCCTCTCTCTCTGACCCTCCCCTGCTCCCGCTGTCTCTCTCTCTTTCTCTCCTAGAAATAAATAAAACATTAAAAAAAAAATTATTTCTGAGAGAGAGAGAGAGACAGCGTGAGCAGGGGAGGGTCAGAGAGAGAGGGAGACACAGAATCTGAAACAGGCTCCAGGCTCCGAGCTAGCTGTCAGCACAGAGCCCGACGCGGGGCTCGAACCCACGAACCACGAGATCATGACCTGAGCCAAGGTCGGACGCTTAGCCGACTGAGCCACCCAGACGCCCCTGCTTAAATCTTTTTAAAGTCATCACAAACCATGTGTCTCAGACTCTATTTCCGGCCAAGTGATTAATATCTGAAGATCTGGAACCACTCAGATGCACCTCGCTTTTAGTTAGGATTTACCCAAAGCACACGCCTTGCAAGGTTTTTTAGCTGGTCCTGCCTGGAGAACTCTGAAGCATGTGGTGCAATGTCAGTGAGACGGCAGATTGCTCGGATGCCTGTCGTTGGCTCTGAAACGCCACCTGAGCCATGTCATTGTGCCAAAGGTATTTATTTCAGTGTACATCTTTCCATGGGGATGGATGCGAGGCTGCCAATTCCACTAACTACGACTCCAGGATTGCAGATTCTAAACTTCTCCATGGCAGGAATAGAAAAAGAAAGGTTATCTGAGGATTCCGGAATCATTCTCTTCTCCTCTCCATGAGGAATACATCACTGCCAGGTTGATCCACGGGGGACTGGTGCCCTATTTGGAAGGTGGAACATCGGTAAAATGGCAGGAAAATAATTTGTGTCTCCCCAGTGCGTCACATTCAAATGGTTTTAAGTTTATTTGTTCTCAGGCCACATTTGTCAATTTCGGGAAACGGACATGTCTTACATGATCTAACCTTGAACTCTCTGACCTCACTATGGGTACTACTCACGGCATGTCTTAGGACCGGGTTGGCACGCACAATTTCTGGGGAACAGGACGAGGTTGGGCAGGAAGACAGGAAGGTCACGCTAGTTTGCCTGCTAAAGCCTCACGAGACGGACTCTGCGGTAGGTTCTATCCCAGGTAGTTCATTATTATGTGGCATCCAAAGATCACAGCTTCATAAGCTCACAGTTCAAATAACTCCATTTATTCATTCAAATCCCAGTTTGTGACAGGGAGGACACAGAAAGAGGCAGGAGTCTGTGATGGGAAGAGCTGGAGTCGGGATCAGGAAAATTGGCCATGAGGCGAGAACACTGAAACCTGGCTCTAGTTCCTGGGACAAGCCAGGTCCCCTGGGGAACTGAGTTCAAGGAAGGTCAGCAGAGCGAAACTTCAGGGTCAGGGACCAAATCTGCTCAAATCAGCACACTGCCTCCAAGGCAGATTCGTCACAGAGTGACCTGATGCTGGCCTCCAGGAAGGTGGGCTGATGCGGGTCCTCAGAAAGCCAGGTTTGATGGGAAGTCCTGGATTAGTCCTAGGAGCTGGAGATGGGCTATTCCCGAGCTGGACACCAAACGGGAGCATGTGCTGTTTTGACGAAGTGGGCAAATGCAGCCTGTGCTTAAACAATTCTTTTCTTCTCCTTCCAAGTAGGGTCTGCCTAACGATCTCCAGTTCTGGATTTAGTTAAAACCAATTTGCAACAACTTCAGCTTTCTTTAAAGTTAAACATTCATAATTTTTTTGGTCTATTCCTCAGATGAAGACTTTTCTGGGTTTAAAAATATAGTAATCCAAATCCAAATGGACATATTATTCCAAAATTTTACTCCCAGGCAAGTTGTTTTAGAAAATAACCAGCAAATTTCAAAATTATCAATATTTCTTCCAAGAGTAGACAATACACATCCCCAGATAAGCATTTCTGGAACCTTCTATATTTTGTTCTGTATGGTAATTGTTAGAACATGGTAATTTTGTTAATTTTTTTGTGTGATAAACAGAACAAGACCAAAGCAAGAAAGAAACCCATTAGGAAATCTGAATCAGGATTGGGAAAGTTGGGTACTTGACTGCAAAGAAAGTACAGAAAATAGTCATCTTGGTTTTCTGTCCAAAGAAGAAACCATGCTTTTTCTGTATTTCGTAACATTATTTTCTTATTAAAAAGGGGCACATGCTTATTATAGGAATTTGGGAAATACAAAAAGTATAAAGGAGGACAATAAAATTATTCTGAAGCCCAGCCTCACAAATATTTTGCTATATACCATTTGTCTCTCTCTTTTTTAAATTTTTATTTATTAAAAAAAAAATTTTTTTAATGTTTTATTTATTTCTAGGAGAGAGAGAGAGACAGCATGAGCAGGGGAGGGTCAGAGAGAGAGGGAGTCACAGATTGAAACAGGCTCCAGGCTCTGAGCTGGCAGTCAGCACAGAGCCGGACGCGGGGCTCGAACCCACGAATTGTGAGATCATGACCTAAGCGAAAGTCGGACACTTAACCGACTAAGCCACCCAGGCGCCCCTATTTATTTATTTTTTTAATGTTTTATTTATTTCTGAGAGAGACAGTCTGAGCAAGGGAGGGTCAGAGAGAGAGGAAGACACAGAATCCGAAACAGGCTCCAGGCTCTGAGCTGTCAGCGCAGAGCCCGACGCGGGGCTCGAACCCACGAACCATGAGATCATGACCTGCGCCGACGTCAGATGCTTAACCGACTGGCCACCCAGGTGCCCCCATTTGTCTCTTTTCTGTGCAAATATAAACATGACTTTTTCAATATAGTTATGATTGGGCAACACATTCAGTTTGAATTTCTGCTCTTTTTACTTAGTAATCGATTATATTTTTTCTCGTCCTTACCTGTTTTGTAATACGATGTTATTTCATCATATGGGCATTAACTAATTTATATTCACTTTTCTCCTGCTGGTAGACATTTAAACATTGATGTTTTCTCTTCGCTATGATAAACAGCACTCTCACCGACATCCTTGTCCTAAACCTTTATGAGCGCCCCTGAACTGCCATCAGAATTATCCCAGTCAGGAAGCACGTGAGACTGGTGGCGGCGGTTAGGAAGAGCTGCAGACGGAATTGGGGCTTCTGGCTTCGGTGTGGTCATGTTTCTCCAGTATTACCTCAACGAGCAGGGAGACCGGGTCTATACGCTGAAGAGGCTTGACCCTATGGGACAGCAGACGTGCTAGGCTCATCCTGCTCGGTTCTCCCCCGATGACAAATACTCTCGACACCGAATCACCATCAAGAAACGCTTCAAGGTGCTCATGACCCAGCAACCGCGCCCTGTCCTCTGCGGGCCCCTTAATTTCATGTCTCCTCTGTTCCACCTCGAGAGACCTTCCAAAACCAAGCCCTTCAGTCTGTGAGCCTTGAAGCCTTCTTACCATCCTTGCTGTTTGGAATCCGGTTTCATCGTTGCTTCTGATGATGCTTATGTGAAACAGTCATGGTAGCATGACCCTTAAGGGAATAAGCTCGAATCTCTCTATGTTGTGAATCACTGCCAGGTTATTAAATTGATTTGAAAGAAAAAAAAAAAAAAGAATTATCCCAGTCAGAAATGTAATGTCTGGAATAGAGGATTCAAATCCTAATATAGATGATTTTTATGGACAGACTTCAAAGCCAGAAATCTACTGAAACATAGAAAAGAGACAGTCCTGTTTTCTTCATCTTAAACAAACTCCCTAAGTCTTACCACCAGCCAGACCCTCCCCTTTTAGCCTCCATGACTCATTCCTCCCACCAGGCCACAACGGATCGCATGGTATTTCTTCTGGAAGGAATGCTACCTGGCAGCACAGGGCAAACAGGGCAGAGGGAGCCCAGACACAGGCCCGGAACCACCGGAAGGCACTGAGGATGCCCTGCGGAAGCTGATCCAGGTTAGGACGGACCAAGAAGGCACAGCTGTGGCCGTATACAGCATCCAGGGGACCCAGCAGGATCTGTGGCCCTTCTGGGCTACAAAAGAAAGTTCTAGCAAAGGGAAGGAGCCAGCTGTGAGGAATCCAGATTAAGTGCTACTGAAAAATTAGGTAGGCAAGAGTTACACATAAGGTCTGTCCATAGGGTTAGCTGACACTATAGTTCAGAGGCAAGGGTCTGGTTTGCAAGACCAGGAAGTAGCAGGAGTCAGAGAAGGAAGTAGGGAAACAGATCCCAGCCTTGATGAAGCAGGTCCAGGTCTGGAAACCATACCTGCAGAGTGAGAAAAACTTCTAACCTGGGGCTCAAATACGTGAATAAATGATCTGGAGCACAAGTTCCATTTAGGGGAAAGCGTGTCTGTGAAATCCGGCTAGGATATGCTGCAGTAACAATCCCTAAATCTAAAGGGTTTAAAACAAAATTGCATTTCATCCTTATGTTACACGTCCATTTTCCATCAGTACGAGGGCTCCTAACTACATCATCCTCACTCAAGGATCCCAGGTTAATGATCTGTACTATACAGTCGTGTATATACGTACAGTATAGTACTATACGTACTATAATGATCCAGAAAAGGACTGGATAGTCCAGCATCAGTCATCAAATGCTTCCACTCCCCTGGGGTGCCTGGTGGCTCAGTTGGTTAAACGTCCAACCCTTGAACTTGGCTGAGGTCATGATCCCATGGTTTGTGGGTTCAAGCCCCTGCACTCAGACTTGGGGTTCTCTCTCTGCCCCCTCCCTGCTCACACTTTCTGTCCTCAAAGCTAAATGAATATTCAATGCCCATTCTCATTTCCTTGGTCAGAGCAAGTCACACAGCCGTACACCGAAGGTAAGGGTGAACTGGGAATCGTGGGGAGGTTTGGCAGTGGCCGCCCATAATGCCACATCTAAATTCTCAGAGGAGACACTATGGAGAGAGGAAAGATTCAAGACATTTAACTACAGCTTTCCCGGAGTCCTAACTTCTCCTTTCTCTGCAGTCTCCAGGAATTGGTTTCAGCAGTCTGGAAGCCCTCCCACTTGACCTTGAGAAGGAGCAGCAGATCTGTGTCAGGCACAGGTGTGAGGATGGCGTGGTGAGAGAAACCCCACAAACGGCTGCCCATTGGGCTCATGGAATAGGACGGATCCTAGTATATCCAGGCTATCGGGCTGCCATCTTACTTGTAAATCAAATTTATACTTTTAGGTAGTTGGTAGCAAACAGACGCCCCAGCGGTTGCTCATGATTTAGCCTGTCTGGGGAAGAAACAAAAGCATCTGTATGCATTCAGACAGGCCGCAGTAAATGTCAAATAGCTGAATGACGTGGTAAGTAAGCCATGTTTATTTCATACATTAGGGAACGCTTGTTTAAGGTAAGTAAACCTCCACCCCGGCATCTCATTCTGATGAGGATGACAGGATGATGGGGGCTTCTCAGCTCTTTGCATCACCTACGTGGCTCTAGATCACATGCCGTGCTGTTGGAATTGGGCTGGGTGCAGCTCCAGACCTTCAGCAATTAGACCAGCAAGATGACAGGGAGAAAGTTGGCGTCGCTTGCTATTCATTCCAAACACAGTTTAAATTTTTGGAGGAGCTTATGAAAATGCTCAGAGAAATGCTAATTTCAGTCAAGTTAACAAGAAAGACGCTGGTGTTTTTCTTCAGAATTTCTTCTAAAGGAAGAGGTTTCATTTTAAAATTTATTTTACTTTATTTTTTTAATGTTTATTTATTCCTGAGAGAGAGAGACAGCATGAGCAGGGGAGGGTCAGAGAGAGAGGGAGATACAGAATCTGAAACAGGCTCCAGGCTCTGAGTTAGCTGTCAGCACAGAGTCCAACGGGATCGAACCCACAAACTGTGAGATCATGACCTGAGCCAAAGTTGGACGGTTAACCAACTGAGCCACCCAGGTGCCCCTAAACATTTTTTTTAAATTTTAATGTTTATTTATTTTTGAGAGAGAGACAGAGCACGAGTGGAGGAGGGGCAGACAGAGGGAGACGCAGAAGAAGCAGGCTCCAGGCTCTGAGCTGTCAGCACTGAGCCTGATGCAGGGCTCAAAACATGAGCCACAACCCTGAGCAAAGTTAAACATTTAACCTACTGAGCCACCCAGATGCCCCAGAAGGAAGAGATTTTTTTTTAAACTTTCTTTTGTTTTATATTTTATTTATTTCTAGGAGATTCTAGGAGAGAGAGAGACAGCGTGAGCAGGGGAGGGTCAGAGAGAGAGGGAGTCACAGACTGAAAGAGGCTCCAGGCTCTGAGCTGGCAATCAGCACAGAGCCCGACGTGGGGCTCGAACCCACGAACCGCGAGATCATGACCTAAGCGAAAGTCGGACGCTCAACCGACTAAGCCATCCAGGTGCCCCAAGGAAGAGATTTTTTAACTGACATGTAGTTCACCCAATCTAAAGTAGGAAGAGAGGAATAATCAAGTACATTCTGTGGAAATTATTCATTTATAAATGGATAGCACTATGCAAATTTCATGTCAATGAAAGCAGAATGTGTGAGTTAGGACATTCTCCGGCATGGGATACATTTTTGCTAGTTAACTACAGTCTTCCAGTGACACTTTCTAATTGATTTGCAAAAGGTCAGGGTTATCAAAATGGACTTCCTAGTCAACACCATGCTTAATTCTTGTATGGATTCCGGTGAAGTGCATTATCTGAATAAGCATGTGGTTCAATTTCTGACTGCAAGGGATTACTTAAATAGCTGTGTGCCAAGTAACAAGGGCCTGCACATTTTCATAGTGTGTGACAACGAAGATCTGTACAACATCCCTTAGATCCCTTGCAATGTTTCATTCCCTTTGCAAAATTTAAAAGTTCAACTAAAACTACCATAAATTACTGCCCTTTAAAAAAGTACACATATAATAGACAATTTGACATTTATAGAAAATTTAAAGTGTTAAAAACATGTATTCCCAGGAAAACTTTTGTGATTAATTGCTTTTAAATCTGTGGAAGTCTCTGAAATAGAAGGGGGGGAGGGAAGTCCTCGGTTCAATTAATTTCACCAAAAGTAGGAAGTCTTATAATCAACTTCAGTGATTTATCCAGGCTCCATGTGATAAATACCATTCATACTGGAAAAAATAACTCTTCTCATCATTTAAACAGGCCCGTGCAGGAGCTGAAAATGATGATGTAGCCATCACATAATAACTGTTGCAAAACTGAAGACCATAAAGTCTTGTCCTATGTACAGACATGTCCTTATGCCCAAGTCATTGAGAATATAACTGTGGCAGAAACTCACATTTCACATGCCTTGGTACTTAAATGGCTCAGTGCTTTGAAGAAAAAAAAAAACAGCTTAAAACAATGAGAATTTTGAAATACAGGTTTTCTAGCCACGAAATTCACATTTGTACACTTTTAACAGGCTAATACAATAAGGTTTTCCCCTAAAATATGTTATTATTTAATGGAGATGGCCCTTGTTTCTCAAATTTTCAGCTGAATTGTTAAATTTCTTCCAGTTTGGGTGCTTTTTAATTTTAATCTTCAAGTTCCTGAATATGACCCTTCCTTCTATTTTCTCATCTTGCAAACTGCATTGATGCATTTTGTTTCGTGGAGATTTATTTTTATTTCCTAAATAATTGTTAAGCACTGGTGATTGTGGCAAAATAGGCATGCTCTAATCTTATTAATTGGCATCACTTTTCTAGAGAGCAATTTGGTGATGGTTAATGCATGTATACATACATACCTACATACACACATATATACATATCTTAAAAATATACATATCTTTTGACCTAGTGATGAAATTTCTAGAAATATATCCATAAGTCAAATGTTAGAGGGGGGGCACCTGGGTGGCTCAGTTGGTTGAGCATCCAACTCGGCTCAGGTCATGATCTCGTGGTTTGTTTGAGCCCTGCGCCGGGCTCTGTGCTTACAGGTCAGAGCCTGGAGCTGCTTCAGATTCTGTGTTTCCTTCTCTCTCTGCCCCTCTCCTTCTCTCTCTCTCTCTCAAAAATAAATAAACATTTTAAAAAATGTTAGGGAACTGGCTAGATATATTACACTAGACCATATGAAAGAATAGGAAGTAACCATGAATGGCCATGCTGTATAAAAAAATACCTAATGACTTTAAGATACAAAACAGATGAACATAAGGGAAGGGAAGCAAAAATAATATAGAAACAGGGAGGGAGACAAAACATAAGAGACTCTTAAATATGGAGAACACACAGAGGGTGCTGGAGGGGGTGTGGGAGGGGGGATGGGCTAATGGGTGAGGGAAATTAAGGAATCTACTCCTGAAATCATTCTTGCACTATATGCTAACTAACTTGGATGTAAATTTAAAAAATAAATTAAAGAAAATACCTAACGATAGCAGAAAATGAAATGTCAAATAAAGTACATTGTTAAATTAAAAAGCAAGCTATCAAACAATGTGAACCGAAGGATCCCAATTATGCTTTTGGGAAGGGAAACTGTGGCTGATTTTTACTTTATATTTTCTGTTCTTTTGTACTTTTTTTTTTTTTTAAATGTTTTATTTATTTCTAGGAGAGAGAGAGACAGCGTGAGCAGGGGAGGGTCAGAGAGAGAGGGAGTCACAGACTGAAACAGGCCCCAGGCTCTGAGCTAAGTGTCAGCACAGAGCCCGACGCGGGGCTCGAACCCACGAACCGCGAGATCATGACCTAAGCGAAAGTCGGACGCTTAACCGACTAAGCCACCCAGGCGCCCCATGTTCTTTTGTACTTTTTAAAGTTTCAGAATGAACCTATGTTACTTTTGAAATTTAAAAAGATGTTTCTTTCTTTTTTATCTTTCAGAGAGCGAGAATGCACATGAGCAGAGGAGAGGCTACAGGAGACGATCCCAAGCAGGGTCCACACTCAGCATGGAGCCCAGCACTGGGCTCGATCCCACAACCCTGAGACTACTTGAGCCGAAATCAAGAGTCAGATGCTCAACTGACTCAGCCACCCAGGCACCCCCCCAAAAATATATATTTAAAACTGTGTTTATTAGATGCACAACAACACGAATGTACTTTACACTTACAAATGGTTAAAATGGTAAGTTTTATGTGATGCATATTTTACCAGAATAAAAGGGTGTATTTATTAGAACATTTGGATGTCCTTGCATTTACTGATGACTTTTTCTTTCATGGATCATACTTTTGATGTTGTATCTAAAAAGTTGGACTTTATTAAACTTAAAAACTTCTCCTCTGAGAAAGACTCTGTTACAAGCATGAGAAGACAAGCCACATTTGGGGAGAAAATATTTACAAAATGTGTATCTGATGAAAGTCTAGTATCCTAAACACATAAAGAGCTCTTAAAACTTAACAACAACAAAAAACAGACAAAGTAACTCACAAATGGGCAAGAGATCTGAATAGACATCTTTCTCAGCAAAGGAGACAGATGCCTGGCAAGGAAGGATACAAAAAGATCCTCAACATTATATGTCATTAAAGAATTACACATTTAAAGAGATACAACCACCTATCTATTAGAATGGCTAGAATCCAAAACGCTAACAGTATCAACTGCTAGCAAGGATGTGGAGCAACAGAAATTCTCATTCACTTGCTGGTGGGAATGCAAAATGGTACATCCACTTTGGAAGACAGTTTGGCAGTTTCTTATAAAACTAAACATAATCTTAACATACGATCCAACAATCGCACTCCTCAGTATTTGCCCAAAGGAGTTGAAAACTTATACACTCAAAAACCTGCACCCAGACGTTTAGAGCAGCTTTCTTCAAAATCACCAAAACTTGGAAGCAACCACGATGTCTTTCAGTAGGTGAATGGGTGAATAAACTGTGGTACCTCCAGACAATGGGAGAAATGAGCTACCGCATCATAAAAAGACATGGAGGAAATTGAAATGCATATTGTCAAGTGAAAGAAGCCAATCTGAAAAGGCTACATACTGTCTGATTCCAACTCTGTGACATTCTGGAAAAGACAAAACTCTGGAGACAGTAAAATGATCAGTGGTTGCCAGGTTTTCAGGGGAAGGGAGAGATGGATGAATACTGGAGCATGAGGGATTTTTAAGGCAGTGAAATAATTCTGTATTATACTGTAATGATGGAAAAATGTCGCCAGACATTTTTCAAAACCGGTAGGATATATACCACAAATGATGAATCTTTATGAAAACTATGGGCTTTAGTTAATAATAATATAACAACATAGTCTCATTTAAAAGAAATTACATTAAAATAGTATTTACCTTGAAGAAAATGCACTTACTTACCAAAGTAAAGGTCACTGTTTGCAGTCACAATTCTGCTTTTAAAAATATTCATTTCCATAATTACCCCTTGGTTATTTAATATTATATGGTAATTTATGGTGTCTGACAGCAACCTCTAGACATTTTCAAGCAGATAATTTTCATATTATATAACAGTGATTTGATCACTGATTCAGTAAGAGTCCCAAGCCTCCTCGTTTTTACATTTTGATTAAATAATTTCAGTATCTTGAATAAATAATCGATATGCAGTTTGGCGATCTAATTTCTCAAGATTCCAATAAAGTTACGGTTGAAACGAGGGGCAAAACTCTCACATGCATAAACTTTCAGAGTTCTGTCATTTCTTTTTTCTTATGTTTATATTATTTTTGAGAAAGAGAGAGAGTAGGGGGGTGGCAGGGCAGAGAGAAAGGGAGACAGAGAATTTGAAGCAGGCTCTGTGCTGAGAGCAGAGAGCCCGATGTGGGGCTCAAACTCACAAACCGTGAGATCATGACCTGAGCTGGAGTCAGACACTTAGCTGACTGAGCTACCAGCCAACCCCCCCTCAAGAGTTCTGTCCTTTCTGATGATAACATAGCATTGAGAAAAATAAGAGGCCAATAGTATGCATTTAACAGAACTGTATTTCTTATTTCCTGTGAAGACAGGAAAGGTAGAATTCTGTGAAGGCAGAATTCTTACAACATGGACGTGTCAGCTTGGAACCATATTGGGACTTCAGTGCTGGGACTACGGATGAGAAAGACTGTGACCGAATTATAGAGACAACTAGTGTGAATACCAGTGTGGCTAATTCAGTCTTGACTCAGAGTTGCTCATGCCAAGGGATCTGCTCAGGTGGGTAGAAGAGAGTCAAAGGGGGCTCTTGGCACCACCGTTATTCAAAGACACATGGGCTCATGAGACTTCTGAGTTTTAATAGAACATTATCGGTCAGCTAGAAATAAGAGATTTAGGGCTACCTTTCAGTGGTGAGTAAGCTGGACAGATCTGGGCACTTTGGGATGATCCCAGCCACATAGCGTGGGATTGAGCCTAGGACCTCAGCCCCTCCAAAACCGGCAGTGGAATCAGACAACCAGAATGGAAAGCCAGTTCTTTCTGTAGAGCAAATACACTAGCTCAGGGTCCCACCACGGGTATGAATGGGATCATAGTGAATGCACTGCTGTGGTCTAGAATGACTTGGAAACTACATGCGGCTTGGCTAACAGAGCCTTGACAACTCCAAGGAGCCAGAGAGTGACCCTAATGTTAACTGTATTTTCACGCATCTCTCTTTGAGGCACCCGGGTGGCTCAGTCATTTGGGTGTCCAACTTCGGCTCAGGTCATGCTCTTGCAGTCTGTCAGTTCGAGCCCCATGTCAAGCTCTGTGCTGACAGCTCAGCACCTGGAACCTGCTTTGGATTCTGTGTCTCCCTCTCTCTGCCTTTCCCCTGCTCGCACTCTGTCTCTCTCTCTCAAAAATAATTAAACATTAAAAAAAAATACTAATTTAGTCCATAGAGTAAAACAGCAGTCAGGCTTGCACACTTATCACATGAGCAATTACTCCCATTAGATCTGAGTCCTCAGGATTCAGCCTTGCCTGGAGCTATACATTTTTTTTTTTAATGTTTTATTTATTTCTAGGAGAGAAAGAGACAGCATGAGCAGGGGAGGGTCAGAGAGAGAGGGAGTCACAGACTCTGAAACAGGCTCCAGGCTCTGAGCTGGCAGTCAGCACAGAGCCGGATGTGGGGCTCGAACCCACGAACCGCGAGATCATGACCCAAGCGAAAGTCGGACGCTTAACTGACTAAGCCACCCAGGCGCCCCTGGAGCTATGCATTTTGAAATGTCAAGTACTTTCTCATATAAGTTGGAAAGTCATCCAACTCGCTGTCTGATGTTGCAATTGGGTAGTTGATGTTATAGATCAGTAGATACTTAAATCTCTACCCTACAGGGAGTGCTGACATTGGCATGAAATAGCTTGTTAAATTTGGCGCCTTGTATTGCACATTTGGCCTGCTAAACGAGTACTATGCAAAGGGAAGATGTGTCATATCTCAAAATTATAGAACAGTTGAGCCAAAAGAGGTGCTAAACATCTAACCGTACACCCTCATTTCTCATGTATTCCCCCAAATACCATAAAATCCTAGAAAGGAGGGACGGTGCTTAATTTCTTTCCACTTAATCAACATGGCCTGCTGCTTCACACTTGGCATGTGAAGGAATTTAGATTATGTACATGACAGCCCCTCCAGGAAGGAAACATTCCTGTTTATGGCAAGCATGTATTAACTCCCTGAGTTCCTCATGAGAAGGCCAAGGCCCCCAGGGCATGAAGCTTACTATGTCCACCAGTCAATCTTGCTTACTATTTCCCGAAAAGTAGACGGGGAAAAGGAGCCATTTCCCCAGTGGGTCTTTCATTGCCCCATAAAGTCAGTTAGGAACAGGAGGTGCCGTGGGTTCAGGACAAGGTTCTGTATATCAGACTGGCCTTCACTGGTCCTCGCCAGAGGCTGGGATTCGGGGGAGGGGCTGCGGCTCTTAATGTTAATGCGCCTTTAGGGACACTTTATACACATAGAAAAAATCATTTCCCCTTCAAGATTTTGAGAAGTGTTCTCATAGCAGCCCAATGTCTGCATAAAAACAGCTTCCAGGGCGCCTGGGTGGCTCAGTCAGTTAAGCGTCCTGCTTCAGCTCCTGATCTCGCGTTTTGTGGGTTCGAGCCCCACATCGGGCTCTGTGCTGACAGCTCTGAACCTGGAGGGTGCTTCAGATTCTGTGTCTCCCTCTCTGTGCCCCTCCCCCACTTGTGCTCTGTTTCTTCCCCTCTCTTTCTCAAAAATAAATGAACGTTAAAAATTTTTGTAAAATAAACCACTTCCACCAATCTCCTCTATTTAGAGCCTTAAGATGATTTATTTTATTTTATTTTATTTTTTTAAAGTCAATCTTTTCTTCTTTAACTTTTTTTTTTAATATTTTTATTTATTTCTAGGAGAGAGAGAGAGAGACAGCGTGAGCAGGGGAGGGTCAGAGAGAGAGGGAGTCACAGACTCTGAAACAGGCTCCAGGCTCTGAGCTGGCAGTCAGCACAGAGCCCGACGCGGGGCTCGAACCCACGAACCGCGAGATCATGACCTAAGCGAAAGTCGGACGCTTAACCGACTAAGCCACCCAGGTGCCCCCTTCTTTAACTTTTTTATGTCTTTTTTTATTTTATTAAAAAAAATTTTTTTAAATGTTTTATTCATTTCTAGGAGAGAGAGAGAGAGAGAGAGACAGCATGAGCAGGGGAGGGTCAGAGAGAGTGAGAGTCACAGAATCTGAAACAGGCTCCAGGCTCTGAGCTGGCAGTCAGCACAGAGCCCGACGCGGGGCTCGAACCCATGAACCGTGAGATCATGACCTAAGCGAAAGTCGGACGCTCAACTGACTAAGCCACCCAGGCGCCCTGTCTTTATTTTATTTTTTTGAGAGATGAGACCGAGACCGAGCAGGGGAGGGGCACAGAGAGAGGGAGACACAGAATCTGAAGCAGGCTCCAGGCTCTGAACTGTCAGCACAGAGCCCGCTGTGGGGCTTGAATCCACGGACTGTGAGATCATGACCTGAGCCAAAGCCGGACGCTCAACCAGCCCCATGATTTTATTTTTTTAATATCAGGGGCTTGTCGTCCCTCCTTGCTTGTTGCCTTGGTTAGGGCCAGCCCACTTTATCCAATAGTGCTTTAGTAATTCCAAAACTCCAAGAGAAGTCTGACTCCCATCACCCTTTTCCCAGGAAAGTTCTTGGCTTGAAGAAAATCTGCCTAACTCTCGGGCTACTTGTGGTAGAAGCATTATCTGCACACAGCCCCCTCTTACTCCCTTCCGTTGCCATATGTAGGTATGGAGTATCTTCCCTTCCCCAAGGATGCTTAATCTGGCCATGTGACTTGTTTGGGCCTTTGGATCAAGAGTGGCAGCAACAGTGGCAGCTCTGAGCTGTGGTCTCACAATTCATGCCAGCCCTTTTGTACCCCTGCCATCCACCTGTAGAAAGACTGCGTCCTACATAGCTGTTGCTCCTTTAGGCTAGGTTCTAGAATGAAAGACCTGTGGATTCCACCTGAAATAGAGCTGTGGCCTGGAGCCAAGACCAGCTGATCACAGTTCCAGCAGATGCTGACTGATCTGCAGACTGATGGGCAAGAAATAAATGTTTACTGAGATTTGGGGGGTTGTTTGTTACTCAGCACCAATACAGGGGTAGCTGACTAATACACTTCATATACCACTGAGTATAAGAGAAAGTGAACAAGGTACCTGATGGAGTTCAGTGTGCAGGATGCTTATTAGAGTCTCCTAGGGATCAAGACTTGCTTGGGAGAAAAGGAAGCAGGATTGGGCCCGGGGAAAAGTTGAACTGAAATGCCAGTCTGACAATAAGCAGCCTTGGCTGACCCGCTGGGAGCTCTGAAGGTAAAATGGACCATAAGTGACATTCCACATTAGGCCAACTGACCAGGCTTTCCCCACTTGCCATGTCAGTTTCTTCCCTGAAGGAGCTGATAGCAGAACATTGTCTGATAGGGGCAGTCTCAGCAGCGGGGCAAGTCTTTCCTTGAAAGAGTCCTCATTCAAGGAGGACCACACTCCCTCTACGTACTGAGCTATCACCTCAGGAGCCTTTGCTATGGCAGAACATTTCTGGATTATTCCTTCCTTCAGGGTGGTGAATGAGCATGTACAACTACATAAGCTCCTTCCAGGGACTTGCCCTATACAAATGCAAAGCTGGTGAAATTTTTATTATTTTACAACTTGATCGAATTCCTCTTCGAAGGACAACAGCCTGAGGGACAACCCAATGATAATCTGGTTGGGGTAAATGATGAGACTCGGAGCGGGGGTGCCTAGGCACAGAGGCGGTGGCTCAACTGCAGAGCAGGAAAAGAGGAGAGAAATTTGGTTTTACTCTATAAGTAGAGAAAGCAGACAGGGGAGTTCAGAAAGCAGAAGCAACCACACGGCAAACAGCAGGCACTTCTGGAGGTGAAGGGACAATGAGGCAGCCTGCTTGCCGACTCTGATGTTCACAAAATCACCTCCCTCCACGGTAAGTCGAAGGCCCCACTTCCTGAAGCAAACTGTGAGCCACTTTTTGAAAAATATATTTCAACATACCCCAAATGAAAAAGTATATAAAGAATTAATACTAAATGCAGTGTCTGGTCACAATCCAGAATTAACAACTGCACATCTAGCCAGAATTTCTTCTGATCTTCTAATTTTTTAATATGTAAATTTTTACAGATAGCATAGAAGCTTATTGCTACTCTTTCCTGGACCCATTTCCCTCTTCACCTTTGGCAACCACTAAGCTGAACTTGGTGTGTATTCACCCTGTTCACATTAAAAAAAATTGTTTTAACGTTTATTCATTTTTGAGAGACAGAGAGCGAGTGGGGGAGGAGTAAAGAGAGAGAAACAATCTGTAGCAGGCTCCAGGCTCTGAGATATCAGCACAGAGTGTGATGTGGGGCTCGAACCCACTAACTATGAGATCATGACCTGAGCTGAAGTTAGATGCTCAAACCGACTGAGCCACCTAGCACCCCCACCGTGTCCACATTTTTATACTTTTACTTGATTTCAGTTCTCAGTTTTGACATTTACAGAATTAGTATCATGCTGTATGTGTTGTTCTGCAAATTGCTTTTTTTCTTTCTACTTCATATTTTCAATATATAGCCATGTTCCCATTTGTTTTTACCTCCTATATAATATTCCACTCCATGAGTCAATCCCTGTTCATCTTGTCCTGTAATGGTAAGTAATGAGATTGGTTTGGCATTTTTCTTTCACCACTAATTCTGCAGGGAGCATCCTTGAAAAGTTTTCCCAGGACAGAAACCTCGAAGTGAAATTGTTGGGTTCCTGGGACATCACTTCTTTTTTTGGTTTGTAACAAGATTAAAATGGCAGCTTCCTACCCTAAACCATTTGAGTGGCACCACCCTGGACCCTCCATTGCACTATCTCTCCCGGGACTGACAAAAAGTCGTGATGTAACAAATCTTTGTTGAGTGAATTAAATGCAGATGAAGAAATGGGGCCTCGAAAGAGGAAGTGGCCCCCACAGTCATATGTCAATGGCAAGTCCATCTATAGAACCCACATTTTCTGGCCCCAGGGCTGCCTCTGTAAGGCCAAATGAGAAGAGAGGAAGTTCAAGTTCAACTTCAATCCCGACTGAAAACTGCAAGAGTGTCATTAGATGACCAGTTGTCCTCTTATCAAGTACCTGTTCACATAAAATATTTTGAGAGGATATAAACTATGGACATTTCTGTTAAACAGAATGCTGTTCATAAACGACAAGAATGAATAGGGGTGCCTGGCTGGTTCAGCTGGAAGGGTATGAGGCTCTTGATCTCGGGGTTGTGAGTTTGAGCCCTGTGCTGGGTGTAAAGATTACTAAAAAAGTAAATAAATAAACTTTTCAAAAAAAAGAATGCTAAAAAAAAGAATGAGAATAAAACTTATTTCAGGACATATTTTCATGAGGTCCTTTAGGCCAAAGTCTATCATCCCCATTTGAGCTGGTAGTATATTTATTTCTTCTATATTTAAATTTTTTTAATGTTTATTTACTTTTGAGATAGAGAGAGAGAGACAGAGGTGTGAGCAGGGGACGGGCAGAGAGAGAGGGAGACACAGAATCCAAAGCAGGCTCCAGGCTTTGAGCTGTCAGCACAGAGCCTGATGTGGGGCTTGAGCTCACAGACCACGAGCTTGTGACTGAGCCGAAGTCAGATGCTTAACCGACTGAGACACCCAGGTGCCCCTATTTCTCCTAGATTTTAAAATGCAAACCTAGGATTGATCAATAAGTACATGAATAGTGGAGGGAGGAAAAAAATAAATAAGCCTGTAGTGGACTATAACCCAAAGTATAAAATAAATATTTATGGGTCTATATTTATACAAGTGATGTATAAATAAATAGGAGCTAACCAAATTTCCTGTGCAGAAGAATTCCACTACGTAGACGTTGCTGCCTTAAGAAAGGAGGACATAATTCCCTACTTGCTCAGTGGGCTGTGCACAGTGATTACCTTCAAAAAGTACAGTTTGGAAGGAGGAAAAAGAGCAGCTTTACCGTGGAAACACCTAGGTACTTCAGCCATATAAATAAGTTTTATATCATCAGTGATAGGTCATATTAATAATATACAACCTTGTAATAACAAGGATGGCACATTATGGCCTTCTTAAATATTTATTTATTTTGGGGGAGCGTGCAAGTGAGGGAAGGGCAGATACAGGGGTACTGAGGATCTGAAGCGGGCTCTGAGCTGATAGTAGTGAACCTGATGTGGGGCTCGAACTCACAAACCATGAGATCATGACCTGATCTGAAGTCAGATGCTCAACCAACTGAGCCACCCAGGTGTCCCCTAAACTTCTTTAAAAAAAAAAAAAAAAGTTGATTTATTTATTTTCAGGAAGAGAGCATGTGTGCACGTGTTGTGCGAGCGGGGGAGGGGCAGAGAGCGAGGGAGACAGAGCATCTCAAGCAGGTTCCACACTGCCAGCGCAGAGCCTGAGCCATGGGTCAATCTCACAGACTGTGAGATCATGACCTGAGCTAAAATCAAGAGTCGGATGCTTAATGGACTGAGCCACCCAGGTGTTTCCTAAAAGCCTAACCTTCTTCTAACCATAAGAAAAGCATCAAACCAAGTAGAAGAACATTCTACAGAACACTTGACCAATATTCTTTAAGACGTTCAAGGTCATCAAAAACAAGGAAAGTCTGTACAAATGTCACAGTCTTGAGCACCCCAAGGAAACATGACAACTCAATGTAATGTGGTATCCTTGGTGGGATCCTGGGACAGAAAAGGAAATTAGTAGGTTCTTTTTAACACAGTTCTTTTTAACTTACAGGAAATTTCCTGTAAGTACAAATAAAAGCTATAGAAATCTGAAGAAAATATGGACTTTAGTAAATAGTTTTTAACAATGTTGCTTTATTAGTTGTGACAAACCTATCATCTTAACATAAGATGTTCATAAGAGGGGAAACCGAGTCAGGGGTAATGGGGAAATCTCTACGGTTTTTGCACCTTCTCTATAAATCTGAAACTATTCTAAAACAAAGAGCTTTTTTTAAAAAGAGCTAGGACTTAGAAAAGTGGTGATTAGCTTTGTTTTCTATTTGTTTTTATATTATTTATATTTTCTACTAGGTAGGAAAAGGAACTTGTCACATACTCCTACTTCATAGGATTGGTGTCTACAGTATAAAGGTACCTGCATGCAGCCAGACGGAGAGCTTGTAGGTCCCCTACATAGAAAGTCATGGATTTTCTCTACCAGCGCATGCTTCTCTGACTCGTTAGCACTGAGCTGCCTTTGGCCAGTGAATTGGCTATCTTCCTGAGTATGACAGATTGCTGGTTCTGCCAGGCCAATTCACAGCCTGAAGATCTTAGCTAAATGGAAGAGAAATGTTGATGATATCCTTGCCAGTCACTGTTTTGTGTCCCATTGGTGCTTCCAAAAAATTAAAGGGGCCGGACCTATATAGAGGAGTCTTCCATTCAGACTTTTGGGTGTGCGCCCTTCTCACAATGATTTCTGACTTCTCTGAATATATCTCCTCTTTTCCATTCTCTGGCCCTGGAGGTGGTGCCTTTGTTGTTCTCAGAGGAGGTGGCCCTGTCTCTTGGCCATCACTGAGTGGACGGATCGCTCCTGGGCACAGTGGACTGATCAGGGTTCCTTCCTGAGGATTTAGAATTGGGACTGAGATTTCCATTATAGAACTGAATTAGCCTCTTGAGTTGATTCACTTGATTCCTCTGTAACTCTATGAATCTGCTCTAGGCTTCCCTTCTTTCCTGGCTCTCACCTTCCTCACCCCAAACCAGCCCTGCTTGTGTGTGTGTGTGTGTGTGTGTGTGTCTTCCAGCAGGGTCTTGGTTTAAAACCATACATGATTTAAGAGAGACTATGGCTGGTTATTTTTCTAGGCTTGATTAACAGAAGGTGTTTTAAGTGTTTGTTTCAAAATCCTTCATTTCAATTTCTAGATCTCACTCTCTCAGAGTCCATAAGTACTGCCAAAGATAAGTCAGGGAATGAATCTTGGCATGCAATCAAAATGGTAACCTAAATTTTCAGAAAACATAAGAGTTTATGGTGCATGTTCATGTGTATTATTTCATTTCATCCTTAACATGTAAAGGAAGCGTTGCCTTTACTGCTCTCATCAAAGAACAGATTCAGAGAAGTTCAGGGAATCACTCATAGATCTCCAATAATGGCTAAGAGTTACAAAGGAGAGTACTTCCAATGCACTAAACATCTTTTGTGTTTGGACCCAACGATGGAGATACTACACTACACTTGAATTTTATAAATATAGAAACTGAGACAAAAATGTGCCTGATCGCACCCCAGGTCATATCTGAGGCACATGCTATTTCCGATCTGCTTATCAGCCAAATCAGGGCTTGAATTCCTCTGATCCAGGTCAGACGACTTTTGTACAATAACAATTAATACAACAAAGTGGCAAAACGCAACAGCCAAAAACAAGAATGAAGTTGACCACGTGGAGAGATGATCAGACTAGAATCTGAAAGCATTTTTTTCCTAGCACCCTAATAATGCTCTATAAGGATTTATGTATTTTGCATTAAAAGTTCACTATTTTAACTACATGAAACTAAGATAATTTACAAGATGGCACATATGATTGAGGTATCTTGGAATTTTCAGATTGTAGTATTCAGCTCTTTTGGTTTCCCTGTCCTTAAAAATCAATGAATATATTGTATCTCCCAGTCCTGCCTTCGGTAAATCTAACTTGAAATCATTTTGCATTTAAAATTATTATTAAGAGGGGCACCTGGGTGGCTTAGTCGGTTGAGCGTCCGACTTTGGCTCAGGTCATGATCTCGCGGTTCGTGAGTTTGAGCCCCCCGGCGGGCTCTGTGCTGACTGCCAGCTCAGAGCCTGGAGCCTGTTTCAGTCTGTGACTCCCTCTCTCTCTGACCCTCCCCTGCTCACGCTGTCTCTCTTTCTCCTAGAAATAAAAATAAAAATATAAAATACAATAAAATAAAATAAAATAATTATTAAGCTTCCTTTTGGAGAAAGAATAATCATGAATAACACATGACATATGTATGGATAATAAAAAATACAGTGGTATATTTCAAAGAGTTAAAACATATTCTTTAAAAGGTTAATTGGACCACAGATGTGAGTGCGTGCGTGTGTGTATTTGCGCATATGTGTATACAACTGTGCATTTTTCCATTTTACTGATCAGCAACTGCTCTTAAGGAAGAGATACACTGACTTTTTATAGCATGATACATGATACCTGCCAGCTGAAGCAATTTGGATTACAGTAGCACCAACTCCAAAGAATTATTTGTTGTTTTCAACCAAGTTCTTTATTATTACTTTTTGCTGTGTTTCGCCATTTTCCTACTTATGAAAATAAGATATACTGATTATACTGACTTTTACACATGTGCACAAGAAAAGGAATCTATCATAAAAATCTCTGCAGTAGGGGTGCCTGGGTGGCTCTCTCTTTCCCTCTGCCCCCTTTCCTGCTTGTGCTCTGTCTCTCGATCTCTTAAATTAAAAAATAAAAAATTAGATCTCTGCAGTAGTCTTAATGTGGGAATTCCACCATCCGAGAAAGGAAAGACGGGTGGCCACCAGCTAACCTGGTTGTCTCAGGTAGAGGCCGGGGTGCAGGGAGACCCAACGCCCAGGGCTAAGCCTTGAATTGGGACAGATGAAGAGAAAAGTGAAGCCAATGAGCCGAGAAAGGAAATAAAAGAAGTAGGAGACAAAAGGCTACGAGCTGGGACACCACAACGGACTGAACACATTCCAGATGGATGCCGCAGGGCTGAACTGTCGCGAAGGTAGACGGCTTCCCTGGGGCGCACGGTCCTCCGGGACTTGTCTTGGGAAGACGAAAAGTCAGCACAGAATGTGGGTCAGAGCATTGTTCTCCAGGGGAATTTTGCTTGTGTACAAATAAGGAATCTTTGTTTCCCGTTTTCAGAAACGTTTTAGTTTGGAAAATTGTAGACACTCGACAACAATAGAGCAAAGGGAATGATAAATCCCTGCGTACCATCCCCCGCCTACAATTTTGCCCGCCGTCTTTCATTCATCCCTCCCCACTCTTATTTATTATTCTTGTCAGCACATTTTAAAGCGCATTCCAGGGGCGCCTGGGTGGCTTACTCGGTTAAGCGTCGGACTTTCGCTTAGGTCATGAGCTCGCGGTTCGTGGGTTCGAGCCCCGCGTCGGGCTCTGTGCTGACTGCCAGCTCAGAGCCTGGAGCCTGTTTCAGTCTGTGACTCCCTCTCTCTCTGACCCTCCCCTGCTCACGCTGTCTCTCTCTCTCTCCTAGAAATAAATAAAACATTAAAAAAAAAAATAAAGCGCATTCCAGACATCAGGCCTTTCCTACTCTTCATTATGCATCTCAAACTGCTACTTCTTCATGGGGCATCTCTAACTGATAAGTAGACAGAAAAAACGAAACGGTCTTTGATGCTATAGAAGACCGTGTTTATATTAAAATACCTCGATTGTCTCAAAGGTGTTGTTTGGATCGGGGTCCGAACAAGACTCCCATGTTAATTTTGATCGTTTTGTCTCAAGATTCTTTTGTTCTGCTCCTTGCCAGCTGTCCCTTTTCTATGTCTTTGATTTATTGGAGAAACTGGGGCATTTGCCCTGAAAGAGCAAGGTCCCATATTTTGGATCATGTCACTTAACTTATTCTTCCATCTCTCCTATTTCTCCTAAATTGTAATATGGATAGAGATACATGATTGAATTTAGATTAATTTTTTAGGCAAGAATATATCATGGGAGATGCTGTAAATTAAATATTTACAGCCTATGGGCCATATCTGATCTATAGATATGGTTTCTTTGGCCCATACAGTTTTTTATGCTTTATTTGGTCCATATAGTTAAAAAAGAAAAAGCTGTATCAGTTTTTGAATCAATCTGGGTTTTGCCAGGAAACAGATGGTTCTCTCATGCCAACTATAAGGGTAGGGACAGGGCTGGGGAAACAAAAAAGCATGGCAAGACATTCTGGGGTCTGTGACTGCAGGCAACTGTCACATTCCGCTACTGACGGCTTCTGGACAGGGGACTTTGGTAGAGGATTGTCGCCGCTGACACCCCAACCCAAGCTAAACCAGTGCCTTGCAGAGAGGGGGATGGAGAAGTAACTCCCTTACCTCAATGTCCACCCTTCCTCTGTGACCCACTGGCTGGCGAGTCCCACTGGCTGAGCATGACAAGAAGCCAGAGAGCAGAGAAGCCCCTGGGTGCTGCACCTAAGGGCCAGCCTCCCCCTAGGGAATCAAGTCAAGAGGGGTGCACAGCGGATCTGGAGGGCTAACACTTGCCATTACTTACAGTTAAAAGATAGTTATATATAAAATTCTACACTTTCAGCTTCTCTGGTCATTGGAGATGTGCTGGCAGCCCCGAGGCCCAATATGAACAACTGGCTAGAGCCCAGCAACGGCTGCCTGTGGAGGACACAGGAGCGGTGCTGTGGACCTCAGATAGTGACCAGGAAGGGAGGAGGGCAGAGACGAAAGAAGCCTGGGACTGTACCAATTACTTCCTAGAAATTGAGAACTTAATCCAGAAGGGTGCTGACTTTACTTTGAATTGGCTAGATTATGGGCTTTTTTTGGTGATTAGAAGTAATGGAGGTTCATATGAATTTAGCTCAGTTTAATTAGAGAAAAGCAAAGAAATGCTTTTGCAAACTTGAGTACTGCATTAATATGAAGTGTGATTATCATCCTACCAGCAGGAACAAGAATATAGAAGAGGAAATACCCCTGTATTTACAGGTGTTCTGAGATACACATTTTGGCTGACTGCCATGTGTTAAAAATGGATATTCTGCTGGAAACAACATGCTTCAGAATGAATTTCTAGCCTACAAGAATAAATCTGAAAATATTTACTTAAAGGCAATTATTATGAAAAAAAAATTTTAATCTTAGTGAGCAAACTAAAATTTTTGACATTACGGTATGGGAATCATCATTTCTCAAAACTGCCAGCTCCGAGGCTGTTATGAAGATTCTGCACACTGCTGACACTGAATATATAGGGCTACCATGTACAGTAGTTCAGGTTATACACTGCACAATACTAGGTAGTGCTAATCACTGTGTGGGGTCTATAAATAGGAATTTTACTATTACTTTCTCCTCTTCTTTACAGTATTTATTATTTCTGCATTAAAGCTGCTTAATCATGGATGTTACTGCACATATTTTAAAATTATTTTTTTTGTGAAATTTTCAAATGTATATTCAGTATTCCATTTTCCTGTATGATAAGAATTCATAAATAAGAATTTTCCATTATATATTCATGGCCCGGATGGAAATAGGTAAGATTAAATATAATTCTTAAGATTTAAGAATGTAATCACTTAGTTATTTTATGTAAAATTACAAATAAAATTTTATCAATTTTATAGATATCAGAATTATGATATTACCCAATCTTGAATATTATGCCCTCTATGATGTAAGTTTTTACAGGATATGTTGGCTTAAGAAAGATACAATACGCTTCTCAAATGTTTCCAGCTAATGTACTCTCTTAATATTCTAATTATCAGTCTATTGTCCACCTCATCTAATTATTTTTCAATTCTTGTGTGCTTTTGTAAATAAATTCAGTAACTTTAAAAGTCACCATTAATTATCATTACATGTCAGAGGCACCTGGCTGGTTCTGTCTGAAGAGCATGAGACTCTTGATCTTGGGGTACTGAGTTCAAGCCCCACACTGGGTGTACAAACTACTGGAAAAAAAAAAAAAAAGAAGAAAAGGTTACCATTACATGTCAGCTTACTGTAACAAATATGCATGCATGTCAATTGATTAATTGAATTTCAATATATAAAGCACATAAGGGTGTGTTTCACTTTAAATTATAGGGAGAATGAAAGCAAATATTTATTTAGATAGTCACAGAAAATTTGAGTGACCAGTCCTAATGGCATAAAAAAGTTGTTAGGCTGATTATGTGTGATGTTGACCTACCTGAATACACGATCATTGGTCATGGTCAAATTTAAGAATACAAGAAATCAGCTTTTCAGCCTTACAATGGCAAAGACTAAAACCAGAGCCAATGAGTAGATTTTGGCAGAATATCAAGGCAAAAGGCCACACAGATATCTCTCTAGCTGCTATCTGAAAATATTCTTCTGCATAAACTTAAAATAAATGGATCACTCTAGGGATGCATGTGTGGCTTAGTTGGTTAAACATCGGACTTCGGCTCAGGTCATGATCCCACAGTTCATGGGTTCAAGCCCCACATTGGTTCTGTGCTGACAACTCACCACCTGGAGCCTGCTTCAGATTCTGTGTCTCCCTCTCTCTCTGCCCCTCCCTTGTCAAAAATAAATCAACATTAAAAAAATTTTTTAAAGGGGGTGCCTGGGTGGCTCAGTCAGTTGAGCGTCTGACTTTGGCTCAGGTCATGATTTTGTGGTCCATGAGTTTGAGCCTCTCGTCAGGCTCTGAGCTGACAGCTCAGAGCCTGGAGCCTGCTTCAGATTTTGTGTCTCCTTCTCTCTCTGCCCTTCACCCCGCTCCTTCTCTCTCTGTCTCTGTCTCTGTCTCTGTCTCTGTCTCTCTCTCTCTCTCTCTGTCAGAAATAAACATTAAAAGGATTTTTATTTTTTTTTTCTTTTTTTTTCTTTTTTTTTTTTTTTAAATATTTTTATTTATTTCTAGGAGAGAGAGAGAGACAGCGTGAGCAGGGGAGGGTCAGAGAAGGAGGGAGTCACAGACTCTGAAACAGGCTCCAGGCTCTGAGCTGGCAGTCAGCACAGAGCCCGACGCGGGGCTTGAACCCACAAACCGCGAGATCATGACCTAAGCGAAAGTCGGACGCTTAACCGACTAAGCCACCCAGGTGCCCCTAAAAGGATTTTTAAACAATAAACGAATCACTGTAAAAACTCCTAGATAGTAGGACAGAAGCAGCAGCTAACAAGCATTAAGAACTTATTATCCGGTTGGTCATTGTACCAAAAACTTTACCTTCATCATCCAATGTAATCCTCCTGATGACGTTGAGGTCAGTACCATGATTATGCCCAACTCAAGGATAGGGAATTGAGAAAGAACTTTAAAAACACCATATTCATTGCGGGCGATCCACACCCAGAATCTAATTTAGTTTAGTATGTGTGAAGGTCAGGTCAAGAACTTGCCATGAACCCTTGGCTTCCATAGAGAGGAAGGGAGAGAAAAAAGAATATAAATGCTTCCCAGATACTAGAGTATCCTTGGGGTTCATTGCTTAAGCCATCAACTACCAAGTGATGGGCAGCTTGAAGGCCTGGGGAATGTGGGTCAAAAGCAAAGAGTAGGACGGGGCACCTGGGTGGCTTAGTCAATTAAGCGTCCGACTTTTGCTTAGGTCATGATCTCGCGGCTCGTGGGTTCGAGCCCCGCGTCGGGCTCTGTGCTGACTGCCAGCTCAGAGCCTGGAGCCTGTTTCAGTCTGTGACTCCCTCTCTCTCAGACCCTCCCCTGCTCACACTGTCTCTCTCTCTCTCCTAGAAATAAATAAAAATATTAAAAAAAAAAAAAAGCAAAGAGTAGGAGTGTTGGGAATAGTGAAAAGAGACACTGCATTTGTAACAAAGGTATTGCCTTTGCCTTGGGTCCTGTCCCCCTCATCTCTCTCCAAAATGACTGTATATGACCGGAGAGAGGTATCAAACTTAGGCTAGAGGGACAGAGACATAAAGCAAAGGTCTCATAGGGTCATCATGACTCAAACATTTCCCACAAAGCAAAGCATGTATGGTTTTGTGAATACAGCCTAACGAAATTCGTGCACATCAAAGTTTGAGAACCACCGAGCTGACATAAAAAGGGAAGGAAAATTAATTCATTTGTCTGGGCAGTCAAACCAAGCTTTTGAAACGATGACTATCAATTCCTTTGTGTCGATGGTAAATGGGTGGGGAATCCCAAAACATTTACTGGATTCCATTAATATTGTCTCTAACTTATTTTAAGTTAAAAAAATTTAATATTTGTCTATTCTTGAGAGAGAGAGCACGACAGAGCATAAGCAGAGGAGGAGCAGAGCAAGAGGGAAACACAGGATCTGGAGCAGACTGCAGGCTCTGACCTATTAGCACAGAGCCCGACGCGGGGCTTGAACCCATGAACCGTGAGATTATGACCTGAGGGGAAGTCAGATGTTCAACCGACTGAGCCACCCAGGGCCCCAAGTCTCTGTAATGTTAACTTTAATGCATGCTTTCCTTTCCTGTTTTTGGGATTTAAGGAATCACATTGTACAAGCGGGTTCAGTTCTAAAGTCTGAGTGCAGATTAAGCTAAAGTTACAGTTTTCTTCAATTTTTCCTAAATTTTCTTTCTAGAATGCAAATCTGGTCACATCACACTTTTCATAAAATCCTTCCATGGACTGAGTTGCTGATCTTTGATTTCACTGCCAATAATGACAGGGGAAAACAGGTGTGCTGAGAAACACCCTTTACCTCCAGTGGAAAGACCGTCCATGGCTCATGTTTTCCCACACACAAGCAGGAGACCCACAGGGATACAGGTCATAGTTTGAAGTTATTGTTAAACTTGATTTGGTTTGCCATTTAATTGGTCTGGTTAAGCCACATGGACAGTGTCACCTAATGGTTGCAGCCTCAATCACCATAGGCAGCATAATCCAAAGCCGCTCAGACATCAGAAGTATATGAATTTCTGGGGCCAACCAGCCAATCCTTGATTTCAGCTCAGGTTGTGTTCTCACGGTTTGTGAGTCTGAGCCCCGCATTGGGCTCTGCGCTAACAGCACGGAGCCTGCTTTGGATCTCTGTCTCCCTCTCTCTGCCTCTCTCTGCTCATGCTCTCTCTTCTCAAAACTAAATAAACGTTAAAAAATTTTTTTTAAGTATATGAATTTCTATGAATCAGAAACAAGGGTGTGCCATTCAGGCATCTGCACTCTTAAGAGGGAAGTGAGAGGTGCCCGCATTCAGGAGCTGCTCAGGAGTGAGGCACAAGCCTTCTGGTGTCAGGAACAAGCCTTTTCAAAATCTGGCCCTGTCAACCTTCCAGACACAGCCTCTGCCACGACCCATGTTTGCTACATATCCCACTCCCCACACAGAGGGACTTGTGCCTATACAATACCTCATTCCTTTTTACACTCAGCACTTCCTGTCTGCCCTTCTCTGCCTCCGTCCTGCTACCTAGAGCTTTTCTTTGATGATCCTCCCCAAAGACGTCTCTACAAATTATTCTTTCCTGATTTATTATCCCTCCCTAAAGTAGTACATCTTCTTTTGACAGCTCACTTAAGCCAACTGTCTCTTTTCTTAACTGTAATGTAATTAATTGTTGACAGAAAGAAAGGAAAAAGAGGGAGGGGAAAAGATAGTTTAGGATGGAGAATAAAAACTATTAGAAATGTACTATGTGAGGCAGGTTTCTCTAAAATGGGTAGGATCAGAATATTGAAAATATGATTTCTCATACAGGCTTCCAGTTATGGAGCAAGTAAGTAGGAATGAAAGGCACAGCATAGGGAATATAGTTAACCATACTGTCATAACGTTGTGTGGTGGCAGATGGTGGCTCACTTGTGGTGAGCACAGCAGAACATACAGACTTGTGGAATCACTATGTTGTACCCTTGGAACTAATATCAACTTGTATGTCAACTCTACTTCCATTAAAAATAAAGATAGGGGTGCCTGGGTGGCTTAGTCAGTTAAGCGTCCAACTTTCGCTTAGGTCATGATCTCATGGGTTCGTGGGTTCGAGCCCCGCGTCGGGCTCTGTGCTGACTGCCAGCTCAGAGCCTGAGCCTGTTTCAGTCTGTGACTCCCTCTCTCTCTGACCCTTCCCTGCTCACGCTGTCTCTCTCTCTCTCTCTCTCTCTCTCCTAGAAATAAATTAAAAATATTAAAAAATAAAAAATAAAAAATAAAGATATGCTGGGGCGCCTGGGTGGCTCAGTCGATTAAGCGTTAGATTCTTGATTTCGGTTCAGGTCACGATCCCACGGTTCATGAGATCGAGCCCCATGTCACGCTCTGTGCTGATGGAGCGGAGCCTGCTTGGGATTCTCTCTCCCTCTCTCTGTCCCGGCCCTGACTGCGTACACATGCACACTCTTCCTCTCTCAAAATTAAAAAAAAAAATGTTTTTTAAAAATCAAGGTATTCTTGGACAACTGCAGAAAGTTGAATGTTTTTATATTAATTGATCCTTACAAGGCAGAGTGTGAACCATTGATCAACAGCATCATGACCTGCGAGATTGTAAGAAATGTACTTTCAAATCCCACTATATGTACCCTAAAGGTTGAAAAGCACTGTATTAGACCAAAACAAAACAAAACAAAAAAACAACCTCATTTCTCTCCAACTACAGCTCCTTACTATCTAGGAGTCCACAAATCTCTTCTAGAACCTCTCAAGTCACATATGTCTTACTTCTCAGAGTTCACCTCCAACTTGTTCCCGTGCCCAGTCAGGTTTACGTGACAAATTCGTCTTGCCCTTATAATCTTCACTCTTCTCTGTGAACTCGTATCCTGGGCTCAAGAGCTTTCAACGCCCTCCTACCCAGAATTACATCATAAAGCGCCCTCCATTTGCTCGATTATGAAGGTCGCCATGCTCCTATCTCTTCCTCTTCATGTTCAGGAGTGGGTACCAAGAGGGATTCTTCGGCAGAGCGGAGGAATCTTTGAGTATTTATTGCTTCACTTACCAGCCCCCTCCCATCCATTCACTCACTCAACAAACATTTGCTGAGTTGTGCTAAATGCAAGGTGCTTGCCAGGGGCTACATAATCTCCTTAGATTAGAGATCCCAATCATGCTCTGAATCTTCCTTTCAAAGACTTCTTTTGCACTCTTCCTCTCAAAAACCCACACAACTGTTCTTATCTTATTTCCTTTGTGGGTCTCTATCTAATTTTCTTGCAAGAATTTTTGATGAAAAAAAATTAACCGTATAGCCGTTGTGATGGAGCAACGGTTCCAAGCAGTAGGCGGTCACGGCAGTTCCAGAAGCATCTATGTACTGCGGAATATACTTTATCAACCCCCAATTTTGCTAAGAGGCCCTTCTCTTGTCTAATTTCCTCAGAAGCATATTGCTCTCGCCCATCTGGCTGGGGTGCTTATTCTCAGGTTTCTATTTTAGGTTTTGTCCCCCAGAAAATGACCTGACACAAGATGTGAGTCCAGATAGTCTGTCTGGTGTGGTTTACACACAGTAGTCAGGAGTGTGACTGTGAGAGGGGATTTACTGTGGTTTAGGAGCCCAGGAAAAACCATCACTTCACCCTGATACACACCTGCAGTTCACTCCTGATATACACCTGCAGTAAACTTATATTACCTGTCCACAACTTCAGCTATTTCTTTCTTTTTAAAAATTCTTTTAATGTTTATTTATTTTTGAGAGAGAGAGAGACAGACAGACAGACAGAGTGTGAGCAGGGGAGGGGCAGAGAGAGAGGGAGACACAGAATCTGAAGCAGGCTCGAACTCAGGAACTATGAGATCATGACCTGAGCCACAGTCAGATGCTGACTGAGCACTCAGGCACCCCAACTTCAGCTATTTCTTAAATGAATGCAACTCAGGGGTGCCTGGCTGAACATTCAACTTCAGCTCAGGTCATGATCTCACTGTGATGGGTTCGAGTCCCACGTGTTGACAGTTCTGTGCCGACAGCTCAGAGCCTGGAGCCTGCTTGGAATTCTGTATCTCCCTTCTCTCTCTACCCTTCCCCTGCTTATTCTCTCTCTCTCTCTCTCTCTCTCTCTCTCTCTCTCCATCTGTCAAAAGAAAAGAAAAAGAAAAAAGATTTCAGTTTATACATTGTATAAAGTTTTACAAATGCTATTTGACAACTACAAACAAAACTATTTTATATAAAAAAGTGAAGCATGCATTTACCTTTTTTAGATGGGTATACTCACATGTAAACCAACCAGTCTGTATTTTCTGGCCATCAAAAATTCTCTCTAGCTTGGGGCTCCTGGGTGGCTCAGTCGGTTAAGTGTCCCAACTTCGGCTCAGGTTATGATCTCACAGTCCGTGGGTTCAAGCCCCCCGTTGGACTCTGTGCTGACAGCTCAGAGCCTGGAGCCTGCTTCAGATTCTGTGTCTCCCTCTCTCTCTGCCCCTCCCCCACTCACTCTCTGTCTCTGTCTCTCAAAATAAAATAAAGACATAAAAAAAATTTTTTTTAATTCCCCCTAGCTTAAATCATGGGAATCTACTCCCAAAATCAAGAGCACACTATATACACTGTATTTTAGCCAACTTGACAATAAATTATATTTTAAAAAATTCTCTCTAGCTTAAGAACTAGAAAGTTGCACTTTCTAAAGAACAAGAATTTCTCAGCAGTCTTATCTAAAGATTGGCCTTTACAGGATGTGAACATTTTAAGATTTGATTCATAAGAACATTTACATTGACCTTTTGCTCAGTTTGCTTTGGAAAAGTACAAGATGTGATGGATCTAAGCATTAGTAAATGCTTTTAATAAAAAATAAATTCCATTTCTCCTGGGAACAAGAGGTCATATTCTTTATTTGAACAATGTTAGGTAGCTGTAAGTGAAAAGAAAATCACACAGAAATTACTGATTAAAAAGAATTTACATTCTCTTTCCCCTATAAAATGTGCCAGTTTACAGGCAGAGATCTCTCCTTCCCCAAGGAAAGGTCTGTTCTGAGATAGTCACAATGTATTCTCTGTTGAAAATCACTTGTGTTGTACAGTGATACACATCTCAAAACATACTATCAAAGATAACAACTTCCTGAATTCTAGTTACAAGCCTGTGAATTGGGCAGTCTGGAGTTACTATTCCCTTTCATAGAGGAGTTTGCTTAAGCCATCTTCTAAGGTGACCCTCAAGGACTCCCACCTGAGATTCATGCCCTTGAATAACCCTCGCCCCTTGAGTGTGGGCTGGACCTAGTGACTTGCTCTTATATCTACAGAATACAGCACAGGTGAGCGGATATCACATTGTGACCAGGTTAGAAAAGCCTATCGTTTATGTCTGATGAACAGATTGTATTGTTGCTCAGCTTACATGCTTCAATGAAGCCAGCTGTCATATTGGAGAGGGTCACATGACAAGGAATGGAATGCTGCCAATAATCACGTGACCTTGAAAATGGATCCTTCTCAGGTTAAGCCCTGCGATGACTAGAGCCCAGCCCAGCCCACTCCCTGATTGCAGCTCGTAGGGAATCCTGACACTAAGCTCTGCCCAGATTCCTAACCCGCAGAAACTATGAAATAAGAGATGAGTGTTGTTTTAAGCTGTTTTGTGGCAATTTGTTACACAGAATTAGATAACTAATACTAGGGATAAACTGAGACTAAATGTAACCTGTCTGTGGAAACAGTTAAATATGCCCCCAAATTCTCAGACACTCCTGCCATCCAGAGCAAACTTCTCTGTCCCCTCTACTTGCATCTGGGCAGGCTTGTGACTGTTTCCAACCATAAAGTACAATGGAAGGGATACTATGTAATTTCTCAGGCTGGGTTGTTAAAAGGCTATGCAGCATCTTTTCTGATTACTGAATTATCAGTAATATACTGAAGCCCTGAGCAGCTGTGTAAGAAGTCCGACCACCCGGAGGCTGCCATGTTGTGAGGAAGCCCACACCACTTGGAAGGCCTCACATGGGCACTCCAGACCAGTCACCACTGACTCCGGTCAGCCCAGTTCAGGCACCAGACACATAAGGGAAGAAATATCCAGATGATTCCAGCCCGAGCCATTCAAGTCTTCCCAACTCAGTCTGCAAACATTGTGAAGCAGGGACAGTCATGCTCACCATGCACATTTGGAATTCCTAACCACAGAGTTTCTGAGCATAATGAAATGTTCAGGGAGGTTGCTTCACTGGACTGATTTTGAGGGTGGTTTGTTACACTGTAACAGGCAGCTGGAACACTGCCCAGTGTCACACAGCTTCTAAACAGGGGAGTTAAAACTTAGATCCAAGTGTCCCCATTCTTACTTCAGCATTCTTTCCACTAGTCCAGATGGTGCTTTTTCATCCAGGGTGATTGTGTTTCTTTCTTATTATGAGAGAATCTATTCTGCAGTGGGGGTCAACTCTGGCAGCACATTGGAATCACCAGGGAAGCATTTAAAATACCGATATCTGGATCTTGTTCTCAAAGATGCTGACTATTTGGTCTGGGGCACAGCCTAAGCAGCAGGAGTTTTACAAAACTTCCCAGATGGTTCTGATATATAGGCATATGTGAGGCCTACTACTCTGCACCAATATGCTGATCAATGAAAAAAACATCACACCTGGTAATGATCAAATCGATCCTCAATGATTCATCCTAATGGAATAAAGTAGAGGCACAGAGGATTCAAAAGAGATTATTTTAAAACCATAATTCTATTATATAAAGATTATGTGTGAGTGTGTGTGCATGAATGTGCACATGAGGACCACCGTGTGTGTGTGTGTGTATGTATCTACGAGGTAAAACATTAGCTTTCCAACAGTATATATGGACAGTAGCTAAGCATCAGGACCCACAATAACACTAAGACCTGATAAGTTCTCACTAAAGGAACTTACCCTCCTGTAACAAGAGAAAGAAGAGAACCTTGGACTTTAAGATGCCCCACATTTTGTAAGTATTACTATCCCACCTACTAGGATTCCTCACTCTGGGCCCTCATGATAAGTGGAGAACCATGAAGTCACATCGAAACCTAGTGGAGCACTGGCTAATGTCATGTACTAGCAAAACGACATGATCCTAGATCCCAGCTTCATAGCTCTCAAAAATCAAAATTGTGTGTCAGATAAAATGACAAGTATTCACAGGTCTTAGACCCTCGGGGTTATTTGCAAATCTTTGTAATCAGAAAAGTTAAAATTCTTGAATATGAGGATTTACTGAATCCTATAAAATATAATTCAATGAAGATATAAACACTGTATAGTAGCATAGGAGAAAGTATTCCTTTTTTTGTGATTTGTTTTTTAAAGAAGAAGGTTTGGGGCGCCTGGGTGGCTCGGTCGATTAAGCATCCAACTCTTGGTTCTGGTTTAGGTCATGATCTCATGGTTCGTGGGTTTTAGCCCCACGTCGGGCTCTGCACTGATAGTGAAGAGCCTGCTTGGGATTCTCTCTCTCCCTCTCTCTCTCTCTGTCCCTCCCCTGCTCGCCCTGAGTGCACTCTCTCTCTTTCTCTCTGGCAAAATTAATAAAATAAACTTTAAAAAACCTAAGAAGGTTTAAGAAACTTGATTTGAAGGAGAGATCATGTAGGATGTGTGTTTTAGTGCCTACATATACACAGAATGACTCTGCATACAACCCATATCCGATGGAGCTATATAGACAAAAATGTTATATTCTAATCACTGGACTTGCTGAGAGACTAGATCTTAGTTATTCCCAAAACACACAAAAAGAAATGATTTTATGTGATGTGACAGAGGTGCCATTACTACAATGACAATCACATTACAATATATAAATGTACCAAAGCAACATGTCATACACCTGAAATCTATACAATGTTTTACGTCAAATATATTCCCTTTAAAAAAAAAATAACTTATTGTCAAATTAGCTAACGTAGAGTGTATACTGTGTCATCTTGGCTCCGGAAGTAGATTCCCGTGAACGTCAAATGCAGTTCAACTAAAAACTGTGATTAAAAAATTTTTTAAGCTATAAAATTGTTGTTTGTAATATGAAAGAAAAAAATTGAAAGTACTCAAATAAGATAAATTATCAAACAATGGAGGAAAATTACTGAAATAGGAAGTTAATAGTTGAATAAACACACTTTAAGGAAAGAAAGGTGTTACTATCACAGACACTCCACCTCAATTTCATTAAATCACACAAGGTATATGTGTGTATGTATGTGCGTACATGCATATTTGTCTTTCTAAGCTTTTATATTTTATGTGCCAAAAAAGAAATAGGAAGAGGGGCCAAAACTGGAGAAAATTATACTGCATTAGCTGAGACATGCCCGAACCAAATTACAGTTCTAGCTATAAATGCATTGCTGTTCATGAAACATAGCCCTGAGGTAAACAGCAGGTTCACCTTTGCGTGGACACCCCTTGCATGTGTGTGCCAATGGAATACATTAACTCCAGATTTATCCTCAGTTCTAACTCTGCACGTCTGCGTGTTTCCTCAACTGGCTGTCCATTAAATCAGAATTTCACATTGGCAACACGGTTTGGCTACGTGTTAGCCTCAAATTCTGTCCGAGAGTCATCCAACTTCACCAAACTCAAACTTCGGCTTCTTCTTTGAGCATTTAAGGAAAACACAATGCTGTCTCATGTCCTACTTTTGAGGGGCTCTCCACATTCACATTGAAGCAATGGTAAACAGTAAGTCACACTGTACTGTTTGGGCCAATATTCATAGAAAAGGCACTTTTTTGAGCTGGTCCGGAAGGGAGCCTATTAAAAACTGTCAGAAGTTTCTAAAACACACACAGTACAAAGCCTTAAGGATGTGTGGGGTGTCTGGGTGGCTGAGTCGGTTAAGTCGGGCTCGACTTTGGCCCAGGTCATGATCTCACAGTTCATGGGTTCGAGCCCCGCATCAAGCTCTGTGCTGACAGCTAGCTCAGAGCCTGGAGCCTGCTTCAGATTCTGTTATCTCCTTCTCTCTCTGACCCTCCCCTGCTCGTGCTGTCTCTGTCTCTCAGAAATAAATAAAAAAAGCATTACAAATTTTAAAAATAAATAAAAATAAAAACAAAGTCTTAAGAATGGGTATGGCATGGTGAGGGAGTTAAAAAATGGTAAAAGTAAAATTTCGTGAAAATCAAATCACATCACAAGACAATGATATAAGATGTATCTGAGACACGTTCAAATATTTGGCAAGTGCTTGGTATAGATAACTTGGGCTATATGAGTTTAGAGAAGGAGGAATCCCTGTATGAGATGGGGTGGGCTTCAGCAGACTGTTGAATTTTGTGAACATTATATACACGAAAAGAAGGAGAAGCAATAGAAGTAAAGAAGCAACATGAAGGAGAGTAATACATCAAGGCACTCCCTTGCGGAAAGGGAGGAACCATTCAAAAGTGTGTCAGTCACTTGATATCACCACCTTGACCTAGATTCGCTTAATTTAGTCATTGAGAAAATTTACTAATCGTTAAACAACTACTCCAGTATTGACTATGGCATTCTGCTTTTAGCGGCTGCCATCTTCATGTCTATTTATGAGGTGCTCTTCTGTGAGCTTGCTGTATACCTACATTTCCTCAAGACAGAGGGACTCATGGGTGAGCAGACGGGCAGAGGAAAGACAGACGGACCCGGCTGGGTATTCCCGCTAATGGGTCCCTGTCTTGCTGTTAAGCAGAGAAAAGATGTTATGATCTGTTGATGGATTTTAGCTTTCTGTCTTTGCTAAGGTTGTTTTCCGTTTTCTAGGCCATTCGTTTGACAGCTTTGCAGCAATCACACGAAGGGGGAGATCGCCGTGACAATGAAATGCTTTTTGGTTCTTATTGGTTGGTATTGCACCTCCTCCCATGCCGACATACAGTCAGAAGGCAGAAGTGCTCTGGGGTCTGAGTTGTCCTCCTCTCGGCCATAGGTATGAGCGAGCTTCATACTATTCATATAAATCAAAAGCCATTTGTGAATAAGCAAAGCCTAAATATATACATATATAAACTCCAAATAATTAAATACGTGGAAAATCTAGACAAGATTTTGGGGGGAGCAGGATAAAGCAACAATCTGATTTTATCAAGTTTACAGGAATCTTAATTTCTTAATGTTTTTGCTCCCTTGCAAGTCCTGCTGGCATGTTCTCGGAGTCTGAAAAAGAGCTGTACAGACGGGTAGAGTCCACGGGCATTTTGCTTAGGGCTGCTCCAGATAACATGCTCTGTGTCCTCCAAAAATCCTTATGAGATAATAAGGGATCAGCACCTTGACGTATTGGTGATGAATGAAAGGCAGTTGCAGAACAACTCGTATATAAGACCATAAAAACAGGGACGCCTGGTTTGTGAGTTCAAGCCCCACATCCGGCTCCGCGAGGACAGCTTGGAGCCTGCTTGGGATTCTCTTTCTCCCCCTCTCTCTGTCCCTCCCTGCTTGCTCTCTCTCTCGCAGAATAAATAACTAAAGAAATCTCATGGTTTGTGAGTTCAAGCCCCACATCCGGCTCCGCGTGGACAGCTTGGAGCCTGCTTGGGATTCTCTTTCTCCCCCTCCCTCTGTCCCTCCCTGCTTGCTCTCTCTCTCGCAGAATAAATAACTAAAGAAACGAAATATAATAAGGGTGCACAAGAAAACCATGTGTATGAATGGATGGATGGATGGATGGATGTATCTGTCCATCCTTCTATCTATCATTTATCTATCTAGTCACACATAGGACACATCTGGGAGAATACACAACTAATTGTAAACAGTGGTTAATTCAGCAGAGGGAACTTGCTAGGGGTGGAGCGGGGATGATGAAGAAAGATGACACACTTTACATATTTCTGTATTGTTTGAATTGCTTGCAATTAATTAGTTTTGAATTTTAAATATGTCACAAAAAGAAAAAAGGGTAAGTAAATAAATCACCATCTGGAATCTAAAATACAAAAGTGAGTTGCTTAAAATGATAGCATAATGATTTCTTTTTTGCAATGATAAATTGACTGCTTTGAACTCACCATGATGTGTTTATAAAAGCTTATGGGAAAAAAATAACAAATGTGCTTGGTGGTAACAATGTCTTCAGTGGCAAGGCTCTTGCTCCCTGGAAATTACTTGGAAAGAATGGAAGATAAACTACGAGGATGGTGCTACAGAATAGAAAGATCTGGAACGGAGCTGTAACATCACTGTAAACATGCATCTGAGGGGCGCCTGGAGTGTGCACATAGTTAAGCATCCAACTTCGGCTCTGCCCATGATCTCGTGGTTCATGGGTTCAGGCCCTGCATCGGGTTCTGTGCTGACAGCCCAGAGCCTGGGGCCTGCTTTAGATTCTGTCTCTCTCTCTCTGCCCCTCCCCACTCATGTTCTGTGTCTCTGTCTCTCAAAAATAAACATTAATAACAAATAAATGAATAGATAAGCATGCATCCAAGGTGATGGAAACCAAACAGAACAAAAGCTAAAAGCCCCCTATATGTCTGAGAGGATATTGGTTGCATAATTTTTAAAGGTTAATTTAATTTAGTAGATGTATGTGATGATTACCTAGTGTTATGGACGGAACTGCCCCTCCCCCCCACCCCGCCAATCCCCTATGTTGAAGCCCTAACCTCCAGTGTGCCGGTATTGGGATATGAGCCTTCGGTGAGGTAATTAAGGTTAAATAAGGTCATAAGGGTGGGGCCCTAATGCAAGAGAACGGGTGTCCTATAAAAAGAGGAAGCGACACCAGGAGAGGAGTGTGTCTGCACAGAGGGAAGGCCATTTGCAAGCCATGAAGAGAGGTCTCAGAAACCAGTCCTGCTGGCAACTTGATCTGGGACTTCCAGCCTCCGGAGCTGTGAGACAGCAATTCAGCGGTGTAAGCCAGCCAGCCTGTGGTGCCCTATTCGGGCAGTCCAAGTGACTAATACACGCACCCTGGCACGTGCAAGGTGGTGGTGTGCGAGAGCGTGGGGGCAGGTTACAGAAATGAACAAGGCAAGGATTCCGCCTTCCGGGACTGAGGCGCAGTAGCACATGGTTAAGAACATGGCTCTGGAGTTAGACTGCGCTGTGTGACCTTGAGCAAGTTGCACTGTGTGACCTTGAGCAAGTTACTTAACCTCTCTGAGGGACAATATTAGTATGCAGGGATGTTATGAGGCTCATGAGGATTAATTATAAAGAACCTAGAACAACGACTGGCACATAATAAATACAATTTAAGTATTTGTTCAACAAATAGATGAAAGTGTTATCCATTAGAAAAGGATATGAGATAAAAAATATGATGAATAATTTTAAGCAATATTTTTTTATTTTTTAAAGTTATTTATTGATTGATTGATTTTTGAGAGACTTTGCAAGTGCAGAGGCAGAGGTGGGGCTCAAACCCATGAACCATGAGATCATGACCTGAGCCAAAGTCAGATGTTTAATCGAATGAGCCACCCAGGAGTCCCTAAATAATATTGATTTGCTTATAATTTTCATTTAACACCCCAGAGAAACTTATGTATTCCCTAAGAATATTATGGAGTACCTCTTTTAATGTAAATCCAAACTATAATGTTAAAGAGAAAATAATGTATAAATATTTGTTTATTAACTGTGACAAACACATTATACTCTTGTCAAATGTTACTAATAAGGGAAATTGGGTGTGGGGTGTATGAGAATTCTCTGTACTATCTTTGCAATAATTCTGTAAATCTGAAACTATTCTAAAATAAGACTTTGTTTTTATTTTTTATTTTATTATTTTTTTTAATTTTTTTTTTAATGTTTTATTTATTTCTAGGAGAGAGGAAGACAGCGTGAACAGGGGAGGGTCAGAGAGAGAGGGAGTCACAGACTGAAACAGGCTCCAGGCTCTGAGCTGGCAGTCAGCACAGAGCCCGACTCGGGGCTCGAACCCACGAGCCGCGAGATCATGACCTAAGCGAAAAGTCGGACGCTTAACCGACTAAGCCACCCAGGCGCCCCTATTTTTAATGTTTTATTTATTTCTAGGAGAGAGAGAGAGACAGCGTGAGCAGGGGAGGGTCAGAGAGAGAGGGAGTCACAGACTGAAAGAGGCTCCAGGCTCTGAGCTGGCAGTCAGCACAGAGCCCGACGCGGGGCTCGAACCCACAAACCGCAAGATCATGACCTAAGCGAAAGTCGGATGCTTAACCAACTAAGCCACCCAGGCGCCCCAAGACTTTGTTTTTAAAAAGGAAGGCAAATTAAGGGATAATTATTTGCTGAGATATGGACCATTAAATAATATAATTTAGGATCTGAGCCACAGTGACCTTGACTCACCCCTTTCTATTTTACAGGAGGGTTGACTTAAATCAACCTTTACCCATATCTGATTTTCAAGGCCAAATTTATATAGGACACAAAAGGGGGCAGAAAAAGAAAAGCAATGACCCATAAGATATGAGGTACCTCATTAAATTCAAGTTCTGCCTGTAACTGGAGTGTGACCTTGGTACATCACAGTGACAGTTCTGAGCCTCCATTCTCCATCGGTCACTTTCGGCTCTTGCATTCTTGATTGCCAATGTTATGTGCGTCTACTTCACAAAGTAAGCAAGCCTCCAGAAACAGACTCTAATCTGATCATCTCTCCAGGCCTTTGGGTGTTGTATGTAAGTGATGAATCAAGGGAATCTACTCCCAAAACTAGAAGTACACTGTATACAGTGTATGTTGGGTAACTTGACATTAAATTATATTTTTAAAAAACATAAAGAAAGAAAAAGAACTGCAAGCAGTTTATGCACCGACTTTGTAGTGTGAGTGAGTGGACTGTGAAATAACTGGACAAATACATTTAAAAAGACATCTTAACACTCGGCTAGGTTTTCAGGTTTTATTTTTGAGAGACTCAGCAAGTGTGGAAGCAGAGGTGGGGCTCAAACCCTTGAACCATGAGATCATGACCTGAGCCGAAGTCAGACGCTTTTTATACTATCCAACAATTCATTCTGATTTGGATAGGAGCAATTGAGGACCAATCCTGACACTAAAATATTTACTGAAAACTTGCAAGTGGAAGATGACATTCTAAATAAGTACGGGGTATGATGTGTTATTAACACGTGAAATCTGATGCAAAGAAAGAGGGGCCTGGAATTTTCCTACAATGGTAACTGAGCAAGAAATTTTCAAGCCAGAAAGGAAACTTCCAAAGGTTTGCAAGTAATTGAGCCTGATGCTAGCTATTGTTGAAGAAGTGTCATCCCCAATAATACACAGACTGGCTCTGAGAGCTACCTACTGAGAAGGCTGAAGAATAAGGACAGCTATTCAGTCAACAATTTAGGGGAGAAATTCAATGGCCTCAAAGCCCTTTTCAATCCCTCTGTGAGTTTCCATGAGCAAATTGTCATTATAACGTTCACTGTGAAAGTCACAATATTTTCCTTTGGTGAGATGCTAGCAAACCATGTACTAAATAATAACATATAAACGAAAATTCAGTGATTCATAGGTTATGATTTCTTTTCCACCTAAGTAAGTCCTATTCTCATGTTTGCAAATAAGAGCCCCACATCCTTCATGCTCTGCATAATCATTTGATTTGTGATTGCACATTGATGCACAAAGAAGTTTTTTTTCTTTTAACCATTTTTAACAGCATTAATTGAGACAAAAGTTCAAGACAATGAACAGCCTCTACATTGGCATTGAGCTTGGTGTTATTTAAAAGATCTGTGCTTGAAGGGGCGCCTGGGTGGCTTAGTCGGTTAAGCGTCCGACTTTCGCTTAGGTCATGATCTCTCGGTTCGTGGGTTTGAGCCCCACGTCGGGCTCTGTGCTGACTGCCAGCTCAGAGCCTGGAGCCTGTTTCAGTCTGTGACTCCCTCTCTCTCTCTGACCCTCCCTGCTCATGCTGTCTCTCTCTCTCTCTCCTAGAAATAAATAAAACATTAAAAAAAAAAAAAAAGATCTGTGCTTGAAATATTGAAAACTAATGGCAACCTTAATTGCTCTTTTAACACCATTAAATAACCATTTCAGGAGTCAATTCCTTGGGGCACTTATATGTGGGCAGAGTATTCATATTCTAACAGACAGTGATGCATTCTAAGTACAGCAAAAGAGATTCTCTTGTGCTTATTTTCTACCTGGACATACATTTCATCAGGCAGAAAGCTGGATGTCGCTAGTGTTTAATAGCCAGTAGAAAAGTCTGATACAAAGAGTGAAGTACGACAAGAACTTATGCAAGAATTTGCCCTTCCAGAACTTTCATGGTGTAAACACTGCTGTCAACAACCAATAACATAACTGAATTACTTAGTATGTTTGATCAAGATATATATGCAAACAGCTAAATAATATTTATTTACTTATTTGGGTTTTTTTAACTTTTTTAAATGTTTTTTTTTTTTCTAGAGAGAGAGAGAGACAGCGTGAGAGAGAGAGAGACAGCGTGAGCAGGGGAGGGTCAGAGAGAGAGGGAGTCACAGACTGAAACAGGCTCCAGGCTCTGAGCGGGCAGTCAGCACAGAGCCCAACGCGGGGCTCGAACCCACAAACTGCGAGATCACGACCTAACTGAAAGTCGGACGCTTAACCAACTAAGCCACCCAGGCGCCCCTTATTTACTTATTTGTTATTTATTATTTCCTCAATAGGACCAATTTCTATTCACTTTATTCTAGGTCAGGACTACCACAATGCAGAACTTCAGGGGCACTCTCCACATTTTATTAAATTATAACTTACTGTAGGTAACATGAATGATGCCCTCTTTGAATTGTACAGAACAGTATCCCTGTTACAATTCATAAAAATACACAATGAAAAATGTATATCAATAAATATCAAGTTACTGACATGTTTCATTTTTAGCAAAATCAGACTTTCAAAGGCCATAGCATTTTGGAAAGAGAGACCCTGTCTTGGATGTCTTCCTTCAGTTTGGTTCCTTTTCTTCCCCAGCATTCCTTTCTCTGGGACAAAGGCTCTTCCCGACTCTGAGCAATTTTAGCGATGTCGTCAAGCACCAGTGATTAAAGTAGTGGGCGTGGCATCCAGGCCTGACCAATCATGGCACCGTATTACCTGGCTGATAGTGATTGGTCCAGGGGTAGGCATGTGATACTAGCAGGGCCAATCAGAGTTCTTCCATAAGACTGGCTGCGCGGAGGTAGAACTGTGAGTATATAAGCCTGAGAATATTGGCAGTCTTTTTTCCCCACTGGAGGGAAATCTCAAAATGTAAAATTAGAGAGATCAAAGCCAAGTAGACAAAAGAAGTGTGTGCAGTGGAAAGAAATATTTCTGAGAAATCTACTTGAGTCCCTTGATTTATCTCTGACCTCCTAGCTATGTGTGCAAACAACTTAACTATTTTTTCCTCAATGTACATCAAAATTAGTTTGTCACTTGTATTCAAAGGAGCCTTAATCATCAGAACCCATGACTGTACATTTTTTTTTCCTCCCAGGATACTTCTCCTAGTTGAGTCAATAGGACCATGTAGTTAAAGCCATATAGTTCGACATCCTTCCTCAGAAACACAAAAATAAAGGTTTACACATCAGATCTCAAGCCTGATTAACTCACCTGAACCATAATATTAAGGTAATATTTCTAGGCGATACTCAACGTTACTGACAATATATAGCAACTGAAATGAGTAGAATTTATAAAATATCTTTTTCATTATAAAAACTTTCAGAGCATGATTACTGACAATGAGATAAGGGACCCTGGTTTCACTAACACCAAGTGTTACCAAATCTTCACACTTTGCCACATTAAGCAAGTGGAATTCATCACACCTTTATCCATGGTATAAATTCTTTATCACATCAAGGGCATGAATAGAGAAAAAGTTAAGATGTGAACATCATATATATATATACTATATACTGAACCAAAACTAGATGAATAACTTATTGGTGAACAAGGACAATTATGTAACTTCTCTGAGCTTCAGTTTCCTCATTGTCAACATGGAGACATAAGAAAAAATATCTACGTGTTTAGACTTGCTATTGCTTGCGTGTGATGTTTTCTTATTCATCATGTATTCTGATGCCTTGCACAAAGTCTCACATGGAACTGACGTTTGACAAATAATTGTTAGGAGAACTAGATAAACTATGAACACATATTCACCTCATGGGTTGTCATGAAGAATATATAAGAAAACCCAAAGTAAACATTATAATACCTAACACATTATACTTGCTCATAAATATTAGTTCTGTTCTTCTTTTTATTTCTTTTAAATTTTTTAATGTTTTATTTATTTCTAGGAGAGAGAGAGAGAGAGAGAGACAGTGTGAGCAGGGGAGGGTCAGAGAGAGAGGGAGTCACAGACTCCAGAATCCAAAGCAGCCTCCAAGCTCTGAGCCGGCTGTCAGCACAGAGCCCAACATGGGGCTCGAACCCACAAACCATGAGATCATGACCTGAGCCAAAGTCAGACACAACCGACTGAGCCACCCAGGCGCCCCATGATTTTCTGACTTCAACAAAATTTATCGGCTTGGAGAAAATTGGAGCCCTCCCTTCACTGTGTTACTTTATCTAAACTAACTTAAAGTATAGGCCCCTTTATTTTATTTTTTATTTTTTTTTCTAATTTGAGAGAGCGAGAGCGTGCACATGGGGTAGAGCAGCAGAGGGGGAAAGAGAGAGAATTTCAAGCAGGCTCCATGCTCAGCAAGGAGTGCAAAGCGTGACTCGATCCCATGATCCCAGGATCAGAACCTGAGCTGAAGTGAAGAGTCAGATGTTCAACAGACTGAGCCACCCAGGTGGACCCCCTTCCATTTCCTTTGAATTTGCTTTCTTCTGCCTATGTAAAGATAATTCTGAACCCCCTGTTTTACTTGGGAATAAGCTACTTTTTAAAAAATTATTTATTTATTTTGAGAGAGAGAGTGAGAAAGAGACAGAGTTTGTGTGAGCAGGGTAGGGACAGAGAATCCCAAGGAGGCTCCACACCAACAGTGTGTAGCCTGATGTGGGACTCAAACTCATTAACTGTGAGATCATGATCTGAGACAAGATCAAGAGTCGGACGTCTAATCAACTGAGTTACCTGGTCACCTGGGTGTCCCAAGGGATAAGCCACTTTTGAAATGAGAATAATAATTGCTTATAATACCATCCAACCTTACAGTTTAGAATGACTTGTCATGTAGAATGTTTCACTTAGTCTTCACAACATATTAGTTTAACAAGGCTTTTGGAGTCTAAGTGAATTAGGTTGGAATCTTGACCATATCACTTAATAGCTGTGTGATTTCAGGTAAATTGCTAAACCTCTCTGACCCACACTTTCCTCACTTGCAAACTCAAAGAAAATATAACTGTGTTTCTTAGGATGATTGTGGGAGTTAATGATACATATAAATTAGGTACCATGGTCAAATTTAATCAATGGGATGGAAGCCATTAATAAATGATAGTTATAATTATTATTTTTATACACAAGAAAACCAAGGCACAGACTACAAAGGAAGCAATCAGAAGGCTCTTTAAAAAGAGGGATTTTGATTCTAAGTGCCATGTTTCAATCTACTTCTCTGTCCTTCCAGCAAAGCAGCCTGCAAAAAGCTTCTTCACACTTTTTTTTAATGTTTTATTTATTTCTGAGCGAGAGAGAGGCAGCGTGAGCAGGGGAGGGTCAGAGAGAGAGGGAGACAAAGAATCGAAAGCAGGCTCCAGGCTCTGAGCTGTCAGCACAGAGCCTGACCCAGGGCTCTAACCCATGAACTGTGAGATCATGATCTCAGCTGAAGTCGGACGCTTAACCGACTGAGCCACCCAGGCGCCTCTCTTCACACTTTCTTTTAAAAAAATTTTTTAATGTTTTATTTATTTCTAGGACAGAGAGAGACAGCGCGAGCAGGGGAGGGTCAGAGAGAGAGGGAGACACAGAATCCGAAGCAGGCTCCAGGCTCTGAGCTGGCAGTCAGCACAGAGCCCAACGCAGGGCTCGAACCCACGAACCGTGAGATCGTGACCTAAGTGAAAGTCGGATGCTTAACCGACTAAGCCACCCAGGCACCCCTCTTCACACTTTCTTTAATTTGATCTTTGTAACAACCTTAAGAGGTATATGCAGAAAATTACTCTTTGGCTCTGTGGGGAAGTGAATTTTAATGGACGCGTTTTAATGGCTATTCAAGCTAACTGGAAAGGCTGGCCAGCATCACATCCTCAACAAGGAGAGAAGTAGAGCAGAAATACAAAGAATAATAAGCATGTAAAGCGAGATGATCTGGCTAAGAGAAGACGAAGCTAATGGCACTAACTCAGGACAGGAGCATTTCACAGTGACTCACAGAAACCAGAATCTAGGGGCCCCTGGGTGGCTTGGTCAGATTAGTGTCTGACTAACAATTTCGGCTCAGATCATGATTTCGGATCAAGCTCACGTAGGGCTCTGTGCTGAGCAGGGAGCCTGCTTAAGATTCTCTCTCTCCCTCTACCCCTCTCCTTTACTCACACACATTCTCTCTCTCCAAAAAAAAAAAAAGTAAAAGAAACTGAAATCTAAACTCACCTTCACCTGACACTCAAAAGCAGTTTCCGTTTTTATCCCCTTATTTTAGTTAATTGTCTAAAATGGCAAAAAGAGGCCCCAGAAAGAAGCAAAGAAAACTTTTTCTTCATGCTCAGGAGGCCAAGTTGCTATTATTATTATTTTAGAAATGATAATATTTAATACAATAGGTCGTGTTCACTGAGTGCCTAATTTGTGCTAAGTACAGTGAAAGGTATTTTAGCTCAAATTCTTTCAACAGTGTAGTTACGATTATTCCTTTATTAAAGAAGAGAAAGATTAGAAGAGTTTTCTGGTCATGACGTAGAGTGAGGGTCATGGGTAGAAAAGAACGTCTGGCTTACCCAGCTGGAATTCTTCTCTTCTCTCCTCTCTCCTTTTTCTTCCTCACCTCCTCCTCTCAGCCAGAGGCATTCATTCTTTCCTTTGTTTTATTTATTTCTGTAGCACCGCTGCGGAATGAGACAGGTATAGAATCACCAAGAGTTCTGCCTTTTAGCAATCAGAACATTCTCTGTTCTCTGTTACTCCAGGAATCCCAAGTAACTCTGTTACACTCGAAGCCTTCTGAATAATGGCAATATCCCATACCTTCTATGGTTCTGGGGCACAATTCCCAGGGCTGTGTGGTCATCTTTCCTTCTGGACTGTGGCTCTGGCCTTCCCTCCATGTTCTCTATTGACTTCTGAGCAGCTCCTGTTTTCCTACAACCCTTCACTCTCTCTCCTTCAAGCTCTAGGGCACTCTTACGGTAATGCTCTTGTGTACTTTAGACTTTACTGAAGGTTCGGGATGAAGTAAGTGAATTATACCTCAGGAAAAGAAAAAAACAAAAATTGAGAACAGACATCACTGGTCTTAAAATCTTTGCCCTTCTTTGCTCTAGAGAATCTATTTCAGGAAGCCACTCTTCTTCACAGACCTGCCTATGGTAGAACCTGTCATTCCAATGTAGACCTTTGTTCCAATTATTTCCCTCAAAGTACCAGAGAAGTCAGTCTGAAAAATCAGTTACCTTATCATGCAAAGAAATCGGACCCCCTTTTTATTCAATATCTTCCATCCCTGCCAGCCTGGCCCCTCTCTTCCATCGCCAGTTGCCACACTGAGGCATCTTCCTGAAGAAAAGATAAATTTTCCCCCAAGATGGTTTCTGTTATCAGCTTTCTTCTTTTTCTTCTTCTTTTTTAAATTTTTACTTATTTTTGGGAGTGAGAGACACAGAGTGCGAGTGTGGAAGGGGCAGAGAGTGAGAAAGACACAGAATCCAAAGCAGACTCCAGGCTCTGAGATGTCAGCACAGAGCCCATCTGATGCAGGGCTTGAACTCACAAACAGCGAGATCATGACTTGAGCCGAAGTCAGATGCTCTACTGACTGAGCCACTCGGGCGCCCCTATATTTCTTCTTTTTCTTAATTGCATCTTGTTCCTGCCATATTTACATGATCTCTTAAGCATAAACACCAGAAATCTCATTCCATCATAAAAGCTAACACTGAGGTGAATAAGCAGGGAAGAAACAGCATACCGAGTTTTCCCTGAAGGTCGGCAGTATGCCTCTCCTGGCATATCTTCATGCATGAGCTCTTGTTAATATTCAGGCAGCTTTAAGGCACTCTTGTTGGTGGCTGTGAAGGAAAAGACAAATCTGACACACTGAGGTGAGATTATCTTACATCTTGAAATCTCCATCCATTTTATAAGCTTAGTCATCCTTCTTGAATAGGCACACATTTATTTAACAAATCTTTACTAAACATATGTGAAAATGTCACAGGCACCATTAAGTATCATTAACCTAATGGTCAACAAAGGATTCAAAGCCTTCATGATGGCTGAAATTACACAGTTCTGTTTTAAGGGCTATGGGAAGATGAATGAGGGAAGATACCAGCTCGAAGATACCAGCTCTGGTTAAAGAGTTAAGTGATCACTTTCACATTATCAAATTGCTTCCTCTTATTTACTCCATTGTTTTGCCCCAGATAATTGTTTAAACCATATTGCAGTTTGAGAGATTCATCAGCTAGACTTGAAATTCACATGTATTAGTACTCTGGCTCATATAGTTTTGGGGAAGAGGAGAAGGAAAGGTGCTCCCAGGAGCTGGATGGCATGGTGGCCCTAGGATTCTGCCCCAGGGACCTTGTTTATATCATCTATTTTCCATAGAAAGTTGGAGTCAATGATGAAACGTAGAAGAGACGACATTAGCACAGTGGAAAGATTCTAGTATTGACCCTCCAGAGATGTGGATTTCACAGCTCCCATATCATTCACTAAATGGATAACAACAGTGAATTTTATTAACAGTTTCCTTACTAGTGAAGTATCTGTTGAATGATTGGCTGATATCGAAGGCCTATTTCAAACTCCTTTTGATGTTTACATAAAGAATGAGCCAGTTTCATTTATCTGTTGATTCAGTCATTTAATTGTTCATTTATTCTTAGAATACTGTAGTTAAGATCATGAATTTTATGGTCATTCCTAAATGAAGATAATATTACCATTAGTGTTCTCCAGAGAAACAGGACCAATAGAGTGTATGTCTATTGAAAGATACTGAGATTTTAAGGAATTGGATTGCATGATTCTAGAGCAGTCCAAAATCTACAAGAAGGTCAGCTGACGAGAACTGGGAGAAAGTTGATCTACAGCTTGGTTCCAATGGTAGAGTCTGCTGGCAGAATTCTGTCTCTCTGAGGAAGGTCAGTCTTTTTCTTAAGGCTTTCAGTTGATTGGATGAGGCCTATTAACATTATGAAGGGTAATCTGCCTAACTTGAAGCCTAACGATTTCAGTGTTAATCGTATCTAAAACATACTTTAACAGTAACATCCAGACATGTTTAACCAAATATCTGGACACTGTGGCCTAGTCAAGTTGACATATAAAATTAACCATCACAGAAGGAATACTGATCACGCAAGGAACAGATTTAGCACAATGTCCAACACACAAAGCTAATAGTAATAATAATGATAATGATAATAATATAATAATACTGCTATCATTATTTCTGTTATTATTATTCTATTATTCTTTCTTTTTGCTGGGTATCAGGTTAGGTTCTGAAGCTATGACAATTCACAAGATACCAATCTTTGTCCTCAAGGGACTTACAGTCTAAACACAGATGCTAATAAGAATAAGGTACCTGACCATTAAAATACACCATCCTGAATATTATGAGAGCAAAAGGCTATTCTGGGGAATATGGGTATGCTAAGAGTGCATAAAAGGGGCCTTGACTCAAAATGGGCTGAGAAGCAAGGATAACTTAGAGATCTAATAGATGAACACACCCCAGTCAAATGGACATTGATGGGGGAGGGAGGAAGAAGAAGCAGGTGTATGTTAAGGAGATAAGTGTGTGGAACTAGAAGTGACAACATAGTCTGTTCATAGAACTGCAAGTAGCTTATCATTTGTTGGGGCAGAGGATGAAAGAAACAAGTGAAGACAAAAAGTCAAAAAGATGGTAAGTTTAAGGTTGTAAAGGGGCTCTTATCAAGCTAAGCAGTTTGGATTTTATCCTCAAAGCAATGCTGACTTAAAATAGGGTAGTAATGTTGGAAATGGAGAGAAGAGACAAATTTGAGAGGTCTCAATGAGTAAAATAGATAAGGCCTGATGATGGATTAAGTGTTTGAAGTGGGGGAGGAGGGAGGAAAAGCTAAGATTTAGGAGTGAGCTAGAGTATCTTTAGAAGATGCTAATAACTCTTGCAATTCCAATAAAGGATAATTTGAAGAACGCTGAAGGACTCTGCACTAGTCATCGGCACTTTGTTCTTCATTTCCCACATTTGTGAAATGAAGATACTGGACTCCGTTCTCTTTGAAAGCCCTTCTCTTACTCTAAAATTCTGCAATCCTGGGACTACTTTGTACATAATACATTTTGGGCGGGGGGATACTTTTTGCCCTACCAACTCAATAAACTGAAAGCAATAAATAGTATCACCAGATTGGTATTTAACTATGATTTTGCAATTATCACAGGATGTCAGAACGAGAAAGATCAGGAAATTAGATAATACATGCTAGTATCTTTTCTGTTCTGTTTGAGCTGTCAGAAAAATAGGGGCGGTTGACACTGCAGATCTAAAAAGATCTAAAAAGATTAGACGGATTGTTCTAACTAGAATCAAAGTTGATAAGCAAATTTCTATGAATAGTGAAACAGACCAAAAAGCTGATTGGTCAAAAAAAAAAAAGAAATGCATAGGAGAGAGAAACAGCACGCTCTTCTTTTTTTTTCCTATTGTGTGTTTGCAGAAAAAATTATTGATTGCTCTGGTTTCAAGCACTTGATTTATGTTTTATGACACTTGAAACCCAGTGTTTGCTCTACAGCTTAAAGTTTATTTGGTGAGCTAACAAAAGCCTTGCAGAATCTAAAGGAAAGGATGAAATCAAATGATGATTTCAACTGAAAACCAGTCCAGATGGTCATTGTGTCCCTCCTCAACTTGAACTTGAACCACTATTTAGAAGTCTTGTTGAGCAAGAACTGAATGGGGAAAAGATTTTTCAGAGATAATCTGGTATAAACCATTCAGAACCTGGCTGATGAGTTGCTGGAGTTCTTCTGACTTGTAAACTAAGGAGCTGAACATGAGGCTGTGACTCAACTCTCTCATCTTCTTATAGAGCGCTGGGAGTGAAAATCTTACATTGCAAATATCATATTTGGAATCAGTTATCATTGTTTAGTTGGGTGCACACAAAAAGCTATTGGAAGAAATTTTATAAAAAATTCAGAATACATATTTAGTTTAGACTAAAGGTGTGTGTGTTGCGGGGTGGGGGGGTTGGGTATCTATAACTTGCTAGACAGCATCTTAAAAATAATGGGCAGGGGCGCCTGGGTGGCTCAGTCAGTTAAGTGTCCAATTTTGGCTCAGGTCATGATCTTGCAGTTCTTGGGTTCAAGTCCCACATTGGGCTCTGTGCTGACAGCTTGGAGCCTGGAGCCTGCTTCTGATTCTGTGTCTTCCATTCTCTCTACCTCTCCCCCGCTCCCACTGTGTACATGTCTCTCTCTCTCAAAAATAAATAAACATTTAAAAAAAAGTTTTAAATAATGGGAAAATTTATTTTTTCCTCATCTTATTGCACCTAAGTAATCACTACAGACCATATTGGTAGCTCTGATGTTCTTGGGAGAAGGAGGGGAATCTATTTTCAGGCCTCACTGTCATGTAATATTACCGAGTTCTATCCTAAGGACTATGTGATTTATCTAAGGGCTAGATGAATCAGATACATTTTCTGATCCCACAATAATAATCATAAATCGTATTATCTTTATCTCTTCATCAAATTAATAATTGAATGCTGATTCACATTCTTCCCTGATTTAAATCCAAACCTGAGAATTATCTCTTTCTGAGAAATATTCTCAAATAATCCTTTCTACTGTACAGCTAAACCCTTTTCAATGTTTGAATTAACATCATTTTTTTTCTAATAAACGCTACTACCATGCAAATTTCCTTAAATATGTAAGTAATTTTAAGTATTTTATTCCAAGGCAATAGATGAATTTAGATAACCCTAGGATTAGTGAACCAAGTTAGAGTTAACCTGAATAATAATGCTTTGCATAATTTTGCTAATGCCATACTCAATCTATTTTGTCTCTATGTTAATAAAATCCTCTGAGGACAAGAACAGTGCTTATTTTTCAAAACGTTTCAAATATTCACTGAAAATTTCAGTCCTCTGATGTTGGTACCCACATCAAGAAGAGTCAGTCAGCCAAGGTGAGGCATACATCCAGATGCATTCATACTAGCATCTGGGGTCTGAGATCGGAAAACAAATATGAATTAGAGAAGCTTCCTGGATTTACAAGGAAAGGGGAGAACAAGAAGTGTGAGTCCAAACTCAGGCATAAGAAAATGGAGGGGGGCAAGTCAGGGAAATTGAGGTAAGTATGCCAGTGCCAAAGGCAGAAAAAGAAACAATACCAAAAAGAGAGGCAAGTCTAGGGTCAAAAGCTGAGCTGAATTGGAACCAAGTGGGAGAAAGGGCAGGTTCTGGAATACCAGCTGTTGTGACCGTAGCCTCCTGTGCAAGGTGACTTTGTCCTTATGGACTCTTAGAGCAGGCTGGACTTTGCATGAGCCATGGGACTTTTTCCTGGTCTGGAAGAAGTCTTAAGCTCCTTGTCGGCACAACTCTGACGCCTTCATTGACTTCAAAGGATGGGGGCACTTCCTTTTAAGCAGAAGGAGGTAACAGGCCATCTATCTTTAGGAGTTCAGAGAAAAGGAGAAAGAACATGAAACACTCCCAAGGAGGCCCCAGTACGTTTTTGTCTTGTTTCTATTGTATTTATAGTTCCTTTCCTCCTCCCGTCAGAACTCTGCTCCTTCACTCACTAGCTTAAATTTATCCTTGGTGTCCATTTTGTCTGTGACCTAAACCTGAGGTCTCCTCTTTAGGGAAGACAGGGAGGTTGTGAGGGAAGACACAGAGTTTAGAGCGTTCCCCGGGGGTTTGCAGGTGAGGCCAGTATTCCGTTCCACTTCCATCTTTCCTGGATGAATCCAGTTACACTACAGACCAACCACAGTTGACATGACTGCTCCCTCCCCACCACCACAAAGGAATACCAGCAGAATGAGAGAGGGGATCAGCTTTCTAATCTGCATTATGAGTCCTTTATTTACCTGGGATCACAGAAATGGACAACTGAGGCCAGTATGTCCATATGTGAATGATGTTTTCATGTAGCTGCAGAATTTTCTAAAATGGGACAGAACCTCCCTTTCAGCCACATTATGCACTAGACAAAGGGAGATCCCCTAGTATCTTTCCAATCTACTGCTACCAAAAAGAAAGCAAAAAAAAACCAAAAACAAAAAAAAAAACTTACTTACTTGATTAGATTTTATGGCAACATTTAGATAATAATATATGGTACTTTAAAAATATGATATCACAGTATTAAGGCACCTCAGACACACACACACACACACACACACACACACACACCTTCTCATTATCAATTCAATCCCTTCATATCACTAAAAAAGTCAAAGGGATCTTATTTAGTGCCAAATTCTCTTCTTTTAGCAGCTGTAGCCAGGTAGGTATTCTTCCATTAGAATCAAGCAGCTCTTCAGAATCTCCCAAGGTAGAGAATTCTAATTTAAATTCTCTCAGGTATACTATGAACTTCGAGTTCATAGTATCAACTTGAACACATAAAACATCACAGCCACAGGCCCTTACCCATATCCATACAGTTTAGACAAGACAAGACTGGCCACTGTCTAAATATCAATTTCTTTGGACCAAAATTGGTCAACATGGAAATGAAAGAGCTGCTTAGCTAACAAGGATGGGTGCAGGGGGCAGAAGCAGGGAGGTATCCCCACAAAACTAAAGCAGCTTCCTTTTAAAAGGTATTATTTTATATATTGGGGCTTTTCAGAATAATTCATTTGAAAAATAGGTTCTGCTCTCTCTGCAAAATTTTAAGAATATTGCCTTATATGGGGCGCCTGGGTGGCTTAGTTGGTTAAGCGTCCGACTTTCGCTTAGGTCATGATCTCGCGGTTCGTGGGTTCGAGCCCCGCGTCGGGCTCTGTGCTGACTGCCAGCTCGGAGCCTGGAGCCTGTTTCAGTCTGTGACTCCCTCTCTCTCTGACCCTCCCCTGCTCGCACTGTCTCTCTCTCTCTCTCCTAGAAATAAATAAAATATTAAAAAAAATATATTGCCTTATAAAATACTGGTTTGCAAGCTGAAGTAGAGTTCTCAGACTCCACTAAATGTGTCATAACCTAGAGTTGTGTTGCTTTTAAAGCTGTTGACCTTGGTGGGATTGGAGGAGAGTGAGGCTGGTAAGGAACAGGCAGAGAAAATGAAAGGGAACAAAACAAGAAAAGCTTCCTGGTTTCTATTCACCAAGTGCAATCAATCACTCCATGCCAGCTGCCCATGACCATCACCTCTAAACTTAAAAGTGAAGTGGCTACCCAGAAATTTCACTACTACATATCTACTCAAAGGAAGAGAAAGACCAAGTCCGCAAAAAGCCCTGTATGGGAATGTTCACATCAAATCTATTCATCACAGCCCCAAAATGGAATCAGCCCAAATGTCCACCAGCACAACAAATTGTGATTTGTCCACTCAATAGGATATCTCTGCAATACCACTGGAGGGGCTCCTGACACATCCAACAACATGAATAAAAATCTCAGGATGATCGTGCTGAATGAAAGAAGTAAAAGAGACACAGGACACAAAAGAGAACATATTGCATGACTTCATTCACATGAACTTCTAGAATAGGCACATCTAATCTATGGCAGAAAAAAAATCAGAACGGTGGTGGCTTCAGGGAAGGGAAACAAGGTGACCAGAAGGAGACACAGGGAAGTTTATAGTAATGAACATGTCCTATATTTTGACTGAGGTATGGGTTACACAAGAGTATTTGTCAAAACAGATCAAACCATACACTTAAGAATTGTGCTTTTCATTGTATGAAAATTTTGCTTGAATAGGTTTAACTTGTGGGGAAAATACCCATCTGAAAAACTAGATATGGCAAAAAATTGAGAAAATATAGAAAAATGTCTTTGAGCTCAGAGTAGAAAACAATTCTTTAAAATTTTTTTTAAAAATGTTTATTTATTTTTGAGATAGAGAGAGACAGATGGTGAGTGGGGGAGGGTTCAGAGAGAGACAGAATCTGAAGCAGTCTCAAGGCTCTGAGCTATCAGCACAGAGCCCAACATGGGGCTTGAACTCACAGACTGTAAGATCATGACTTGAGTTGAAGTCGGATGCTTAACTGACTGAGCCACCCAGGTGTCCAAGAAAACAATTTCTTAAACAAGATACACAATGCTCTACATAGAAAGTATTGGTGAGGGGCACCTGGGTGGCTTAGTCGGTTAAGCGTCCGACTTTCGCTTAGGTCATGATCTCGCGGTTCGTGGGTTCGAGCCCCGCGTCGGGCTCTGTGCTGACTGCCAGCTCAGAGCCTGGAGCCTGTTTCAGTCTGACTCCCTCCATCTCTGACCCTCCCCTGCTCAGCTGCTCTCTCTCTCCTAGAAATTAAAAAAAAAAAAAAAAAAAAAAAGAAAGTATTGGTGAATATCTTTATCAAAACTTAAAACTCCTGTGAAGAGGAGACGTCCAGATAAGGCCAAGTCAGAAATGACCAATAAACACTGGAAAGGATGCTGACAGGTGGTAGCTACACTTATGGTGAATGTACTCATCGAGTTGTTGAATCACTATGTTGTCACCTGAAACTAATGTTAACACAGTGTGTCGTCTGTGTTTAAAAAAAATAAAACAAAAATAAATGAAAGGATGCTTGACTGCACAAGTAATCCTGCGAACGCAATTATTTTTAAAGAAGCTATTTCATATCTGCCAGATTGGCAAAAGTTTCAGAGATTTGTGATTTGGTGGAGCCGTGAGATTGTAAATCATACTGTGCTTTGTCAATCAGTTTGGCGAATTCAGCCATTCTAGTATAAACAGAGCACATTATAGTACCTAGAAACTGAATTTGTTACACACTCTAGAGAAACTCTTACCTGGGCACAAAGAGCATGTACAAGGAAGGTTATTACAGCACTGTTTGCACAAGTGAAAAGATGGATTCCACTGCAATTTCCATTAATAAAGAGATGGATACGTAAAAGGTGATATATTCATGTGGGGCAATATCACATGGCAGTTAAAAAGAATAAGCTATATCTCCATGTATCAAGGTAGCTAGATCTCAAAAACATGCTAAAATAAATATAAAACCATATTTAGTTTATAAATATATATCCAAATTTGGAAAAACTGAATCACAAAAATCTTAATATCGGCCTCAGAAACAAAGAAAGAAAAAACAAGTGATGTAATGATTCAAAAGACTTTATCTGAAATTTATTATTAAAAAATAATAGGAAGAATCATCAAAATGCAAATGAATAAATCTTGATTTATTTCTGATATCGTATACAAAAATTAACTCAAAATTAATTCTAATAGACAGTGATTCTAGTCTGAGATCTTGGGTTAGGCAAATGAGTCTTAGATATGACACCTAAAACACAAGCCATAATAGAAATAAAACTGATAAATCGGACTTCATAAAAATGCAAAGCTTTGCTCTGTGAAAGGCCTTGCTAAAAGCATGAAAAGACAAGCTATAGACTGGGGGAAAATATTTGCAAATACACTTATCTGAGAAAAAAAACGAATCCAGAATATATGAATTATCAAAATTCAACAATAAGAAAATGAATAACCGGATTTTTTAAATTTTTAGGCTTTTCTTTTTCTGAGAGAGAGACAGAGACAGAGAGCGAGCACAGAAGGAGCAGAAAGAGAGATGGAAACAGGATTGGAAGCAGGCTCCAGGCTCTGAGCTGTCAGCATAGAACCTGAGGCAGGGCTCGAACCCACCAATCTTCAGATCATGATCTGAGCCAAAGTTGGATGCTTGACCAACTGAATCACCCGGGTGCCCCTGAATCTTTTTTTAATGAGCAAAGATTTAAACAGACACTTCACTAAAGGAGATAGATGGAAAGCCAAGAAGCCCTATGAAAGATGCTCAATATCATTAGTCATTAGGAAAATGCAAATTAAACCCATGATGAGACCACACTACACCTAACAGAATAGCTTCAAAGACAACCCCAAGGGCTGAGAGGGATGAGGGGCAACTGGGATTTCAGATACTACTGCTGAAAATGCACAGCGGCTCAACAGGTGCTTTACGAAAATTTGGAAAACGTTACGCAAAGAAATGACGTGCCAAGGGTGAAATCAGACAGCCTCCAAGGAAGTGGCGAGGGCAAGAGAATATGGGTGGAGTACCCACTGTGTCTCTTCTCACCTCCATGTAACTGTCCTTCAGTTCCCAATTTACAAGGGGTTCTGTGAGGTTCTTTTTTTTTATAGTTTATTTTTGAGACCGAGCATGAGTGGGGGAGGGGCAGAGAGAGAGGGAGACCCAGAATCTGAAACAGGCTCCAGGCTCCGAGCTGTCAGCACAGGGCCTGATGAGAGGCTTGAACCCATGAACTGTGAGATCTGACCTGAGCCAAAGTTGGACGCTCAACCAACTGAGCCACCCAGGCGCCCCTGGGAGGTTCTTATGAGGACAATCCAACCATAAAGATTCATTCTAAATGCTTTATCCTAAATGCATATCTTAAATGCTTTATCTGCAATCCTAAGCAACATAAGAAAGAAGAGGAAAAAGGGATGTTTGTCACCCGTTTTACAGTTAAACCAATGGCTGCACACCAATGCCCTATGGATTTTGAAGTGAGCCTGCTCTGTCCCCAGAGGAGAATGGCCAGGGTTGTCAACCTCGGATCCTATCCCCATCACATGGAACATCGCCCACCAGATATGAAAGATACTTTCATAGGTTGAGATTCCTGAATGAGTCTGATGAAGAAGAAGAAAGGGGTAGGAAAAGGGAGAAAGTTTTCAACTTTAAGGAAAACAAGTAGAAGTATGACGATACATGGCAATGGACACTTGGCTTTGGTTTGGGGGGTGGGGAGGAAGAAGGAAGGGGCTAGTGGCATTCATACAGTCCATGCCCATTTGTGGGAAGCAGCTTTGCTATGTGGGAGTGGAAGACGGGGTTTCAAATCTTACTGTCCTAGGGAAGCAGGGCAGCTGGGTCTGTATGTGAAATCACCTGAGTTATACAGTTGGGAATGAATTTAAATTTTATTAGGACCACAACAAAAAGGTGTGGGGGGCAGATGAGGACTGGGAAGCGCTATACCGTGTCCTCTGATGCGGACAGACTAAAAGCAAGGCCAAGCCACTCACCCCCGGCGTGTTTTCAGTAGAATCCCCCTGGCCCTGTTAGCACTGCCTTGTCTAGAGGGAGCCCCTGAGTTGATCTACTTCATTAGCTGCCTGGAGAAGGGAAAAAAAGAGAAGCCAAAATTACTCTAAGGTCCTAAAAAAAGAGGAAGCAAATATTTGCTACAGGCAAGTTATTATTCTTTTTGTCCCACACTGCAGCGTTGTGGGAATATACATCCTGGAATCACCTGAGGTGGGAGAATGCAGAGTCTCAGGCCCCTTTCAATTTACTAAATTAGAATCTCTGGTGGCTGGGTCTGCTGTAGATTTCCATTTTAACCAGCTCCTTGGGTAATTCTTGCCCTCGTTGAAGTCTGACACCCACTGTATTGAATTTCTCCACTTTTACTACAGAGAATTCAATTGCCATTGGGTCCATTTTGTCCTGTATCTAAATCTGAGGTCTCCTGTGGGAAGAACAGTAATGGGAAAGAAAGGAAGGCTTTGAGTGCCCCCTAGGGGTTATCTTGTACAGTGAACAGCTTTATAAGGAAGAGTGATTTTTCAGAGATGCTAGGAATAGAAATAGTAAGTAGTATTTTTGAGCCCTTATTGGCATTAAGCATTGTGACTGGCCATTCACATAAATTATCTGATTTCAGCCTATGGGGCAGGTACTATTACTACTTGTATTTTGCAAAAGAGGAAATTCGTGGGTAAATCCAGTGGCATGGGTGATGACTCCCTCTTCCTCAATATATTTTCTTCACTTGGCTTCCCGGACACCATTTTCTTTTTTTTTTTTTTTTAATTTTTTTTTTTTTACATTTATTTTTGAGAGACAGATTGAGACAGAGTGCGAGCGGAGGAGGGGCAGAGAGAGAAGGAGACAGAATCTGAAGCAGGCTCCAGCCTCTGAGCAAGCGTTCAGCACAGAGCCCCATTAGGGGCTAGAACCGACCAACCATGAGATCATGACCCGAGCCAAAGTCAGACACTCAACCAACTGAGCCACCCAGGCCCCCCGCCATATTCCTTTTCATTACCTCCTGGCTCACTGGTTATTCCTTCTCTGGCTTCATGTTAGCACCCCCTCTTCTCCAAGACCTATTTATTTTGGAGCATTCCAGGGATCAATCCTTGGTTTTCTTCTTTCCATGTACCAACTTTTTTCAAAATTGAAGTATAATTAACATACAGTGCTAAGTTAGTTTCAGGTGTCCAATGATTCAACAAATCTACCCACTAGGCTCCAGCCGCCTACAGCCCTGGTCTGGTGGTTAAATACCTTAAACCTGTAACGCCAGAGCTTTTACAGAGAAGCTGCCTCGTCTGTCAGGAAAACAGTTATTCTGTTCATGGAGCCTTAGAGTTCTGAGAGCAAAGCTTGCCGGGCCCACTCCCAGGTTCCAAAGTTAATTTTTTTAAAAACCCATCATTCCTCTCCAGTTGGGTAAAACTATTTCTTTGCAAAATAGCTCTCATTGGAAAATAAACTTTGAAGTTGTTTGAAAAAAAAAATGAGCTCACAGCTCATCACATGATAAGTATGCTCTTAATCCCCTTTACCTATTTCCCCCATCTCTCCACCCACCTGCCCTCTGGCAACCACCACTTTGTTCTCTGGATTTAAGAGTCTGGTTTTTTGTTTGTCTCTTTTTTCGTTCATTTGTTGGTTTCTTAAATTCTACATATGAGTGAAATCATATGATATTTATCCTTCTCTAACTTATTTCACTTAGCATTATACCCTCTAGGTCCATCTATGTTGTACATGGCAAGATTTCATTCATTTTTATATCTGAGTAATATTCCATTGTACACATATACCACATCCAGGGCACCTGGGTGGCTCAGTTAGTTAGGCATCCCACTTCAGCTCAGATCAAGATCTCACAATTAATGAGTTTGAGCTCGTGTTGGGTTCTGTGCCTGCTTCGGGTTCTGTATCTCCCTCTCTTTCTACCCTTCCCCCACTTGCATTGTCTCTCTCTCTCAGAAATCAACATTAAGAAAATAAAACATATTTCAAACTTCCCGATCCATTCATCTATTGATGTACATTTGAGTTGTTTCCATAATTTGTCTATTATAAAAAATGCTGCAATTAATATAGGGTTGCATATGTCTTTTTGAATTGGTGTTTTTGTTTTCTTTGTGTAAATGCCCGGTAGCGGGAGTACTGCATCATATGGTAATTCGATTTTTAATTTTTGGAGAAATCTCCATACTATTTTCCACAGTGGCTGCACCAATCTGCATTCCTGCCAACAGGGCAACAGTATTTATTTTTTTCCACAACCTCACCAATACTTGTTATTTCTTGTGTTGTTGATTTTAGCCATCCTGACACGTATGAGGTGATATCTCACTGTGGTTTTCATTTGCATTTCCCTAATGATGAGCGATGTGGAGCATCTCTTCCTGTGCAGACCACCTGTATGTCTTCTTTGGGAAAAAAGTTTATTCAGGTCCTCTGATCATTTTCTTAAATGGATTATTTGGATTTGGGTGTTGAGTTGCATGAGCACCAACTTTCTTAATGAATGAGTTACCTTACCAATATGACCATGCCCCCCACGGTTCTGTCTGTGGCCAACTTCTCTCTTCAACTTCAGACTCATACATGCAGTTGCCTACTTGAAATATCCACTTGGGTGCCTCACAGATACCTCAAATTTAACATGTCTGAAAATGATGGTCTAAGCTTCTATCACAAACCTCTTTTATTAGAGGGTTTTCCCAGTTCAGCTGATGGAAACTCCATCCTTTCAGTTATTCATGCCAAAAGCCTTTGGATCATTGTTGACCACTTCCTCCATGCCTACAGCTGTCACCTGGATTATTGCTACAGCCTTCTATTTGGTCTTCTTGCCCCCAAACTTGTGTTTTAAGAGACTTTCCAACAAAGAAACCAGAATGATCTTCCTAATATATAATTCAGAACATATCATTCATCTGCCTCAAATTCTCTCAGGGCTTCCCATTTCATTCAAACAAAATGGAAAACTCCTTAGAATGGCCAGTGAGGCCTTGTACAGGTAGGGCCCCATCTCCTCTCCGACCTCACCTCCTGTTACTTAATCCCTCCCTTATTCTGCTCCAGATACACTGGTCTCCGATGCTATTCCTTACATATTTCTGGCTTGATTTGGCCCGAAAGTGTTCACCCTGGCTTCTCTCATCTGCCTGAAACATTCCTCCCTCAGAAATCCACTTGGCTAACTACTCCACTTCCTACAAATCTTGACTCAAATGTCACCCTCTCACTGTGACCGACCCTGATTTTACTGTTGAAAATTACAAGCTGTTTGTCTCCCTGCATACCCAAACCTCCTATCATGCTCCATTTATACCATAGTGTTATGGTTTGACAACATATTACATAATTTAACTGTCTATTATGCTTTTAGTTATTTTTTTCTCCCCCCCTTACCCCACCCCAACGGAATGTAAGCTCTAAGAAGGCAGGTATTTGGGGCCGTTTCGTTTACATATAGATCTCAAACACATAGGTCAGTGCTTGAGATTTAATGGAAATACCTCTTGAGTGAATAAGACATGAAGAGGCTACATATCTAGTCCTAAATATTCAATACTCCATTTGACAAGTAAACCTGAATAAGAAACACTTCTTTTCTCCTCATAGAGAAGCATACAGAAGTTCCATGTAGTCTGTCTGGGCACCTTCAATGGAGAGAAGTGCAGAGCACCAGCACCCACAGTCCCCTTTGAAGAGATGACACATAGCAATGTGCTGTATCACTCACTTCTCCACCACGTGTTACACACACAAAGCTGGGCACTGTCTTCTTTACTCAATTTATTTGGGGACTCTAATTCTGAGCTACAAGTAGTATTTTTCTCTACCATGAGAAGTAATATACAGTCCGTGGGGTACATTTTTTAAAAAATGTTTTATTTCTTGGAGAGAGAGAGAGACAGTGTGAACAGGGGAGGGTCAGAGAGAAAGGGAGTCACAGACTCTGAAACAGGCTCCAGGCTCTGAGCTGGCAGTCAGCACAGAGCCCAACGCGGTGCTCGAACCCACGAACCGCGAGATCATGACCTAAGCGAAAGTCGGACGCTTAACCGACTAAGCCACCCAGGCGCCCTGTGGGGTACATTTTTTAATATACTATACAGGTTTACAATTTTTAAGCTTATTTATATTCATTTTGAGAGAGTGAGCATGAGTGGGGGAAGGGGCAGAGTAAGAGGGAGAGAGAGAGAGAAATCCAAGGAGGCTCCAGACTATCAGTGCAGAGGCCGGTGCAGGGCTGAAACTCATGAACCATGAGATCGTGACCTGAGCCAAAATCAAGAGTCAGATGCCTAAACAACCAAGCCACCCAGGCAACCCTACTCTACAGGTTTAAAGATGAGTTGCAACTCACGAAAAGAAGCAATGTAAAAAGGTCTGTGGAATGAATTTTTATTAAGTACGTTACCGAGTAAGTCTGGCTTGGCATCAGCTGTACCTTGATAATGGATGTAGCAAATGGCTTTTCTCAGTGCATCCTGAATTGCCACAACTTCTCTGTAATTCTCACAGAGAAGTAAGCGACAGCTTACTGTAGTAAGTACTTTAGGCAGTTGTCTTGAAAAACCAGAGACTTGTGAGACTCAATATCAGAAAATAAAGGGATGGGAGCAAGAAAAAAACAAGCCTCCATGCTTTCTGATACATACATCCAATTTACTCACACAAATTCCCAGCAATCTGATCACACCTAAAACCCCAGCTCTCACAACTGGACAATTTGCTTCAAAGACAAAAGGCAGCTAGACAGAATGCTTAAAGATGAAAGGAAAGATCCTAGCCTATGTCGACAATTAAATTGTGTAATGGTGTGTTTTTTGGTTGCAACAGTAAAATCAGCTCAAATGAGCGTGCGTGTGTGTGTGTGTGTGTGTGTGTGTGTGTACGTGTGTGTCTGTGTCTGTATATATAATTTCAATCACAGTAACTGTCTTTCCCTGTGGGAATAATTTATCCATAAGGAACTTCCGAGTTTGGCATATTTCATGGTAGCCAGTATCTCCTCTGTCACAGAGGATGCCTGGTGGTAACTGTCATGACAAGGTGGCTTCATAGCAAATGCACCTGAACTTGCTGACATACTTACTTCCCTTGACATCTAGGTGGCCACACGCTCCAGGTTTTCCTATCACCTCTCTGCTCACTTTCAGTCGCATTTCTGGTCCCTGTCATCACCCTCACGTCTAACCACGGGACTGGCTGTGACAGCATGAGGTATTGAGACTCTTCTCTACCTTCATTCTCTCCAGTGATGATCTCAGCCAGGCTTCATGATGCCATCTACATGCTGCTGACTCCTGCCTTTCTATCTCTACCCCAGAATTCTCTCCTGAACTCTAGGCTTTTCTAAAAGAAAGACCTGACTGACATCTCCACTTGGATACCTAACAGGCATATCAAATCTAACATTTCCCAAACCAAACTCCTCATATCTGACCCCGCCCCCACCCAAGTCTTTGCCCTCTCAGTAAATGGTAATGCCATTCATCTAGCTGTTTAATCTAAACTCTGGCCTTCTTTCTTCCTTTCATCATGCTCCACATTCAATGCTTCAGCAAATCCCACTGGATCTAGATTTCAAATTCTATCCAGAATTTAATCTCTTCCCACCACTCTTCTGCCACCGCCCGGTTGAACTGAAGCCATTGTCGTCTGTTTTTTTCTGGATTATTGCAAATAGCCCAGTAGCTGGTTCCCATGCTTCAACTCTTCCCCTTCCTACAAACTATTTTGGTTAGCAGTCAGTGGTCCTCACTGGTGTGGTGCCAGACTAGCAGCACTGGCATCACTTAGGAATTTGCTAGAAGTGCAAACTCCCCTGCATCACACCAGACCTACTCACTCAATCAGAAACTCTGGGGATGGATGCAGCAACTGTGTTATAAGAAGCCATCAGAGGCGGCTGATGCACAGTCAAGTTTGAGAACTGCTGTTCCAAAGAAGTGGTTCGCCAGAATGATCCTTTAAAAATCCAAATCAGGGGGTACTTGGGTGGCTTGGTCGGTTAAGCATCCGACTTTGGCTTAGGTCATGATCTCACGGTTTGAGGGTTCAAGCCCAGTGTTGGGCTCTGGACTGAAGCTCCGAGCCTGGAGGCTGCTTCAGAATCTGTGTGTGTGTAGGAGCTCCAGTGGCGCAACTGGTTAGCGTGCGGTACTTATACAGAATCTGTGTGTGTCTCTCTCTCTGCCCCTCCCTCGCTTGTGTGCTCACTCTCTCTCTCAAATATAAATAAACTTAAAAAAATATGCAAATCAGATCATGGTCCCCTCCCCACTCACAATCCCCCAATGGCTTTTCCAGCTCATCTGTGTAGGAGCCAACCTCTTCCTGAAGGCCTGCAGCCACCCTCATGATCCGATCCCCCTCAACCATCTGTGTGGCCACCTCTCCATTCTCCCTTAACTCCCTGTGCAGGGCCATTCTGGCCTCTCTGCTTTGCCTGTGGGCAGGGCCTTTGGACCATTGTTTCTTCTACCAGGAACACCTTCCCTACCCCCTTTCCTCACATAACCACGCGGCCCTCTCCCTCTTCTCCTTCCAGTCTCTGCTCAAATGTCGGCTCATCAGAAGACCTCTTCCAGCCACCATACTTAAAATTAAAACCCCCATTTTCCGCTCCCACTCCTTGTGTTCTCTCCCCCCATTTACTCCACATTATCTCTTCTCCATAGTGCCCATCACCTTCTGGCACAGAATGTGCTGCGCTTGTTCATTTGTTTAAGAGTCATTGCGCCCAAGGATATATGCTCTATGAAACAGGGATGTGTATTTACTGTTGTGCCATCAGAGCCTGGAACAATGCTGGCACATGGTAGGGGCTCTGTAAATATTCGTTGACTAAGTGAATAACTAAATGATAGCCAAAGCATTCCTCTGGAGAAATGATACATTTCTTGCCATGATAACTGCCATTGCTGAAAATATTTTTAGGGCGATAGTCGGGAAGAAGGGAAACCATTTAGGAGGACACTACTTGCAATAATCTTGGAGAGAGAGGACAACGGCTTCAATTTGAGCAATTGGTAGCATAGGAGGTGGTCAGAAGTGATTGGCTTCTGGATACAAGTTGAATAGAGAACTGATGGGTTGAGGTCAATTTATCGGTCACATATGGAAACTAGTCTCAGAATTTGAAAGAGATAACCCCTGTAAAAAAAAAAAGGGGGGACAAAGACAGTTGCTCAGCTTAATTACACACATTATTTATTAGTCCCAGAATCCTATGACATTTGGCTTTATTACAGAAGTCAAATTTCTCCTTGAAAAGAGAAATGGAGAGCCACTGAAGACATTCACAGGCTATGACTGCAGTTCCCTATATGATGAAAGAATACTTTGGATTTTCGCTGGATACAATCTTATATATATGTGATTTGATTCTCACAGAAATCCTTTGAGATCCTTGTTATTAACCCCATTTTTCAGATGAAGGAAATAAGGCTCAGGGCAGAGGAGTTCAATCCAGGCCAGGTCACCCATTTTCTTGATGAGGAAGAGTAACATGTTGGGAACAAATGTGCATACTGCCTGGAAGGGAGCATTTCAGCACATCTTATTTATCTCTCTTGACTTCATACTCACATTTTATAAGGACAACTTCTCCAGAGGATCAGAGCCCTAGAGCAAGTACAAGACATCCAGGACCTGGGGCCAGTTCTGTTTTTCCTGCTGTTCAGTCTGGGAATGAGTCTCCTTTCAATGGCCAAGGCCCTGGGTCAGGTGCTGTGGTCCCTCCAGACACTGTTTTCAGTGTCCCTAGGAGAAACCGTTGCCATTGCCATGGGGATTGGGTGCTTCCCAGGGCTATGCAGACAGCATTGTCTCAGGACAAGGAACTATTGTTCAGACAGAAATAGAGGGTGTTTCTCCCTGAATATTTGGGCTTGAATACAGATTCACATTTCAACAATGCCTCCTTTTGTAAAAATGGGTGGGTGGTTCTTTGGGTTTTTTTTTTTGGCTTATGTGATTTTTTTTTTTTCAGACTCATATCACTGTTTCTAATGACTGTTTCTCCTACAATGTTCCTTAAGAATGTTAGGTATGTGTTGCTGAGTGTTAACGTGCCAAGGGAGTAAAAATCACATTGCATATTAACCTGAAGTCTCCTTGCTATCTTGAGCAGACTCTGGGCCTCCCCCTCTCAGGGCGAGGTGGGGGGGGGCAGGAAGACATGGGTTCATGGGTGGGAACTGGCACTTACTGAGAGCGGCATCTAATGAGCAGACACTTCAGATCCCTTATTCCAATTAATGCTCACCATCACGTGAGCAGATACTATCCACGCTTTCCAAATGAGAAATGTAATTAGGTAACTGGAGCAAAATCACACAGCTGGTGAGACTGGAATCTGGGATCGGTTCCCAGATCTCACTCCAAACCTGTTCTCTTTCCATTTCCTGTTCCATGCTTCCTTTCTGACCTTTTTAAACTTCAGTTTTCTCAGATGAGTCACCTGGTAGGAAGAGTGTGTGAGGATGGTACTCACGGACGCCTCCGTCATAGAGCCTGTCACATAATAGGTACTCAAAAATAATCACCTTTTCTCCTGTCTTCCTGGAGCATGATCTCATCTTACCTTTCTGATTTCTCTTTCTCTTCTCTCTCCTATTCTTTCAGTTCCTGCTTTCTTTTCATTTTCCTATCCTTTTCTTTGTAGGAAATCAAAATCTAAAGAACCCATTCCCAATGGCAACATAAGCTTTAGAAACAATTCCCTAGGAATAAACCAATAATAACAATGCAAGGTCCATGTGAAGACAACTATAAAATTTTATAGAAGATATAAAAGAAGACCCAAATAAATGGAACACTATCTATGTTTCTGGATGAAAGACTCAATATTATAAAGATGTCAGCTTTCCAAATTAATCCATAAATTCAATGCAATCCTAATAAAAAGCCCAATGGGAGATTTATTGAATTTGATAAGCTTATTTTAGAGTTCATGTAAGAAAGAAAACACACCAGAACAAGCAATAAAATTGAGGGGAAAAAAGAACAATGAGGACTTTTCAGTTATCAAAATATACTAAGTTTATGTTAAACAATGTTGTATCAGTTCAGAATAAAGAAATGAAAAACTGAACAGAAAAAGGCAATTCAAAAACAAAGGAACATGCATTTCAAGTCAGAACAAGAAGGATACACTATTCAAAAACTATATTGAGAGGGTTGGAAATCCTGAAAAGTATTTAATTTAGATGCCAGTATCATATCATAAACATAAAATCAAAATGGATTAAATTCTAAACACTAACTTAAAAAAATACCCAAATCAGAAAGGAACTACAGAATACATCAAGTTTGAAAACATTGAAGGAGGCAGTGATAAAGGCTTTCCTAAGAAAGACAAAAATTCCAGGAGCCATTAATAAAAAAAGTCTTCTTTTGAACAAACTGAAAGATCTGTATGACAAAAAAAAAAACAAAACCAAAGACACAAACAAAATAAAAGTTCCCACTGAAAGTCTTTGCAAAATGTATAAAACAAAATATACAAAATCCATTAAAATCTGCTAAAATTATTGAAAATATATAAAATAAAAAACTGGCTAACAGAAATAGAGAGACAATACATATTGCACACACAAAAAGAATGATAAAAAAAATTTTAGAATGATAAAATTTAAAGTTGCTTAATGCCCAGAATAATAAAGGAAATGAAAAATAAACAATAATGAGGCATACTATACAACCAATCAGGTTGTGAGGAAGAGATTGACACCAGTATTATCAGGTGGAAATGGGCGGTTTCCATAGATGTTATAATAGTGTATATTGATACAAATTATTTTGATGACAAATTAGAAATATCTATTAAAAATTAAAGTAAGTACATCCTTGGAATTCTATTTCTAAAAGTCTATTTTCCTGAAATATTCATTCATGTTCCAAAATAAATAAACACAGGGGGTGCCTGGGTGGCTCAGTCAGTTGAGCACCTAGCTTCAGTTCAGGTCATGATCTCACAGGTCATGAGTTCGAGCCCCACATTAGGCTCTGTGCTGACAGCTCTGAGCCTAGAGCCTGCTGTAGATTCTGTCTCCCTCTTTCTCTCTCTACCCCTCCCCCACTCACCCTTTGTCTCTCTCAGAAAGAAACAAACATTAAATAAATAAATACAGTCATCGCAACTTTATTTATAATAAAGAACAACTGGAAAAAGGCAGAAATTTACCCCCAATGAGGGAACGGCTGAATGAATTTTGTGCATTTGTATTGTGGAATTCTATACGATGAGTGAAAAAAAGTTAGGTAGATTTTGATTTACTACATGAGAGTTTCAAGACATATGATCAAGTGAAAAGGGCAAGATACCAACTGACTTGGGTAAAGAGGGCTCTAACATTTCCTATTATTTGTATTGTTTGCAGTTGGCACATTTTGCTTATGTAAATAAGAAGGAAAGGAATCTTACTTAATATGATCCAAGGAACCACAGCAGCACCATTACTGCTGCCACGAATCCGTAACTTTCACTGGGGCCCACAGGCTGTAAGAGGTCCTGGGCTACACCTTCTCAGATCAGGGGTTGACTGGGGACACCAAGGTCAAGAGGTTCAAGGCTCAAAACAATGCTGAACCATCCAGCACAAGAGAAAGCTCTCCCTCAACGCCCAGGTTACCGGTCCAGCTGTTGGCAAGAACCGCTTACTTACTTCCGTCCCCTGCACTGGACGTCATTGGAAGTCCTTTTGTCAAAGGGAACAGCAAGACCCAGGACACAACAATGTCGCATCCATATTCTATTTCTTGATAAAATCCCTCCTGTTACAGGGGAAAAAACAGCACCAAGTCTCTCTTTCTTCCTTCCCCTCTGCAAAACCTTCATTCTTGTTTAGCTGAAACATTTGGGGAAAACAAAACAAAACAAAAAACTTCTGAAAAACATTTTTTTGGTAACAAAAACAAAGGTGACTATATAAAGACTGTGTATTACACTTTGCATCAAGAATCATTTTCTCTTGGGGCGCCTGGGTGGCTCAGTTGGTTAAGCGTCCGACTTGGCTCAGGTCATGATCTTGCAGTTCGTGGGTTTGAGCCCCGCGTTGGGCTCTGTGCGGACCACTAGCTCGGAGCCTGGAGCCTGTTTGGGATTCTGTGTCTCCCTCTCTCTCTGACCCTCCCCTGCTCACGCTCACTCGCTCTCTCTCTCTCTCTCTCTCAGAAATAAATCAAACAAACAAACAAACAAAAGAATCATTTTCCCTGGAAAATTTTTAGAAAGTAAAAAAGCTTCATCATTCAAAACAAGGTCATTATTCTCCTACAATTTTTTTGCATACGTATCTCTTCTAATTATTTTGCACTATCTTGCACTATTTTAAAACCTTTCTTTTCCTTGTTGGTTTTTTACCTAATTATTTTGCATGGTTTTCATATATTTTTCAGATGAGTATATTGGTTAGCCTAAGGTGCACATGATAGCAAGCTAGAGTGAAAACTGTAAGTGATCACACACATAAGAAAGCAAAAGGAATAATTCTGTGCTTATCACTTGAAGAATAACCAAAGCACTTGAGCATTTTGAGCAGAATGAACTTTGGTGAGAAAATCAGGAAATCTCAACTCTACTGTTCTGCACCTGTCATTCCATGAGATGCTGGACAAGTGTGTGGCCTCTTTGATACTTCACAGATAGATGAGTTTCCTTATCTATAAATTAACTGGATTGGAGAACAATCCATTGATAAGTTCTGTGAGATCTTATTGTGTGCCAAGAACTAGGTTATGTGCTTTATACATATGTTATCTTGTTTGACTGCTGTCACAGCTATTTGAGATAGAGATTACTCCCTCCATTCTTTTTTTTTTTCTTTAAATGTTTTATTTATTTCTAGGAGAGAGAGAGAGACGGAGTGAGCAGGGGAAGGTCAGAGAAAGAGGGAGTCACAGACTGAAACAGGCTCCAGGCTCTGAGCTGGCAGTCAGCACAGAGCCCGACGCGGGGCTAGAACCCATGAACCACGGGATCGTGACCTAAGCGAAAGTCGGACGCTTAACCGACTAAGCCACCCAGGCGCCCCTACTCCCTCCATTCTTTAGATGAAGAAACTGAGGCTCAGAGACAGGAAATAACTTTCTTTCCCTAGGGCAGAAAGCTAAAATTGGTGAGTCTGGATTCGAATCCAGGTCTAATTCTGAAGTTTGTATTCTTAAGCTAAGAGCTAACCATAGCCTTCGGTCTATGTTGTTTGAAGGCTACCTTTGCATTATAGTTTTACTTCTGCTGGGTTGAGGGAGAAGGAGGAGAGGTTTGAAATTAATGGACTTTAAGATTCTCTTGCTGTTTCAGACAATGAGTATAACTTAAAGCTTCTTCCATATCTAGAATGTTCAGATGTGGATGGGGCAATGCATTTCCATACCAGGCTGGAAATTTATAGTTGCGAGGGCATCCTGAAAATTTCCACTAAGATGACAAATGATTTAAGCGGCTGACGAGAGACAAATCTCTCAGCTGAAAAGGCACTTCCAGGTCAAATTCGCTGGCTAGCCTGCGTGCTAGTGATTCACTTATTGTGTGATAAAGTGGCGGGCTTATGTTTCCAGAGCTAATGATTCAAAAGCTTTCTGTGGTATTAAACTGAGACACATAAAGAAACAAAAGACAATTAGAAGCAATCAAAGCATTCAGAAATTAAGATTCAATTCTGCATTTGCTAAACTCTTCATCAAGGAAATCAGTAAATTTTCTAAAGCCATGAATATGATACACAGAGAATTATAAAGCAATTGATTTAAAAATGTACACATGCTTCCCAGAATGCTTAGGGTATGTAGGACTGAGCCATTTTTCACGTGTCTTATTCACATTTATGAAGACATGTGCCTGTGAACACTCTCTTGAGTAATATTTCTATTTCAGTTGACAGATGAACAGGTATGTAACTCTTTGAGGTCCAGAAAAATCCTTATGACCATCGAGGACTAAAACCCACACTAAACTATTTCTATAAGTACTTCTGGCAAAATGCAGTGGGCAGACTTCTCTTATTTAGGTTTTGGTATAAAGAATATTTGAAAATCCTTGAAGTCACATTCAACTGGTAGATCTTAAGGTTTGTGAAGAGTACCATCATACTCAGTCTCTAGGAACCTCTCAAGTGACAAGAAGACAGGATTAGAAATAATTATTTTTTAGGGCACCTGGGTGGCTCAGTCGGTCCCACTTTGGTTCGGGTCATGATCTCACAGTTTGTAAGTTTGAGCGCTGCATCAGGCTCTGTGCTGACAGGTCAGAGCCTAGAGCCTGCTTCAGATTCTGTGTCTCCCTCTCTCTGCCCACTCCCCTCCCACACCACTCATGCTGTGTGTGTGTTTCTCTCAAAAATGAATAAACATTAAAAATTCTTAAAAGAGAAGAAATAATTATTTTTCCCTCTAAGCAACTCTTTGCTTCTTTAACTAATACTTGCATTTTTCTCAGGGCCAAATTCAGTACCTTTAGAAGATGAGTAAACCATTTTACCTTTCACACATCACCCTTCCATTAGTCACTTGTATATTCTGATTTTCTTCACATGGTCCAGTTTCTCTATTTCAGCCAAGTTTTTCCTGCCCAGCTCCTTTGCAGCTGTTGTGCAAACAGAGACACCTGCCTCATTCTGAAATACTCCTATTATCTCCTCTCCATTTTCCAACTGGATCATGTTTTAGGTTTGGCTTAACTATCACTCTTTGAGAGACATTTTCCATACTAATCACTAAAGCATATCTTCCTACTGATGCAAGGGTGGCTCAATTTCCACAAATCAATCAACGTGATACCTCACATCAACAAGAAAAACCACACGATCATTTCAACAAATGAAGAAAATCATCTGACAAAGTATGTTGAGAGGGAACATACCTTGAAATAATAAAAGCCATTTATGAAAAACCCACACCTACCAAAATACTCAATGCAGAAAACATGAGAGCTTTACCCGAAAGTCAGGAACAACACAAGCATGTCCACTCTCAGCACTTTTATTCAACATGGTAATGGAAGTCCTAGCCTCAGCAATGAGACAACAAAAAGAAATAAAAGGCATCCAAATTGGTAAGGAAGAAGTAAAACTTTCACTATTTGCAGATAACAAATCCAAAAGACTCCCCTGAAAAACTTCTAGAACTGATAAATGAATTCAGTAAAGTCACAGGATACAAAGTCAGTGCACAGAAATCCAGTGCATTTCTATACACTAAATATAGAGCAGCAGAAAGAGAAATTAAGAAAACAATCTCATTTATGATTACACCAAAAACAGTAAAATGCCTAGGAATAAACTTAACCGAGGTAGTGAAAGATCTGTACTCAGAAAACCAAAAAACACTGATGAAAGAAACTGAAGATGACAAATGGAAAGATGTTCCATACTCATGGATTAGAACAAATATTATTACAATATCCATCCTGCCTAAAGCAATCTATAGATTTAATCCCTATCAAAATACTCACAGCATTTTTCACAGAACTAGAACAAACAATCCTAAAATTTGTATGGAACCACAAAAGTCCCCAAATAGCCAAAGCAATCTCGAAAAAGAAAAACAGGGATGCCTGGGCGGCTCTCAGTTGGTTAAGCATCAGACATCAGCTCGTCATGATCTTGTGGTTCGTGAATTTGAGCCCCTCTGAGCTGTGCGACAGCTCGAAGCCTGAAGCCTTCTTAGGATTCTGATGTCTCCCTCTCTCTATCAGCCCCTCCCCCACTTGTGTTCTGTCTTTCTTTCTCTCTCAAAAATAAACATTTAAAAAATTAAAAAAGAAAAAAGAAAAACAAAAATAAAACTGGAGGTATCACAATCCCAGATTTCAAGATATACTAAAAGCTGTGATAACCAAAATAGTACTGGCTCAAAAACAGACACATAGATCAACATAACAAGAAATAAAACCTAGAAAAAAACTGCAATTACATGGTCAATTCTTCAAGAAAGGAGGTAAAAATGTGCAATGAGAAAAAGACCATCTTTTCAACAAATGGTGTTAAAAAACTGGACAGCTACCTGTAAAAGAATGAAACTGTAGGGACGCCTGGGTGGCTTAGTCGGTTAAGCATCCGACTTTCGCTTAGGTCATGATCTCGCAGTTTGTGGGTTCGAGCGCCCGGGCTCTGTGCTGACTGCCAGCTCAGAGCCTGGAGCCTATTTCAGAGTCTGTGACTCCCTCTCTCTCTGACCCTCCCCTGCTCACGCTGTCTCTCTCTCTCTCCTAGAAATAAATAAAAATATTAAAAAAAAAAAAAGAATGAAACTGGACTACTTTCATACACCATACACAAAAATAAACTCAAAATGGATTAAGGACCTAAATGTGAGACCTGAAACTATAAAAATCCTAGAAGAGTGCATACGCAGGAATTTCTCTGACATTGGCCATAGAGACATCTTTCTAGACATATCTCTTGAGGCAAGGGAAACAGAAGCAAAAATAAACTATTGGGACTACATCAAAATAAAACCCTCTGCACAGCAAAGAAATAATCAACAAAACTAAAAGACAATCTACTGAATGGGAGAAATTATTTGCAAATGACATCTCTAATAAGGGGTTAGTACCCAAGATATATAAAGAACTTGTACAACTTAACACCAAGAAAACAAATAACTCTAAACAATGGTCGGAAGAAGATAAATACCATATGATCTCAATCACGTGTGGAACTTAAGAAACAAAACAAGTGTAAAACAAGACAAACCAAAGAAGAGACTCTTAACTATAGAGAACAAACTGTGATTGCCAGGTGGGGGGAGGGATGGGTGAAATAGGTGAAGGAGATTAAGAGTATACTTATCATGATGAGCACTACGTAATGTATAGAATTGTTGCATCTCTATATTGTACACTTGAAACTAATATAACACACTATGTAAATGACACTGGATTTATTTTTTAAATGAGCAGAAGATATAAACAGACATTTCTCTAAAGAAGATACACAGATGGCCAACAGACACAGAAAAAGATGCTCAACATCACTTATCATTAGAGAAATGAAAATCAGAACCATAATGAGATATCACCTCACACGTGTTAGAATGGCTAAAATCAACAACATAAGAAATAACAAGTATTGGCAAGGATGTGGAGAAAAAGGAACCCTCGTGCACTGCTGGGATTGCAAACTGCTTCAGCCACTGTGGAAGACAGTATGGAAGTTCCTCAAAAAATTAAAAATAAAATTACCATAGGATCCAGTACTTCCATTAATGTATTTATGCAAAGAAAAAACCAAAACAGTAATTTGAAAAGATATATGCACTACTATGTTTATTCAGCATTCTTTATAATAGCCAAATTATGGAAACAACACAAGGCCCATTGATAGATGAATGGATAAAGAAGATGTGGTATATGTATACAATGGAATATTATTCAGCCATTAAAAAAGAATGAAATCTTGCCATTTGCGACAACATGGATGGATCTAGAGGGTATAATTATAAGTGAAATAAGTCAGAGAAAGATAAATACCATGTGATTTCATTCAAATGTGGAACTTAAGAAACAAAAATGAACAAAGTAAAAAAACAGGACAAACAGAAAAACAGACTCTTAACTATAGAGAACAAATTGGTGATTACCAGAGGGGAGGGAGGTGGGGGAGTGGGTGAAATAGGTGAAGGGGATTAATTGTATACTTATCATGATAAGCACTGAGTAATGCATAAAATTGCTGAATTATTATACTGTACACCTGAAATTAATATAATACTGTAAGCTAATTATACTTGAATTAAATTTTTTTTTAATGTTTACCTACTTCTCTCCATTTGGTTCCTTTACTTTAAATAATCATATAAAATTATTCATTTATTTTAAAACATCATATTTATACTTGTATATCTAAAATAATATTTATTTTATTTTAGTATTTCTGACTTTTCCTTTTTTAAATATACTTTATTTCAAGTTGGCTTATATACAACACCTAATGCTCATCCCAACAAGTGCCCTCCTCAATGCCCATCACCCATTTTCCCCTCTTCCCCAAGTATTTCTGACTTTTCCAACAGGACTGTAAATTCCACGAGAATAGAGAATGTAGTGAACATTACTCACTGCTATATTTGTGACCTTAAGGTGCACATACACTGCATTGTTTCCAAGTGAAAAAGTGATACATATACAAACACAGTATAAGAAAAGAAAACTACAGACCAATATCCCTCCGGAGTATAGAAGGAAAATCCTTAACAAAATATTATTAAATGGGTCTCAGCAACATATAAAAGCAATTATACACCATGACCAAGTGGAGTTTAACCCAGAAATACAAGGTTAGTTGAACTGAAAATTAATTTAATGTAATGCACTATGTTAATACAGTAATGGACCCAAAAAAAACAAAACAAAACAAAACAAAACACCACACATCAAAAAACAAAAAAGAGTACCATCTCAGTAGATGCAAACAAAGCACTTGGCCAAATTCAATAGCTATTTATGATTAAAAAATACTCTCAACAAACTTCCTTTGCTGATAAAGGGCATCTCTGATAATCTACAATTAACAACACATGCAGTGGTGAAAGACTGTATTCTATCCCCTCCCCCCAAATCAGAAATAAGACTAGGATGTCCACTGTCATCACTTCTACTCAAGATTGTACTGGAGATTCTGTCAGTACAATAAGACATAAAGATACTAGAGGCATATACATTGAAAAGGAAGAAGTAAAACTGTCTTTATTTGTGATAACAGAGTCATGGATGTAGGAAATTCTAAGGGATATACAAAAAAACCCCAAAAAAACAAAAAGGAAAAAAAACCCCAAACTAGAACTGACAGTCTAGGTTAGCAAGGTCAGAGTATACAGGATCAATACAGAAAAATCAATTTTATTTCTGAAAGCTAACAATGAATACTCCAAAAGTGAAATTAAGGAAACAATTTCATTCACAATATTATCAAAATATCAAAATACTCAGGACTATATTTTAAAAAATGCAGGACTTGTACAGTGAAAACTATATAGGATTGTTGAAAGAAATTAAATTCTTAAATCAAAAAGTACTTCATATTCATAGATGAGAAAGACTTAGCATTGTTAAGTTAGCAATTTTTTCTAAGTTAACTTATTGATTTAATGCAATCCTTATCAAAATCCCCACAGGCTTTTGTAGAAATTGACAAGAAGATCCTGAAATTTACATAGAAATAAAAGTAGAAGAGCCAAAATCTCTGAAAAAGGACAAAGTCAGAGGCCTTACCCTACCTGATTTAAGACTTACTGTAGGGGTGCCTGGGTGGCTTAGTCGGTTAAGCGTCCGACTTTCGCTTAGGTCATGATCTCGCGGTTTGTGGGTTCGAGCCCCGCGTCGGGCTCTGTGCTGACTGCCAGCTCAGAGCCTGGAGCCTGTTTCAGTCTGTGACTCCCTCTCTCTCTGACCCTTCCCTGCTCACGCTGTCTCTCTCTCTCCTAGAAATAAATTAAAAAGAAAAAAAAAAAGACTTACTGTAAAGCTTTAGTGATTAAGACAATGTGATATTAGCATAAGGATAAGCATAGATCAATGGAACAGAATAGAGTTTGGAAATAAGTTATACATATATGGTCAATATATTTTTGATAAAATTTCCAGAATAATCCAAGAGGATAAGAATTATCTTTTAAAAAAATGAAATGGTGCTGGAAAAACTAAATCTAAATGCAAAACAATAAACCTAGCCTTCTTCCTTACACCATGTAAAAAAACTTACTCAAGACAGATTGTATACCTAAATACAAGAACTAACGACAAATCTTCTAGAAGCAAAGAAAGATGAAATTCTTTGCAGTCTTGGGTTAGGTAAAATGTCTTAGGTATGACAGACACCAAAAGGCCAGAGGTTGGCGAACTGGAGTCATCAAAACTGAAAATGTTCATTCTTCAAGGGACAACATTGAGGGCATTACAAACTGACAAAGCCATAAACTGGGAGAAAATATTTGCAAAGCATATACCTGATAAAGGACTTGACTCAAAATACATACAAGAAAACACTTTTATAACTCAGTAATGAGACAAACAGCCTAATTCAAAAATGGGCAAAAGATTTTAATAGACATTTCACCAAAGAAGATAAATGACTTGAAAATAAGCACACACTAGGCACTTCAGAAGTACAAATAAAAACCATGAGATACCACTGCACAACCACTTAAAGGCTAAAATCAAAAGGGTGACAATACCAAAAGCCAGACAAAGATGTAGAAAGATGTTGCTTTTGAGGGAATTCACGTGAGAGGAAGACAAAGGAGCACTTTGGGGAACAAACCTCATGGAGGTGATGTGGCTTAGACTTTTTATTTTTTATGTTTTTAAATATTTATTTATTTTAAGAGAGACAGCACGAGCAGGGGAGGGGCAGAGAGGGAGACACAGAATCCAAAACAGGTTCCAGGCTCTGAGCTGTCAGCACAGAGCCTGATATGGGGCTTAAACTCATGAACCCTGAGATCATGACCTGAGCCAAAGTTAGACACTCAATGAACTAAGCTACCTGGGTGCCCCAGCTTAGACTTTTTTGATTGGGCAAATCTCAAATGGTTCTGATAGGCTACAAGTTCTCAATTTTAAAATGAAAGAATTTATATTAGAGGAGCCATACAACTCCTTTCTCTAAAATGGGAGTAAGTATGGGACACTTGGGTGGATCAGTCAGTTGAATGTCTGACTTCAGCTCAGGTCATGATCTCAGGGGTTTGTGGGTTTGAACCCCGTGTCAGGCTCAGTGCTGACAGCTCAGAGCCTGGAGCCTGCTTTGGATTCTGTGTCTCCCTCTCTCTCTGGCCCTCCCCCGCTCATGCTCCGTGTGTGTCTCTCTCTCAAAAATAAATAGACGTTAAAAAATTAAAATGGGAATAAGTGGAAGGGAGAGGAAAGGGAACTTCGGGCTAGGCAGAAATATACATGGAGCAAATAAGTGGTTACTCTGAGTGTGTGTGTGACAAGGAGGCAACAGCCAGGCCAGGGATAGGCTGCAGGCAGATGAGCTTCCGGAAGCAGATATGGACAGAGTGACATCAGATTTGGGTTGTCCTTAAAACCCCAGCTCTGGAAGACTGGGTTTGAAAACAGTATAGAACAAAAAATGTTTAAAAAAAAAAAAAAAAACACTTCTTTTTTTTACTCTTACAATAAACTACTTTCTTCACTCATTTGGGTTAAGATTTCCTAGTGATTTATTTCTCCAGGCAGATTCACTGCTAATCTTTAATACAGCGAAACCAATTATCAAAGAGGAAATTTTTATGTCCATCCTACTTCTAGGGTCTCGGTTTTTCCTCTGAACTTTTTATATTGTGTTTAAAACAAAAATAAAATTTCATTTGATACCTGTAAGTAAAAATTGAATCATTAGTACACATCAAAGTTTGACTTTGACATGCCCGAGTACGTTTATTATAACACTTTGTGAATTATTTGGAGTGTTCTTGGTACTTAGTAAATTTTACTTACCTAGACATGGGGCATATTCTTAAGAGGCCTCCCTAGCTTTACAGGAAAGATTCAGAGGAAATCGGTGTGAGAAATAGGTTTCACCAGAAAAATGTATCAATAATGTGCTTTTACTAATACAACCTGATACAATTCAGAATATGTACTGTCTGATTTGAATTTTGGCATAACTATCATCTTAGTTTTACTCTGACTGGGCTGTCTGACACTACAGCGGACACATACCATTTAAATTGTCCTCTTATGCCACAAAAACTTTATATAATATCGAATTCATAAGGCAATAATGGTGACACCATCCCACTTCACAAATGTAACTCTAACATGTGATCATCTAGTTACCATCTGTAAGGATCGTAGAAGAGGAAAATTACTGCTTTGCAAAGCAAGCATTTTCCTTGTTAGATAGTACTTTCATTTTCAGATATACAAGTGCTCAATATATAACTTTTAAATAAGAAAGTGGGTATTAATATTACTTTTCTACTTATAAACATTCTCTAATTTCAAAAAAAATCCACAGGTATGCTACATTGTGATGCTCGAGAGATTAATCAATCACCCCTATTACTTGAATGGTCAATCGGTGGCAGCAAGCAAGAAACGGGGAGGGATTTTCTGGTGCAGGGGAGACTGCTTGATTCTACTGTGATCAAGAGAACTGTATTCTCGGAGCGCTTGGGTGGCTCAGTCGGTTAAGCACCCAATTCTTGATTTTAGCTCTGGTCATGATCTCATGGTTTATGAGCTCAAACCCTACACTGGGCTCTGCACTGACAATATGGAGCCTCCTTGGGATTCTCTCTCCCCCTCTCTACCTGCCCCTTCCCCCCACACACGTTCTTTCTTTCTCTCTCTCAAAATAAATAAAAACATTTTTTTAAAAAGGCGGCGGGAGGGGGAGAGAAGAGAAAACTGTATTCTTTCTTTTCTTTTTTTTTTTTTTTTAATGTTTTTATTTCCAGGAGAGAGAGAGAGAGACAGCATGAGCAGGGGAGGGTCAGAGAGAGGGAGTCACAGACTTAAACAGTCTCCAGGCTCTGAGCTGGCAGTCAGCACAGAGCCCGACGCGGGGCTCGAACCCACGAACTGCAAGATCATGACCTAAGCGAAAGTCGGACGCTTAACCAACTAAGCCATCCAGGCACCCCAAGAGAACTGTATTCTTAAGCAGGATGGTTCCGTGGTTTGCTTAGGCTTGTTTTGATTCCTGTTGGTACAATGATTTATATTACTGTGGTCTTTAACCTCTCAGAGAAAAAGAAAGATACATTATATCAAGTTATTAACACTAAAAGGAGAGAGAGCTCTTGCCTACAGTACAAAATGAGATATGATACGACAAACTAAAGGAGGCCAAAGAAAGTAAGATGTCTGTCTTCCATCCACATGGCTCCACAGGGCAATTGACATTCAACGTTAAGGAAAAGACTATAAAGTCTGCAGAATCTGATATAAGTGCTATCATCCTACATGATGCCTTTCAACCACTACTTGAGGCATTGGAAATACCACATAGAGTCACAACTGAGGAGATTTCTGAGCCTTCTCAATTCTTAGAATACTTGCAAAATCTTCAAAGACTTTTTCCAAATTAAAAAAATGTTAATGTTTATTTATTCATATTGATAGAGAGTGCAAGTAGGGGAAGGACACAGAGAGAGGGAGGGACAGAGAACCCCTAGTAGGGCTCAAATTCATGAACCACAGGATCCTGACCTGAACCAAGATCAAGAGTTTGATGCTTAACTGACTGAGCCATGCAGGAGCCCCTAAATCTTCAGGCTTTCAAAGTCATCAAAGAGAAAGCAACTGAAGGGCTGGACACCAGCATGCTAAGAACTGTCATTCGAGGGAAGCTGCAGAAGATTCAAGAGAGTGAATAAAGCACCACGAAGACAGACTGCTTTTGTAGCTTTATTCCACACGGAGAGACGGCATCTGTCCACATCAAGTCTGGAGAATTTCAGAGGCGCATCATCAAAGGAAACAGTTCTCTTTAGAAAGGAGTCCTGTTTGCCAGGGAATGGCCTCCAGGACTTCAATTACACAGGAGAGAAAAAGAACCTCTTTCACGACTTACCTAAACTGCAAATACCTAAATATCTCCTGCACATATTTTTTGCCATGTTGGTATACCCCTTCGTATGATTTTTTAATTGATTAAAATTCTCAGACTCTAATATATTACTTAAAGTGGAAAAAATATATAACTAAAACACATAGAACTCACGAAGGTTACTTTCAAAAGAAGGCAACCATTAAAGTAATAAACTAGTTTTTTATTCAGTCCTTAGTTAAGTATTTACAGCTTGCTAAAAGTTCTGGGGGGGTGTAGGAAATATAAAACCATAAGACTAATCCTTTCATCTTGAATACCGGGAAGAGTTGAAAGGAAATTAAAAAGGGTATAATCTATACCACTTTTATATAAGTGGAATCATCTCTTACACCACTGTTTATATGATCTAGTACATGTATAGTACATGCATGGTTACATTGCTTTCAGTATTTTGAACGAGATTTATTCAATAATTTATTTATTTACTTTTTAAATGTTTTTTACTTATTTCTGAGAGAGAGAGAGAGAGAGCGAGCATGAGCAGGGGAGGGTCAGAGAGAGAGGGAGACACAGAATTTGAAACAGGCTCCAGGCTCTGAGCTGGCTGTCAGCACATAGCCCGACGCAGGGCTCGAACCCATGAACCGTGAGATCATGACCTGAGTGGAAGTCAGACACTTAACTGACTGAGCCACTCAGGCACCTCCACGTTGTCACTTTTAAAATTCTCTTCTCTCTGCTACTAGAGCTGGCTGTAGCCAAAGACATTCTAAATAAGCCCCACCCTTGTCCTAGGAAGCAATGCCTCTGTAATTCGACACAGCTATTCTGGCTTTGCTTTCATTCTTCATTTAAGCCCAAATTATTCTCCTCTCAATGGTTTCTCAAGATAAAATTTCCCCTTTAAAATTTTCACACCTAGAGAAAATGAAAGATTAATACAGTTGTATCTATATATCCTTCACCTAGATTCTACATGTATGTATAATTCTTATTTTTCTGACCCATTTGAAAGAAAATTAGAAACAACATGTTATTTCATGCTTAACTGTTTTAGCATGACAACGTGTTTCTCCTAATAACAAGAACATTGTCTTCAAAACCACATCATCCTCTCACTTAAGATTAACAGCAATTTGGGGAACCCGGGTGGCTTAGTTGGTCAAGCATACAACTCTTGGTTTCAGCTCAGGTCATTGTGAGATCAAGCCCTGCATCGGGCATCGTGCTGACAGCACAGAGCCTGTCTGAGATTCTCTCTCTCCCTCTCTCTGCCCTTTGTCCACTCTCTCTGTCTCTCAAAATAAATAAACTTTAAACAATTTTAAGATTAATAGTAATTTAATACATTTTATAATACATTATATACAGACTATATAAAATTTCCCCATTATTCAAATGTCTTCTTAGTTGTTTTTTTTTCAATCTAGGATCAAATAAAGGAGCTCACACTGCATTTGGTTTACATGATACTTCAGTCTCTTTTAATTTAGAATTGTCCCTTCAAATTTGTGTGAATTTCATGACACTGCTCAAGTTAAAATTTTAATGCAGCCATCATGTCCAACCTCAATCTGACAAGTCAGAGCCCAAAACCTTCTTCAGGTGTAGATAGGCAAAAATAGTTGAGAGGAAAATTAATATCTCCTTTCCTTTCATAGCTTTTTTAGTAGCAGCAATAAACAGTTGGTTTCTGTAGTCAAAGCAACATACCCCAGGCTCATTTTTACTGAATACCTGTCATGCTGGGTCCTCTCTACCTTGGACTCTTCTAATTCCATTTTTGACCATAAAACCTTCCTGGTGGGTTGTTTTCTGTTGGTCTGGATCACTCATGAAAATCAGTCAAGATCATTTTGAAAGTTGAGTCTCCCTTTCATTCATATAGTTGTCACCCTGGTTTGTGACATGCCCACATGTGAACACAGCTTGGTAGCAGAGGAGAAGAGCTGCATAGGAGTTAGTCACTCAGGCAGGACCAGAACAGGGCAAACTGACCAAGTGTTGAGACAAATGCAGAGGCTCAGGATGGTCAGCAAAGAAAGATGACCCAGGGTCCTAACAATCCCTGTTTTACTGCAGGCAATGGGCCAGCAGGATGGGACGGAGAAGATTCCAAGATGCTACTGCTGTCTTCAACAGTGAACAGCAAACGTGGAAAGGAGTTTGATGCGGGGCGCTCAGAGTCCAGGAGACAGGCAGATTGTGGGAAGGGAATTTGGTGCCTGGGCAAACACAGTCCTCGCCCTCAGACTAAGGTTCAAGGCATTATTTTCTGTCCCTAGAAAGGTTGCTGCATAAGACAGAACAAGTATTTGGAGAATTTATTTAAATAGAGTGCTAGAACTGGCTTCTTGAATAGAGACAGAAACAATACGCGAAAAGGGGGTTGTGGCCTGGTGCAACAGAAGAGCACTGTATCTTGCTATATGCAAAAGACTGTCCAAAAATCAGTGGTGGCTCCAGGGAGCATGCGCGCACATTTGATATCCCTCCTCAAGTAAGTCAGCTTCATCCTCACTTTATCTTTTGGCTCAGAACCTAGCTGAAAAGCAGAACAAACAAAACCTCAAAATCCCCCTGATCCCTTTTCATTAATATAACCTCTGTTTTATCAGATACCGTCGGCCTATTGTATTTGCAGCTGAAGTAAAAATTAATAATACACTTTATATTCTGGGGGATTTCTTATGTCCTGCTTCCTGCAGACAGTTCTCACGTTTATCTTAGCCCTGAGCTTCTGGGAGATTGCTCTGTTCTTCCTCTTCCACTGTCATCCTCTGGAGCCTGAAGATTGCCCCTGGTGACCAGAAATGCTCTATTCGTATCCCTAATGCCCTTGATCCTGAAGGTTGTAAGAGTCAAAAGAAGCCAGGTTATGCTGCAGTAACAAACAATCTCCCAAATCCCAATGGCTAACTACAAAAATTTATTTCTCATCGTGTTTCATGTTCATTGTAAGTCAGTACAGCTCTGCTCCTATTGCTTTTACCCTGGGACACTGGCTGATAGAACAGCCTCCATCTGGAACGTGGCCAGTCTCATCGCTGAGAAAAAGGAGAAATGGCAAACCACATACTGGGTCTACAAGTGACTGTCTGGAAAAGACACATGCCACTTCTGCTTACGCTTCATTGGCCAGAGGAAATTCAATGGACTGACCTGATAGCAGTGCTATAGGGAAGTATAATGTTCAGGAACAATAATTCAATTTACCATATATGTTGTTGCTACAAGATACATGTTGCTATCAGGATTCATGCACCTATCAGGATCCACTTTCTTCTCTATCAGGATGTATGTGCCACTGCAAACGGACAAGAAGCTTCTGGGTCATTGGCTATGACTGAATTTCTAACTGGTATATTGACTACCTAATTCCTCCCTCAGAATGCAGATTCCCAGAATTTTTTCTCCTCTTCCTCCCATCCATTGTGGGTTCTGGACCTGCTTAGGGATCAGGCTTAGGTTGGGATTGATAAGCAAAGAACAAGAATGGGATGCCTCAGGGGCGCCTGGGTGGCTTAGTCGGTTGAGCGTCCGACTCTCGCTTGGGTCATGATCTCGCGGTTCGTGGGTTCGAGCCCCGCGTCGGGCTCTGTGCTGACTGCCAGCTGGAGCCTGGAGCCTGTTTCAGATTCTGTATCCCCCTCTCTCTCTGACCCTCCCCTGCTCACGCTGTCTCTCTCTCTCTCTCCTAGAAATAAAAAAAAATATATTTTAAAAAATTAAAAAAAAAAAAAAAAAAAAAGAATGGGATGCCTCTGTTTCCTCTCTCACTAGCAGCTGGGGCACAGACCCTCCCGAACTTCCTTTTTGGCCCATATAGCTTCTTCCTGAAAGACTGTTTTTGTTTCATTTTGTTATTATGATATTTTTTTCGTCCTGGCCAACCATTTCATAACACACTGACAGCAGATTCAATTTTTCTTGTTTCTTTATGAAATGATTTTTTTCTTTAGCACTTTTTAAAACCCCAGTTCATTCTAGGTTTTGGCCTGCCTGGAACTATTGTCACAGGTTTCTATCATTCTTTTTGATTTATTTCTCAGTGACTCAAATTTCTACTCAAGGCTATGAGTACAAATGAGATCACATTTACCGTAATAACTCAAATTTCCTTGATTCATATTGCCCCCTTGCTCATGTAAGACCTCTTGATCTCACCAAGTGTCTCTCCAGTTATTTCTGGGCATGCCAGGAGTGCAAACTAGGGTCAGGAGATCTATCATGTTTTTCTGTCTACACCTCCACCCCACAAATATCTACTGTTGGTGAACCCAACTTGACACTTGGGTTATTTAGGACTCTGGTTGCAAGTTATAGAAATCATGAGCTAACTTAATCAAAATGGAGAGTCTACAATAAGAATACTAGGCCATCTCTCAGAATATATGGAATATTCCTGGGCCTCAAGGAAGTTCTATTAGACCAGAAAAAGAAAACATTTAAGAATATCCCCCTGTCTCTTTCATCTGCTCATTTCTGGGTGTCTGTCCTCAGTTTGCCTTTATAGACTGGCCCTTTCTGCTCTCTGGGCCCACATTGGAGAGATTCCCAAATTCTCCCCAAATCCCAGATCCAATTTCTGCTGAGAGGATGCCCTTCCCTCAGGTCTGATCAGGAGTCCAGGTGTGGACTTCAAGTTACAAATGAGGGTTACTTAGCCCCCCCAAAAGTAGGGGAGGAGTCTGGAGATTTGACAGAGTCAGGTGGGGATTGGGAAGAAAAAGATTTTTCTTGAGTTTGCCAGACCTTGTATAATAAAATACCACAGACTGGGTAGCTTAAACAATAGGAATTTATTCTCTCATAGTTCTGCAGGCCAGAAGTCCAACACCAAGGTATCAGCAGGTCTGGTTTCTTTTGAGCTATCTCTCCTTGGCTTATAGACAACCTCTTTCTCACTATGTCCTCACATGGTCTTTCCTCTGTACCTCCAAATCCCTGATGTCTCTGTGTCCTATTAATCTCCTCTTCTTTATAAGGACACCAATTGGATTAGATTAGGGCCCTCATTTTAATTCAATTACCTCCAAAAGCCCCATCTTGAAATACAGTCACATTCTGAGGTATAGAAGCTTCAACAGATTGTTGGTTCTTGATGTCCCTCTTGAGGTAAGCTTTTGTAAAGAATATTTTTTAAAGTTTATTATTATTTTTTTTGGTAATCTCTATATCTAACGTGGGGCTCGAACTCATGACCTTGAGATCAAGAGTCGCATGTTCTACCGATTGAGCCAGCCAGGTGCCCCTGGAAGATTTTTATCTGTTTAATTCCTGTCAGCACTAATGTGTCAACAGCCAGACTCAAGTTCTTTTCTAGTCATGCATCTTAAGCCTGCAATATTTCAAAGCTTTTTCAGTCTCCTCCTCTCTGGCAATTTGCTTGTGGGTAGTTAAGTCTTTCAAGCTCTTGTAAGAAATTTACACTTTTAGTATCATTTTTCTAAGCATAATTTGTTCAGTTTAAAGGAATTCAAGAGGTATCAAGCTTTGTTTTTATTGAGATATAACTGACATAAAACATTACATGAGTTTCAGGTGTGTAACAGAATGCTTCAGTATTTTATATATATTGTGAAATGATCACCACGATAAATCTAGTGAGCATCTGCCACCATGTATAGTTATAGTTTTTTCATGTGATGAGAACTTTTAAGATCTATTCTTTTAGCAACTTTCAAATATACAATACAGTACTATAGTCACCATATCTACATAACAGTCTCTCCCCAAGGCTTATTTATTATATAATGAGAAATTTGTATCTCTTGACCACTTCCACTCACCCCCAGCTCTGGCAACCACAATCTGTTCTCTGTACCTACAAGGTTTTTTGTTTTTGGTGTGTGTGTGTGTGTGTGTGTGTTTATTTGTTTGTTTTGCTATTGAGTTATAGGAGTTCCTTATATATCAACCCTTTATTAAATATACGATTTGCAAAAATTTTCTCCCATTTGATAAGCTACCTTTTTATGTTGTTGGTTTTCCTTTGCAGTGCATAAACTTTTTAGTTTGATATCGTCCTATGTGTTCGTTTTTGCTTTTGTTGCCTTTGCTTGTAGTATCAACTCCAAAAAAATCATAAGCAGAACCTATGTCAAGGTGCTTACTGCCTGTTTTCTTCTAGGAGTTTTATGGTTTCGGGGACTATTTTCAAGTCTTTAATTAATTTGAGTTGATTTTTCTTTTTTATTTCTGAGAGAGAGAGACAGCATGAGCAGAGGAGGGTTAGAGAGAGAGGGAGACACAAAATCTGAAATAGGTTCCAGGCTCTGAGCTGGCTGTCAGCACAGAGCCTGACGCAGGGCTTGAACCCACAAACCGTGAGATCATGACCTGAGCTGAAGTCAGATGTTTAACCGAGTGAGCCACCTAAGTGCCCCTTGAGTTGATTTTTTATATGCTGTAATGTAGTGGTCCAGTTTTATTCTTTTACATGTGGTGGTCCATTTTCCCCAACACTAATTATTGAAGAGACTGCTTTTCCACATCCTTTGTCATAAACTAATTGACCATTTATGTGTGGATTTATTTCTAGGCTCTCTATTCTGTTCCACCGATCCATGTGACTGTTTTTACGTCAATATCATATTTTTTTCATTACTATAGCTTTGTAATATAATTTGAAATCAGGAAGCATTATGCCTCAAGTTTTGTTCTGCTTCCTCAGGATTGTTTTGTCTATCTGGAGTCTTCTGTGGTTCCAAACAACTTTTAGGATTATGTCTTCTATTTCTGTGAAAAATGCCACAGGAATTTTTATGGGGATTGCACTGAATTTGTAGATAGCTCTGGAGAGTATGAATATTTTAACAATATTAATTCTTCCAATTCATTAGACAGAATATCTTTCCATTTATTTGTGTCTTCAATTACTTTCACCAATGTCTTATAGTTTTCAGTATACAAATCTTTTACCTCCTTGGTTAAATTTATTCCCAGGTATTTTATTCTTATTGATGCAATTATAAATGGAATTTCTTTCTTAATTTCTCTTTCTGATAATTCACTATCGGTGTATAGAAATGAAACAGCCTTTTGTATTTCGATTTTGCATTCTGCAACTTTACTGAATTTGTTTATTAGTTCTAACAGTTTTTGGTAAAGTCTTTAGGGGTTTTTTTACATGTAACATCATGTCATATGCAAACAGTGACAGTTTTATTTCTTCCTTTCCAAGTTGAATGCCCTTTATTACCTTTCCTAACTAATTTCTCTGGCTAGAACTTCCAATACTATGTTGAATAAAAGTGGCAAGAGTGGGCATCATTGTTCCTTAGTAATTTTTTACTGGATACTGGCTCTTGTGAATTTCACATTCTTTGGGCATGAGTATTGTAGTCCTTAAAAAATGTTAAATATTTTCTGGCCAGTGGGTAAGTTACTGGCAGGTTAGTTTGATCCTTTTAAGATTATTTAGAAATCTTTTTTAGAGTGAGTCTAGTTTTTTTTTTCTGGAGCTAATGTAGTCCTGTTTCTAAGGTATCCCTCATGGAGTCTCTACCAAATGTCCTTTGTACTCGGTGAGATCTCTCTGGTTTGGATGGGGAAAACTCTAATAATTAATGTGCAGCCCTATTCATCGTACAGCTCCCCAGGAATTGTTCATTCCTTTGAAGTTGCTCTTTTCCAAATTCATGGGGTCTAATCACATATATTTGCAGATCGGTATTTTGTCAAAACATGAGGCAACCTATGCAAATTTCTGAAGTTCTTTCTTTGTGTAGCTCTATCCTCTCTGGTATTCTGTCCTATAAATTCTAATTGACTGACATCTAATCTCTATCTCCTTAATTCCAGAAGATTGTCAAATTCTTTCTGTGTCATAGTCTAAAAATTATCCCAGGAGAGAGAAAACCTAGGCAATGGGAGGGGCTCATCTCTTTTATTTTTCTTTTCTCAAGGATAAAGTCCACACTTGCCTTATATCTAATATCTGATAATAGGTGTTTCCTATATTTTTTCCACTTTTCTAGTTGTTTATGGTGGGAGGGTAATTCCAGATTCTTCCCTTCTCCTGGCTGAAAAAAAAAAAAAAAAAAAGCCAGGATATTTTAATAACTAATCAAAGCACTCAAGCTAAGGAGCTTAGCTACTTCAGTTGTGTGCTAATCTATGTCCAAGCTTCTTGGAATCCAAAGATTATAAGGGCAATAACTTCTATACCCGCTCTTTACAGATATAAATTTACAACTGGCTGTGTACATCATCAAGTGCATTTAAGAACTTTCTTCTGCATCAGAAATATTCCCAATTGAAAAGAAAAAATTTTATTTATAGAACTCTTTTCTCCCTGGCCACTGAATTGTCTTCCTTTCTGTATTTTCTTAAAACTGCTTTCTTATAGTCTAGAGTATATGTATGATTATTTCTCAGACTTCCCTTCCTTTACCCTGAGACCTCCCATGTTGATGAAACTCAGAATTCTATCATTTCCACATCATTATAATTTCTTCACTGCTCTTTAGAATTAGGTCCAAGTTAGTAGTTCTCTTTACTCCTTCCACTGCCTGCTCTTAGGGAAAGTGATTATAAGAGCAGAATCTACTCTTATTCTGTTTTTAGAAGACTGAAACTTTGTGCAGACATCTGTCTGTTCAGGAGAAGTTTCCTATCCTTATTATATCTTGTCCCTAGGCCAATCTTGTACTCTGTATGAGAAAAGCATTTCTGAGGAAGTTTGTAAAACATATTTTTTTACAACATTCACCCCATCTAGTCTTCCCGTTGTTTAATTTCATCCAGATGGCCCCTGAATCCATTTTACTGATAGGGAGGATGTATATACCTGGTTTTAGTACAGACTATGGCTTTTTCTGGATAACAATGTTCATAGTTAAATGATGATTATCTTGTACTTTCCCCAGGTCTCTTGCCCTCTATCATTTTGCATCACAAGAATCAGGGAGGAAGACACAGGCAACATTGTCAACAGCCATCACAACTCCAGGTTGGGGTGAAAGTGTCTCAGGCTCAAGGAAAGATGGTTTGGAAACGTAAACAGAGAAGTGGAGGAGTAAAAGCAGCTGTTTCTATTATTTTGGGTGGTTTGGTAAATACAGATAGGGCCTGTGCCTTTATTAGTGATTAGAATCTTAGTAGGTTTAATGATTTTTGAAAGCTACAATATATTTCCATGACCATGGTTTACTATCATATGCATATTGGATCCTTCTGGGATTTACAGAAAAGGAATGTACACACCTGAATGAAAATAATTGCTGGCTGTGTGTATCTTGAGTATCAAATGTGAAAAGAGCAGCTACTGATAAGCTGATTAGAGTACTGATGTATACACAAGGAAGTCTGAGCCGAAAACAAAAGTAATAGTTATTTTTAAGTACTTAAGCCCAACAGTATTTATATCCCTCACCAAACATAAATGGTAATATAAAAGATCAAATTTTCCCTAATGTTAAATGAAGCTCACTTTGCCCCTCTTCAAGGATTTTGAAAATTTTTTCCATAAAACCATAAGATAGGGGCACTTGGGTGGCACTTGCGGTTAAGCATTCGACTTTGGCTCAAGTTATGATCTCATGGTTTGTGAGCTTGAGCCCCACATTGGATGAGCTCGAGCCAGGCTCTGCACTCTCTCTCCCTCTCTCTGCACCTCATGGGATTCTCTCTCTCCCTCGGCCCTTGCTCACTCTTGCTCCTCTCTCTCAAAAAAAAAAAAAAATAGTAAGATAAATGTGTGATGATTGGTTCTGCCTACATTCAAATGGTTCAGTAGCATTTCCCAGAAACAGCATGCATATGTTACACACACACATGGCGGGGAGAGGCTACTTTTAGATAAGACTATTGTATACCTGAAATAAGAGTGAATTAGGGGAACCTGGGTGGCTCAGTCAATTGGGCATTGGACTTCGACTGAAGTCATGTTTTCACCCTTGGTGAGTTCAAGCCCTGTGTCCGGCTCTGTGCTGACAGCTCAGAGCTTGGAGCCTGCTTTGGATTTAGTCTCCCTGTCTCTCTCTGCCCTTCTCATGCTTGCACGCTATGTCTCTCTCTCTCTCTCTCTCTCTCTCAAAAGCAAATAAACATTAATAAAAATTGTTTTTAAAGACCAAATTATGTGACTATAACCCCAGTGTTCAAAAACTATTGACATATTATCTTAAGAAATGCTTATAAAAATAATACATAAAAGAGTAGGATACTAAATTGTACTCTTCAATATGGCTAGCTATGTAAACTAAAAGCATGTAGGATATTACATATGACTTCTGGTTAAACATTATAGGCTGAATGAAAGTATTTCTCTGTTGCCTCCTGAAACCCCAGTTAAATGATGACAAAATACTTGCCTAAAAAAACCAGCAAAGAGAATATACCCAAGAGGTCAAGGAAAATGGAATTAGAGATGCCAGTGGATAAGAGACATCATTTAAATTTAGATCCCTGATAGGAGATACACAAGTGTTAACTGACTTGGAAAACCAGAGAAAGCTGAAGAAATAAGACATAAACAAAAAAGGAAGCCAATTTGTGCCTCCATACCCCCCAAAGGCTCAGGAATTGGTGAAGTTGATTACGTTTGATAGTGGAAGCACAGAATCGCTCAAATGTTTATTTTTAAAATATTTAGAGCATACAGATCTCCTTGCTGCCCACATAACCAGGAGATAATCCCTGGCAAAATATTGAAGATTTATTGACATGAGAGTTAAACCAGAGGAAGTCAAGACGTTCAGATAAATTATTTGATGGAGGAATAGTAGAAAAAGAAGGATATTAACTAGGTGATCCCATTCCCACCCCCTCACTTCCAAGAACACAAACTACCAAATTATATGCTTTTTTTATACTGAAGACTAGATTGCTCTCTATTCTGGCTTTTAAAAAAGGCCTACAGATATTGACAATTGGGTATGTCTTCACAAAATATCCAGACTGTCTTCTAGGAAAGTCTACCATACCACTCATACAAAGAGCTTCCAATCAGCTTTCGAGGCCCTCACTCAACATGTTTAGAAAGCCAAAGATCATGAGGCATTTGGAGACAATATCTAACAGCATAGGAACCAGAACAAATGGGAATAAAGAGAATCTGCAAGGAAAAATAGTAAATGCCAAAATCAGAAAACTTAAAATCCTTAACATCCTCAGAGATATGGGAGAATTATTACATCCAAAGAGGGTCAGATTGCTGTACTTCAATTATAAGTATATAATATGTATCATCGCTGATACATAAAAATTAATAGAATGGTTGGAGAGTAAAGTGGAGATATCTTCTAGAAATTAGAATAGAAAGACAATGAGGTGGCAAATTGGATACAAAAGGGAAGAAAATAAGAGTATCAGATAGGAGATTCTACATTGTATGAACAGACATTCTAGAAAGAGAACAGACAAATTAAAGGGAAGAAAATTACTGAAGAATTATACAAGAAAAATTTCCAGAAAGAATGAATGAAAATTTAGGGTGGAAGGGGCCACTGAGTGTGAAAAATAATAGGTAAAACCTATGTTCCACACCAACAAAGAACATCACGAAGTTTTAGATCACAAGCGATAGAGCTACAATTCTAAAAGCTCTCAGATCTTTTAGATCTGTACCTAGAAATGTCAATTAGAAGACAGTAAAAACGTGTCTTTAAAATGCCTAAAATCCTTACCAATTTGGATGCCTTGTATTCCTTTCTGTTGTCTGATTGTGTGGCTAGGTCTTCCAGGTCTATGCTGAATAAAAATACAGTAAGTATAAAGTATATAATATATAATATGAATATAATAATACATACAAAGTATATAACATATATACCACTCTTTTTTTAAACCAACAAAACATAAATATGGAAACAAACGATTTACAATTAGCCAAGCACACTTCTCTTGCACCTCGCCTGAATTAGTACTAAAACTTTCAAAAGCATTCTCATCTTTCAAACTATCGTTAAAATTAAGTAAATGTAAAGGGAAAATAAATAGCACTTAATCGGCTTTGAGATCATCTATATTTACGACCATTACCTTTTACCAATGCATAAACTCATGGTTTTACTGAGTCCTATTCTGTGTACAACTGTGTAATCTTGCTGCAGATGTTCCCCAGAAGAAGCATTGCTCAGTCTGGGATGGGTGCAAGATGAAAGGGCTCAGGAAGGAAAGTTGGCAAAAATGTTCTAATTCCTTGATATTTCTATTTCCTCATCTACAAAATAAATCCAGTAATTCCCCCCTTAAAGGAGGAAAAGAAATGATGTATTTAAATCACCTGCCATAGTGCCTGACATACAGTAAGCATGTAGTAGGTATTTTTCTTTCCTTCGTGACACTTTCATATTTTAAAAAGAACTTAGAACAGTGCTTTGTATATGATAGATAGTGAGACTCTATCTGTGGTATAAAAATGTCACACTTTCAAAGTACGTTATTAACCTGATCATTAGCTCTCTTTTCTTCAGGCTGAGAAATCTTAAATTGTTATGAAGGTTTTTATAAAGAACTTAATAATTTTGAATATATTCTTCTCTGGACTTTCTCCAAGTTCTCCACTGTGGCAGATAATCCTGGTTGCCTAGCCCACAGCCAGGTGCCCATAATGCCTTTTAGTGGAAAGAAACTCCTTCCTTCCCACTACACAGTGAAGAAACCAGATATTCAGTTTCCCAGCATCCCTTGCTACCAGAAAATGGGCAAGTGAGACAATAGTGCCAATGGGACCTTAAAGGAATGAGCTGAGAAAAATTCTAGAAAAGATTTTCTTCTTTAATAAAATAGAAACTCTTTTCTTCCTACTTCTGCTACTGGAGAGCATAATGTTTGGAACTACAGCAGCCATACTGTGATCATGAGAAGAAGCCAAAAGAATCACAAAGAAGCTGAACCTAGCACTACCTACACATTCTAGTTATAAGAGATAATAAACCTCTATTTTTAAATAACTTTTAGTAAGATGTTCTATTTTCTAAAGCCACAAGTACCTTTTTGAATACATCCATGATAAATTTAAATTATGTAGGCTTGTAATGAACCCAGTCACATTAACAGCTGCTTTTCTGTTTTGTTTTTATTTATTGGCTAATCAAGAAATAATTTTCTTCTAAGGAGGAGGGGGCCAAGACGGCAGAACAGCACGGAAGTGTTTTTGCATCTCTCATTCCTGAAATGCAGCCAGATCAACACCAATCCATCTTGTATACCTAGGAAGCTGATTTGAGGATTAACACAACAATCTGCACAACATGAACATGAGAACTCAGCAGGTACACAGCGTGGAGAAGTGAACTGGGGAAGAGAAGAAGCTACAGAGGGCAGGGAGCTGTTTATGCTTGCAGAGAGAGGACAGAGACAAGGGGAGAGTACAGGAAAAGCGTACACCCCTCCCCCAACGAAAGCAGCTGGAGAGAAAGAGGAAGAGTGGAAATAGCTGCAAGGGACTGAACAAAAAAGGGAGAAAGGAGAAAGGTGAGGCTTTAAATCCCATTAAGACTCTATATAAACAGGGGAGCACAGAGTCTGAAACTCCACAACTCGATAGCTAGTGGTGCTCTGGTGGGAAGGGCAAATATCCAGGAGCAGAGAGTAAGGTCCAAGGGGTCCTGAGGTCACACAGGGAGAAGCGGTTCCCCTGCTGGAAGGACATTTGGTAGAGGCTGTGTGGCCTCCCCACAGGCAAAGGTCCCAGTGGACCCTGGGGAAGATCAACATTTGCAGGTGCTGGAACAAGGACCTTAAGAGTGAAGCCTGGTGCGAGATGTGCATTGTGATTTTCCATATCCCTGAAATGCTGCTGCTACACAACTGCCATGAACTTTTTCTGGGGCAGGCTGGCAGTCTCTGGGCACTGGCAGCAGCAGAGTCTCGCGAACATTTCTGGGAGTGGGCAGGCACCTGTCCACTACTTGGTGAGACCCTCTCCTAGGTCTGAGCCCGTCAAAGCCGCAGTCCCTCAGAGGTGAGGGGTTGGGAAATGCATGCTCATGTGAGATAAAACTCAGGAGGGAGATGCCACCTGGCAGCCTGGCGACTTGGTCATGGACAGTGCAAAAGAGGGGAGTGGATGGAAGCTGGAGACAAAGGAGAGGTGTTTGATTGCCGGTCTGATACTAGAGACTGGGTAGCTGGGGGATGCCATTTTCACTCCTCTAATGCATGTGCATATACTTCTACATGCGCCATTCAATCCAACTCAGTAAGTTAAGCAGCACCATCTAGTGGAGAATGGAGCCATTACACCAAGCCCCATGCAACTGGGCCAACCTTGCTCTTGAGGAGCACCACAAGTTTCTCCCCCTGCTTAGCTTACAAACTATAAAGTGCTTCATAGTTTGACTTCTAGGGGAAACTGGATATAATTTCAATCATATTTCATTATGTTCACTGGCTCAGCTTTCAGCTTTTTTTCTTTTTCTTTTCTTATTCTTTTAAAAAACATTTTTAAAATTTTATTTATTTTTGAGAGAGAGGAGGGGGGCAGGCAGAGAGAGAGGAGACACAGAATACAAAGCAGACTCCAGGCTCTGAGCTGTCAGCACTGAACCCGATGCAGGACTCAAACTCACAAACAGTGTGATCATGACCTAAGCCAAAGTAGGACACTCAACTGACTGAGCCACCGAGCCGCCCCTTTATTGTATGAAGCTTCTTTCAACAACCAGACCAAAACACACCCAGGATCTGGCATCCTTTACCTGATTTTTTCATGTTGTTTTTAATTTTTTTAATTTTAATTTTTTAAAATTTTATGAAGTCCTTTTCTTCCTTCAAAATGACAAAATGAAGGAATTCACCCCAAAAGAAAAAACAGGAAGAAATGACAGCCAGGGACTTAATCAATACAGATACAAGCAAGAGGTCTGAATCAGAATTTAGAATCATGACAATAAGAATACTAGCTGGGGTTGAAAATAGCATAGAATCCCTTTCTGCAGAGATAAAAGAAGTAAAATCTAGTCAGGATGAAATAAAAAATGCTATAACTGAGACACAATCTCAAATGAATGCCACGGTGGCAAGCATGGATGAAGCAGAGCAGTGAATCAGTGATACAGAGGGAAAACTTATGGAGAATAATGTAGCAGAAAAAAAGAAGGAGACTAAGGCAAAAGAGCACGATTTAATAATTGGAGAACACAGTGAATCATTATAAAGGAGTAACATCCGAATCACAGGGGTCACAGAAGATGAAGAGAGAGAAAAAGTGGTAGAAGGGTTACGTGAGTAAATCATAGCAGAAAACTTTCCTAACCTATAGAAAGACACAGACATCAAAATCCAGGAAGCACAGAGAACTTCCAATAGATTCAACAAAAACCACCCATCAACAAGGCATATCATTGTCAAATTCACAAAATACTCAGGCAAGGAAAGAATCATGAAAGCAGCAAGGGAAAAAAAGTCCTTAACTTTTTTCCTTAACCTGAGAGCCCAGATCAGGTTCAAAGCAGTCCAATTCACAGAAACTTGAAAGGTCGAAAGGAGTGGCAGGATATATTCAATGTGACAAACTGGAAAAGTATGCAGCCAAGAATTCCTTATCCAGCAAGGCTGTCATTTAAAATAGAAGGAGAGAGAAAAACTTTCCCAGATAAACAAAAATTAAAGGAGTTTGTGACCACTGACACCAGCCCTATAAGAAATTTTAAGGGTGATTCTTTGAGGGGAGAAAAGATGGAAAAAAAAAAAGATAAAAAGCAACAAAGACTAGAAAGGATCAGAAAACACAGAAAGCACCATAGAAACTCCAACTCCTCAGGAAACATAATGGCAATAAATTCGTATCTTTCCAGTATTCATGCTGAATGGCAATGGACTAAATGCTCCAATCAATAGACACAGGATAAAAGAATGGATAAGAAAATAAGATCCATCCATATGCTGTATAAGAGACCCATTTTAGATCTAAAGACACCTTAAGACTGAAAGTTAAGGAGATGGAGAACCATCTATCATGCTAATGGCGGCCAAAAGAAAGCCAGAGTAGCCATACTTACATCAGACAAACTAGATTTTAAAATAAAGACTGTAATGAGAGATGAAGAAGGGCATTATATCATAATTAAGGGGTCTGTCCACCAAGAAGATCTAACAATTGTCAACATTTATGCTCCAAAGGAGAAAGCACCCAAATATATAAATCAATTAATCACAAACATAAGGAAACTCATTGATAATAATACCATAAGAGTAGGGGATTTCATCACACTACTTTCAGCAATGGACAGATCATCTAAAAAGAAAATCAACAAAGAAACAATGGCTTTAAAAAAATTTTTTTTAAATGTTTATTTATTTTTGAGAAAGAGAGAGACAGAGTGTGAGTAGGGGAGGGGCAGAGAGAAAGACATAGAATCTGAAGCAGGCTACAGGCTGTGAGCTGTCAGCACAGAGCCTGATGTGTGGCTCGAACTCACAAACTGCAAGATCATGGTGTGAGCCGAAGTCAGACGCTTAACTGACACTCAGGTACCTCGGAAACAATGGCTTTGAATGACACAATGGACTGAATGGACTTAACAGATATATTCAGAACAATTCATCCTAAAGCAGCGGAATACACAGTCTTCTCCAGTGTACGTGGAACATTTTCCAGAATAGATTACATACTAGGACACAAATCAGCCCTTAGCAAGTACAAAAAGATCAAGATCATACCATCATATTTTTAGCCACAACACCATGAAACTTGAAATCAACCACAAAAAAATTTTGGAAAGATAAGAAATACTTGGAGACTAAGTAAAGAACATCCTACTAAAGAACAAATGGGCTAACCAAGAAGTTAAGGAGGAAATTAAAAAGTACATGGAAGCCGATGAAAATGGTAACACCAGAGCCCAAAACCTCTGGGACACAGCAAAGGTAGTCATAAAACGGAAGTATACAGCAATCCAGGCCTACTTAAAGAAGGAAACTCTATACAACCTAACCATAAACAGCTAGAAAAAGAACAGCAACGAAAACCCAAAACCAGCAAAAGATAGGAAATAATAAAGATTAGAGCAGAAAGCAATGCTATCAAAACAAACAAAAAACCCCAAACCAGTACAACTGATCAAAACCAGAGCTGTCAATTCTTTGAAAGAATTGACAAAATTGATAAACCCCTAGACAGATGATCAAAAAGAGAAAGGACCCAAATAAATAAAATCAAGAACGAAAGAGGAGAGATCACAACCAACACAGCAGAAATATAAACAATAATAAGAGAATATTATGAGCAATTATGTGCCACTAAAATGGGCAATGTGGAAGAAATGGACAAATTCCTAGAAACATATAAACTACCAAAACTGAAACAAGGAGAAATAAAAAATTTGAACAGACCCATAACCAGTAAAGAAATCAAATTGGTAATCAAAAATCTCCCAGAAAACAAGAGTCCAGGGCAAGACGGCATTCCAGGGAAATTCTTCCAACCATTTAAAGAAGAGTTAATACCTATTGTTTTGAAGCTGTTCTAAAAAATATAAATGGAAGGAAATCTTCCAAACTTATTCTATGAAGCCAGCATTTACCTTGACTCTAAAACCAAAGACCCCCACTGAAAAGGAGAACTACAGACCAATTTCCCTGATGAGGATGCAAAAATCCTCAAAAAGATACTAGCCAACTAGATCCAACAATACATTAAAAGAATTGTTCACCACAACCAAGTGGGATTTACACCTGAGATGCAGGGCTGGTTCAATATCTGCAAAACAATCAATGTGACCATCAATGAATAAAAGGAAGGACAAGAACCACATGATCCTCTCAATAGATGCAGAGAAAGCATTTGACAAAATACAGCATCCTTTCTTGACAAAAACCCTCAAGAAACAGGGATAGAAGGATCATACCTCAAACAACATGGATAGAAGATCATAAAAGCCATATATGAAAGACCTAGTGCTAATATCATCATCAGTAGGGAAAAACTGAGAGCTTTCTCTCTAAGATCAGGAACACAACAGGGATGTCCATTCTCACCACTGTTATTCAACATAGTATTGGAAGACTTAGATTCAGCAATCAGACAGCACAAAGGCATACAAATCGGCAAGGAGGAAATCAAACTTTCACTCTTCACAGAAGACACGATACTCTATATGGAAAACCCAAAAGATTCTGCCAAAAAAACTGCTAGAACTGATCCATGAATTCAGCAAAGTCACAGGATATAAAATCAATGCACAGAAATTGGTTGCATTCTTATACACCAATAATGAAGCAACAGAAAGAGAAATCAAGGAATCAATTCCATTTACAATTGCACCAAAAACCATAAAATGCTAGGAATAAACCAACCAAAGAGGTGAAAAATCTATACACTGAAAACTATAGAAACCTTATGAAAGAAAGTGAAGAAGACACATAAAAATGAAAAAAATATTCCATGCTCCTGGATTGGAAGAACAAATATTGTTAGAATGTCAATACTAACCAAAGCAATCTACATATTCAATGCAATCCCTATCAAAATAACACCAGCATTCTTCACAGAGCTAGGACAAACAATCCTAAAATTTGTATAGAACCAGAAAAGAATAGCCAAAGCAATCCTGAAAAAGAAAACCAAAGCTGGAGGCATCATAATACCAGACATCAAGATGTATTATAAAGCTGTCATCATCAAGACAGTATGGTATTGGCACAAAAACAGACACTCAGATCAATGGAACAGAAGAGAGAACCCAGAAGTGGACCCACAAATGTATGGCCTACTAATTTTTGACAAAGCAGGAAAGAATATCCAATGGAATAAAGACAGTCTTTTTAGCAAATGGTGCTGGAAAACTGGTCCGTGACATGCAGAAAAATGAACTTGGATCGCTTTTTTACACCATATACAAAAATAAACTCACAATGGATGAAAGACCTACATGTAAGATAAGAAGCCATCAAAATCCTGGAGGAGAAAGCAGGCAAAAACCTCTTTGACTTCGGCCACAGCAACTTCTTACTCAACACGTCTCTGGAGGCAACAAAAACAAAAGCAAAAATGAACTACTGGGACCTCATAAAAGAAAAAAAAAAGCTTCTATACAGTGAAGGAAACAATCAGAGAAATTAAAAGGGAACCAACAGAAAGGGAGAATATATTTGCAAATGACATATCAAATAAAGGGTTAGTATCCAAAATCTATAAAGAACTTCTCAAACTCAACACCCAAAAAACAAATAAACCAGTGAAGAAACGGGTACAAGACAGGAATAGACATTTCTTCAAAGAAGACATCCAGATGGCTAACAAACACATGAAAAAATGCTCTATATCATTCATCATCAGGGAAATTCAAATTAAAACCACAAGGATATACCACCTCACACCACTCAGAATGGCTAAAATGAACACCTCAGGCAACAACAGATGTTGGTGAGGATGCAGAGAAAGAAGATCTCTTTTGCACTCTTGGTGGGAATACAAACTGGTGCAGCCACGCTGGAAAATAGTATGGAGGGTCTTCATAAAGTTAAAAATAGAACTACTCCAGGTGCCTGGAGTAGTTGGTGGCTCAGTCGGTTAAGCATCCGACTTCGGCTCAGGTCATGATCTCACAGTTCATAGATTCAAGCCCCACGTCAGGCTCTGTGCTGACAGCTAGCTCAGAGCCTAGAGCCTGCTTCAGATTCTGTATCTCCCTCTCTCTCTGACCCACCCCTACTCATGCTGTATCTCTCTCTCTCAGAAATAAATAAGACATTAAAAAAAATTTTTTTTAAATAGAACTACCATACAACCACCTCATCAAGATTAAAAGCTTCTGCACAGCAAAGGAAACAACCCACAAAACTAATAGGCAATCAACAGAATGGGAAAAGATAGTTGCAAATGACATACCAGATAAAGGGTTAATATCCAAAATCTATAAGGAACTCACCAAACTTCACACCCAAAAAACAAACAACCCAGTGAAGAAATGGGCAGAAGATATGAACAGACACTTCTCCAAAGAGGACATCCAGATGGCCAACAGACACATGAAACGATGCTCAGCATCGCTCCTCATCAGGGAAATACAAATCAAAACCACACTGAGATACCACCTCACGCCAGTCAGAGTGGCTAAAATGAGCCAATCAGAGAACTCTAGATGCTGGCGAGGATGTGGAGAAATGGGCACCCTCCTACACTGTTGGTGGGAATGTAAACTGGTACAGCCCCTCTGGAAAACAGTGTGGAGGTTCCTAAGGAAACTAACAATAGAACTCCCCTAGGACCCAGCAACAGCACTGCTAGGAATTTACCCAAGGGATACAGAAATGCTGATGCCTAGGGGCACATGTACCCCAATGTTCATAGCAGCACTCTCCACAATAGCTAAAACATGGAAAGAGCCTAAGTGTCCATCAACAGATGAATGGATCAAGAAGATGTGGTTTATCTATACCATGGAATATTACATGGCAATGAGAAACAATGAAATCTGGCCATGTGTAGCAACATGGATGGACCTTGAGGGTGTTATGCTTAGTGAAATAAGTCAGGCAGAGAAGGACAAATATCACATGTTTGCATGTATAGGAGAATTAGGAGGAACTTAACTGAGGACCATGGGGGAGAAGAAGGGGGGAAATGGTGGGGGAAAGGGAGAGAGGCAAACCATGAGAGACTCTTGAATGCTAAGAAACAAACTGAGGACTGACGGATGTGGGGGGGGAGGGGGGAGGGGGGCATGGAGGAGGGCACTTGTGGGGATGAGCACTGGGTATTATATGGAAACCAATTTGACAATAAACTATTTGTAAAAAAAGAAAAAAGAAAAAAAAAGAACTACCCTAAAACCCAACAATTGCACTACTAGGTATTTATCCAAGGGATATAGGTGTGCTATTTCAAAGGGGCACGTGTATTCTAATGTTTAGTGCTATTGACAATGGCCAAAGTATGGAAAGAGCCCAAATGTCCATCAACGGATGCACGGATAAAGATGTGACATATATATATATATACAATGGAGTATTACTTGGCAATAAAAAAAAATGATTACCTTGCCATTTGCAATTATGTGGATGGAACTAGAGGGTGTTGTGCCCAACAAAATTAGTCAGAGAAAGACAAATATCATATGACTTCACTCAAAAGAGGAATTTAAGATACTAAACAGATGGACATAAGGGAAGGGAAGCAAAAATGATATAAATACAGGAGGACAAGACATTAAGAGACTCTTAAATATGGAGATCAAACTGAAGGTTGCTGGAGGGGTTGTGGGAGGGGGGATGGGCTAAATGGGTGAGGGGCATTAAGGAGGACACTTGTTAGGATGAACACTGGATGTTATATGTAGGGGATGAATCACTGGAATCTATTTCCAAAATCATTGTTGCACTAGATGCTAACTAAAAAACTAAAACAAAAAAAAAGAAAAGAAAGAAAGAAATTTTCTGTTTAGATAAGCTAAATCAGCATATTACCTACTCTCTGCATAGAGTTGACGGGTGGTGATTTGCCTGCAAACAACATGAGACAGTTTTATTCGTCTGGTTCTAAACTAAAATTTATTACTGTTAAAAAAAAAAAAAAAAGTCAAGCAATTCAGAAAGGTACCAAAAACACAAGTAAACTTTTAGTTCTACTTCTTAGAAAACCATAGTTGCTGTTTTGGTGTGCTTCCTTCTAGATTTGTTTTGTATGCAAAACTCTAGTTACTCTAGTTACTGTTGCTATTTACTTATTTTATGACAGAATCAGATTACTCCAGAGAGCAAAATGGTTGTGCTAGGTGGATGTCAGAATCCTGAAGTCCTTCTAATGACACAGCCAGAGAAGCACCAGCTTGTTTGCATGCCTGGAGACATCTGTGATCTGGCATGGAATTTGTCCAGCCTACTTTGGAAAGATAATCTGGGTTTTACTAGATGGGCTGTTTTTTTTTTTTTCTTTCACTCATCCAATTAAATCTATCTCAGCACCCAAAGGAGCAAAGGTTCACCAGGGTAAAAGTTTCTACAGAAAAGGACATTGGTTCAATATCGTAACAGTTTGGTATCAGCTGGGAAAGGAAAGCTACTGTCTAATACACACGGAGTCAAACTGGTAAACCAGGAAGGGTGGCAAGTCAGAACTGCAGGGTTGAGGGAAATAGTCTCAAACTGTAGGGAAAGAGCAGGGAGAGTAAGGATGGCTGGGAGGCAACCTCAAGAGATGTTGAATGGGTCATGGCCTGGGACAAATTACCTTTAACCGCTTGGCCCAAATCTATAAGCTGTTTCTCCATCATCTCAAATGGTTGTGTTTCCAAATGGTATACTGATGATTGTGATATCTTTAAAAACTCTTTCAAGTAAATTTTGTTTGAAAACATAGACATCAGTGGCTGTGACAGTGGGTAGTGACAGTGGAGACAGGGAGGGGAGAGGAGAGAGTGAGGTGAAGTTAGAAGAAGCCCCTTCACCTGCCTTTATGTGGTCCAGGAGGGATCTGCTGAGGACCAAGGGGAATGAGGAGCCTGGCAAGACTGTCCTATTCCCCATTCACCTGCATGGCCATCTCTCTCATCTTGGCCTCTAAGTAATTTGAGCCTAAGTACTCCCTCAGTAACTCAAGCCTTGGCTTCCTAGGAGTAACTATCATCTCTTGGACCTACAGCTCCAGCATAGTGGCATATTCATTGCCTAGGGTTGGTGTAATGAAGTACCAAAAACTGGTGACTTAAAGAGTGGCAGGATCTACTCACAGTGCTTAGAGGGGAAAATCTGCAGGCAAGAATAGTCTATCCAGCAAAGCTGTCATTCAGAACAGGAGAGATAAAGTTTCTTAGACAAACAGAAGCTAAAGGAGTTAGTTTATGACCATTAAATCAGCCCTACAAGCAATGTTAAAGGGGACTCTGAGTGGAAAGGAAAGACCATAAGTAAGAATACAAAAAGTAGGAAACACAAAAGCAGTAAAAATAAGTCTATCTGTAAAAACCAGTAAAGGGATTCACAAAATAAAAGGATGTAAAGTATCACACCATATACTTAAATGTGTGGAAAGGCAACCATTGACAACTATTGACTGCTATATGCAGAAGATGCTCTATACAAACCCAAGGGTAACCACAAATCAAAAACAAGTAATAGATATTAAATAATAAAGTGAAAGAAACCCAAATATCTCTCACTAAAGAAAGGAAGCAAACCATAAAAGAGAGCAAGAGGAGAAAGGATCAGAGAAGCACTACAGAAACAATCACAAAACAAGTAACAAAATGGCAATAAATACATATCTAGCAATAATTATTTTTATTTATTTATTTATTTATTTATTTATTTATTTATTTTCAAATGTTTTTATTTATTTGTGAGAGAGAGACAGCATGAGCAGGGGAGGGTCAGAAAGAGAGGGAGACACAGAATCTGAAGCAGGCTCCAGGCTCTGAACTGTCAGCACAGAGCCTGACATGAGGCTTGAACTCACCAATTGTGAGATCATGACCTGAGCCGAAGTCGGACGCTTAACCCATTGAGCCACCCAGGTGTCCCTATTTATTTATTTTTAAATTTTTTAATTTTTTTGAGACTCTAGAATACATTTTGGAGAGTTGTCCAGGCTACTTCAGTGCATTGTTTTAATTTAATACTTCTATTTTTTTTTTTTGCAGTCTCTTTTTTTCCTTAAATAGTTTATTGTCAAGTCAGTTTCTATCAATAATTACTTTTAAGGTAAATGGACTAAACACTTCAATCAAGAGCAGTGACAGAATGGATAAAAAATAAACAAATAAATAAGACCCGTCTATAGGCTGCCTACAAGAGATTCATTTCAGACCTAAAGACACCTGCAAACTGAAAGTGAGATGATAGAAAAATATTTATCATGAAAATGGATGTGAAAAGAAAGCCAGGATAGCAATACTTATATCAGATAAAATAGACTAAAAACAAAGAGTTTAACAAGAGACAAGAACAATGTATAATAATAAAGGGGATAATCCAACAAGAAGATATAACAATTATAAATACCTATGCACCCAACATAAGAGCACCCAAAGACATAAAACAGTTAATAACAAACATAAAGTAACTAATCAACAGCAATACAATAATAGTAGGAAATTTTAACACCCCCCCTTCAATCAACAGACAGATCATGCAAACAAAAATCAACAAATAAACAGTAGCACACTGGACCAGATAGATTTAACAGATATATTCAGAATATTTCATCCTAAAACAGCACAATACACATTCTTTTCAAAGGGCACACGGAACATTCTCCGGAGTAGATCACATATTAGGCCACAAAACAAGCCTTAAAAAATTAAAAAATATCAACTCCATACCATGCATCTTCTCTGACTATAGTACTACAGAACTAGAAATGAACCAAAAGAAAAAATCTGGAAAGAGCACAAATATATGAAAGTCAAATAACATACTATTAAACAATGAATGAGTCAACCAAGAAATCAAAAAAGAAATAAAAAATGACATGGAGACAGGGGCGCCTGGGTGGCTTAGTCGGTTAAGCGTCCGACTTTCGCTTAGGTCATGATCTCGCGGTTCGTGGGTTCGAGCCCCGCGTCGGGCTCTGTGCTGACTGCCAGCTCAGAGCCTGGAGCCTGTTGCAGTCTGTGACTCCCTCTCTCTCTGACCCTCCCCTGTTCACTCCCCTGTCTCTCTCTCTCCTAGAAATAAATAAAAAAAAAACATTAAAAAAAAAATGACATGGAGACAAATGAAAATTCAATGGTCCAAAAATCTTCAGGATCAGCAAAAGCAGGTCTAAGATGGAAGTTTACAGCAATGCAGGCCTACATCAAAAGCAACAAAAATCTCAAATAAACAATGTAACCTTAAACCTAAAGTAGCTAGAAAAAGAAAAAACTCAAAGCCAGCAGAAGGAAGGAAATAATTAATATAGAAACTAAACAAACAATAGAATGGATTAATGAAACCTGGAGCTGGTTGTCTGAAAAAAATCAAGAAAATTGTTAAACTTCTAGCCCAGACTCATCAAAGAGAGAGAGAACTCAAAATCACAAATGAACGAGGAGAAATAACACCACCACAAAAATACAAACAATTGTAAAAATAATATTATAAAATCCATATGCCAACAAATTGGACAACCTAGAAGAAATGTATAAACTCCTACCAACATAGAAAAGCTGAAGCAGGAAGAAACAAAATTAGAACAGATGGATTACCAACAATGATATTGAATTAGTAATCAAAAAACTCCCAACAAACGAATATCCAGAATCAGATGGCTTCATAAGCAAATTTTACCAAACACTTAAAGAAGAGTTAATCCCTATTCTTCTAAAACTATTCCAAAAAATAGAACAGGAAGTGGGGCGCCTAGGTGGCTTAGTCGCTTAGGCGTCCGACTTTCGCTTAGGTCATGATCTCGCGGTTCGTGGGTTCGAGCCCCTCGTTGGGCCCTGGGCTGACTGCCAGCTCAGAGCCTGGAGCCTGTTTCAGAGTCCGTGACTCCCTCTCTCTCTGACCCTTCCCTGCTCACGCTGTCTCTCTCTCTCCTAGAAATAAATAAAACATTTAAAACAACAACAACAAAAAAACAAAAAACAAAAAACAAAAAACAAAAAATAGAACAGGAAGGAAACCTTCCAATTTCATTCTATGGGACCAGCATTACCCTGATACCAAAACCAAATAAAGACACCACAAAAAAAAAGAAAATGGCAGGCTAATATCTCTCATGAATACAGCTGCAAAATTCTTAACAAAAGACTAGCACACCGAATACACAAATACATTTAAAAAAATCAGTCACTATGCTCAAGTGGGATTTATTCCCAGGATGCAAGGATAGTTCAATATTTGCATCAATCAACATGATATATCACATCAAAAGAGAAAAAAGGATAGAAACCACATGATCATTTCAATAAAGGCAAAAAAGCATCTGACAAAGTAATAATATCCATACATGATTAAAAAAAAACTCAGCAAAGTAGGTTTGAAGTGAACATACCTCAACATAATACTGGCCATTTATGAAAAACCCACACCTAACATCATACTCAATGAAAAAGTTGAAAGCTTTACCCTAAGATCAGGAAGAAGACAAGGACATCCACTCTCACCACTTTTATTTAACGTAGTACTGGAAGTCCTAGCTACGGTAATCAGACAACAAAAAGAAATAAAAGGCGTTCAAATTGGTGAGGGAAAATAAAACTCTCCCTATTTGTAGATGACATGATGCTCTTTACAGGAAACTGGAAATACCACCAAAATAACTGCTAGAACTCATATATAAATTCAGTAAAGTCACAGGATACAGAATTAGTGCACAGAAATCGTGTGCATTTCTATGTACTAATAATAAAGCACCAGAAGGAGAAATTAAGGAAACAATCCCTGGGGCACCTGGGAGGCTCAGTCAGTTAAGCATCTGATTTTGGCTCAGTTCATCATCTCACAGTTTGTGAGTTCAAACGCCACTTTGGGCTCTGTGCTGACAGCTCAGAGCCTGGAGCCTGCTTCAGATTCTGTGTCTCCCTCTCTATGCCTGTCCTCTGCTCACACTCTGTCTCTCTCTCTCAGGAAATGAATAAACATTAAGACAAACAAACAAACAAAGAACAAATAAAATCCCATTTACAATTGCACCCAAAACAGTAAAATGCATAAACTTAACCAAGGCATTGTACTCTGAAAAGGACAAAACATTGATGAAAGAAATTGAAGATGACACAAATGAGTGGAAAGATGTTCCATGCTCATGGATTTGGAGAACAAATAGTATTACACTATCCATACTAGCCAAGTAATCTACGGATTTAATGCCAACCCTATCAAAATCCCAACAGCATTTTTCACAAAACTGGAACAAACATGGAAACAGAAAAGACCCTGAACAGCTAAAAAAAATCTTGAAAAAGAAAAACAATGCTGGAGGTACCAAAATCCCAGATTTCAAGATATAGTACAAAGCTATGGTAATCAAAACAGTATGGTATTGGCACAAAACCAGACATCTAGAAAAAACCTACAATTATATGATCAATTCTTCTTCAATATAGGAGGCAAGAATATACAATGGGAAAAAGACAGTCTTTCCAACAAATAGTGTTGGAAGAACTGGACAGCTACATGCAAAAGAATGAAACGAGACCACTTTCTTCAGCATACACAAAAATAAACTCAAAATGGATTAAGGACCCAAGTGTAAGACCTGAAACTATAAAAATCCTAGAAGAGAGCACAGGCAGAAATTTCTCTGACATCGGCCATAACAATATCTTTCCAGATATGTCTCCCAAGGCAAGGAAACAAAAGCAAAAATTAACTCCTGGGACTTTATCAAAACAGAAAGCTTCTACACAGTGAAGGAAACAATCAATAAAGCTAAAAGACATCTATTGAATGGGAGAAGATACTTGCAAATGACATATCTGATACAGGGTTAGTATTCAAAATATATAAAGAATTTATACAACTAAAAAAAAAGCCATCAGTTTGTTCTCTGTAGTTAAGAATCTGTTTCTGGGTTTGTCTCTCTCTCTCTCTCTTTCCTTTGTTTTGTTTCTTAAATTCAAAATTTGAGTGAAATCATATAGTATTTCTCTTTCTCTGAGTGACTTATTTCACTTAGCATTATGCACTCTAGCTCCATCCATGTTATTGCAAATGGCAAGGTTTCGTTCTTTTTTTTATGGCTGAAAATATCCCATTGTATCTATATACCACATCTTCCTATCTGTTCATCAGTTGATAGACACTTGGGCTGCTTCCATACCTTGGCTGTTGTAAATAATGCTCCTATAAAAAAACTGATGGTTACCAGAGGAAGCAGGTAGGAGGGTGGGTAAAATAGGTGATGTGGATTAAAGAACAAACTCAACATAATGAGCACTGAGTAATGTACAGAACTGTTGAATCACTATACTGCACACCTGAAACTAATATAATACTGTGTGCTAACTATACCGGAATTAAAATTTAAACTTAATTAAACATACTGGTAGCTAAAAACAGCAGAAATGTATTGCTTCACAATTCTGAAGACTAACTGTCTGAAAATCAGGAAGTCAGCAGAACCATGCTATCTATTTCAAGGCTCTAGGACAAAACCCTTCATTGCTCTTCTAGCTCTCGGTGTTGGCAGTATCTCTGGCACTCTTTGGCTTCTGGATGCATCACTCTGATCTTTGCCTCTGTTGTTATATGGCCATCTTCTCCTTGTGTGTCTTCACATAGTCTTCACTGCCATCTTCTTAGAAGGACACCAGTCATATTGGATTAGGGGCCCACCCTACTCCAGTATGACCTCATCTTAACTAATTACATCTGCAAAACCCTGTGCCCAAGTAAGATCCCATTCGAACATACTGGAGGTGAAACCTAAATATATCTTTTTTTGAGGGGAGCATCATGCAACCTGTACAGGAAGCAAGAAAGAGAGGCTGGTTACCAGTTTGGGAGATCCTTGTTTTTTTATGGAATACAATTCTGAAAATTTTTCTTAGGATTCCTTGGACAATGCATACACTTGTGATGGGTTCTAGAAATACTGCTACGTTGGGATTTGAATTCTGATTCTGGAAGTTTTTCTGTTATTGATACCAGCACAATGGTCAGCACAAGAGAAGTGGAATTAGAGGACGAGGGCAAGCAGGAAAAAGATCATCACACACAGAAGTGGGGCAGAAACATGGAGGCAAGGAAAGAAATACAGCCTGGGACTGAAATCCAGAACAGGACAGTCACCGGGCATACGGCTACTTTCCTCTTCTCCTGACTGGACAGGAGGTCATTCATTTCTGCTGCACATTGCACCTGCCTTCCCCCCGCCCCCTCTTTTTCTCTAAATATTGTTTCTCTATTTCATTTGCTCAAAGCTTCCTTTTCATCACATCATATTCACCTTATTTCCCAAGCGTACTTCCTGGGAAAGAGAATCTACATGGAGGCACAGAAAGCATTATTAAATACATGGGACTCTCCTTTTGTATGGCTTTAGTTCACAGGAAAAATGAGGATGATGAATGTGCTAGAGAGGTCTTGAAAAGGTAAATATAACAGAACTTTGTAATCTGTTTGTATGAAGGGTAATGAAGAAGGAGAAGTTAAAGATAAGATCCAGATATGGGCTTCACCAAGTAGGTAGATGATGAATAAGAGGCTAGATTTTGCCACTTTAACAAACGGCCCCTGTGTGAATTGAACTGTGTCCCTCCAAAATTCATATGTTGAAGCCCTAACACCCAATATGACTGTATTTGAAGTAAAGAAATAATTAAGGTTAAATGAGGTCATAAGGGTACGGTCTTGATCCAATATGACTAATGTCCCTAAAAGGGGAGCCATCACAGAGCTTGTTTGTACCACTCTCTCCACCATGTGAGGACACAGTGAGAAGGCAGTCATCTGCAGGCCAGGAAGAGATGCCTCACCAGGAACCAAATCCATTAGCACCTGCATCTTGGCCTTCTCAGCCTCCAGAACTGCGAGAAATAAGTTTCTGTTGTTTAAGCCATGTGGTCTGTGGTCTTTTGTTACGGCAGCCTGAACAGACGAACAACCCCCAGCCCCAGCAAATCCCAGTGGATTGCAGTGCTGAGGCTTGCAACAGCCAAAGTTTCTATCTTGTTACTGTTATGTGTCCATTGTGGGTTGGTTCTGGCTCCATTCCATGCTATTTCCACTCTGGGACTCAAACTGACAGAGTAGCATCTATCTGGTATATAACCTATTTTATGAGAAAGAGAAAGAAAAGATACGGTAAAACAGGATCTGGCTGCTAAGGCCTCTGTTTCAACAAGACAAACACCACCTCTGCTCCCATTTTATTGACCAGAACAAGCCAGATGGCCAAATCTAACACCAGTGGCATGGAGTACTATAATACCCCCAGAGGAGACTAACAAACACTTGTGAATACTATAATAATCTACCACAACAGTGTTGCTATTCACTAAAATCAATGTGGTGTAGACTTGGGAATATGAAATATACAGGATAATAATGCCCCAGATGTGGTACTGGGAGGTTGGGTTAATAGTGGCCCCATTATCTATCCCAAGGTTTTTAGACTAAAAGGGATTATAGATAATCAAAAGGTAAAATAGCACTCAATGAAAAGGCGGGGGGAGTGGAAGTATTTGCTATATGAAATACAACTTGCTGGGATCACAGTGTAAAGGTGTGGGAAAGTGGAGTTTCGTGGGAGTCAGGTCACACAAGATAAAGCACAAAGAAGTACGGAGAAGTGTTACAGCAGTCCATCTAAAACTCACATTGTATAGAAATATATAAAAGGCCTTATAACATATAAAAGGACTTATCAAGGATACGTCCTGCAGTTAAGATTTATGAAACATATCTGTCCAGATAGTAGCCCTCCCCTCTTTTGTCTATTAACACCAGAGTTCCAAAGAATGCATTTTGGAAAATACTCTTGTTGACACAGTGAACACTGTGAATTCAGTAAAGTCCATTGTAACATCTTCTATTAATCCTTGTAACCATAGAATTTCGAAAACTAATTGGGAACAAAGAAATAGGCCGGTGGAGAGGTTTTCAAAACTTTGTTATTTCCAACCAAATCTTACACAGAACCTGGTATACAAAACTGAGAGGGGAAGGGATGCTGTGATATGATGGGGTCTGAGAAGACTAGAGCTTCGCCTCTGTCAGCCCTTTATGCCACCTCTCTGACTTCAGCCCCTGAGAAAGCTTCATGGAACCCCAGGAACTGGAGGAAAAAACTGGAGAAAAAACCCATAATCCAAGATGAGTCCTTCATTCTCAGATGAGGAGCCAGCAGCATGCTTACACAATTAGGGGCACAGCTCGGTCTATAGTAAAGGTTTCTCGCACCACTAGGCAGAGCGTATTTTCTATGGCATTAAAGCTACCTTATATCTTTGTCCCTCTACCGCTTGTATATCTCCTTGTGATTATTCTGTTCCTCTGTTGATTCCTAATATCACAGCATCAGTGAACATAATGAACTCTATTCTTCCTAAGAATCTCCCTGGGAATAGGCATTACATTGAGAATCATCTGGCCCATTACTGGTGCACTAAATAATAGCATCCTAATGGAATGAACCAGTTAATGTTACTACTCAAGTGTCAAACGTTTTATGGAAAGTGACTTGGCCACAGGCCAGATCCTGTCTCTAGGATTAACAGCCTTTCTATAAACTTCCTGAATAATGGTGTGTCCCATCCTCAGAACAAGATCAAAATGATTTTGTGAATAAGATTCTCAGCAGATTTAAGATTTTGAAGATCTGGATATGAATGTGCTTGAAAGTTTTCAGGAATATTCTACAGGTATTAAAGAAGCACTAAGAACATTCAAGCTTGTGCACATTGCTTTGCTAAGGCCTCATCTACTTAGCATGGTGCCCTTAGGGAATGGTATTACTATAAAAGCCAAAACTTGCATATTAGATTTTATAAATAATAGAAAACAAGCAAATGGGACAGCTGTGTCAATGGCAGAAAGAACATTGCTCAGAGCCTCCCGAAAGCTCTCATGTTGTAATGCAGGAATTACCTTAATAAATGGACCAACTTAACGTCCATAAATGTTTCCATTTTACATGCACTTATAAGGATTTCCTTGCTAACAAAGGGCAGGATTATCTGTTTTTTATAAAAATAATATAACACTTTGCTTATTATTCTAAGACAGGCTTCTTTCATTTAAAAATACTAAAGACTTCTTTCCAAATATGTAGAAAGTTATCCCATTCTCTTAATAACTACCCAGTTTATTCAACAGTTTCCCTTTTTATAGTCTTTTCTTTTCCCATGATAGCATCAGATGTTTATAATCTTTACAATCTTTGTCATTATGAGGAAAAATACCTTGTCTTAATTGGCATTTCCCTGATCAACAGCAAGGCTGATCTGATTTTGTGTGTTTCTTGGCCAATTAGAAAGTTCTTTTCTCTAAACTGGTTTGCAGATGTCCATCTATGCTTCTATCGCACTGTGTAGTTTTCTTATCAATTAGTAGGAACAGTCTGCATATTAGAGTTTAAACATAAGCCTACCTTGTCTTTTAAATGTTTATATTTTCCTCTATCCTTAAGTACTTTTAGAGTTTAGTGTGCTCAAATCTTTCAATCTTTTCCTTTATGATTTTTGTTTCCATGTCTTTTTTTTTAATTTGAAGTCTAATTGGCTTTATTCAGTGATTCATGAATCAGACGGCATCCCATCTAGCAATTAGAAAGGAGCTCCGAGAAGCGGTACAAAAAACTGTACAAAATGCTGATCTGGAGGCCATACAATTTATTTTCCTAAAAGTTTTTGAAGTTTTATCACATGTATGTCTTTGATGCATCTGGTATTTATATTTATGGATGGTGTGAGAAAGGGATCTAGTATCATTTCTTTCCTGCGGAAAACCAATTTTCCTTCTATCTTGATTCTCTTCCACCACTAAAGGTTTGTATTCAAATGCATGTTCAAAGTTGGGTTGCTGCCAGTCCATATTACAGCTCACAGGGAGGGGAAAAGAAATTACCAGGGCAAGAGATTTTCTTTTAATGAAGTGAAGCCGACACTGCATACACCACTTTTACTAGCATTTCAAAAGGCAGAATTTAGCCATGAGCCCATATGCAGCAACAAGGGAGGCTAGTAAACCAACCTTTAACTAGGTAGCCATGTGCCAAGGAAGAAAGTCAGACTGGATTTGATTCCATAGCCAGAAATTTCCACCAGTATACATTTCTCCCATCTTTCTTAATAGAAGCAAGTTTTAAAAACATTTTTTAAATGTTTATTTATTTTTGAAAGAGAGACAGACAGACAGAGTATGAGCAGGGGAGGGGCAGAGAGAGAGAGAGGGAGACAAAGAATCTGAAGCAGGCTCCAGGCTCTGAGATGTCAGCACAGAGCTCAATGCGGGGCTCGAACTCACAGACTGTGAGATCATGACCTGAGCTGAAGTTGGACACTTAACCCACTGAGCCACCCAGGCACCCCTAGAAGCAAGTATTTTTTAGGAGAGCAGCAGTTTCAATAAAAAACTCTCTTGCTGCTTGCTACGGTCATGTGACCATATGTAGACATTGGTGTGTAACATTTCTGAGATAGATACTTCATATAAGGACAGCTAGCCTGGTATACTTTTTTATCCCTCTCACCTCCTTTCTGCCTATTACCAAGAATGTAGACATTACTGCTGGATTTCAAGGAAGCATCTTGGAACATGAGGAATGCTGAGATTGAAAATCAAGCACTCAGGACAGCAAAACACGACATCAGAGGATACCTTGGTGGCTGATGACTTTGTAGAACTGGCACACCAACCCTGGATGGCCATTCTCTAAGTTTCTTTTATATGAGAGAAAAATAACCTCATGTCTTGTTTAAATTATTTTAAAATTCTGTCACATGCAGCCAAACCTCTTATTAATTATTTTCAGTTTTTCTATTTTTTTTAAGTTTATATATTTCTTTTGAAAGAGAAAGACAGCATGAGCAAGGGTGGGGACAGAGAGAGGAAGAGAGAGAGAATCCCAAGCAGGCCTGCACCACCAGCACAGAGCCGAACTCTGAGTTCAAACTCACAAGCCGCAAGATCATGACCTGGGTCAAGGTCAAATGTCAGACACTTGGGGCTGTGTGGCTCAGTGGGTTAAGCATCTGGCTTTGGCTCAGGTCATGATTTCACAGTTCGTGAGTTTGAGCCCCGCGTCAGGCTCTGTGCTGACAGGCTCAGAGCCTGGAGCTCGTTTTGGATTCTGTGTCTCCCTCTCTCTCTGCCCCCCTGCCACTCACATTATGTCTCTCTCCCTCCTTCAAAAATAGACATTTAAAAATTTTAAAAAATAAAAAAAAGAGTCAGACACTTAACTGCTTGAGCCCCCCAGGCACCCCTACTTTCAGCTCTTATTCCTCTTACCCTATTTATCTTACTGCACAGGCACTTTTTGTGTAATGATAACAGCGTGATAAAATTTGATATTCTGTCTCATGCCTGACTTAAACAGGACTCATCTAAACTTTCCCCTTTAAAACTGATGTTTGGTGGAAAGAGCCTAAGTGTCCATCAACGGACAAATGGATCAAGAAGATGTGGTTTATCTATACGATGGAATACTACATGGCAGTGAGAAAGAATGAAACCTGGCCATGTGTAGCAACATGGATGGTCCTTGAGGGTGTTATGCTGAGCGAAATAAGTCAGGCAGAGAAGGATAGATAACATATGTTTGCACGTATAGGAGGATTAGGAAGAACTTAACGGAGGACCATGGGGGAGAAGAAGGGGGAAATAGTGGGGAAAGGGAGAGAGGCAAACCATGAGAGACTCTTGAATGCTGAGAACTGAGGACTGATGGGTGTGGGGGTGAGGGGAGATGGGCACGGAGAGGGGCACTTGTGGGGATGAGCACTGGGTGTTATACGGAAACCAACTTGACAATAAACTATTTGTAAAAAAAAAAAAAAAAGAGGGCACTTGCTGTGATGAACACAGGGTTATGTATGGAAGTGTGAATCGCTATATTGTGCACCTGAAACTAACATTACACTGTATGTTAACTAACTGCAATTTAAATAAAACTTAAAAAAACAACTTGACCTTGCTTTAAATCTTTGCTGCTCATTCTATCATCTCTGTGATTTCCAGAAATTTTTCACTGGTTGATATTTGTCCTCATTATGAGTCAAATTATCCTGCCTCTTCACATGTCTAGAAGTTTTCTATGCTAGGTATATGGTAATTTCTTGAGTATCTGGATTCTGTTTGTTCTTTAATAGGGCACTGAGCTTTGTTCTAGAAGGCAGGTAATTTACTTAAGGATTAGCTTAATCTCCCCAAGTATTCCTTTAAGATTTGTTTGGGAAAACCTAAAGTGGCATTCTTCCCCCCCACACCCCCCCGCCCCATGTTAGATTAGCCATATTCCTAATTTGTGGCCTTTGTCAGGGTCTATATTGTATGCTCTGAGTATTCAAGAAATTCTCTCTCCTCAGGGTGTCCTGTACTCAAATGCCTCCCACCCTTGTGCTACCCTGGAAGATGTCTATCTCACAGCACTCTGGCAGTTCTTTCCCTAGGAGTGGTTCTTTTCTGGCCCTGTGAATTCTAATGTTGTTCATGAACAGGTTAGTATTTGGTCAATATTTAAGGGATCTGCTGTGTAGATTCCTGGATCTTCTTCTGTACATAGTTGCCTTTTTCCACATGAGCCTTCCAGACAAATTCCAGCTACCTTAGGATCTGGATTCTGATCTCTGTCTCTTCACCTCGTTGAGACTGCTGTGATCTATCTAAGCTGCCTATCCTTGCACCATTGTGCGGATGTGTCTAAAGAAATCCAGGGTGTTTATGGATTTCACTGTTTCCATTCTCTCAGGGATCAATCCAGAGATGTCTACTGGACATCCTCTTAAGGAAAGAAAAAAAAAAATATATAGTCACATACACAGTTAAATTGCATGTATAATAACATATATATTATAAATATATCACAGGAATCATTACCTCATCATGGCTAGAAATGACTTTGATTTGACTGATTAATCAAGAAATCTCCATCTAATACTTGAACAAAATCAGGGTTCTAATAAGGGTTTTGAAAGAAGGCCAGTGGTTTATGGACTGAGAGAGACCATTATTGAGAAAGAGGCCACTGTATCTTTCATTATATATTTTTATATGTTTATTTACTTTGAGAGAGAGAGAGAGCAGGAGGAGAGACAGAAAGAGGAGAGAGAGAATTCCAAGTAGTCTCTGCACTGTCAACACAGAGCCCGACGCAGGCCTCGATATCACAAACCATGAGATGATGACCTGAGCCAAGATCAAGAGTCAGATGCTTAATGGACTGAGCCACCCAGGTGCCCCTGTATTTTTCATTATAGATAATCTTATTCTCTGATCAAGTCCCCCCTGCTTTTTTTTTTCCCCTTTCAGCATAATGTGTCCATTGAGGAATTACTTTTATCCTGCTCAAGATTGTTTTTTCTCTCATCTGAAAATTTATACATTTCATCAATTACTGAAAATTATCCATCATTAAATAAGTAAATGTTGCCCTTCATCCATCATTCTCTTTATTCTCTTCCTTCAAAGAACTTAGATGTGAATTAGATCTTTCATTCTATCTTTCAGTTTACTCTTCTCTTTCATATTTCTTTTATTTTATGCTGCATTTTGCAAGATTTCTCCAATCTGTCCTCTATTTAACTGTCATTTCAGCTCTGTCTAATCCACGGTTTAACCTGTTCAGTAAGTTTGTAATGGTAATAGTTACATTTTTCATTTGTAGAAAATTATTTGACTCCATCCAAACATGCCTGTTCTTGTTCTTTTTATTATTATTATTATTATTATATTATTATTATTAGGATCCTCTTTTTCCCACTATAATTTATCAATTGCTTTGATCTGCACAAATAACAAAAGACTAAGGGCAATCATTTAAACTCTGAGAACTATGACAACATAAACATTTGGAGATAGGGCAGCTCCAGAGCAGTCAAATTCAGCGGATCAGGAACATCTCTCCGACTTCCTGCTCTTGATCTTAAGCATTTGGCTTTGGTCCTTAACTTTTTCATCTCATGGTCACAAAATAGCTGCAGTGGCTCCAAGCACCTCATCCTTATGCAGGTTGTCCAGTGGCAGAAAGGAGGATACCTCTTCAAACAACCCTTTGTAGGATCAAAGAAGACTTTGCCAAAAGCCTAAAGCAATGTTTTCCTTAGGTATTACTGACCAGAATTTTGCCACATCTTTCCTAAATGAGAAGGTGTTGAAATTACCGTAACTGACTTATGCCAATTATGATTTGTCCTCTAGGTCTGGGAAGGAACCCATTCTCCTCTGAAGTACATGGCTGCTTACAATCTAAACAAAAGTAGCATCCCATTACAAGATGTTGTAAAAAATAACCACTGGGCACACAATTAAGAATATGTCCCATTGTATCTATTCTTTTAGAAAAATCTAGGTAAATGTTAATGAGTATTTATTTTAAGGAATTGTTCAGATTATTTTATTACTTACAGGTTTAGGGTCATAGTACTCCTGATTGTCTGCTGGCTGCCTCTCAGAGCTGACCACTTCCTCGTGCGACTTGTAATTATCTTATAATGAGCAAACCTTCATTAGGAATTTTTTTCCCTGAGGAGAATTCTGTAAATACAGCATTGTAAAAGTGGTCTGTGGTATTCTTATTGGTTTGTTTAAACGTTTAGCTGCATCTGGGACTCCCAAGAGTTTTGACTAATCTAAGACCTGTTTTTAATATTAAAATCCCAGGGTGGAGAATGCCAGACTAAACGTGTAATATAAATTTTTATTCCATCCTATGCAGAGTCCAGATGTGGACCTTTGATGTCTTACCAAAGGCAAGTTTGATTTCTATTTTGAGGCTCATAGAGTCAACCTCTTTTTCGGCTTCCCAGGACCAACAAACATAGGTTGTTTTCTTTTTTCAGTTTTCCTTTTCCAGAAGCAGGAGCTCTTCCAGGGACCTGGTTTTATCCAGAATGTATCCTTCTCAAAGACAATGTTTTGTTGCTCACCTTCAAAAGAATACCATTCACATGAGGACTGTCTTTGTAGCTGTCATTCACATTGTGCTTTGCTTCCTCTAGCTGGTAGGGACTCATTTCAAGATGTAGCCCTGAGAGATTATGTTGCATCTGAGCTCTCTCCTCTGGGGAATGTCGTTTTTTTTTGTTTGGGCCTTGTAAAGTATTTAATATTTTTTATTCATATTTTCCCTAAAAGTTCAATGTGTTTGTGGTTAAAAGTGAGGGTCTATGTTAGTTCAGTTTACCAAATTATCAAAACATTTGATTTATCACTTATTATCCACTTAATGTTTTCTTTTTCATAGATGACAAGTCAGAGTGTCGATGTCTAGAAAAGCTACTAAGTTCTGTCTGCTGATTTTTTACTCTGCAAATCTTAAAGAACAAATATTAAGGTTTTATTTTGCTGTGGTTAATTTTCTTACATTTTCTCTGCATGCAGTTGTACTGCCTCCAAATAATAGTTTTGTTTCTTACTTTCCAATATGTACACCTCTTGCCACTTTTTCTCCCGTGTATTGCACTGTCCGTGATTTGCTATGATGAATAGTAGCAGTGTTAGCAATCACCATGCCTAACTTTACTAGAAACAACTCTAAGTCACTATTTTTTAAAATCAGGTCATGGTGGGTATGGGGATGAACCACCCAGATCCCCTTTCAAGGGGGGGACTTGCTGCCACAGCTCTTAGTTCCTCAGCCACAGAGAGCTACCTCAGCCAGTGACTGATCAAGGCAGGGGTATAAAAGCCCCACCCTATAGGTCTAATGGAAGACTCCGCTGCTGGGTTTCTCTCTTTGCCCAATTCTGTGGTCTCCTTCCTTGCACGTGGGTTGATCCCTATCTTGTACACTGAGCTCTGTAGTTTTGTCTGTATCACTGGCGACATCCTATTGATAGTATATGCCCTTATCATAATAGCTTATTTCCAATTAATTTGTAATTTTAGCTTTTTAAAATCTCTAATCCAAGTTTCACTTAGAAAACTTTCTTGGGGCGCCTGGGTGGCTTAGTCGGTTAAGCATCCGACTTTCGCTTAGGTCATGATCTCGCGGTTCGTGGGTTCGAGCCCCGCATCGGGCTCTGTGCTGACTGCCAGCTCAGAGCCTGGAGCCTGTTTCAGAGTCTGTGACACCCTCTCTCTCTGACCCTCCCCTGCTCACGCTGTCTCTCTCTCTCTGTCTCTCTCTCTCTCTCTCCTAGAAATAAATTTTTTAAAAAAAGAGAAAACTTTAATTCCAGGTGTCTGTGTGACTTAAACACACACATTTATAGCTACCTTGTAATATTAATTTTCAGATTTTTTTGATTATGGTAAAAAATTATAACCTAATATATTTCTCTAGAATTTACTGATATTCTATTTGTGGCCTAATGGTTAGTCTAATGCTATATATTTCTTCATAGCTATTATAAAAAAACATAATTCTCTGTTCATTGGGAACACTGTTAACAATATAACTATTAAATTATTCTTGGGACACCTGGGTGGCTCAGTTGGTTGGGCGTCCAACTTCAGCTCAGGTCATGATCTCAACAGTTCATGGGTTCGAACCCTGCTGTGCTCTCTGCTGACAGCTTGGAGCGTGGAGCCTGCTTCAGATTCTGTGTCTACCTCTAGGCCCTCTCCCCACTCACAATCTGTCTCTCTCTGTCTCAAAAATAAACAAACATTTAAAATTTTTAAAAAATCATTCTTATCAACTGGATATTCAAATTTGCAAAGTCTTATATTATTTCAATTTTGACCACTTGGTATATTAATCTGATAGAATTCTGTTACAGTTTGATACTAACATCATACATTTTTCTTTTTTTTTTTTTAATTTTTATTTATTTCTAGGAGAAAGAGAGAGAGAGACAGTGTGAGCAGGGGAGGGTTAGAGAGAGAGGAAGTCACAGACTCTGAAACAGGCTCCAGGCTCTGAGCTGGCAGTCAGCACAGAGCCCGACGCGGGGCTCGAACCCACGAACCGCGAGATCATGACCTAAGCGAGAGTCGGACGCTTAACCAACTAAGCCACCCAGGTGCCCCTATCATCATACATTTTTCATTTTCTCAGCAACTGTATTAGTATTTCCTTTATGAATTTTGGTCCTATGTTACTTGCAGCATAAAGATTTATAGGTCTCTTATCTCCTCAGAGGATCCTACCTTTTCTGAAAAACCATTCTCTGTTTAATTCTTTACTTTTTACTTCTGGTATCTTTAACTAAATACTGTCATATGCTTTATTTTTGTGAGCCTTCACCTAACATAACTTTGTCCCTCTTCTGTTTTGTTTCATTTTCAAGGGGTATTTTTAACCTTTCTTGAAAGGCAGTGTCTTTTAAAACAATTTTTTTAATGTTTATTTATTTTTGAAAGTGAGCCAGAGTATGAGCAGGGGAGGGGCAGAGAGAGAGGGAGACACAGAATCCAAAGCAGACTCCAGGCTCTGAGCTGTCAGCACAAAGCGTGACGCCGGGCTAGAACTCACAAACTGAGATCATGACCTGAGCTGAAGTCAGATGCTCAAACCACTGAGCCACCCAGGTGCCCCAAGGGAGTGTCTTTTAATATGGATATTTTACTTCTCTGGTGGGTGAAATCATACATCCTGTTTAGATCTGTACAACTTGGCCAGGAAAAGCTAGGAAATTAGGAAATTATAAGATAGTAATAATTGGTATCAGTAAAAGTTTGTCTTTTCACAAGACATTAGAAACATTTTCAGTGGCTCATTTGTGTTTCAAAAGGTGCTAAGTAAATGTGCAGTCTGGACAATTGGCTGGAGACAAAGACATCCTGAAATGAGACCTAATTTAAGAGTATTCAGAGAGCAGTGCTTAGAAGGTGTGCTCCTCTGACTGAGGTAAGCAGTCTGAGCAGGCTTAAAAATTCTCTCCCTTGTTTCCAAGGCCAGAAACTAGAAGTGAAAATCAGTGGGTTAAAAAAATATATATGTGGACATAGAATGCGGTCAGAAGCCTGCTGCTGAAGGCTCTTGTAGAAAATACTGACGTTAACAAGTCTGTTAGAAATGCTTACTTTCCCTTACACTGTTTTTATATTTGTTGCTTGACATCCTCCAGTTTCAGATTGACAAAAGGCTGCCGGGAGTAACTCGCAAAGCCTATGGGCTTGGCCTGTTTTGTTTTGTTCTGCTTTTACAACTGACCAAAAAAAATGGCTGCTGAGTACAGACTCAAATACCTCTTTATGGGTGAGTGCTTTTTTATGTTCATGGGTGCCTGAGGCCTCTCTATTTTGGGAAGCATATTGGTATTCATTTCTACTAGAACATAGCAGAAGGAAGCTAGATCATTTTATTCCCACAAAAGGGGAGTAATAAATAATTTTTAAAAATATTTAGGAAGGAAGATCAGTGATAGGCAGGAACAGGTCAGGGAATATTGCATATTCTGTTTTAGGAACTTTTGAAGTGCTCAGTCCCTGGGAAATCAGAAAAGCTGCTCTTGTTGTAAGGAAACGGCAATTTGAAGGTAATCTATTTCCAAATCTCGGGGGTAGAATTGTAAGCCTATCCAAGGGTATGAGGTCTAAGTACAAAGGAAAGAGGAAATGAAAAATAGGAAACAAGAAGAACACAATTTAGAAAAAAGATAGCCTATTCCACTGAAGAAACAACAGACACAGTTCCTGTACTAAGCCACAGGCATTTTCATGCAGGGTTATTTGAATTACCAATAGATTCCCAAGTGGAAGATCAGGTGAGTTGAGTCACATTAGATATGAAAAAATATGGTATATCCAATTTGTAGAGGACTCATTGACCTATTATGTCTTTCTGAGTTTTTAATTTTATATAGCTGTTCTTCTAAGGAGAAGAAATCAATAGCTCTAGTATGACTTCATTAACTAAGCATTTCTTCAACATTCTTACCTCCATGCCTATTAAAATAAACTTGCCTAGAAAAGACAAAGTTCTCAGCACTAGGAGCTAGAATCTCAGATCAAAACAAGCCATATAGATCTCTAACCAAAGATACAGACATATGACTTTTGGCAGTTCATGTGATTTCCAGCTATAGACAATAGCTATCCAGTCTCTGGGACAGCGGGACTGTAGTAGTTAATCTCTAAACAGCCTGAATTGCAGTAGTTAGTCTCTAAAACCCAGATGCATGGAGAAGGATAGATGCTCTCCTACACCAGGTGTAGATCTATTTAATTAGAGACTGGGAGGCACAGAATCTGAAGCAGCCTCCAGGCTCTAAGCTGTCAGTGCAGAGCCCAATGCAGGGTTCAAACCCACAAACTCTGAGATCATGACCTGAGCCAAGTCTGATGCTTAACCAACTAAGCTACCCAAGCGCCCCAACACAGCAATCCCTTTGTGAGTAATATCTTCCCTGAAAATAAAAGTACTAAGAATTGTTCACCAAAAAGCTTATCATAGCAATGTTTATAGTGGTAACAAGACTGGGTACAACTAAAGACTATCATTAGGAATGGTCAGATGAATTTTGGTATTTCCATTCTATGGAATATTATTAAATATTATTTATTTTATTATTATTGATGCAGGCATAGTAGCTGACATTTATAGAAAGCTTACTATGCAGCAGCTCTATGCTATATATTTTATAATCTTAAAAAATTAGAATAATTATTTTCCCCACATTATTTTATTGATAAGGAAACTGAGCACAAAGACAGTTAAGTAATTTACCAAAGATACTAGAGCTAGTTAGCAAGGAGCCAGGATGCAACTCTAATCAGTTTGACTATAGAATATAAGTTTTCTTTTTTTTTTTTTTTAATTTATTTATTTTTAGGAGAGAGAGAGAGACAGCACGAGCAGGGGAGGGTCGGAGAGAGAGGGAGACACAGAATCCGAAGCAGGCTCCAGGCTCTGAACTAGCTGTCAGCACAGAGCCCGATGCGGGGCTCGAACCCATGAACTGCGAGATCATGACCCAAGCGAAAGTTGGACGCTTAACCGACTAAGCCACCCAGGCGCCCCGAATATAAGTTTTCTTTATCCATATGCTAGTTTACAAATTGCCCAGACATGGAATATAAGACAACATTTGAATAAAAGCTAACAAGACAAAAAAACTACATAATGCATTTATGTGTTTGTTTCAATTTATATAAAGATGAAGAAAAGAGTGAGAGATGCAGCAGGAATATTAACATGGATTACCTGTGGAGTCAGGTGTGGGTGGAGATAAATGGAGTGAGAGAGCTTATTATAACTCTTCATTTATAATCTCTGCATTGTTTTCCAGATCAGAGACAACATGTGTCTAATAGTTATATCTCTAGTCTAACTGATAAGGTTCTTTGTACACCCACAATACATTCCAGAATTCATTCATCCATCCAAAGAACATTTACTGAGTTTCTGTTATGAGGTAAGCACTAAGCCAGGTTTAGGAGTACAAAGATTAAAGATATCTAGGGAGAAATCACCCAAATTCAAGTAGAGCATGTGATAAGTGTAACGACTTACAACAGCAGCAGCAGTAGCAGCAGCAGCAGCAGCAGTAGTAGTAATAATAATAATAATAATAATAACAATAATAATAGGGACAGTTAACAAGGCTAGGACTGAGGGTGGTGGTGGTAAGAATGGTAATCTTGAAATATTTCCCCTAAAAAGCAGCACTAGACAGCCTCAGTTTAGCAATCTGGCAATCTCCTATGCTCCTATGATCTTGACTTTACTATTACTGCCTCTTTTTCTTTCATTTCATTTTATTTCAGATCAGATCAGTTCAACTTTTGGCTCAGAGAGGCAACTAGGTAGGTTTTAAAAAGGCTGGGCTTTGGAATCTGGCAGGTCTGGGTTTGAAATCCTAATATGGAACATAACAATTATAAAGCCTTGGGCAAGGCATGCGTATTTACTCTAAACCTCAGGTCTTAGGTTTTACCTGCTAAAGGCTAATAAACAAACAAACAAACAAACAAAACTACTTTCAATGCAGAGTGAGTGTCCTGGGAAACTACTACTGTATTAAAAACCTTCCAAAAAAATCAAACAAGAGGGTATAACAATTATAACAATTATAACAAATATCTAAGCATCCATGATTAAGGCACCAAAACTCATAAAGCAAAGATCAACAAACAGAGAGGAAGGTACCGACAATAACACAATAATAGTATGGGACTTCAACACCCAACTTGCATCAACGGATAGATCATCCAGGCAGAAAATCAATGAGGAAACAATGTCTTTGAAAGATACATTACACCAGATGGACTTAACAGGTAAATATAGAACATTCCAGCTCAAAACAAAAGAATACACATTTTTTCAAGTACACATGGAATATTCTCCAGGATAGATCACATCTGAGGCCACGAAACAAATCTCAATAAATTTAAGAAAATTAAAATTGTATCATGCATCTTTTCCAGCTGCAACAGTATGAAACTAGAAATCAATGACAAGAAAAACACCCATAAAAACCGCAAACACAAAGAGGCTAATCAACATGCTACTAAACATCCGATGAGTAAACAAAGAAATTAGAGAGGAAAAAAATACCATGGAGACAAATGAAAAGGAAAACAGAAAGGTCCAAGATCTTTGGGACACAGTAAAAGTAATTCTCAGAGAGCAATTTATAATGATACAGGCCTACCTCAAGAAGCAAAAAAAAAAACAAAAAAAAACAAAAAAAAACCACCTCAAATAAACAACCTAACCTTACACCTACAGGAACTAGAGAAAGAAGAACAAAGGCTAAGATTAGTAGAAGGAAGGAAATAATAGATATCATAGTAGAAATAAATAAATAGAGATGAAAAAACCTCCCGCACAATAGAAAAGATGAATGAAACCAAGAGCTGATTCTTTAAAAAGATAAACAAGATTGACAAACCTTTAGCTAAACTCATCAAGAATAAAAGAGAGGACCCAAATAAATAAAATCAGAAATAAAAGAGAGGAAGCAAGAACCAACCCCAAAGAAATACAAAGGATTGCCAGAGACTACTAAACAAATTATATGCCACCAAACTGGACAACCTAAAAGAAACAGATGAACTCCTAGAAACATAACAATCTTCCAAAACTGAATCAGAAGAAATAGAAAATCTGAACAGACCAATTACTAGCAACAAAGTTGAATCAGTAATCAAATAATTGCCAAAAACAAAAGTCCAGGACCAGATGGATTCACAGATGAATTCTACCAAACATTTAAAGAAGAGCTATTAACTAACTAGAATCTAAATTAAAATTTGAAAAGAAAAAAATTAAAAGCAAATAAAGAAGAGTTAATACCTATTCTCCCCAAACTATTCCAAAAAATAGAAAAGAAAGGAAAGCTTCCAAATACATTCATTGAGATCAGCATTATTCTGATACCAAAACCAGACAAAGACATTAAAAACAAAACAAAACAAAACCCTACAGGTTAATATCCCTGATAAACATAAATGCAAAAGTCCTTAACAAAATATTAGAAAACCAAATTCAAAACAACAGTAAAAGGATCATTCAGCATGATCAAATAGGATATATTCCAAGGACGCAAGGATGGTTCAATACTTTCAAATCAATATGATATTCTGACATTATGAAAGATGCATGAACAAAATATTAGCAACATTGACAAAATGAAGCATAAAAATTATATGACCATCTGAATAGATGCAGAAAAAGCATTTGACAAGATTCAATATATGTTCCATGATAAATACTATCAATAAAGTAAGTTTAGAGGGAACATACCTCAATGTGATAAAGAACATATGAAAAACTTACAGCTAAACCCACACACAATGGTGAAAAACTAAGAGCTTTTCCTCTAAGATCAGAAAAAAGACAAGGATGCTCTCTTTCACCACTTTAATTCAGCATAGTACTGGAAGTCCTAGCCACAGCAATCAGACAGCAAAAAGAAATAAAAGACACTCAAACTGGAAAGGAAATCATAAAACTGTCACTATTTGCACAATGTATTTCTATACATAGCAAGTGCTAAATATCCCATCAAAATCTATTAGAATAAATGAATTCAGTAAAGTTGCAGGATATAAAATGAATACAGAAATCAGCTGCATTTCTATACATTAAAAATGAAGTAGCAGCAAGAGAAATTAAGAAAAAAAATTCTATTTATAATTGCACCAAAAAGAATAAAATGCCCTAAAAATAAATTTAACTGAGAAAGTAAAAGACCTGTACTCTGAAAACCATAAAACACTGATGAAAGAAACTGAAGACAGCACAAGCAAATGGAAAGGTATTCCATGCTCATGAATTGGAAGAATTCATAGTGTTAAAATGCCCACTACTCAAAGCAATCTGCAGATTCAATATTACTCAGCCATTTAAAAATACCAGTAGTATTTTTCACAGACAAGAACAAATAATATTAAAATGTGTATGGCAACACAGAAGACCCTGAATAACCAGAGTATTCTTGAGAAAGAACAAAGCTGGAGGTGTTACAGTCCCAGATTTCAAGATACACTACAAAGCTATAGTAATCAAAACAGTATGGTATTGGCACATAGATCAACAGAACAGAATAGAGAGCCCAGAAATAAGCCCACACTTATATGGTCAATTGATCTATAACAAGGGAGACAAGAATACACAAAGAGGAAGAACACAGTCTCTTCAATAAATGGTGCTGGGAAAATTGGAATGATACATGCAAAAGAATGGAACTGGACAACTTTCTCACACCATACACAAAAACGAACTCAAAATAGATTAAAAACCTAAATGTGAGGGGTGCCCAGGTGGCATCCAACTTCAGCTTAGGTCATGATCTCATGGTTCCTGGCTTTGAGCCCCATGTTGGGCTCTATGCGGACAGCTTGGAGCCTGGAGCTGCTTCTCTATCTCCCTCTCTTCTTCTCCCTCTCTCTGCTTCCACCGTCCCGCTACTTGTGCTCAATCTCTCTCTCTCTCTCAAAAATAAATTATAAACATTTTTTTAAATACCTGTATATGAGACCTGAAACCATAAGATTCCTAGGAGAAAACACAGGGAGCAATCTCTTTGACATCAGCCTTAGCAACATTTTTCTAGATATATCTCTGCAGGGAAGGGAAACAAAAATGAAATTAAACAGTTGGGACTACACCAAAGTCTTTGGCACAGCAAAGAAAGCCATAAGGAAAATAAAAAGCCAACCTATTGAATGGTAAAAGATATTTACAAATGTTATGTCTAATAAGGGATTAATACCTAAAATATATAAGGAACTTATACAAATCAACAATCGAAAACAAAATAATCCAATTAAAAAACGGGCAAAGGAACTAAACAGACTTTTTCCAAAGAAGACATGTAGACGGCCAAGAGACACATGAAAAGAGGCTCAACATCACTAATCATCAGGAAAATGCAAACCAAAACCACAATGAGACATTATCTCACACCTGTCAGAATGGCTAGAATCAAAAAGACAACAAATAACAAGTATTGACAGGGATGTAGAAAAAAAAGGAATTCTTGGGTACTGTTGGCAGGAGTAAAAATTGGTGCAGTCACTGTGGAAAACAGCATGGAGGTTCCTCTAAAAAATTAGAAAAAGAAACGCCATACAATCCAATAATTTCACTACTGGGTATTTACCCCAAAAAACAAAAATACCAATTCAAAAAGACATATACACCCGTATGTTTATAGCAGCATTATTTTTTAAAAATTTTTAACATTTATTCATTTTTTCAGAGACTGAGCTAGTGGGGGAAGGACAGAGAGAGAGGGAGACACAGAATTGAAAGCAGGCTCCAGGCTCTGAACTGTCAGCACAGAGCCCAACGCAGGGCTTGAACCCATGAACAGCGAGATCATGACCTGAGTCAAAGTCAAGACCGACAGAGCCACACAGGTGCCCCTACAGCAGTATTATAGTATCCAAGATATGGAAACAGCCCAAATGCACACTATAGACGAATGGATAAAAAAGAGACAGATAGATGGATAGGTAATACAATATTACTCAGCCATAAAAAAGAATGAGATCTTGCCATTTGCAATGACATGGATAGACCTAAAGGGTATTTTGCTAAGTGAAATAAAATAGACAAAGAAAGACAAATATCATATAATTTCAGTTATAGTGGAATCTATATAACAAAGCAAGTAAACAAACAAGCACAAAACAAACTCTCAAGTGAAGAGAACAGGTGGGTGGGAGGATGGGTGAAATAGAGAAAGGGAAGTAAGAAGTACAAACATTCAGTTGTAAACTAAATAAGTAATGGAGATAAAAATTACTGCATAGAGAATATAGTCAATAATATTGTATTAACACTGTGGGGACTGACGGTGACTACACTTATTGTGGTTAGAAATGAGTAATTATTAGAATTGTTGAATACACGTGTTGTACAATGGAAATTAATATGACATTGTATGTTAATTATATTTCAATTTACAAAGCTACCGATATTTCGAGATTTAAAACAACTATTTGGTGCGTTTTGCTTGTCAATCTGTAATATAGCTAGGCTCACTGGAGAGAGTTTATTTCTACTTTACACTGTATCAGACTATGGCTGGAGGATCCACTTCCTAGTTCAGTCTCATGGCTGGATGCTGCAATGTGGCACTGGGTCCTTTCCATATTGTTCTCTCTGTGAGGCTCCTTGAACTTTCGCACACCATGGAGCCTAGATTCTAAGAGCAAATATTCCAAGGTATAAGAAGTGTAAGCTGGCCTGGGACCAGATATTACACAGACTTACCCCTGCTGTTATTCTATTGGTCAAAGCAGTCACAGAGTCCTCCCATATTCAAGGAAATTATTGTGTTAGGAAACTCTGTGGAATACAAGTCTGTACAACATATGGTCAGAGAAATTCCTGAAACAAACAAACAAAAAATGCAGCTCTGGCAGTAGGTAGTTGGATGATGCGAACTAAGGAGGTAAAGTTAGGGAGCATGCCCAGGACACCAACGGGGGAATACTACTATCTGATTTACCCTGGGCTGTAAGCCCCTTGAGTTACAGGAATCTTTGACTACGGAAACAAATATGTGCTAATAAATGATTACACAATGGATGAATTAATGAATGACTATAAAATACTGGCCCTGGGGCGCCTGGGTGGCTTAGTCGGTTAAGCGTCCGACTTTCACTTAGGTCATGATTTCACGGTTCGTGGGTTCGAGCCCCACGTCGGGCTCTGTGCTGACTGCCAGCTCAGAGCCTGGGGCCTGTTTCAGTCCGTGACTCCCTCTCTCTCTGACCCTCCCCTGCTCACGCTGTCTCTCTCTCTCCTAGAAATAAATAAAAAACATTTAAAAAAAAAATACTGGCCCTAAATGCAAACAAGGGGAAAAAGAGAGAACCTAGCATAACAGAGCACGGGTCAGCAAACTATAACCAGTTAACCAAATTCAGTCTACCATCTGTGTCTTTAAATAAAGGTTGATTGGAACACCACTGCACCTATTTGCTTATGTGTTGTCTGTGGCTGCCTTGTACTGCAATGGCAGAGCTGAGGCACTGTGACAAAATCTATGGCCCACAAAGCCAAAATATTTACTATCTGTCTCTTTATGGAAAACACTTGCAGACCTTTGTCACAAAGTACTAAAATCTGAATGTCTACATCCACTTCTTTATCAGTTCTCCCTCATTTCCTGTTCCTTTCTTTTATTATTATTCATCTATCACTATGTACCCTAGGTATAGGTATAACTGAGGAAAGTTGGGATTTAATCCTAAAATCCTAAAATCAAGTTGTCCTAAAAGACAACTTGAATGCGCCATTCCTATTCTAACAGATGCGGCTACATGAATGAAGGAAGGAGGGGAAGAGGCGAGATTAGAGCAAAGAAACTAAAAAGCAACATATGGTCATTATTAAACAACTCATTTAACTGCCCTTTTTCTGTGATAGGGTCTGACTATGTCATATTGATTCCACATTTGGCTGCCATCTTGCCAAGGAGGCTCTGCCAGCCACCAGTCAGGGTTCTTGGTAGCAAACAGCAGAAACAAATTCTGGGTAATTTGCTCAGAAAAGACTGAATTAAATTATACTGAGTAGCTCACTTCACATGATGGAAGACTAAAGAACCAGGTCTAGAGGCAACACAGTAAGGAACAATATCCAAAATCTATGAGACTGTTCCCATGAAGGCCATATTGCCTCTGTGCTGGACAAGAAAACTTTCTTGTGCTATTCCACTACCCCTTCTGGACTTTGGACCTGGTATAGGAAATATCACTACTACCCCTGGAATCTGAAGAGTACCCCCCAGGAGGCCACCATCCTCATAACGGAGTGTGTAGTCCCTGATTCGTTCTATCACTGGTGACTGAGTCTAAGTCTAAAACATGGGCACCTGGTTGGTGAGCTATAGGTCATGGGCCTGTGTTTAAGCTTCAGAGCAGTTAGAAAAAGTGAGAATGTGGCTTCTATAGTCAGAAGTAATCTGTACACAAAGTAAGGATGCTCAACTTTGAAATTTTTTTTACTTCCATTAATATTCCTGTGTCCAAATTCCAACAGGAGCTTTGAAAGGTGATTTTTTAAATATTCATCTGTAACAATATTTACTAAGGGTGGGCTGCATGAAAGCAATCAATAATCTATGCTTTGATTATGGGCACATAGTCTTATCTGGGTCTCAGTATGGACATACCTCACATACCAAGGGAATACTCACTGGTTATGCTAAATTTGCCATTTCTCAACTCTCAAATAATATTCACTATTAAGTAGAAAACAAGGATGTGGGAGAAAAAGAAAGGGTTTTTAAAATTATTTTTAATTTATCTGTTAAATTGTAGCAGGAAGTATGACTATGTTTTCCCACAGATAGAGAAGAGTTTATTGGAGTAAGAGGTTGAAGGTACACTAATAGGGGACAACAGGTCAAAAACAGCGAGTTTTCATGATATTATGATGGTATGACAGCCCTCCACAAAAAGGAGTGTCCAAATCATGACTTGATTTTCACCATGGTTCCCTACAGAATTCTCAATGAAGGGAACTAAATATAAAGAATAGCAGGCAAAAAGAGAATACATTATTACCTTCTAAATCATTAGGCAAGATAAGCAATGCAAGGCTGTTTCATTAAGCCTATATTTAAAAACATGGCTAAGACCTGAAGACCAAAGTAAGGGCTGCTCCCTTACATGTAAGCAACATACTCAATTGGACTTGCAGAGAAAACAATGGCCTATGCCCTGGTCAGCTCACATACTTAACTTCATGGAACAAGAAAGTAAGCACATTGTTTTACAATCTTGGCACTATTGAAATTTTGGACGAGATAAGTTTTGGTGCAAAAAGGGAGTGCTAATCTGTGACAACAGCACACACTCCTTCCCAGTTATGACAACCAATAAGGCCTCCAGATATTGACAAATGTCCCTGGGCAAAATTCCCCTGGGTTGGGAACCACTGGAGAAGAGAACGGGTGGCCTGTCCCTGGGAAGCTGATTCTGCTTTGCTCAGAGGAAGGAGCAAGAGCATAAGCCCTACATCGGTGCAAAATTTTCAAATGCTGTAACCCTACTTGGAAGTAAACTAAACAACAACAACAACAACAACAACAACAACAACAACACTAAAGGAACATCCAGGGCTCTTACTGTATTGATGAACAATTCTTTTTTTTTTTTTTTTTTAATGTTTTATTTATTTTTAGGAGAGAGAGAGACAGCGTGAGCAGGGGAGGGTCAGAGAGAGAGGGAGTCACAGGCTGAAACAGGCTCGAGGCTCTGAGCTGGCAGTCAGCACAGAGCCCGATGCGGGGCTCGAACCCACGAACCGCGAGATCATGACCTAAGTGAAAGTCGGACGCTTAACCGACTAAGCCACCCAGGCGCCCCTGTATTGATGAACAATTCTATCCTTCTGAGGGAACCTATACAGGTGGGCAGAGATGAGAGAAGTCCTCACTTTCATCTTCATGTTTGATTGCTTCATCCCCTTGGACTGCAAACAGTGATTAAGGTCCACGGATGGTGAGCTATCCTCCAGTCATACAGGGTGTGATGATTAATTCTGTGTGTCAACTTGACTGGGCCAAGGGGTGTCCAGACAGCTCATAAAACATTACTCTGGGGTCTGTGAAAGTGCTTCTGGAAGAGATAAGCATGTGAATAGACTGAGTAAAAAAGATTGCCTTCATCAGCATGGGTGAGCAACTTCCGGTCATAGAGGGCCTGAACAGAGCAAAAAGGTGGAGGAAGAGCAAATCTGCTCTCTTCTTGGGCTGGGACATCCATCTTCTTCTATCTTGGGACACAGGCTCTTCTGGTCCTCAGGCCTTCACACTTGGGCTGAGATTTACACCACTGGTTCCACTGGTTCTCCAGTCCTGGGACTGAAATGACACCACTTGTTTTCCCAGGCCTCCATCTTACCGAGGGCAGATTGTGGACTTAGTCTCCATAATTATGTAAACCAGTCTCTCATAATAAGCCTCTTTCTATATCTATCCATCCATCCATCCATTCTATTCGTTCTTTCTTTGGAGATCCCTAATACACAGAAATAGGGGAGGCTTCCCAGGATACTAAAGCTAAGAAAGCCACAGGCAAATCAGGTAAGTTGGACACCTTATTGGACCCTAATAGTATTTTGAAGTAGTTGAGCTTCTCTCAGACTTGGAAAAGCTCCCCAGTATCAATCACTTCATCAGTTTTCCTGAGAACCCTCTTAGAATCTGTTCAGTTTAGCTATTATCTCCAAAAGCCTCTGAAATGAGCCACAACAGTATATTAACTTCAATGTCACAGGCTACTTAAAGTAAGAAATTCACCTTCTATTCTATTCTCCAACCCCTGTGCGCAATCATGATGTTCAGACTGCCTCGGCAGAATTCATACCGCAACACTAAATAAAACAATAAAGAATAACCCAAACTTGAAAAATATGAATTTCCTCCCATTTCATTAGAGTGAAATGGAAGTCCTGAAACAAAATCCCTCTCCTTCTGGTGAAATTAAAATCTGAAAAAACTTAGTCCATTTTTCTGGCTATCCTCACTTCTTATTTTGTTCACTTCCATTTCGAGTTGTTTCACTCACATCAAGTCCCAATTCCCTTGTTCGCAGCTGTGACCTAAAACATCTACTGAAATGGGTGAAGCTCTCTCCAACCCTCTAAAATTGGGTTAATCCAAACTGACCTGTCTCAGCACTCTGGTTTTCTCAAGTTCATACTGATCAGTAGAACACAGAAGAACATCAATGGGTGCCATGCCCACAAAATACAAACGAAGACCAAGTTGTGACAGCAGCGTCTATCCAAGCAAAGTTATCTGTCTAGATCCCAGCATACGGTATAATCTACACCACAGCTGTGTTGGCAGTCTAAGAACATAGCAGAGACCTAATGTTTTCTCAGGAAAGGAGGGTAGGCGCGGCAAATGGCAGAGAGAAAATCAGAGATGGGTTTCATATTCTTCCTCTTCCGACTCTAAGACCAAAACCTAATTTATGAGGTGATCACATTCCTTTTTAAGTTGTGAAGCAAACCTGAGTCCTAATGGCACAGTGTTTGGGCACAAGCTTTTAAATGTCCTTGCCAGTCCTTTGACTTTTAACAATATTATTGAATTTTTTTTCTCTACATCAACCTGACTAGTAAGGGTTTCCATTTAAATGGTTTGCTTAAAACAAAATCACCTCCATTCCAACCCTTACCCTACCCCCACCACAGTTGAATTTCTAAGCTTGGCTCATATCTATGATTTGAGCTTATGAAATGAACAAGTTGGAACCAACATGAGGGAATGTCTGGTAGAGACCCCAATGGTGAGGGACCAAGGTAGTGAATTCCAAGAACTGAGGACAACTCACCTGAATCCAAAGCTGAATTCCACAGTGATTTTCTTTTCCTTGCATCTTCTTTGATATGAAGAGAAATGAGATTTGGAATTACCATCCTAGTGCCACCTAGCCATGCCAAGCACTAAGAATTTAAATCCCAAGTGTTTCACACATTAGTATTCCCAAATCCTCAGGAATTAAACAGATTTTACAGTTTAAAATACTGGCTACAGTCATGGCTAAATAAGAAAACACAGGGAAAAACGGCTCTTGTGACCAAAAAATTTACTATATCTACAGTACTTAAAACACCTAACATACCTAAAACTGTATATTGAAGCACTACCTACCTTGAAATGATCATCTTCTGACCCCACAAAGCACCTCTATATCTAATAATATAATATTAACTCAGGTGAGAGTGTCAGTTATCATAGGTGCACAAGGAGACTCAGTGTCCCTAAATAGTACTTTGGCCCAATTACCAGTTCGTATGCAGATATCTGCATGAGCCCACACTGGATGCCAATATGTACCTGTTTGGTGAAAAAGGTCATATGCTATTATGATAATAACAATCCTGTCCTAATTGTTTACCACTCACTGCTCCTCCTTGTGAGATTTCAGATCAAATATGTACAAGAAGCAATAACCTAATGGGAAACAAAATATCTCTAAATTAACAACAAAAACCATACACAACCATAAACACACCTATGTACAGCAAGCCTGAAGGTATGCCATCACAGCTCAAAATCCTTTGAGATTCCTAGAAAATACAAAAACAGAGGAAATAAACTGATGGCAAAATCCAACAGAGCTGAACAATTCTCAACTTCATATAAGAAAAAAGGGAATGTTACAAGGAGAACCCTGAAATATGTCCAGCTTAGAAACTGTTTGAGTTAAAAGTAACACTTGCTTATGGAAAAATTAATTAGATTCGGCAAACAGAAACTAGTCCTCAGAGAAACAGAGTTAACACAGGGAACAGAAGAAGAATATACCTGGAAACCTGAAAGAAATTTGATAGAATATTTTATTAAGGTGAGGGGAAAGGCTGCTGTGAAAAACAAGCATTCAGGAACTTGGGAAATTAAAAACATAATTCCTGAAACACAAAACTAAGCTCAATGGAAGGCTAAATAGTAGGATGGATCCTATTGAAGACAGAATTAGTGAGGTAGAATCAATCACTTTATTCTTGCAGAGAACATAAAAAAGAGAAAAGAGAAGAAAACATAAGAGACATGGGGACTCCAAGGTCTCAGCTTTCTGGATAACATTGAAGAAAAGAAAAAGAAAAAAGAACTATTTCCCTATGTTAAAAAGAAAAAAAACCAACAAAAACAAAAAACCTTGAGTATCCGTTTTAGAAGAATCTGCCTTATCAAATGGTGATCAAGTAAAACAATTATTAAAATATCTACTAAAGTCCTAGTACAATTTCAAGTATAATATGAAAATACTAAATTATCCAGACAGAATAAAAAATTACAATAGGTCAAGAATCAGAATGACTTCAAACTTCTCATTTGAAATACAGAACACCAGAGAGTGAAGCAATAAGGTCTTTCATTTTCTGCAGGAAATTTTGCCCAGGAGTTCCTTATCACTCTGAACCAGTATTTAAGGCTGGGGGCAGAAATATTTTCTATAAAACTTATCACCCACAAAGCCCTTAATGCAGAATTAAGCAAGAAGGTATTCCAGAACGAATAAGGAATAACCCAAGGAGGAGGAATATATTAAACTAAAAAAGCAATAGTGAACAAAAATAATTCTTAAAAATTGTTGGTACTAAGCTTGAGTGGCCTAATACCAATGTTTTGATGTCAATGAGAACAGAAACATAATAGAAGTATAATAATACTTGATAGAATTTGATAATTTGATAAAAATGTGATCCTTAGATCACATAAATTTATAGGTTATTTCAGAAGAGCATGGAAGTTCTCAGAAGCAGTGAGGGGAGATTTTGAGGGCTGAGGGTCCCAATGGGAGGAGTAGAGAGAGGTGGTGGGTCCTGAAGGGTTTTGATGCTGAACATAAGCTAACAGTTTTATTAAAGATGGATTGTTGAGCACCTTTCTACAAAAAATTATGAAGTCTGGAACACATTTATCCAATACACTTTCAGATAAGAGATTGTAGCGACTCGTAGCCGTTGAGTAGAAGGTAGGGTAGAGAGCTTTTGCTCTCACAGTGAGTGAGTGCTGTATTCTGGATAACATTGCAACGTGCTAATGGAGTACTTACACTGAACACGAAGAAGTGACCCAAAGAAAAAGGAAAGCGGTATTATTTATAAGACTGCTAGATTGGTCTTTCTCAAAATGTAGTCTGGGGGTGCCTGGGTAGCTCAGTCGGTTGAGCGTCCGACTTCTGCTCAGGTCATGATCTCATGGTTCGTCAGTTCAAGCCCCGTGTCGGGCTCTGTGCTGACAGCTAGCTCAGAGCCCGGAGCCTGTTTCAGATTCTGTATCTCCCTCTCTCTCTGGCCCTCCTCTGCTCATGCTGTCTGTCTGTCTCTCTCTCAGAAATAAATTAAAAAAACATTTAAAAAAATGTAGTCTGGGGGCCACCTGCATCCCATGTTCAGAAATGCCTGCACCGGTTCGGGGGCCACACGGCAAACGTTCTAAGTTTCTGTGGGTGAGGCCTGGAATCTGACATTCATCTTCCTTAGAACTCCAAAAGGTCTTTAGCTATATCTCTCCTACCATTTATGCTTCTCGGCTTTGTGCTTTCTGTATGTACTTATCTCCTCCCCATTATAAGATTCGAAGGTTATGAAGGCAGAGACTGTCCTTGAAAACCTCGCAGTACACAGCACACTGCCTTTCATAGAGATATGCACTGACATATTCAATTGTGTTTATGATTCTCCACAGTATTATTATCTGTTAGAGTCTAAGATGAGTTGATTTGCTCAAACAGAACCCTGTGCAAAAAGTTATTTTAATAAATGTTTGAGAACAAAACTGTTTTGTGCCCTTTTTTTTTTAATGTTTTATTTATTTCTGAGAGAGAATGAGAGAGACAGCATGAGCAGGGGAGGGTCAGAGAGAGAGGGTGATACAGAATCTGAAACAGGCTCCAGGCTCTGAGCTGGCTGGCAACACAGAGCCCAATGCAGGGCTCGAACCCACGAACCGGCGAGATCATGACCTGAGCCGAAGTCGGATGCTTAACCGACTGAGCCACCCAGGAGCCCCATGTTTTGTGCCCTTTTTGTTAAAAGAAAAAAAGAGAGACAGATTATGGCAAACACTCCCTCACCACAATCATTCTCCATTAAATGGATTTTAATATGTGTGTATACAAAAACCTAAGGCATCATTACAATGAAAATAAATAGTATGATATCTACAAAAGTGGGTGCAAAATATATACGGAAGACTTACCATTTTTTAAACAAATATGCAGGAAAGCGTTCTCTACAAGAAATCTCATACCCTGGCCTTGCTCTCATCCTCTATTCTAGCAGTTAATGCCAACAGCTGAAAAGATACCTCCAGAGCTTCCTCTCAGGTCCCTGACCCAAGAAAAGATGAAGGGAATAGAGAGGTAAAGAGCTATTTACCTACACAGCATGACATACTAATCAATCCCTGCACCCCTTCTTTTGTCTCTACAGTATTTCATCAAAGGTGTTAAATATGAACAGGGCTATTTTGATATCATACCTCGTATCATACCGGGACAAATGGTAGACAATTACATAAGACACATAAAAGCATATGATAAAAACACAATTTTCTTCATTATATTGGGAGACGTTAAAATGCCCATAAATAAATACATTTCATTATTTGTCTTGAATGTTAACTTTCACTGGTAGTGATGTAAGTTTCCTTTACTGTTACCTTTGATAAAATAAAGGCTCTGAGATGCCAATCTGGATTGTGCCCTTCAGAGAAAAGAGTTCAGAACAGCGTTACAGTACAGTCTCCCATAAAAATAGCCCTGAGAATGTTTATGATTAGGCCTGCTGGAATAGATAATTTCCATTTCTATTCTTGATATTCATTCCTAAAATATCGGTGGCGGGGGAGTAGCTGGTGGTGCTGGTACCTAAACCGTCTATTGATTTTGGAACTTTGAGTATGAGATGGTTTGGAAAGTCCCATCTCCACCTGTGATCTGAAGACATACAGAATAAGCTAGTAAGTATCATGCGTGAATTTCTAATACTGTGAAAAGGAGAGGCCACATCAATGGGAGAGAACACAGAGAGGAAAAGAGTCTCCTGGGAGTGATTCTGAGACTCATTAATGTACCTTATCATTGATTCTTCAATAGAACCAGCAGGAGTTCTTGCCTTCCATTGGGAAGCAAATAATTATTCACTGGGAAAGGTAATTCAAATGGAGCTTATAGAAAACAAATTAGCATATGTAAATCATACTATCCAATTAAAAAAAAAATACCCTGGGAACAAAGGAAATAAAGTGTAGAATAAAAGAATGTAAGCTACATTTCCCTATTTCCCTCTGCTAGTTTTCACCTCCCCATTCCTAAATTACCTCTGAAGAACAGAAGTAATAAGCATCGCATGTCAAAATAATACAAAATGAAACCCTGTTCATGTTCGCAAATACATAAATTATATCATATTACAAAGATTTGCAATAATTCTGAAATACGGTTGTCAAAATATGAAAATAATATGTTCTGGTAATTAATGTGCTGCTTTATTAATAAATAACAGTATCCGGCAGCTGGTCTGCTAACTACCATAATTTTATAGTGAATTATATTACATGATGTCTGCCATGGGATGTGCACGGGTGATTCACCATCCCATCAAAATCACAATGACATAGCACCTTTGAGAATGGCTGTTATCAAAAAAGACAAGAAATAAAAGTGTTGGCAAGAATGTGGAGAAAAGGGAACCCTCATTCACTGTGGTAGGAATGCAAAATGGTACAGACGCTATGGAGAACAGTACAGAGGTTCCTCAAAAAATTACCTACCCAACAATCTAGCAATGACACTTCTGGATACCAATTTGCAAAGATATATGCAGCCCCATATTAATTGCAGCATTATTTACAATAGCCAAGATAGAGAAACAATCTAAGTGACCACTTAGAAGATATGGTGTGTATATATATGATGGAATACTTTATGTCAGCCGTAAACAGAAGAAGATCTTGCCATTTGCAACAACATGGATGGACCTAGAGGGTACTATGCTAAGTGAAATAAGTCAGACAAAGACACATACCATTATGCTTTCATTTATATGTTGAATGTAAAAAACCAAGACAAACAAATAAGTAAAAAAGACACTAATAGATACAGAGAAAATTCTGGTGGTTGCCAAAGGGGAAGGGGATGGGAAGATGGGTGAAATAGGGGAAGAAGATTAAAAGATACAAACTTCCAATTACAGGGGTGCCTGTGTCACTTAGTCAGTTAAGCATCTAAATCTTGATTTCAGGTCAGGTCATGCTCTCACAGTTTGTGAGTTCAAGCCCCATGTTGGGACCGCGCTAACAGCACAGCACACAGCCTGTTTGGGATTCTCTCACTCCCTCTCTTTATGCCCCTCCTTCACTTGCTTTCTCTTTCTCTCTCTCTCTCTCTCTCTCAAAATAAATAACTAAATAAATATTTTTTAAAGCTTCCAGTTATAAAATAAATAAGGGGATCCTGGCTGGCTCAGTCAGAAGGGCATGTGACTCTTGATCTTCAGGTTTGTGGCTTTGAGCTCTATGTTGGGGGTAAAGACTATTAAAATTAAATAAACATTTTTAAAATTTTAAAAATTAAAAAATATATAAAATAAATAAGACACAGGGGTGCAATGTCCAGCACAGAAAATATAGTTAATAACATAACAACTTTGAATAGTGAGAGAGGACAATCAGACTTACCATGGTGATTGCATCACAGTCTATATAAATGTTGAATCACTATGTTGTACACTTGAATCTAATATAATATTGTATGTCAACTTCATTTCAATAATTTAAAAAATCTCCATCCTGAGTCCCCTGACCCATTTATTCTACCATTAGTGTAAGAACCAGCATGTTTTGATGCATGAGAAGCATTGAGAAGGTCCCTGATCTTTTCAGTCTTTCCCTCCAGGGTGTCTAAGGATGGGGACAAGTCCTTGTGATTATGGAACTCTCAAGGGTTACAACCGTGAGACCTCTCATAAAATATACCTCAAGACTCTTTCAATCCCTTTCCCATTGTTCAGGGCCAACCTAAAGGTTGACACTGAATTTAGACACCCTTGCAATGTGGATTAGTGAACACTAGGGAGCTGGTGTTTGGATTCACACAGCAGTTTCACTTGCGATAAGTCTTAGCACCCAGAAAGCAAACTGGAGTCTCCTATACCAGCTTTGGGAAAGTGTGGGACTAGAGGAGCGGTGAACTCTCCTTGTAGGGATACCCCTGGCCGACATATTTGCTTGTTGGAGATAGGATTGCAAGTCACTGGGGCATGCCTGTATCACTTCCAGGGACTTGGATCTGCTTTGTGCCTGGAATCTTAACTCTATTATTATGTCTTCCTCTTGGAGCCTTGCAGTCATTGTCTCCTTTCCTTCCTCAGCTGAGATTAGCTTTCACTAATCATAGGAATTCAGGCCACTCCAGGGGTTTGTGGTGAAATCTAATAATTCCAGCGTATAATTTTCTCCCATTCAGATCTAATCTTATTTCTTCAAGCTGGGCTCCCCTGTTCTTCATCATGAATGGCCAGTTGTAGACCTCCCTCCAGCATAAGCTAGTAATTAGATTTCTCCCTTTGTGTGGATGCACAGTTGTGATAATGACTGATTCCCAGTGGGTTCTACGACCCATTCTGCAAGGCCAACCAACTGAGAATATACACACAACACGGAGAGCAAATCCATGAAAGATGCCTAGAGCCATGGCTCTCAAACTGTGCTGCATGTTCCAATCACCGAAGAAGCCTTTCAAAAATGCTGAGTCCAGAACACACACCATACCAAGTAAATCAGAATATTTGGAATAGGACCTAGGCATCATTATGTTACCATCACAGCTATGAAAAAAAAAAAAGAAGACAATTCAATAAAATTATTATCTTGCTACCTCTTTGGGCAGGAAGACTATGCATTACTATTTTGCATTTTCTAATTTTCCTTGCAATTTTACCTTTTTGTTTCAGTATGTATGGCTTTTGTGATAGGTAAATGTGGTAAATCCACTTTTGCTTTAATAAAACCAACATTTAAATAGTAATGGAAAGGCCTATATCTTATGGAAAGACAAAAAAAAATCCCTTTGCTCTGAGAAGCATCAGGAAAGATAAAGAATAAAGGAGCAGGAGAAACAAAAATGAGCTTGTGTTCGTCTCACTTCTGGGGAAGACCTGAGCTTCCCAGTAAAGTACGTGCGATTAACCCTCCAGTTCTCAGTCTGGAGTTCATGGAGCTGATGAGCTTCGGTCAGTCCTGCAAAGTACTGAGTTTCTATGAATATTTTTCTGGTAAAAGACTTAACAGGATTAGGCAGATTCTCAAGGAGATTCATGACCCTACTACCTCAGAACCTCACTGTTTGAAAGTGTGAGAATCACCTGCATGGGAAACACCAGGGATTTTTGTTAAGATGCAGGTTCCAAGTTCCACTACTGACCCACTGATTGAGAAATTTTCAAATAAACAACAGGTACTTTTTTATTATAAGTGAGACCCAATTATTCCATAGGTCATACTTATACTACAAAATAAAATAAAATAAAATAAAATAAAATAAAATAAAATAATTCCATCAGTTTCGCCTACAACCATACGGATGAATCTGAAAAGTACTGGGTAATGTGAAAGAAGCCAGACACAAAAACCTATGTATTATATGATTCCTCTTACACTGTGTTGTTAGAGGTAAGCTTACAAAGATCAAAATCTGATCAGTGGCGGTCAGGGGTTAAGGGTAAGTGAGGGATTGACTAAAAAGAAGCACAGAGGAACTCTGGGGCTGATGAAACTATTCTCTACCTTGAGTATGGTAGTAGTTACGTGATGTTTATGTTTGCAAAAATTTATAGAAGTGTATACATAAAAAGGGCAAATTTTATTACATGTAAATTATACTTCAATAAACCCGAATTTTTAAAAAAATCATTGTTCATCTGAATTTCACATATAACTCGTCATCCTGTATTTTTATTTCCTAGATCTGGCAACCCTATTGTGTATTGTAGTGAAACTGACTCCTCTTTTTAAAAAAGAACCTTCATTGATTCTTAGGCACACCATCCACAGATGTTTCATAACCAAAGCAAGGGCTGTTTCCTGAACTTAATACTATACCTACCACCAGTCATTAGACAAGTGAAATTTTATCACTTGCTCACTAGGGCCTGGGACAGCTCTGATCCCTGCCTACATTGGATTTTTACAGCTACTGGAAATAACCATGTGCTTTATACCATAGACTGCCCAGTTTTGCAAGGTACAGTGGCTAGCAGGAAGAAATTTTGTTTTGATCACTCCAGCCTGGCAATTTCTGACAGCCCTGGTGCCTCTTTGTGGGCTAACCTGAGGAAACCTGGTTGAAAAATTGCTAATGAAGAAGGAATAAGACAGTGTTTTCCTTTCTGTTTCAGAAAGGGATCTGACTGCAGACTCTAACCACCCTTTTGTTAAGGGAACATTGCCACCTAGCAACAGAATCAAGGCTCCAGACAACTGACTCTGGCTACACATTTTCAAGTGCAAAGATCTGCAAGTTCGGGTTTTGATTACTTTCCACTTATCATTCAGTGTCCATAAGCCTTCCATGGAATGCAGGGACAAAAAAGTCATTTACCAGTAAAGCCCAGGTTTGTGAAAAGTAGAAAGGATCTCTAAAAGGAGAGTAATATAAATAAGAATGGATTATTCCCTTTAATATGCACTGGTAAGTATGAGAATAAAACAAACAAAACTAAATAGACTTGGTTGAAAGAAACGTCTTTCTGCCAAAAGCTATGTGGATGAAATTCATATTTATTTTGCAATTCATAAAATGCCCAAGTTCCTGGCATATACAAAAGGCTGAATAATAATTACCAGACTAGAGTCTCACATATAAAAACAGCATGGCTTGGAAGCATTAAGTTTGGCTCCCACTGGAGATCGCAGGGCCCATTTAGTGCTCTCCCAAAATCTAGCTAATCCTGTAGTTTTCAAACTCGTCCCAGCAAAATTCACAAAGTCTCATGTCACGTGTGTTTCAAATAGAGAGGCTAAATCTTGCCATCAAAAAAGAGAAACTATTTAGTTAGAATTTCCCAAGCCTCCCAATTTGATGTAGGCCTCATGGCCCCACCCCCCGCCGTTGTTTTTTGTTTTAATAAGAGGACTGCAGCTAATGAGGAAAAGAAAACTCTTTTCAACTTGTCAGTTTAATAGACACTCTTGCCTTAGCACCACCAATCTTAATAAATCTGTCCTTGTGAGTGGTAGCAACAAAAACTATACTGCTGTAATAAATACTTACCATCCCTTACTTGATCCTGAAGAACTGTGATTTCAAAGTAGTGTAGTCTTACAGTTGGTTACTAAGAATAGATACGTTCCACAGATTTGTATAACCTCCATCACCAAGATCATTTTGCACAGAAAAAGATTTTAAACATTTTAACTTTCAATCAAAATAGTCACCTTTTTCTTATTGAATACATACAATGGGTCAGACATCGAGCTCCAGGCTTATATAAAAGAGGTGGATATCATTATGCCCATTTTACAGACAAGGATACTAAAGCTTGAAGAGTTAAGTAATTTGGCTCAGATCACACAATCAGTAAACATCAGAGCTACACTTCAATGCCACTGGTTGGAACTCCAGAGGGTGGGAGAGATGCCTCACTAGCAAAGTCAGTAATTGAAAACTTTAAACACATGGCTACATTTTACTTAAGTCAGGCAGAAACATTTAATGTCTATCTAGTCAACCTGCTTCACCTATGTCCTGAGAGAGGCTACTGGACCCAAAATAAACCCACAGCCAGATACCAAGGCCACATTCTCATTACAGAGGTTTATCTGAGCACAGAAGACTCAGATGCATCACCTAGCTTTTATCCATAGCCTGGAGCTATGGAGCGGTGCCTGGAGCCATAGAGCTGTGCCTGGAGCCATGGAGCTGTGCTTGGAGCCATGGAGCTGTGCCTGGAGCTATGGAGCTGTACCTGGAGCCATGGAGCTGTGCCTGGAGCTATGGAACTGTGCCTGGAGCTATGGAGTGGTGCCTAGAGCCATGGAGCTGTGCCTGGAGCCATAGAGCTGTGCCTGGAGCCATGGCTGGAGCCATGTGCTAGAGCCATGGAGCTGTGCCTGGAGCTATGGAGCTGTACCTGGAGCCATGGAGCTGTGCCTGGAGCTATGGAACTGTGCCTGGAGCTATGGAGTGGTGCCTAGAGCCATGGAGCTGTGCCTGGACATTTTTACTGATTAACTTAAGGCTCTGCTGTGTGAAAAGCTTGAGGTGAGGAGGTCGTCCACCTCATCCTGTAATAGGTACCAATTGATTTTAATGTCTTTAATTACACAAGTGACTTGGACTGGGTCCCCAGAAGCAGACTCTGAGAGGGGAGCTGTTCTGAGGCAATCTGGGGGAGCTGGAACTGGAAGGAGGCCAGAAGGGAAGTGCAATTTCAAGGGAAGTCCCCTGAAGTCAATGAAATCACTTAAGAGTGAATCCCAGAAGGGCTGTATAGAACCAAAATGCCCAAGCAAGGCTGGGCTGTGGGAGTCCCATTTGTCAGTTACTTAAAGGCTGGGTGGGGACAGGAACGGGAGCCACGTGTGGCTCCCCAGGACACAAGCAAAGCCAGCTCTGGTAGCCTGAAGTCACCCTAGCAACAAACAGACACAGGTGCGGACCGCTGTAGGGGCAGGCATCCCGGGGCCAGGAAACATGAAACATAAATACATTCTAATAAAACTATTTGAAGCATCAGAAATGGACCAAACAAAAAGCACTCCTCCAGATGAGGAACCCTGATAACAACTTGATGTGTGTTCTTCCAGGTCATTCTCTGTGCTCTCACAGTCAGTCCACGAATATTTATGAGTGCCCACTGTGTGTCTGCTAGAGGCTGCAGTTATGTAAGATGAACTTGGTCTCTGCTCTAATACATCTTTTTTTAAAAATGTTTATTTAGTTAGAGAGTGTGTGCATGCGTGAGCGGTGGTGGGGCAGAGAGAGAGGTGGAGAGAATCTCAAGCAGGTTCTACACTGGCAGTACGTGGCCCAACTCGGAGCTCGAACTCAGGAACCTGTAAGATCATGACCTGAGCCGAAATCAAGAGTTGGCCGCCTAACCGACTGGGCCACCCAGACACCCCTGCTCTCTCACACATCTTACATTTCTGTGAGCATAGTGATTGTCTGACCGTCCTAGATCTCTCCGGTTTCACTTTAAAACATATCATGGATACCTTGCTACATCAGCATATGCAGATTTGCTACATATTTTTGTGGCCACATAACATTCCATAAAGTGAATATGGGGTAATTCATTTAACCACTTCACTCTTGATTAAGCAGCGATTCCTAAAAGAAGAGGTCTGAGAAGAAAATAAAGCAAGTATCTTCGTCAGATCTGTGTGTGAGTATATTCTCTGAGGTTGACCAAGAGGGGATCATTGTTTTAGGATGAAGATGTATAGGGAAAAATAGAGCATCTACCTGAAGTGAAACCTGGGATTATTCTGTCTGAGTGAGAAGGAGGAAAGGTCTGGGAGTCAGGCCAAACTGAGCACAAAGGTCATAGTAATGTAAGGAAATTGAACACATGTTGCAATTAGAAACCATTATGAATCTCTGGAGGAACTTTAAGTCATACACCTTTGGAAGGACTTTAAGGTGTATATTGTATGATTTCCAGTTACTAGTTTGCCATGCAGTCCCCTGATGCATAGTAATAATACAGATGAGCAAAATAAAGACCAAGGTTGCACAACCAGAAACCTGGATTTGAACCATGTTTTTTCCGAACACAATGCTGCCTGCACTTTTGCTAAGTTGTCAGCTTTTAAGCAGCAGAGTATAAATTGGGCTGCATTTTACTGCCTGGCCCAGGAGAGGGGGAGAGACCCTGATTATGGAAAATGAAAGCTGTTTATCAACAGGATGAGTCTGTAGGGGAGAAAGTTAACTTTTATTTTTCAGTACATTTTAAAATAGAAATGTAACATGCATTTGGGAAGAAGTGCACAAATTAGAAACATCAGTGAGTTTTGGGGTGCCTGAGTGGCTCAGTTGGTTAAGCATCTGACTCTTGATTTCAGCTCAGGTCAAGATCTCATGGTTTGTGAGTTCAAGCCCTGCATCAGGCTCTGTATGGACAGCACTGAACCTGCTTGGGATTCTCTCTCCTGCGCTCTCTCTGCCCCTCCCCTGCTGGCTCTTTCTCCCTCTCACTCTCTCCCAAAAATAAACATTAAAAAGAACTATCAATGAGTGTTTATAAAGAATACCTGTGTAACCAGATCTTTGCACTCCTACATTACCAGCAACCCAAAGTTCCACCAAGATTCACCACAATCCTGAGTCTTATCATTATGGATATATTTCACCTGATTCAGAACTTTAAAAATGCAATCACATCACACAGTAGGCAGCTTCGAAATGTGTTCTACTGACCTCTACTTCCTGGTATTGATGTCCTCGTATAATTCCTTCCCCTTGAGTATGGGTCGGAACAAGTGACTTACAACAAGAGCACACAGCAAAAGTGATGGGATGGCACTTTCTAGGCTAGTTTCCAAAGATCCTACCTTGTCCTTCTTCTTGCTCCCTCTGATAGAAGCTGGGAGCCATGTGGTAAACTGCACTATCAGAGACCCTGCGGGAAGGTCACAGCCCCAGCCAGTGAACAGCTGAGGCCCTCAGCCCAGTCACCTATGAAGAAGGAATTCGTCCAGGACCAAACAAGCACACTTAGGAGCAGATCCTCCCTCGGTTTTGTTTTCAAACGAGATGACAGCCCCCACTGACACCCTGAATGACAGCACCGAGACAGAGGCACCTGGCTAAGCCACACCTGGGTTCCTGAGCCACAGAAACTGAGACAAATAAATGTATGTTTTAAGCTGCTAAATGTTGCAGTAATTTGGAATGGAGCATCGATAATATATGGTATGCACGCGTTTGCCTCTGGGTCCTTTCACACAACATTAAATTTGTGATTCAGCCATATTTTTGCAGGCAGCAAGAGTTCATTCACTTTCATTGTATTCTAGTGCATGAAGTTACGATTTATTTATTCTGCTACAATTTATTTATATCTGATAGATATTTGAGTTATTTCTAGTTTGGGGCTATGCAGTGCTTCTTTGAATACACTGCATGCTTTTTGGGACATATATATACACACGTGTCCTGAATATACATTAGGAACGCAATTGCCAAGTCATAGGCTACACATACTTTCACTTTCCATACTACTGCCAGCACTTTTAAAGTGCACACATTGGTTTCCTTTCCCACCAGCAGTGCATGGGAGTTCCAGACGCTCCCCATCTTTATCAGCTCCGTTTTCAATGTGACCATTAGAGTGCACATACAGTGGTATCCCATTATGGTTTTATTTTACTTTATTTTTAATTTTTTTATGTTTATTTATTTATTTTTAATATTTTTATTTATTTCTAGGAGAGAGAGAGAGAGAGACAGCGTGAGCTGGGGAGGGTCAGAGAGAGAGGGAGTGACAGACTCTGAAACAGGCTCCAGGCTCTGAGCTGGCAGTCAGCACAGAGCCCGACACGGGGCTCAAACCCACGAAACGTGAGATCATGACCTAAGCGAAAGTCGGATGCTTAACCGACTAAGCCACCCAGGTGCCCCTATGTTCATTTATTTTTGAGAGAGACAGAGCACAAGCAGGGTAGGGACAGAGAGAGAGGGAGGCACAGAATCTGAAGCAGGCTCCATGCTCTGAGCTGTTAGCCCAAGAGCTCAATGCAGGGCTTGAACTCATAAACCATGAGATCATGAGGTGAAGCTGGACGCTTAATCGACTGAGCCATCCAGGTGCCCCAACGCATTATGGTTTTAATATCCCTGATTAATTTGTGTTTTACATTTTTTATTAAATTACTTTTCATTCTCCTCATTAGGATGGGCACGTTGTCATGGGGTTTTGTTTTGTGTTGGTTTTTTTGGTGATTTTGTATATTCTGTGAAGTGCTCATTCAAGCTTTGCCTATTTTTCTGTTGGGTTGTCTTTTTCTGGAACCAAGATCTTGTCAGAAATAGATATTGAAAGGATCTTCTATCATTCTTTGGTTTGCCTTACCACTCTTCATTGGTCATTTTGTTGAACATTTGGAACAACAAGCCATCTAGAATTGACTTTGAGGTTTGTTTTTGTTTTTAATGTTTATTTACTTATTTTGAGAGAGAAAGTCCTAGCAGCAGGAAGGGCAGAGAGTGAGGGAGAGAGAGAATCCTAAGCAGGCTTCACACTCTCAGCACAGAGCCCAACACAGGACTTGATCATGACCTGAGCTGAAACCAAGAGCTGAATGCTTAACAAACTGAACCACACATGTGCCCCTGGAACAGACTTTTGTATACACAGTGACATAAGGATCAATTTTTTTTTTCTATAAATGATATATAGCACTTTTTGCATCCATTATATTGTCATCTTTATCATAAATGAAGTGACCTTATCTATCTGGGTAGGGGCCAAACCTTCTGTTCTCTTCCATTGCTCTATTTCTATTCTTGTATCAGTACCACAGTGTTTTAATTATCTTACCTTTAATGAGTCATGTTGTCTGGCAGTTTAAGTCCTCCAACTTTGTTCTTTTTTTTTTCATGTCTTACTATGACTGACCTTAAGAATCTCCAAAGAGAGGCGCCTGGGTGGCTCAGTCAGTTGAGCATCTGACTCTTGATTTTGGTTCAGGTCATGATCCCAGAATCATGGAATCGAGCCTCATGTCCATGTTCAGTGCCAAGCCTGTTTAAGATTATCTCTCTCTCGGGGCGCCTGGGTGGCTTAGTCGGTTAAGCGTCCGGCTTTCACTTAGGTCATGATCTCGCGGTTCGTGGGTTCGGGCTCCGCGTCGGGCTCTGTGCTGACTGCCAGCTCAGAGCCTGGAGCCTGTTTCAGTCTGTGACTCCCTCTCTCTCTGACCCTCCCCTGCTCACGCTGTCTCTCTCTCTCTCTCTCCTAGAAATAAATAAAACGTTAAAAAAATTTTTTTTAATAAAACAGAAAAAAAAGAATGAAATCTTGTCACTTGCAACAACATTGATGGAGACTCTTAAATACAGAGAATAAACTGAGGGTTACTGGAGGGGAGGTGGGGGGGGTGAGCTAAATGGGTGATGGGCATTAGGGAGGGCACTTGTTGGGATGAGCACTGACTGTTATATGTAAGTGATAAATCACCAAATTCTACTCCCGAAACCATTATTACACTGTATGTTGTTAACTAACTTGGATTTACATAAAATTTAAAAAGTTTTTAAATCATAAAATTTTTTAAAATTTAAAAAATAATTTAGAAAAAGAACCTCCATAAAATTTTAGATTCAGCTTGTCAATTTACACATGCACATACAGACAGGATTCTGATTCCTATTGCATTGAATCTGCAGAAAGTTTGAAGATAGCTAATTTACAATATTGAATGATGCAATCAATGACCCATGATAGAACAACCCATTTATTTATGTCTGGTTTAATTTATCTCAATAAAGTTTTTCAGTTTTCTGTGTAGAGTTTTCATAAAACTTTTTGTTATATTTATTCCTAGGTGCTTGGTTTTTAAAAACATTTTTGTTATAAGTCACAGACTCAGGAAACCATAAAGGTAAATACATAGTGTAATGATCTTATAAGACTAGTACCCTTGTAGTCACACCCAGTGCAAGAAATAACACTTTGCCTGAAGCCCCCGCTTGTGTCCTGATCCAATTATAATTTCTTTCTTACAAAAAGTAGTCATTTTCTTGACTTTTATAATTGACTCATCCTCAAATTTCTTTATAAATGTATCATCCAAGTTTTCCTCCCTAGACAGCATAGTTTAGCTTTCTTGTTTTCAATAATGACTTTTTCTCTTTTAATCTGTAAGTCACCTTTCCATCCTTTTACTGACTTTCAATCCATCTGATGAAGAATGCAGGCTACCTGTGGAGTTCCCCACACCACGGATCTTGCTGAGTACATGTTCATGGTGCCTTTAAACATGTTCCTCTGCCCTTATTTCCTACAAAATAAGAAACTGACCAATCCTTTTGGGAAGACTAAAGACTGTGGTGTATTATTTCATCAGGGAGCAGATAATGTCTGGTTATCTCTCTTTATGTGATATTGGCAGCCACTGATACTCAGTGAATACACAACTTTTTTGTTCAATCACCAGAACCCACAGTTCTTCTAGTTAATCTTGCATTTCTGAATTCTGACACATCTCAACATGAACTTATCAGAGATTGGAAAATTGTGATATTCTAACTTGATCACTTCTTTCCCATTTATTGCCAGAAATACTTTTATGAAGAGATCTATCCCCTCGTCTACAATGTGGTTACACAGTGATACAGTTCACAATGAAAGAGAGGATAAAAGCTTGGTTATTCTCCCAAGCCCATCCAGTCCCGCCCCTACCATTTAAAAAATCAGTTTTCGGGGGCACCTGGGTGGCTTAGTCGGTTAAGCGTCCGACTTTCGCTTAGGTCATGATCTCGCAGTTCGTGGGTTCGAGCCCCACGTAGGGCTCTGTGCTGACTGCCAGCTCAGAGCCTGGAGCCTGTTTCAGTTGTGACTCCGTCTCTCTCTGACTCCCCTGCTCACGCTGTCTCTCTCTCTCTCTAAAAAATAAATATTAAAAAAAATTTTAAATAAAATAAAATAAAAAAAATAAAAAATCAGTTTTCAATATAATGAATTTTCCCCCAATTATCTTCATATGTCAGGTTTTTTTTTTTTTTTGGTATCCATAGAAACCCATGGATTTAAACATAATTGATGGGTTTCTTGTTTTTTTTAAATTTTTTTTTTAAATGTTTTATTTATTTCTAGGAGAGAGAGAGAGACAGTGTGAGCAGGGGAGGGTCAGAGAGAGAGTCACAGACTGAAACAAGCTCCAGGCTCTGAGCTGGCAGTCAGCACAGAGCCCGACGTGGGGCTCGAACCCACGAACCGCGAGATCATGACCTGAGCGAAAGTCAGACGCTTACCCGACTAAGCCACCCAGGCGCCCCAATGGGTTTCAATTCATTGTAATTATTATCCTACTGAAGTTCAAACTGTTCTATTGCCCACAGAGAGCCTCTTCACATTTGGCTCCCGAATCCTTTTGAAATGACCCTAGTCTTTGATAACTTGTTATTTGGTATCACAAAGTTTTCAAGTTCATCTCACACAGATGCACCACAGACCTGAAATCAGCCATAACACCACCATAATCTGGGCCCTATGGATGTTTTTTGCTATGGGGTTGGCCAGTGGTTCTAGGCTGATTCAACAGAGATAAGATATATGTGTGTGTGCGTGTTTAACAAATATATGAGATACATATTTGTCATACTTATTTACACAGATAATATATAGTTATATATAAATTTATAGTTCTACATTGACCTAAACATCTATATAAATATAAACAGTTAAAATACCTTATTAATTACACACAGATAATTCTAATTCAAATTCAGCACTCCAGTTTTAAGTAAACCTCCTCTATATCACCTCTGTATTCTTTTTCTTATATCCTGAGCACCCGAGCTCCCTAGCTCATAGTAGATGTTATAACTAGAATAAGCCATAATTTCTCATTTGTTCTATTCCATATTACTCACAGAACAGACTCAGACTTGCAATTTCAACGTTATGTTTAATAAACAATGCTTGAAAACACTTTTAACTTCATCTGGTGTTTGTTCAGTCTTTCTCTGTCATTTATAGGACTGATACCACATTGTCAGAGCATAGAGCCATTACAAATGATACTCTTTCCTGTTTAACCCTCATTTATTTCTCATTCTAGAAGCAGTAGCTAAGCTTAATGCTCACTAGCGGTACTTATATTGATTGTCTCCAGCCATTTTGGCAAATGGAGTGTGAGCAGAGAGGATGCCAGCAGAGGTCTTAAGTGGGCTCACCTCTTGTGTGTCAGTGGCCAAGGTGAGAAGAGTGTGCCTAGGATTTGCTGCCCCACAGCTGGGCCCTGGAGTCAGATATGTGGGGCTGACCTCAAATGGACCCCACCATGGAGCAAAACCAGCCATATGGAGGTCTAAACCACGGTCGCTACTGCTAACCCTTATCGAAAAACCTCAAATTCTTGCTGATGTCACTGAGTTTTAGGATGATTTTTTCCCACATTATTACAGCATGAAAGGTCTAATAGAGTATCTTCCAAATTCCTGTCACCTAGATGGCTACCACGGTGCCTACACATGAGGCAACTGCGTACTCAGAAATTTTGAGAATTCTTGAACTGTTGCTGCTTCTCCAGAGTATTTCACATAAAGTTTCCCCAAAAAGTCTGGTAACGTGCCAGAAGGACATCTCCCTAAACTTTTATTAAATATAAAGCAGAGTTCTTTTCTATTTATGTTCTGCTTGTATGTAGCTAAAATGATTTTTATGAATACAAAAGGATGAAAAACTGTACAGGAACATCTTTGTGGATAGCTGTTATTCATAGGGGAAAATTACAATCAAAATGGGCATTTTGCTGAATGTACAGCACTGATGCCCCCAGTGTCTCTCAATGCCAAGTAAACAAAGGAATTCTGCTCTCTTCTTTTGAGAGGGAGAACAAGCTGTTCTAAAGTGGTGGAGGGGTGCTCTTAGCAGCTACTGGCAACACTCTGTGAGCTTAGTTATTATGTTGCTATGAAGCAGCCTATTGTCCAAATGTAACTAACTACAGAACCTTGAAAAGTAGAGGAAAGGGCTAGGGAACTCATTTAATTCGTTCATTCATTCATTCATTCACCAAATATTACTGACCAGTTTGACTATGTGTATAACACCACGCTAAGAGGTGCACAGAGCACAGAGATGTATCTGCACTCTGTGATACCAGTGGAAGAGAGAAGATGTAGATGCCTTATGGCAGTTCCAGATCTATCCTACTGAACTGTTTGCAAGTTCAGAAAAGAGAAGGGATCCATATCTTGCTTGGATTCTCAGTGAGGCTTTCTCAGAGAAGGAGATATAAGAGTGGTGCCTATCAAAATATCACGTATTTTGATATTATAATACGTGAGCTGGAAGGGAGCAAAGATGTAGAGATAATTAGACCCATCAATTAATAACAAGTCTGGGGGCCCCTGGTGGCTCAGTCAGTTAAGCATCCGACTTGGGCTCGGGTCAAGATCTCGTGGTTTGTGGGGTGGAGTCCCGCGTCAGCTCTGTGCTGACAGCTTGGAGCTTGGAGCCTGCTTTGGATTCTGTGTCTCCTCCTTTCTCTGCCCCTCCCCTAACATACTCTCTCTCTTTCTCAAAAATAAAATAAACTTTAAAAAATTTAAAAAACAAATATGGAGGTGCATCTGGGTGGCTTGGTTGGTTAAGGATCTGACTCTTGGGGCGCCTGGGTGGCTCCGTCGGTTGGGCATCCAACTTCAGCTCAGGTCATGATCTCATGGTCTGCAAGTTCAAGCCCCATGGGGCTGACGGCTCGGAGCCTGGAGTCTGCTTCAGATTCTGTATGTCCCTCTCTCTCTGACCCTCCTCTGCGCGCGCTCTCTCTCTCTCAAAAATAAATAAACATTAAAAAAAAATAAGGATCCGACTCTTGATTGCAGCTCAGGTCATAATCTCACAGTATGAGATGGAGCCCCACATCAGGTTCTGTGCGAACAGCACAAAGACTGCTTGGGATTCTTTGTCCCTCTCTCTTTGCCTCTCCCTCCCTCTCTCAATAAATAAATAAAACATTTTTATAGAGTCCAGAAAGTGAAATTAAAACCAAATTATGACAAGTTTTAAACATCATTCTTAAACTTTTGGGCAATATTGTGCTGTCATGGAAGATTTGGAACAGGGCAACAGCATGATCTATGAACCTTGAGAGGTATAATAAATGATGTAAGTTGAGCCTGAATGTAGGAAAACATGGTATTCTCTGAAGCAAGCATCATAATCCACATGTAAAATAATAAATGGTGGAATTTAACAAGTGTTGTAACCAGTGCCACAGTTACATGTAGCGTGTAGTAACAGTGCTAGTCCTTGGAGATGCAAGAGTAAGCAAAACAATGTGATCACTTCCTCATGGACCATATAGCAAACATCTATCTTAAAAATTGCTGTGAAACGCGATGAAGGTCTAAATGAAGAGTTATGTCGTGTTAGGAGCTTAGGACAGGGGGACTGAAGAGTTGAATAGGTAAGGGAAGGCTCCCTTAACAAGGTGATACATGAGCTGAGAAGGATGAAGAGACCTTAACCACGTACAGGCCAAAGGGAAGGATATTTCACGTAGAGGGAAGAGCACAGACGACAATGAGCCATGAAGTACGTAGGCTTGCAGGGAGTCCACTGGGGGCTGGATTCCTGAATACAAGAGGGTGCAAGATGACACTGCAGAGATCATGACCCCATCACGCTCAGGGGATGCAGTGCCCAGGGCACTCAAAGTGCCAGTGTGCAATGAGATAAGGAGCTTGTTCTCGAATGTAACTCAACACGCGGCTACTTTCATCATGGCTACTTTCATCAAGAAAGTCTTGACTGCTGAATGCATCAGTATGTTTAGTGCAGACAGGATTTATGTTCTGAAGCAAGCTCTTTACCTTATAAAACAGTAAAAGTTCTCACCCAGCAGCTAGTCTGTGGCTGCATGTTGAGTAGCAAGATTTTAGACCATTGTGAGGAGGACTGCCTTTATCCTAGGAGCAATGGGAAGTCATGAAAGGATTTGAAGAAGTGGTGGAGCATGGATTGGTTGGCAGTCAGAGTTGTGGAGAGGAAAAGGAGAGGCTCCTGGGTGGCTCAGACAGTTAAGCAGCTGACTCTTGATTTCAGCTCAGGTCATGATCTCATGGTTGGTGAGTTTGAGCCCCGTGTCGGGCTCTGTTCTGACATGCCTGGAGCCTGCTTTGGATTCTGTGTCTCCCTCTCTCTCTGACCCTCTCTAGCTCATTCTCTCTAAATAAATAAATAAACTTTAAAAAAAAAAAGAAAAAGATGAGGAAGTCTGTGTCTGAACTTATTTTCTTAGGGAACTAGGAAGTATCCTCCTCACGTCAGAGAGCTGGGACACAGAGTCTAGTGGTGACATGAGACCAGTGGAGGAGATTTGGAAGAGCCATTGTGAACAGCTTACAGGAGTGGAAAAAAGAAATGGGAACCGCATGGCAGTTAAAATAAGGCAGTACTGGATATAACAAACTCACTGTTCTGAAAGCAGGTCTAGAGATGATCGGTGTTAGAGATGAGCAGATAGCATCAGCACTGAGGCTCCATGGGAAGGTAAGCTGGGTTGGAAGTCTGGGTGTAATGTTGCCAGGATGAACCGAGTGAAGTACAGTGAATAAGAGGTAAAACAATCCCACTTAACCAGTGGATGCTGTCAAAAACCAAACTCTGCACACTGAATAAAACAAACCAGAAAGATGAGTTTAGTGCAAGGCTTTGGCCTTCCAACCTGCGAAACTCAAACCGAGGAGAGCAACCAATTCTGAGTTGCTCACAGGTTAAGGGATTTTTATAGGGTGAGGCATAAGGTATTTGGTTTTTTAAGCTGATTGGTTGCCTAGTGGTCTTCTATTTTATTTGGATCAGGGTAGCTGAGTCACGGGAACAAGGAAGTCCAGAGAAGGGATGATCAGACTTGGCATTTGGGGATTGGCTAGTGTCCTCTGCTGATCTCTGAGAAGAGCTACATATTCCTGTAACTTAGGTTAGATTTCCTTTATGTGTGGCAATTGAATTTCTCCATTTTGTCCCCGACTTCCACTTTAGCTTGGTTCTACAGTGGAAGAGGAATGCTGTAAACATAATGCCTAAAGGCCTGACCAAAGGATTATCACTGCTTTCGAAAATGGATGCAAATATAGGTTCTGAGGCAAATTATCTGAGTTCGACTTACTTCGCTGTAAGGTACTTACCTTCCTCTGTCTTGGTTTCCCCTTTTGTAAAGTGGATATACAACCGCTAGGTTTCTTGTGGAGTTGTTAGGAAAACTAAATTATTTCCTACTTAAACAAAACTTTAAATGGTGCCCAGGAGACAGAAAGTACTAATTATAAGAGCGTTAACCACCATTATCCATACAAAACACAGCGATAAGTAGTAATCACAATAATGTGCTGAATTCATGGAAATCTTTACAACATGCCGACAACCGCGTGAGGTAAGGAAAAACCACAGAAGTGAAGAGTTACTTGCAGACACTGATAGAGGCAGCAAAAATGTAACGGACGGAGGTGGATATCCACTCGGTCGTTCGCACATCCCTCACCAAGTGTCCCCTCTCTAGGGCGGTGCAAGTACAGACACTTGTCAGAAGCACAGACCACTTTGTAAATGTGACGCTACATCCGTCTCTCCTTTTTATTCCATCAACCAGTAAGTCCTTTCTGCAAACCCCAAACTCTGAAAACCACCTACCTTTCGCATCTCCCTTGCCTCGAAGATCCCGCTTTGAAGGTCCCGCCTCTCGCCCTCAGGCCCCGCCCCCACGAGAGGCGGGGCCTGCGTGCCGACGCACAGCGAGCGTGCTGACGCCTGGGCGCCCCGCCCCCGCAGGCTCCGCCCGCCGGCTTGAACCGCGGCCCCGCGCCGCGGAGAGGCGGGAGCCAACGGCCGGCTCTGCGGGGCGGGGGGCGACGCGGGAGCGCGGCGTCGAGGGGCTGGGCGAGCCGGGGCCTGGGGCTGTGCGTCTTCTGGCCGAGGCGTCGCTCCTGCGCTGCCGCGGGATCGCAGCCGCCCGGCCTTCGGCGACCCGGGGTTCTGGGGCGCCAGCGGGCATTGTCTCCGCCGCCGGCGTCCCCCGAGGCTGACCCCGGACCATGATCGACTCGGTGAAGCTGCGCCGCGACTGCGCGGCCGACTTCTTCTCGCACTACGAGTACCTGTGCGCGCTGCAGGACTCGGTGCCGCTGCCCTCGGTGCGCGCCTGCCTGCGGGAGGGCGTGCTGGACTTCAATGCCGACCGCCTGCGCTTCGTGGACTGGGCGCCGCTCCTCAGCACCCTTAAGATTAATAAAGATCTGCCCCTCGTCTCCGTCAAGAGCTTCTTCCAGCCCTGGCTTGGCGAAACAGGTTTGTAGTTCCCGCCAACGGTGTTCCTCGTGTCCGTGCAGCGGCGCGAGATTTTAGACGGTGCCAGCTGGAGGCTGGGCGCCGGCACCGGTGCGCCCTGCCCGGGTGTGTGTGCAGCACACTGGGCGTGCGGCCTAGGAGTCTTACCAGCTCGGGGCCTCGGGGTGAGTCACTCAAGGCCTGCGAGTCTCAGCGTTCTCTTCCGTAATATGGGCTAATAGGACGTGTTGTGCATGATCATTGCAAAGATGCACCCAGTTAATGCTTGTAGAGCACTTAGTGCGGTCTGGGACATCATTAAGCCTTTGGCAGATGTTACCTGTTTTTTGCATGATTTAGCCTGATACAGAACAAAGCATTAAGAAAACTGATATGTCCCAGCCTTTTGCTACATTTCCTTTTGAATAAGACAAGACTGACACACACACACACAAAAAACAAAAACAAAACCCAAAAACAAACAAACAAAAAAACCAAAAACAAACAAAACCCACAAGTTTTGGTTTGTTTAGGTAATAGCATATATAGAAAGAACACAAATGGGAAAGGAGCCTAGGGTTTGAATTACAGGGCTTACACTCTGTATGGCAGGAGCAAGTTACTTTTTAATTTCTTAATTAGTAAGAAACAGAGACAGAGCATGAGTAGGGGAGGGGCAGAGAGAGGGAGACACAGAAACTGAAGCAGGCTCCAGCCTATGAGCTGTCAGTACAGAGCCCGACGCCAAACCGGCGAACTGTGAGATCATGACCTGAGCTGCAGTCGGACGCTTAACCGACTGAGCCACCCAGGCGCCCCTTACCTTTTTTTGTTTTTTTTTAATTTTTGTTTATTTCTAGGAGAGAGAGAGACAGCGTGAGCAGGAGAGGGTCAGAGAGAGAGGGAGTCACAGACTGAAACAGGCTCCAGGCTCTGAGCTGGCAGTCAGCACAGAGCCCGACGCGGGGCTCGAACCCACGAACCGTGAGATCATGACCTAAGCGAAAGTCGGACGCTTAACCGACTAAGCCACCCAGGCGCCCCAGGCGCCCCTTACTTTTAAAGTATAATCCCCGCACTTGTAAACTGACATTTCCATGGGTTGTTAAAGAATACACTTAACTGCGGTGAGCGCTGAGTAATATACAATTCTTGAATCACTATATATCACACCCGAAACTAACGTAACGCTGTATGTTAACTATACTGGAATTTTTAAAAATAAGTCAATACCTTTTACCCGTAAAAAAGAATTAAGCGGGTCATTTGTATAAAAGTGTACAGTGTAGGGGCGCCTGGGTGGCTTAGTCGGTTGAGCGTCCGACTTTCGCTTGGGTCATGATCTCACGGTTCGTGGGTTCGAGCCCCGCGTCGGGCTCTGTGCTGACTGCCAGCTCAGAGCCTGGAGTCTGTTTCAGAGTCTGTGACTCCCTCTCTCTCTGACCCTCCCTGCTCACGCTGTCTCTCTCTCTCTCTCTCTCCTAGAAATAAATAAAACATTTAAAAAAATTAAAAAAAAAAGTGTACAGTGTACAGCACCACGCAGTGCCAGAGACAAGTTTCCTGCCCTGGTGTGTCTCCTGTTGTGCTGGGAGAGGCAGCGAATAAACACAAGCACAGTAGTCAGGGCTCTGCAAGAAGTGAGCTCCGGCGCTGTACAGCTGAGAATGTTAGAAGGCCAAGTTCAGGGAGTGTGTCTTGGAGGAGCTGCCTCCTTTCTGAGGATGTGTGGGAGCTGCCCGTGCTCAAGTTTGAGAAATCTAAGAGAACATGGCAAAACCAAGAGGACTACAATTTAGGATTTAAAGAAGGCAGGGCGGGAACAGGAAGCCTCATGGGGGCCGCACAGGGAAGGGCCTCGTCTGTCCTGTTCGATGGTTGAATGTTTGTCCTAAAGGCTGTGAGAGGCACTCAAAGATGATGAGATGGACTTCTGATTTAGAAGCTTGCTCTGACCTCCATCTAACGGGCATGTTGATTGGGAGGAGGGTGAATTGTAATCCGAGAGCCCAAATTAAGGTGTAGAGAGGACTGACTGGATTTCAGAGATCAAAGAGACAAATGGATGGGGCCTGGTGACCAGTCAGAAAGGAGGGGAACAGGGGCGCCTGGGTGGCTTAGTCGGTTAAGCGTCCGACTTTCGCTTAGGTCATGATCTCGCGGTTCGTGGGTTCGAGCCCCACGTCGGGCTCTGTGCTGACTGCCAGCTCGGAGTCTGGAGCCTGTTTCAGTCTGTGACTCCCTCTCTCTCTGACCCTCCCCTGCTCGCGCTGTCTCTCTCTCTGTCTCTCTCCTAGAAATAAGTAAAACATTAAAAAAAAATTAAAAAAAAAAGAAAGGAGGGGAACAGCAAGCTTGGGTGACAATTTATAGGAGCCCCCTTCTGTGAGACACAACACAGCAGGAGGGGATTGGGGTCTGGGGTCAGGGAGAAGATCTCACTTCATCCTTAATGCTTTCAGGGGGCCCTGTGGGGCATCCAGATGTGTGTGCTACACAGCTCTGGGCCCCAGGTGCAGATCTGGGCTCCATGGGGGGGTGTTTGAAGGCAGGGGAGAAACTAAGGTACCCCACAAAGAAGATCCAGAAAATCCTACCCCTAAAAGATGATTTTTAAATGGACACATTTGAGTATGTTTACAAGCCAAGGCAAAGTAGCCAGCACACAGGGAAGGTATGAAGATTCAGGAGACGAAATAGCTACTGATTTTTTTTTTTTTTTTTAAATCTGAACCCTCGTCATGTGCCTGGCCCTTTTCAAGCTTCTAGATTTCATGTCACCTGTTATCTCTTCTGCGAGGACATTTCAGTTTATCCCCTGGCGAACAGAAGTCAGATTATTCTCCATGTCTTATTCAGGTTTAGGAACTGTTCTGTACCTCTAAAGGGACTTGACTTAACCAAAGTAATAACTTAGATATGGGTAGAAATTACAGTTTGAAGGTATCTCAAAGTCAAGGTCATTGTACTTAATCTTACCCAGTACTTCACATCAAGTGTATGAAAAATGTATCCCAGAGACCAATCTCTTCAGAATTCCTTCACTGAACCTTTGTTTTCTCTTGCATGCCATGGGTCCTGCCTATAAATTTTGTCCTCCTCAATCTGTTTATTCTCACCAGCTTCTAGGTGATTGTTGCTGCCCCTGAGCTCAGTTTCTCTCTGCTAATCTGCCTACTGGGCTTCAGTGATCTTCTAAAATGAAAATGTGTCCTTAAAATAATGCTTGTAACGGTGGAGCGCCTGGGTGGCTCAGTAGGTTGAGCTTCAGACTTCAGCTCAGGTGATGATCTCGTGGTTCGGGAGTTCGAGCCCCACATTTTTGTGGTGACAGCTCAGAGCCTAGAGCCTGCTTCAGATTGTGTGTGTGTGTGTGTGTGTGTGTGTGTGTCTCTCTCTCTCTCTCTCTGCGCCTCTCCCCCACTCATGCTATGTCTCTCAAAAATAAATAAAAATATTTAAGAAAAAAAATTTTAATGCTTATAATGGCTCAGCAGCGCAGGATCCATGGGTATTGGCTGCACAGCTTGTGTTTGATGCAGAAGCATGGAATCTGAACTGTGCTCTTACTAAAAACCCAAGGGGCTAGTTGGCCCTGTGGAAGGGGTGCTTTGTCTAATCTATCTGATTTAGGTACATTTTTCTAACTGCAGAGGCACCCTTACTGTGCCCCTGGCAGCCCCAGTCCTCATCACCTATGAGGTAAAAGCCTTGGGCTCTTTATCCTAGGCTGGTTTGGGCCAACCTCTCCATTGTAATTTCTGTCTCCTCCCCCTTGCACCCTGGCCTTTTGATGTCCCCACCTGCAGTATTTTCTGCGGCCACCAGGTGTCAGGCTTGGACGTCTTTGCACAGGGTTCATGCACCTGCCACTCAGACGTTAGGTGGTCCTTCTCTTCTTTCTAGATTCAACTTCTGCGTTATCTTGAAGCCATCACTTAGATATAAATTTTTGCTTTCACAGAACCTCCATGCACGTAGTTTATGTTTCTGTAACTCATGTGGTTGACGTTTTGAGTTTACATCTGTCCTTCAGAGCGGACTTTAAGACCAGGATTCATTTCTTGGCACAGAGTAGATACTTTCTAATGATAATACATGTCTTACCATAATTTTTGCTTTAGGTTCTGACAGGAATAAAGTTTGCCGAAGTCGTGTTCCTGCAATAAGAAGCAAAGATGTGACTTTCCAGTTATGTAAAGCTCTCACATGCTGTTTAAGTATATCAAGCGCTCTGAAGAACCTAGAGCTAAATGGACTAGTTCTGAGAGAGAGAGATTTAACTATTTTGATGAAGGTAAGCCGTCTCCAATGTCTCCTGCAAACATTGCGTATTTGCTTTAGAGGGTAAACTGAGCCTATAACGTTTGTAACTTTTTCTCCACCTTAAAGGGATTGAATAAATCGGCTACTTTGGTGCACCTGTCTCTCGCAAATTGTCCAATTGGAGATGGAGGTTTAGAGAGTAAGTTGCAATCTTGTTTAAGTCTCCTCCTGCCAGACTGATCTCATGTTTGCCTGCACGCATGTTAATTGCCATCTGTACCTTTTCTTGATGCTGGTCTACCTGGATTGTCTCTTGTGCCTATTCAAACCATGGTCTCATCTCACTTGTATGCCAAGTCTGTCATGCTACATACTCTCTGAACCAAGTCTACTTAAGATTATGTTAAACCACAAGCCACACAAATATATACCGGTCTGTGATTTTTGTGTTTGCTCACCTTTTTCTTTTCAAGAAATATTATAAGAAGGGAAATAGCCATATATAAACACAAAAAGTGATTATCTTTAAATAGTTAAAGCATCTAAATGCAATCCTAATTATAATGCAGTATGTTATGTACTAAAATAGGGAACATATGCAAAGGTCAGCAAACTCAGCGGCGTTGGTGGGGGCATATCATGGAAATAATCACAGAGAAGGGGATTACTGATTGAGGTCCTGAAGACTTGGTGTGTGTTCACTGTGGCCAGTAGAGTCTGGGGTGTTAAGGAAGGCTGTATTTTAATTTGAAGGAACTGAGAATTTGACATCTTCTGTCTTATATTGCTCTAGTATATTTCACAGCACTTAATAAAACTCTGGGTTTATAGTTGACATTTAAATTGATTGATAACTAAAAAAAAATAAATTGATTGATAACTGAGTTTGGGTTATATCACTGGAAATGAAACTAGGAAGGGTCTTAGACTTTTTAGATTTTTCCTTCATATGTCCCAAAAGATATATAGTACCTTTGGGAACAAAGTTTTCAGTGTTTGGAGTATTCATTTTTAGCATCAAAATAGAATTAAACTATTGCTATAAACTGGAATAACATTTTGTTGCTGACATATTTTAAAATTTTTTAACATTTGTTCTTGAGAGACAGAGATAGATCATGAGCAGGAGCGCAGGGAGAGACAGAGATACAGACTCCGAGGCAGGCTCCAGCCTCTGAGCTGTTAGCCCAGAGCCCCATGCGGGGCTCGAACCCACGAACTGTGAGATCATAACCTGAACTGAAGTCGGATGCTTAACTGACTGAGCCACCCAGCCTGTTGCTAACATATTTTAGAATCCATCAATTCAGCATTGCCTGGGAAGACTGTAGATAATGAATTTAAGAATATAGGTATAAACCTCCCATAGACTCAGAAACAGCAAAAATGTCAGGATCAACCAGACTGTATAGGTCCTTCAGCTTATTGTATGTGTGTTTTGTTTTTTTTTTCTCTCTTTTAGTTATTTGTCAAGGTATAAAGAACTCTCTCACTCTTAAGACAGTAAACTTCACGGGCTGTAATCTGACGTGGGAGGGAGCAGATCACATGGCCAAGATCTTAAAGGTGACTGTATGTTTAAACTTTCATCAAAACGTATTATGTAATTGAAACACATTTTAATTCAAGATGGCAGGTGTTGTTGTTTTTTTTTTTATTGTTATTGTTTTTGTCTTTCGATAACATGTGATTGCAGTTTTGGTTTTGTTGAAAGAATACAACCAGTTTTCAGTCTGTGTTTTGCCATTTAGTGAAGGTAGTTTACTTAATCCTAGAAATAAGAAATTAATATATAATACATTGTAAACAATCCCGTCATGTATTTTGAGTTATTGAAGACAGCCCATCACCTGTGATAAATAGTTGTTTAGAACGTAGCCACGCCCATTTGCTTATAGAGTGACTGTGGCTGTTTTCATCCTACCCCAGTTTTCAGTGGGGCTGAGTAGTTGCAACAGAAACTGTATGGCTCAAGGCTGAATATTTTACCTCTGGGCCTGTACAGAGTGAGTCCATTGACCCAGGATATAGAAAACCACAGTCAAGAGCGTGGATTCTGAAAACAAATAGCCTTGGTTCAGATGCCAGCTCTCCGATTTCATAGCTTGTGACCATGGACAAATTACTTTGCCTCTGTGCTTTGTATTTAATGAACTAATTTGTATAAAGTAGTGCCTGGAACATAATAAGCACCATGTAAATGCTTTGCTCTGATTCCCACTTGTTGCTTTTATAAGTTATTGTTAATAGAAAAACAGTACCAGTAATTTTCCATCATAGAGCGTCATAGGAACTTTGAGACTTTTGATGTTTGAGCATTGTAATAAGATTGCTTTCTTTCTTTATTTTTTATGTTTTTAATGTTTATTTTTGAAAGTGAGAGAGAGAGAGAGAAAGCGCAAGTGGGGGAGGAGCAGGGAAGGAGGGAGAGACAGAATCCAAAGCAGGCTCCAGGCTCTGTGCTGACATCTCAGAGGCTTGAACTCATGATCCGCGAGATCATGACCTGAACCATAGTAGGACGCTCATCTGACTGAGCCACCCAGGTGCCCCAAGATTGCTTTCTTTTAAAGTCAGTGTTCCCTGTTACCACATTTTATCTTATGAGTATATAGAAATGAATCTGTCTTTATGACCTTACCTCTGGTTAAAAATCAAACCATCAATTTCCTAAAGCATGTCAAACTGCCTTTGCATATTGCAGGCCTCTGAAGTTGGTGTTCATACCCTAAAGTAGTAAGCAAGATCCATTGGGTTCGGAAAAGAAAATATTAGAACCTCTATATTTATTTTTGTATCATCTAAAAAATACCTCGGGAGTTTATAATGTGCATAGAATATATGGACAGAACTCCCTGTGTATAATTTTTCAATAAATAAGATACGTGTTGCAGAAAGTTTCCTTGCAAGCTGGGCAATCAGGCTTATGGAGACCACTGGAGAACAGAATGAAAGAACTCAGAGCCTAGGCAATAACGAAATTTAGAACTAATTCCCTGACTTGGAGACAAGGAAAATAAAATTTACAGAATGTAATTGATTGTCAAAGTTTATATAACTAATCAGCTACAGGTCACCCAATGGCTAGAATCTAACTAATCACCGCCAAACTAGAATCTGGGTCACTGGACCCCTGAACTAGAGTCGACTGGTAAATCTTGTGCTTTGACGATGACATGATAAGCCATCCTAGTAAGGCCTCCCCCATTCCCTTATTCAAACGTCTTAATTTCATCTTCTTAAACCTTTGAAGTATCAGACCATGAGAAGGCACGAAGAAACGTGGGCTGGGAGTCTTCGTTATAGGAGACCTGACCTGGACTGTATGGCTGGTTTGAGGCGCATCACTTTGAATTGCAACACGCTCATTGGTGACCTTGGCGCAAGTGCTTTTGCAGAATCTCTCAGTGATGATTTATGGCTTAGAGGTAAATTCTAAAACGCAAAATATTGAATTTTTAAATGCTAACTGTGTTTAGCTTTTGACATGATCTTATGACTGTTGTCATAGGATTTTTTTCAAAGCCTTATTTTTCCAATACCTTTTATGCTTTAAAGCTTTTTAAAGAATTGGATATATTCTTTATAGGAAATACAGAGTAATAAGAAAACACAATTACCCCTAATCCTAATACTCAGATGTAGTCACTGTTCATTTTTGGTGTACTTCCTGGGTTTTATTTTTCTACAAATATACTCGTATACTTGAGAGACTAAAAACGTGGACTCATAGCATACTTACTAATTTATGCTCTTTTCATTAATGATGTACCCTCTGGTGCTCCATCATATTGATGTGCAACAGTGTGATCATTCTTTGCAATTAGACTTGACAGTTTGTGCTTTTCCCTGTCAGAAACAATGTGTGGTGAACACTTTGTTCCTAGGTCTCTGTATCCATTGGTATTACTTGTATATATTAAGTTACTAAAAGTGGAATGAGCTCATAACATGACATTTTTAAGACATTTATGGCATGTTGCCAAATTACCATACAGAAATTCTGTACCCATTTATAATCCACCTTAACAGCTTATATGAGGCCTCTACCTTCTACAAGCACTGGCTTGGGTCACTTAAAAACTATAAAACTGCAAAAGTTAGTAGCCCTCCCTCTTTTATGCAAGTAGAATTAATCCAAATTTTATAACTTTTTTTCATTGAATATAGTATGAGATACTCAATGAGTCAATAAATTTATATCTACCACATCATTTTTTAGTGACTATTCAGAGTTCCATTTTATGAATATGCCATAGTTCACTCAGCTTATTCCTTCTTGCCAGAAAGATTAGTTCTTTCCAGTTTTTCACCTAAAAACAGTACTCTCATGCACACTCTGGCCTACATTGTTTATCATTTGGTGAAATTCTTAGGGAGTTGCTGGGTCAAAAGGCCATGCACATTTTAAAGGTTTTTGTTTGTATGATCTTGACCTAATCCAACAGGACAATCCATTTTATTGTTTTAATTTGTATTCACTTTATATAGTAGTGACAATTAACAGTTTTTATTAATTTGCCTCGTTGGTGAATTGTATCCTCTGTCCCTTCTGTAGTAAGAGATTGTAAGGGTTGCATCATATCATTTCTGTGTATCTGGCTCATTTCTTTGTGTCATGCAGTTTTACAAGCCTCCAGTTACTTTGATGTAATGGTTTACGCTTTAATGATTTTTAGAGAAGGGCTCGTATGATAGCTTCCTTCTACATAATGTTTTGTATACCTGTGCTTTTGTGATGATCCCTTTGGTTTAAATGAACTACTAGTGTTCCTGATCACTTGCTCTGTTCTTTAACCTTTTAAAGAAAGTCTTCTTGACTATCATTCCTTCTTGATAAGTTCTTAGCATATGTTCCCTATTCACCCATTCTTTGGATTTGCTATTATTTACATCCTCTGAGACATCTTTCTTTGTCTCTTTTGTTCTAAAACTAACCCTTATCACATATCCTCTATTTGGCTTTTTCCTTTCAACTCATTTCAAAAATGATTTGGAGCTCAAGACCATATCAGAAGAATTCAGTGCTGTTGCTGAACTCCACTGGTCTTTGCAGCTGAGGCCCACTGCCACGAGCATTCTTGCTAATTATGAACTGGGATTCCTTTTGGGGTGTTTTTCACTCATAGACTGTTTACAGTCATTCTTCAACCATGTAATCTTAGAATATGTTCGGTGATTTATTGGTACTATGGGCAGGATAATTGGGGCACATCAAAGAATTTTTTATTGGATTTTGTGTTATGTGTGTGTGTACTTTGTATTATGTGTGCCTGTACCTGCTGTGATTAGGCTTGTACACAAATCTTACGCACAGGAATACATGAGAGTTGACTGTGTGTTAAATCTGTAGAGAGTTGGCAAGTGACCTTTTATCTTTCATCAAAAGCACTTGACCTGCAGCAGTGTGGCCTCACCAATGAAGGAGCAAAGGCTTTACTAAAAGCCCTGGAAACCAACAGAACTCTGGTCATTCTGGATATAAGGAAAAATCCACTTGTTGGTAAGTCACATCTTTAATTGATTAAAACAAATGGCCAAACAAAGAATTTATTCATGTATTGACAGTTTTTTAAATTTTATGTGTTTTGGGGCACCTGTGGTGCTCATTCGGTTAAGCGTCTGACTTCGGCTCAGGTCATGATCTCGCAGTTCATGGGTTCAAGCCCTGCATCGGGTTCTGTGCTGACAGCTCGGAGCCTGGAGCCTGTTTCGGATTCGGTGTCTCTTCCTCTTTCTTACCCTCCTCTGCTCACGCTCTCTCTCTCTCTCTCTCTCTCTCTCTCTCTCTCTCTCTCTCTCTCTCTCTCTCTCAGGAAAAAAACACAACAAAAACATTGAAATTTAATGTGTTTACTTTCCTAATGTCATACTTTTTCTAATCCTGTACTTCCCTTGTGGTTTTAGCAGATAATTTACTAATTAAAATCAATTGAAACTTGTAAATTGCTCTTGCCTGCCACTGTGTACAGACATGAATCTAGATAATGAACCTGCTTCCACCAAGAGAGCTATTTCCTCCTTGTGGGACATTTGCATTCTTGGAAAGAGTATTTCATTCATTTCTAAGTTTCTAAGTAGGGGCTGAATCCTTTCTGTGCTCCAGACAGAGGTTTTAGATGCTAGGAATGTGGCAGTGAATCAGATAGACAAAAGTCTTGCCTTCATGCAGCTTAGGTTTCAGTGGAGGAATTCAGGTAGACAACGAGCCAGCAGATAAGTAGTGTACTTTTAGATAGCAGGAAGTGCAAACACACCTTAATGTGAGGACATTGAATGGGGCAGTAGGACTGTATTAGATTTGTCGGGGGACAGCTTCACTGGAGAAATGACCTCTGAGGGGACAGCTGAGTGACAAGTGGTAAGGCATGGGAGACCTGGAGAAAGCACGTCCCAGGACCAGGAGGCTGTGTGTGCAGGTGCGTAGGTGGCAGGGTAGGTGGAGTATTAGGGAAAAGCACGGAGGCCGCCATGGCCGGAGCACTGGGTAAAGGAGAGCATGGTGTGCAGTGAGGTCACGTTGGTGGCCAAGCATGTGATCTTATAAATAAAGTCTTGGAAAGCCAGACTAAGGACATAGATTGTTCTGTGTTAGCAGAGGGCTTTGAAGTAGGAAAGGCTTGATCTGAGTAACGTTTCAGTAAGATGACCCCGGTGTAAAGAATGGACTTAGGAGTGAGCGCGGGAATAGAGAAGGGAAGTGGGGAGACCAGTCAGGAGACTATCACTCCAGTCAGGAGTCCAACTAAGGGCTGTTTATGGCTTAGCCTAAGGTGGAAGTTTGCAGCTGGTGAAGCAGTTGAATTCAGGTTGTGTTTTGAGGGTGTAACTAATAAGACTTAGGGACAGATCAGGTATGGGGTATGAAGAAAATAGTAATGAACAAGTCCTAGATGATTATGTGTGCAATAGGTTGGTACCATTCACTGAAAAAGGGGGGTTGTGGACAGGGGCAACTTTGAGAGACCATCAGGACTTTGGTTTGATGGTTTAGGTGCCTGTTATGTATGTATCTAAGCATCTGGAAGGCGCCTAGACTCTGCTTTTTATCCAGAGGTATCAAAGCCACTTTAAGAAACAAAATATCTAGACTTTATCTCACTGCTGGCAACATAGAAATCATTGGGGACATTAAGGGAGAAGGCATACTTTTATCTTCGGTTTTTGAGGAAGAAATTAGAATACTCAAAGGGGGAAATAGGTCTGTAATTACACAATGTGGGTTTTATATTTACTTTTATGTGAAAAGCAGTGATTAATTGGCTTTTGTTTTTAAATGGGGATAGCCGCTCATTGGGAAGCAATTACTGTAATTTCAGTTTTACTTTATTTTAGATCACTCTGTGATGAAAGCAGTTATTAAGAAAGTTCTCCAGAATGGAAGGAGCGCCAAGTCAGAGGTACCATGTAGTGGTTCTCTAGGAAGAATTTTTCTTTAATTGCATGTTTTTCTTTTTTTCCCCCTTAATAAAACTATCAAGGCATTTTTCTGCCATCTTAAATCAAAATGTCAAATCATATGGCTTTCTGTTTTTGAAAAAATTGTGTGATTCTTTAATATGGGGTCCCAGATATGCAGATTCCAAACCTTTTATTACTTAAAATATCTGAACTTCCAGTTGAGATCAAACCTCATAAATTACCTGTAACTGAAGTGAGTATTTGTTATTTCTCTTCCAGTACCAGTGGATCACTTCTCCATCAGTGAAGGAACCATTCAAAACTGCTAGACAGAAAAAGAGAACTATAGTTCTGGGAAGTGGTCGAAAAGGGAAAGCTACTATTAGAATCGGTAACTCCTTCTAGCCTGGCTTTTTAGCACTACTAGTGTTAACACCTGCTATGTGTTCAGGGTGCTAAAATTGAAATCTCTTCTCATTGAATGACATTGAAGGTAATAAGCAATATTGACTGCATGCAGATTAGAAAGATTGTAAATGTTTTATACAGATTATGCGAATTTATAGAATGTAGAAATAACTTTTAAAAAAAGATGCTAATATTTCCATCTTTTTAGTTAAGCAACTTTATGTCCCATAAAAAGTTCATTATTTTGAATGTATTTCTTTGTTAAGATTTTCATTTTCTCCTCCTATTGTCTATAACATAATTCCATGTAGCTTAAGTATAATTTGCCATTGTTCTATTTTCACTTCATTTTATTTTAATTTTAAGTGTTTATTTTTGAGAGAGAGAGAGAGAGAGAAAGAGCACACACACGTGATCTGAGGAGGGGCAGGGAGAGGGAGACAGAGGATCTGAAGCAGGCTCTGCACAGTCAGCACAGAGCCGATGGGCTCAAATTCACCAACTCTGTGCTGAAGTCGGACACATAATCCACTCAGCCACCTACATGCCCCCTTTCACTTCATCTTAAATTAAATTAAAATTCTGTATGACTCATAGTTATGCTTTTTAATATGTTCACAAGGTTTCATTGAGTTGATTTGTCTACCTTTTTAATTAGTAAAAAATTTGGGGTGCCTGTTTGGCTCAGTCGGTAGAGCATGCAACTCTTGATCTCAAGGTCATGAATTCAAGCCTCACACCAAGCATGGAATCTACTTAAAAAAATAAATAAATTCATGAAAAATTAGAAGTAGCTTATATATAAGTAATTTTAATCATATTATAAACATGTTCATAAATATAACTTTTTTTATCATTAAGAGATACATGTTTTTGATTCTCCATTAGTCAACTTGTTTGCTCAACAAAATATTAGATAGGAATTAAGTGTTTATTAAATCAAAAAGCTTACAGGTTTCTACCAATTTTTATTTCAAAACAGTGATATTTTAGTAGTCAGTCAAAAAGTGTATACAAGGAAGTTGAGATTTGTGATATCACACTAATTATATATTATTATTAAAAGTTTACATGATGTAAACTTTTCATAAAAGTGTCTTAAGTTGGGGGTGCCTGGGTGGTTCAGTTGGTTAAGCGTCTGACTCTTGATTTTGGCTCAGCTCATGATCTCATAGTTGTAGGATCAAGTCCCATGTCTGACTCTATGCTGATCGTGGAGCCTGCTTAAGATTCTCTCTCTCCCTCTCCATCTGCCCCTTCTCTGCTGGGACACACTCCCTCTCCCTCTGTCTCTCTCAAAAGAAAAAACTTGGTATTTTGATATAATATTGGAAATAGAGTTATCTATAGGAGAAAATGTATATGTGTCATATTTGGATTTTTGTAATTTTAATATGTAGAGGTATATAACAGGACTTTGTGAAACAAGAATAAAACTTAAAAATTTTTTTCTTAGCATAATTAAACAAAGTGGAAATATGACTGAAGTTTATAAGCTCACTGAGCTGTTTTAAGAGTAATTTTATTTCTTGGACTTTTTTCTATATTTGCCTCAGTTATATGGAGACATAGAGGTAAGCCAAATCGGTGGCTCGCTATATAGTTAGATCCAGGTGAGTATAGGGGTTGAATAATTGTGTGAGTTGTGTCATATTCATATTGTAATTATGTGTGCAGTAAGAAGATAGGAACTTTTATGAGATTTTTTAAAAATCTCCTAATAAGTATAAATTCTTTGGGTTTTATTTAAAAATTGTCTTTGCATTAGTTTCTGAAAGTAAGGGGAAAGACGTATACATACAAACCACATAGACAGTGAACATTTTTTACTTGAGAGTAATAAGTTAAAAAAACAAACACAGCACAAGATGAATGGAATTTCTATATATATTAAGAGGCATTTAAATGTATCCCGAGAGTGGGGCGCCTGGGTGGCTTAGTCGATTGAGTGTCCAACTTTCACTTAGGTCATGATCTCGCGGTTCGTGGGTTCGAGCCCTGCGTCAGGCTCTGTGCTGCCAGCTCAGAGCCTAGAGCCTATTTCAGAGTCTGTATCTCCTCTCTCTGACCCTCCCCTGCTCATGCTGTCTCTCTCTCTCTCTCTCTCTCCCCTAGAAATAAATAAAAATATTAAAAAAAAATAAAAAAAAATAAATGTATCCCAAGAAAACATACAGGGTTACATGGTGATTACCAGTAAGCCTCCCCCTATGAAATATTTACACTGTATTACCACTTACACTTTATTTCGCATACTTTCCTGGTGCTGCTAAAGTAGTATTGTGAAATAGATTTGAAGGATGAATATAACCAATCTATATCACTTGTTTTCAGTAACATAGAAAAAAATAAATCTTTACGTGTAAGTCAATTTCAATATATGGTTTATTCTAAATAAAGTGTATTAGCATGTAGGTCTAGTTTTTGTTACCAAATATTTCATAAGGATACTTGACCCCTAGATATTGACATCTAGGCCAAATCTCCTTATCTTGCTCTTTTATCAGTGGGTTTATTTCTTTTGTTTTCTATATGACACTAAATAAGTCATGATGGTCAGCAGACTTGCAGAGGGTAACATTGACTCGTCTGCCTTTTATAAGCTTTCAGTCCTATTACTTTGATCATTTTCACATAGAAAAATTAATCTTAAATTGAAATTTTGGTCTAATTCAGATCCTGTCTGGCAGGAATCACGGATATATCAGTGTTTCTCTTATCATGGAACCTCAGAGATACCAAAGCTATTCTGAGAGTCAGCCAACTGAAAGTTTCTGCGTGATACAAGAAATGTATCGTGCGCGTTTCATTCTCTGGGATATATGTTTTATTTACTTTTGCATGTTTTGTACATTTCATGTACTTATATTTTAGTTACAATGATAACTTGTTACTGTAGAGAATGTATATATTTAAACAGTACCGGGCCTATGTAAAAACATTTTTACAAAGTCTTGTTATTAATGGCTTTTGCATCGTTGCCCGGTGCCTGTTTATTCTTGTAGAAGCGTGAACATGTGATGACTGCTCTGTCGCCCTTTAGCGCATCCTGATTTTTTCTTTTCGTGCTTTTGCAAACATAGGATTGGGTACAAAGAAACCTGTAAGTAATGGAAGAAAACACTGCCTTGGTAAAGAGTACTATGCTCCTGAACCGCTACCTCCGGGCGTGTCTGGTTTTCTGCCATGGCGCACAGCAGAACGTGCAAAGAGGAGCCGGTAGGGCATTTTCATTCCCTGTCTCGTCACAGATCTTCATTTTGGAGCTTGTATTGCATGGGAGGTCTCTAGCGGTTTCTGTGAACGAAAGGCGGTAACTCCCATGTGATTTCTGCCTAATGAGTCCTTTCAGGAAGAAAAACAAAACAAAAAAAATTATAATTGATAGTTTCAAAGTCATTTCTTAAGTGTCACAACAAGGAATCCAGAGGAGATAAAATTATCCCCACTTGTGCAGGTCATAAAGGTTTCATTAAAGGCACTTGTGACTGAGCCAGGCCCTACAGTGCAAGAGGAAGAACTTGGATTTATAGGAATAGGGAAAAAGACATTTTAGGCATGGGCGATAGTTTAGTGCAGAATGGATGGGGGAGTATGAGTTAGACTTAATCTAATTTGGTCAACTGGCTTAACTCACTTTAGTGAATCAGATTTAGTAAATCAAACTAGATATAACTAGTTTTAGCTGCTTGCTTACTTGGCAATAACTGTGCAGAATAATTTTGGTCGTCAACATATAGACATCTCTTTCCATGGTTAAACCATAATTTTAGGCTTGCTGAGTGTATCACTTTGCTATAGAGTATTTTCAAGTAACTTACATGGTAGTGTTCAAGAAATTGAGGGTGAGCAATTACTTCGAGAAACAAAGAATTGATTTTAAATTTTAAGGCTTGAAGTAGGTGTGAGGTAAATTAGCCGTTATGTTGATGAATGTAATCTCCATTGGACAACTGACTGCTACACCTTTTCACAAACGGTGATGTGAATTATTGTTGTGTAAACTATAGTTCCAAGTCCCCAGCCTTGCACTGTAGTTTTATAGCTTTGTGGTTTCGTATCTTCTTCTTGTGACATTTAGTAATCTCGAGTCCCTTCTGACCACACGGAGTTCTCAATTGGAGAACGATTATCAGTTAAAGAAGTTAGATTGGAAATCCCAACCATCCTGAACATAGGAAGTGGAGTCGCCTCTCAGGTTCAGAGAGTCACAAGTCAGTTTGCTAAATTCTGTTCACTTTTCTTCATAGCAGAGCCTCCCCAGTCCTTATTTTGAACTTACTCATGTTAATATGCAATTCCTATGTATTCTTAACAGTATTATTGTACATAATACTACTAGGTTGTGTTAATTGAGGTTAACTGGTGATATATTCACATCAAAGTGTAACTGAATTTGTTGGTATCTCCTTAGGGGTTTTCCGTTAATCAAGACTCGTGATGTCTATAATCACTTGCAGGTATGTAGTTTGCATATTTACAATATATAGAAAGTTGAAGTGGGAAAGGTGGGAGGGCGTTCTCTTTGCTTTTCAAACTAAATGGGAGCTCCTGGGTGGCTCAGTCGGTTGAGCGTCTGACTCTTGATTTTGGCTCAGGTCGTGATTCCAGGGTCGTGGGATCCGAGCTGAGCATGGAGCCTGCTTGAGATTCATTCTCTCTCCCTCTCTCTCTCTCTCTCTCTCTCTCTCTCCATCTCTCTCTCCCTCTCTCTCTCCCTCTCTCTCTTCCTCTCTCTCTCCCTCCCTCTCTCCCTCCCTCTCTCCCTCTCTCTCTCCTCTCTCCCTCTCTCTCTCTCTCTCTCTCTCTCTCTCTCTCCCTCGGCCCCTTTCCCCTGTCTCTCTCTCTCCCTCTCAAAACATAAAAGAATAAACTGAACAGAACCTTACAGGGAACATCTCCCTCTCTGAAATGAGTCCATATGCACCTTGTCATCATGCTTTCCCAGGGACGCTGCATAGTTGTGTGAACATGGCGCACACTGGGGCCCTTGTGGTTTCACCTGTGAAGAGGGAAGCCATTTCTCCAGCTCACAAGCCACCTGTTACCCAGTGAAACAGATTTGACATTCCTCACCCAATGCGTGGAGTTGCGATTTTCAAGAATGTCCTTCTGTTTTTGAGAAATGTTATTTGGGGGCTGTATATAGAAGTTCTGGGTCCTGAAAGCAAAATAAAGAGGCCAGTCCCAAAGCTCCTGCTGTTTCAGAGCACTTCTCCCTCCCTCACCCACCCACGCCACACACTCCCCCTGTCCTGACATCTCCTGGTCTGAAAACCAGCTCATCCCCTCAGAGCGCCAGGTTCTCCTCCCCATTGCCCTGGGAGACTACATAGCTGCTCTGAATAAGGTCACACTTATGTGATTGGGGGAAGAGCCCCCGGGTGTGAGCCCTGCCCCCCCACCCCACATGCCCGGAAGAAGGGGCACACACCTCTTTCTGCCATTGGGGTTTTCCTGCACTGGCAGACTTGCTGCCTGTGGTCAGAGTGATATCCTAGTGACTTGTCCCCTGTGCAGTTTAGGAATCCCAGTGCACCTCTTTTTAATCTGTAAACTCTTTATGGGGTGTGACCAGGTCAGTTTTCAAATGTTTGGAAACATCATGTTGAATTGCATTCCAGTGGCATTGAAATTTGGCAGGAGAATTACATTACTGTTACCCTAGTTTTGGCTTAAGATGGCTTAAGGATGACAAGATGTTTTTGACTGGTTAGTTTTGTGAGTGTATAACTGATTTATTTTTTAAAATTCTTGTGTTTGGCATTCATTAGATACATTGACTTTCAAATTATTCTTCTAATTCTTCTTTATCAGTCCCCTACTGATGGATTTTCCTCCAAAACTGTATTTTCTTCTAGACTTTTTGTGCCTAATGGTGGAGAATAAATTTCTTGTCTACAGTGTAAAGTTGATCTGAGAAAAATGTTGACCCTGGCTCCTCACTTGGCTTATGTGAACGAAATTTTATAAAATAATATGGGTGATTTCAAATATTAATTATAACAACAGAATTCTATGCAGTAACAGCAAAAATAAGTTACTGTCACTGTATTTTGTCATTGCCTGTTTTAGACTAAGGAGCAGCAGAAGACATTTATAATGACTTGATACCTCAGATCACTTTTGTTACGTGTCCTTTAATATCGGTATCTGGGTTTTGTTATCTCTTCTACAACCTCGTCTCCTCTCTCTAAGCAATCGAATTTTCCTGTGACGGTGACAGTAGAGAGTCCTTCTTCCTCTGAGATTGAAGAGGCCGACGATTCCTCTGAAAGTGTTCAAGAAGAGCCTGCAAAAGCCAGTTTAAAACAAGAAGCACTACAGGTACAGAGTTATCACTTTAAAGATACAGAGATCATTTTTCAGACTGGTGGTGGTTATCTGGCGAAAGCCTGATGACACCACTGGCTAAGCTCGCGCATGGGTCCTGTCTTCCCCTCAGTGGTTCCTCAGCTTAGAGCAGGGTGAGAAGTAGACGTTTGAATTCTGAGAAATGAAAATCAAAACATGTCATCAGTAATATATATTTTCCTTTCCTTAGAACCATCGGCTATTAGTTGTAGAGAGAACTTTAATGATGGTCAGATAAACTCAAGGGAACAGACTTTTGAATGAATGCAGTCAGCTGATTTGATATTCTTACTTTACAGATCAGGAAATTGGAAGTCCTCGCTGAACCCTTCTTTTTGTAATAGGAAAATATGACCTCATTTTTAATAAAAAAGTTGAAAAGATGATTTGGATGTTGAGAGTCCCCCTTCCCGAATTAAAAAAACTCAAGAAGTTATATTGTATTGCCTAATAAACCTGACCTCTAATCTCATCTGCAATTTCCGTTTGTGTGGACAGGAAAGAAAAAATTGGTTTTTATAACAAATTAGCTTCTCAAAATACCATATTTATTTTATTTCAACTTTAATGCAGAGCTGACCTTTGTAGTAAATTATGGAAACCTCGTTTGGGAGGGACCTTGTCTTTTTTCTGCTACAAAGTCTGCATTTAATTTCTAAGAATGATGTAATATGGTTTTCTTTTACTGTGAAACTTGACAGGTTTAAAACTGGTTATCTTGTTATTGTAGGACAGTGGAAATTACTATTTGATTTTTTAAAAAAAGATTTTTATTTTTTTAAGTAAAATTAATGACAATAAAATAGACAAATTAAGACAAGTACTTTGAAAATGATGAAGTGGGGCCTCCTGGGTGGCTCAGTCGGTTGGGCGTCTGACTTCGGCTCAGGTCATGATCTCATGGTTTGTGGGTTCGAACCCCACGTCAGGCTCTGTGCTGACAGCTAGTTCGGAGCCTGGAGCCTGCTTCAGATTCTGTATCTCCCTTTCTCTCTGACCCTCCCCTGCTCATGCTGTCTCTCTCTCTTCCTCTCTCTCTCAGAAATAAATAAAACATTTTTTAAAAATTTTAATAAAAATTTTAAAGAAAATGATGAAGTGTTAGAGTGGGAGGAATGTGTAGCTGATACAGAATTACCCCATTCAGGGAGCCTGGATGCCTCAGTTGGTTAAGCATCTAGCTCTTGATTTTGGCTCAGATCAATATCTTGTGGTTTGCAAGATCAGGTTACCCATCAGGCTCTGTGCTGACAGGGCAGAGCCTGCTTGAGATTCCTCCTCCCCACCCTTCCCCCACTCATGCACAGGTATACATGTGTGCACACATTCTCAAACTTAAAAAAATTACCACTTTCACCTTATAAATGAGCAATTTGTAGCACTTGAGTACTTTGTTACCAAGTTGCAGAGTGACAAGATGACCCTGGACAATCTCATTTGCATTCAAGGTCGTTTTAGATATGGGTTCATTTCCTGCACCAAGAGACTAGGGAGATTGTACTTGCAAAATGGACTCTGGGCATTGGGGAAGACACAGGATGTTAGGAACTGTAGTTAGGAAATAGCTGATTCAGGATGTGTTGAGGACCCTTTCGGCTCTTCTCCAGTTTGACAAGACACCTTGAAATGATGAGGGGGTCACCTGAGTGGCTCAGTCGGTTAGGCATCCGACTTTGGCTCGAGTCATGATCTCACAGTTTGTGGGTTCAAGCCCCGCGCGGGACTCTGTGCTGACAGCTCAGACAGAGCCTGGAGCCTGTTTCAGATTCTGTGTCTCCCGCTCTCTCTGACCCTCCCCCGCTCATGCTCTGTCTCTTTCAAAAATAAACATTTAAAAGTTTTAAAAAAGTGATGGTATTAAAATTCTTATGACTGTAAAAACCCACAACAGTTAAAAGGAGAGATTTCAACATATTTTGCAAAGACAGAAGACAAGTACAAGAGCATGAAACCAGAAACCGAGGAAAACCATAACCTAGAATATGCACAGAGACGGGCTGCAACCGAGGGGAACCTGTCCCCCAGGCAGAGATAGCTCCAGCCCCAGGTGTGCGTGCGGGAGAGAGGGGGGAGTTCGTTAGAAATATGACTGAGACAAGGAAAGCCTGTGGAAAGTTCTTAATTGGGAGAGAGAACTTTTGTTCCCGCCCTATTCTCCTAAAATGAGATTCTTTTACTTTAAATTTTTTTTTAATGTTTTTATTTATTTCTAGGAGAGAGAGAGAGACACAGTGTGAGCAGGGGAGGGTCAGAGAGAGAGGGAGTCACAGACTGAAACAGGCTCCAGGCTCTGAGCGGGCACAGAGCCTGACGCCGGGCTCGAACCCACGAACCGCGAGATCATGACCTAAGCGAAAGTCGGACGCTTAACCGACTAAGCCACCCAGGCGCCTCGAGATTCTTTTACTTTAAAAAGAACGGGGAGACCTAAGGCACCTGCTGTGTAGTGTTGTCTCCTCACACATAAGAGAAGCCAGTCCATCATGAGTTTCCAGGGACCTTTCTTCTCTCAGTTTGTTTGGGTTTTTTTGTTTGTTTTTTTGTTTTTGTTTTTTGAGAGAGAGGGTGCAAGTGAGCAAGGGGCAGAGAGAGAGAGAGAATCCCACAAGGGGCAGAGAGAGCGAGAGGAAGTGAGAGAGAGAAGTGGGACTCACCCGAAGTGGGGCTTGAGCTCACAAACCATGAGATCATGACCTGAGCCAAAGTCAGATGCTTAATGACTGAGCCTCCCTTCTCTCCTTTTTTCACAGTCTACAAATGACCGTGGTTCACCTGATAATTGAGTTACAGCACGACAGGAGAAAAAAAGTAAAACGATATACCTAGTAGGACCAGGGCCTATGTTGTGTAGTGTCTCTCAACAGAAAATGTAGAACAGAGTGTAAATATCAGCTCTGACAATGTAAAAGCTAAGTTTGGAAGGAAAACAGGAGATGGACAGAAGGGGGAAAGGCATGAATGTCCTCATTGCCCAAAATGGGGCGTTGAGTTTACAGTTGATAAACAATACAGGTTTTCAGGTATTTTACTGCAAGTGAAGAGGGCATGAACAGTGGGAAAAGTAATGGTGCCATGACCTCACCGAGAGGAGTGGACACAGGAAAGAGTGTAAATGATCTGACCTCTTGTTTAGTAAAGCAGGAAGTTAGCAGTGTCTGAAATTTCATCATGGCATAGCCCTGTAAGTTTGTTACTTGGAAATGGAAAAGAATTACAAATCAGAATAGGTAAAACCTTATGAGAAAAGGCAGTCAAAACAGCTAATAACAATGGGAAAGAGGGGCGCCTGGGTGGCTTAGTCGGTTAAGCGTCCGACTTTCGCTTAGGTCATGATCTCGCGGTTCGTGGATTTGAGCCCCGCGTCGGGCTCTGTGCTGACTGCCAGCTCAGAGCCTGGAGCCTGTTTCAGTCTGTGACTCCCTCTCTCTCTGACCCTCCCCTGCTCACGCTGTCTCTCTCTCTCTCTCTCTCTCCTAGAAATAAATAAAACATTTAAAAAAAAAAATAATAGCAACGGGAAAGAGACCAATCCCATTAGTAGCTAGAGAAAAAATGAACTAAAGCCAATACGAAATGTAACTCCAATCACATTAACAAAGAAATGTCTGATAATAACAGATACCCTAGCCCTGCAGCGTAATAGGAACCTCACACCCTGTACACATTTATATGGGTGTATAAACAGACACTGCTGCCTTTGAAAGCATGTAGCACTGTCTGTTAACTAAAGGTGTATGAATACCCCGCGACCCAAGGAGTTTTCCTCTCCCCCACCCACTCGGTACGCGTACTAGAATAACGGGTGCAGCAGGACGCGTGCACGTTATTGGCACCAACTGAAAACAACCCTAGTGTCCCTTAAGAGCTAAAAATTAAATTAGGTGTGGGGCGCCTGGGTGGCTCAGTCGCATAAGTGTCTTGCTCTCGGTTCCGACTTGGGTTGTGATCTCACAGTTCAGGAGATGGAGCCCCGCATCCGGCTCTGCGCTGGCAGGGTGAAGCCTGCTTGTGAGTCTTTCTCTCCCCCTCTCTCTCTACTCACACACCAGTGCACCCTCTCTCAAAGTAAATAAATAAACTTTAAAAAAATAAATTCTGTGTATTCAGAAAGTAGTAACATTTCATGAGCCAGAGCCCCTGGCTTTTTAAAAACAGTGTTGGCTGGAGGACTGTGTACACTGTGCTTCTCTTTATGTGACGGCAGGAGGTGGTACCACCAGTGTATTTTAGGGGTGCGTGCAGGTAAGGGATGACGGCGGTCTTTAACTCTGGAAGGAGGGAAGGTGCTTGTTACGGTAAAAGGATGTGGTGGGTTTTGAGATGCTGACAAGCTGTATATGCAAGCCTGAGTGCTGGTTACGTAAGTAAGTGTTCTCTTTTTATTTGTGACACTGCCAGTTTTGTTCTACGCACTTTTTAGTATGTGTATCGTATTTTACAGTTAAAACCTGCTTAAAGGGGCGCCTGGCTGGCTCAGTCAGTGGAGCACGTGACCCTTCACCTCAGGGTTGAGTTCAAGCCCTACATTGGGTGTAGAGATTACTTTTAAAAACCTACTTAAAGAAGGGTTGTCTTGGGGCGCTTAGGTGGCTCAGTCAGTTAAGCATCGAACTCCTGATTTTGGCTCAGGTCATGATCTCACGGTTTGTGAGTCCAAGCTGCACATCAGGCTCTGCGCTGACAGTGCAGAGCCTGCTTGGGATTCTCTTTCTCCCTCTCTCTGCCCCACCCCCAGTCCTGTGCTTGCTTTCTCTCTCAATAAATAAACTTTAAAAAAAAAGAAGAAGAAGAAGAAGAAGAAGGGTTGCCTCAAGGGGGCTGGATGTGTGAGTGAGATGAGAATATTTGATTTTCAGTCCTTCACTGCTGTTTGCATTCACATATATTCATTAGCATATGCACATGTTACTCATATAATCCTCATAAGAACTCTGTGATGTGGGAACCTGTCTTCATTTTATAGATGAGAAAATAGAGACAAAGTTACTATGCTTGTCCAACATTATATAGCCAAGAGTCAGGTTTTAGTCACAGATTCGGAATAGTTTTGTTTTTTTGCTTTGTTTTTTTTTGTTTGTTTGTTTTTAGAGAGATCATATGTGAACTTAAGCAGGGAAGGGTCAAAGAAAGAAGGAGAAAGAGAATCCCAAGCAGGCTCCATGTCCAGCTTGGAATCCAGTTCGGGGCTCGATCTCACGACCGTGAAACCATAACCTGAGACAGAATCAAGAGTCGGATGCCTAACCGACTGAGCCATCGAGGAATTGAAAAGAGAAATTTAATTGCTAATTATAACCAAAGCAATGCATATTGAAGTAAATTGGGAAGTTTTCACCTATCCAATTAGAGAAAAACATTCTGTCTTTTATACACATAGATCTTGTAGTGGCACAAGTGTTCCTTATTCAGCAATTTTTTATTGTGTGCTTAGTGCTAGGCACGTGGGCTGAGATAAAACACCCCCTGCCCCTAAATTTCTCGCACTTTAAAGTGAGGAAGCAAGCCACCAGTTATAGTAGAAGATAGCATACCAGGTGACACATTGCTGAAAGCAGTCTAAAATGTTAGGAATCTTTTGGAAAACAGTTGGAGATCAGTATGGCAGAACCTTCAAAATGTTCATTTGCCTCGATCTCAAACTCATTTTTATGGATTTATTGACAGAAAATTATTCCTACATATGGGGGAAAGGCTTTATGCATAAAAACAGGTACTTAGTTTTATAATACTGAAAAGTTGGAAAGAATTTAAATGTAAAGGAATGGTTACATGGACCGAGAAGCCTGCTCAATGCAATGTTTTGTAGACCATTAAAAAAAGCAAGGTTATGAATCCCCTGATTAGATAAAAAATGATTGATTTGATGGTAAATGGAAAAACAGTTGAACATAAAATTATTAGTACAGTATGATGGGAGCTTTGTTCCAGAAAAAATCCCACTAGTCAATGAATAGAAAGGGAAGGAGAGTAGATGACAAGAAGGCACATTTCTCCAAAACCTGATGATTAGTCTTATTTAAGTAAGAGAATGTCAAGCAATTTTACTTTCTAATTATTTGCTTCCATATTTTTTTAAGGAGCATGAGTTACTTTTGTAGGACAAAGGTATACTTTTTCGTGAAAATTTAACATTATGTTCTAATTCCCTCCACTAGGGGGAGAAACTATTTCATGTAATGACATGAAGTACTCTAGAACTACCTGAGAGGGGAGTATCTCAGTCTGCTATCTCTGTGGAACTAGTTTCTTGTTGGCTTATTTGTTTAGAAGTTCTGGGGAAAAAATTTTTAAATATTAAAACCATTATACAAGTATTAGAAGAGGAATTCTGTAATATTTTTCCTTTGTCCCCATTAAAGAATTTGAGAGGTTCCTGGGTGACTTAGTCGGTTGAGCATCCGACTTCGGCTCAGGTCATGATCTCACAGTTTGTGGGTTTGAGCCCTGCATCTGGCTTTGTGCTGACAGCTCAGAGCCTGGAGCCTGCTTCGGATTCTGTGTCTCCTTTTCTCTGTGCCCCTCCCCTGTTCATACTCTGTCTCAAAAATAAATAAATGTATATTAAAAAAAAGAATTTGAAGTTAGTAGGTTAGTTTTTTATTTTTTAAACATATGTTGAGTGTAAAAACATGTGTTCATTGAGCAAATTTTTTTAAATAATGAAAAACTTATTAAAGAAAATAAAAGCCACCTCTGCATATACAAACATCTCAACTAGCCTTTTGTCTTACAGGAGCACCTGGGTGACTCAGTCAGTTGAGCATCCAACTCTTGATTTTGGCTCCAGTCTTGATCTCACGGTTCGTGGGTTCAAGCCTCACATCGTGGTATCTGCTGTCAGCACAGAGCCCACTTCAGATCCTCTGTCTCTGTCTCTCTCTCTGCCCCTCCCCTTCCTCAAAAATAAATAAATATTTAGAATAAATAAATAAAGCTGAAATCAAGGCGTCAGACATCAAGACCCCAGTCACCTTTAAGGCGCCACCTGATTAGGTCAGACCCACCAAAAGTAACCTCTTAAATTCAATTAAAGATCAACTTATTTGAAGGACCTGAATTACAGATGCAAAATGCCCTTGCTGCAGCACCTAGATTAGCATTTACTTGAGTAGCTGGGAGGACTGTAGTTCAACAGGTAGGAATTGGAGGGGCATAGAATTCTGCCAACCGCAAGTAGTGTCCCCCACCGCAAAGACTTGACTGTCTTGTTCCTGGAAACCGAAAGGGAGTTTACCAAGTGCATACTACTTTATTGACGTTAGTGAAAGGAAAGAGCGGGGCGCCTGGGTGGCTTAGTCGGTTAAGCGTCCGACTTTCGCTTAGGTCATGACCTCACCGTTCATGGGTTCGGGCCCCGTGTTGGGCTCTGTGCTGACTGCCAGCTCAGAGCCTGGAGCCTGTTTCAGTCTGTGACTCCCTCTCTCTCTGACCCTCCCCTGCTCACGCTGTCTCTCTCTCTCTCTCCTAGAAATAAAACACTAAAAAAATTAAAAAAAAAAAAAGGAAAGAGCACCACCTCTGTAGGCAGGCATGGCGCTCAGCCTCCTCACTGCAGAACTTGGCTCTACAGCTTAATTAGTGATGTGGTCTTCGGTGTCCTACGCCCCTTGTCTCTGCCTCAGGGTTTTCAAAGTGTTTACTTTTTACTTTTTAAAAATTTTTTTTTAATGTTTATGTATTTTTGAGACAGGGCAAGTCGGGGAGGGGCAGAGAGAGATGGAGACTCCGCACCTGAAGCAGGCTCCAGGCTCTGAGCTGTCAGCACAGAGCCCAATGTGGGGCTCATACTCACTAACCACGAGATCATGACCTGGGCCAAAGTCAGACACGTAACCGACTGAGCCACCCAGGTGCCCCTAAAGTGTTTACTTTTTTAAAAATGCATTGAATCTACAGTTACATAATTCAGGTAGCTTAGCCATGTCATTAAGGTTTCCTTTTATAAAGGGACCCATAAATAAAAGTAGAATTTTCCTTTCTTCGCCTTAATTTTAAAAAAGTAAGATAAATATCTGACTTACTACATCAAACACATATACCTTTTATGGTGAGCTGCCACAAATTTATTTTGGAAAGCGTGGGATTCAAGTTAAACTTTTTTTAGTGTTTATTTATTTTGAGAGACAGACAGAGACAGAGATCCCAGGCAGGTGCCGTTGCTGTCAGCACAGAGCCCGGCATGGAGCTCCATGTCATGAACCGTGAGTCCATGACCCGAGCGAAATCAAGTGTTGGACGCTTAATCGGCTGAGGCACCCCTCAAGTACGTGTTTAACATTGCTAATTTGATATATTTTGGCAGTTAATTTCACTAACATGGTATGATATCATAAGTAATAGACTGTAATCCTTAAGTCTTGAGTTCACTTCTGGCTCTGCGCCTAAATCCTTGGTGAGATCTGTACCTGCAAAGGCTTTTGGATCTTGTGCTCTGAATTGTGTATAATACTTACTCTATTGCTTCTCACTAGGAAAAACTGGAGGCATGTCTAAAGCAGTTAAAGGAGGAAAGAGTAATAAGGCTGAAGGCTGATAAACGAGTCAGTGAGGTAAACAAGTTTTTTCTTATACTTTTGAGAGTGTTTTGGTTTTATTTTGATTTTATTTGAAGCTATGTACTCGCAATTTTTAAACTTTAAAACTGTAACATGTTGCACACTGTTGTACGTATGAATCTTTGTATTATATTTAGTGGTCATATGATCTCTATTCTGGAGGACATGTTTTTAAAATGTTAAAATCTTAGGGGTTTTTTTTGTTGGTGTGTGTGTACTTTTATGTGACTTTTACTGTATTTTCTGTTCCCGATGCTTCAATTAGAGAAAGCAGTTTTGCATATACTGTATTTACAGTAATGTAAAAGACACCATGAGATTGTTTACTATCAGTGAATTAGAAAAGTGAGTAATTTAAATAAATAAGCATGAAACATTGTAAAACTGCTAAGAATGCAGTGAAAGATAAAAAATATATATTCTGAGAATTACATTAGGCTGATGTTCATGGACGTAGGACATGAGCTAAAAAGTTGTATGCAAATATATTTTATTATCATAAGGTGAGTTTAGGGAGAATTTTTGCAAGTGCATACGTTGGATTGAAGGACATTTACTCATTCAGTAAATGTTGAGCAGTTGTTAAGGTAAAAGGTGCATCATGAACAAAAGGGCCTTTCTGAGAAATACTACAGTTAGGCTTGCTTATGGTTTTAGATGAATAGATGTTGATGGGGTGGGAATGTCCAAGGGAGGAAATATCTTTAAGAAGCCAAGGAGAATATTGATCATTGTACAGTTAATAAGTTGGGTATGATTTGGGACTTTTAAACTTAAGCATTTAATATTTTGCCCGGTAAAGTTAATCCTTAACGTCCAGCCAAGTTGGAATATGCTTTGCTCAAGTCAGACGATCTTCCACTTTCTAATTTAAAGGGAACCATAAGCAGCTAATTTTCTAATGTAAAATGAGGCTCTGTTATGAATATAAGCAATTAGAAAAGTGATCTTTTCAAAGATCATGACTAAAACAGAACTTTATTTATATACCATCTGAGTGTTATATAGGAAACTTTATCAGATGTTTCTGGATTTTGATTATTATCTGATGTGGTCTCTGTCTACTGGTGGAAAGTTATGTTAATTACAAATTAATTACATTTGAAATGTTTAACTATTTTCTTTTGATGACAGTGCGAGAAAATCATGTCAGACATTTTTCAATCTTTTATAGCTGGAACATGAAAATGCCCAATTAAGAAATATAAATTATTCTTTGTCTGAAGCCCTTCATGCGCAATCCGTGACAAATATGATCCTGGATGACGAAGGTGTTTTGCGCAGCATTGAGAATTCTTTTCAGAAGTTCCATGCTTTCTTGGATCTCCTTAAAGATGCTGGGTTAGTTAATTTCTCTCTATTGCATTATTCCCTTTGCAACTGTAATGATGGTTGCTGAGGAGCATGAGCAGTTTTCATTGCTTCCATCATTTTACTTGGGGTGTAACTATATGTAAGATAGTGGGTTTTTATTTTTTAATGAGGACCTAAATTTTCAAAGAAATGCAAAATGGTAAACCTGCTTTGGTAGTGGAGAGAGTTCATTATAAAGGAATCACCTATAAATTAATTTGTAAGTATAGGTTTTGGTAAAGACTAAATTGAAGGTAATTTTACTTGAAAATATTCCAGAATGCATAGGAATTTTCCTCCCTGTTACCATTTTCCTTGTAAAATAAGTCTGAATTAAAGCGATTTTGGGGGATGCCTGCATGGCTCAGTTGGTTAAGCATCCAGCTTCGGCTCAGGTCATGATCTTGCAGTTCGTGGGTTGGAGGCCAGCATTGGGCTCTGTGCTGACAGCTCAGGGCCTGGAGCCTGCTTCAGATTCTGTGTCTCCCCCTTTCTCTGCCCATCCCTGCTCATGCTCTGTCCCTGTCTCTCAAAATTAATGTTTAAAAAAGTTTTCTTAACTTAAATAAAAAATAAAGCAATTTTTATCCTACATATAAAAGCCATCATTAGTAGTCTTCAGGGCAGAGATAGATCGGTCATTTCCAACCAGAAACGATTTTGCTAAGAGAAGTTATCCAAAGAGCGAATTGGAGATTGAACTTGATGAAGTGATGTTTTGTAGGTGAAAGGGTTGGTGTGGGGAGGGAAGGAGCAAACACGTTTTTGTAGTGAGGGGTGAGGTGGAAAAGAAGTGGGGATGAGGTGAGGGACAGTGCACTAGGTGCATGCTAGAATCCGAAGCGTTGTGGTGGAGTGGGCCAGACGTCGCTGGGGGAGGAAGGAGTGCTTCAAGGACTGGATGATCTGAGTCCCAGGGCATGGTCTGGAAGGGCTGAGAATTTAGGAGAGAGTGGGGGCTTGTTTCTGGGGTAGGATATTGGCTTTTAAGATTTTAGAAGGATTTCATGAGTGGGGGCGCCTGGGTGACTCAGTTAAGCCGTCTGACTTTGGCTCAGGTCATGATCTCACAGTTTGTGAGTTCGAGCCTCATGTCAGAACCTGCTTCAGATCCTCTGCCTTTCTCTCTTTGCTTCTCCCCAGCTTTCACCTCTCTCTCAAAAATAAATAAACATTGAAAAAATTTTTTTTATTTTTTTCAATGTTTATCTCTTTTTGAAGGAGAGGGATATAGAGCGCGAGCAGGGAGGGCCAGAGAGTGGGAGACACAGAATCTGAAAGCAAGTTCCAGGCTCTGAGCTGTCAGTACAGACTCTGATGTGGGCGTTGAACTCATGAACTGAGAGATTATGACCTGAGCTGAAGTCAGACACCTAACTGACTGAGCTACCCAGGCACCCCGAAAAAAATTTTTTTAAGAAATATTTCATGATTGTAGGTATGTGGAAATCTAAGCTGCTCATATGCAATTATAACAGTCTTTGCTTTTTTCTCCTTTTCTCCTCTTGTCCAGGCTCGGTCAGCTTGCCACCATGGCTGGTATAGATCAGTCAGATTTTCATTTACTGGGTCGTCCCCAGATGAATTCTACAATGAGTGGTCTGCCTAGAGAAGAAAAGAAGGCACCTGAAGAAGAAAAACCAGAATCAAAGCAGAACTCCCTAGGACACGTGCAGAACATCCAAGTGAGTGGACAAAACAGAACTTAGTGATCCTGAGAGTGATGAGCAAAAGGGAATTAGAGAGTCAGAGGGAAAACGAAGACAATCTGTCTCTAGGAATCCACACGCCTGCGAGCCTCTTTGGGGCCCTTTCTCAGTCTGAAGTTAGTAAGTTTGTGCCCATTTCATATTACTGTACAGTTGTAAATGAGAAAATGGGGAAGCCTTTTGAAAATTTATGATGTAAAGCAAACTTTCCTCAGTGAAGACAGAAATGAAACATTAGAGTAAATATTCCAAATTTTAAATTGTGTAAATGTCTGTTCTATTCATATTTCATCTAGGTTTCTATTTGTATGCAGACAGCTAACAATGAAGGAACACTAATGAAGGTACAAGTGCTGATACAGATAATTTTTTTTAAATAAGTAATCCAGACATAACTGACAGACGGGGTGTTCTGGTTAATCTCCCAGTTACGGGAATGAGAGGGGGAAGCCTGTCCGCTTTTCCCTTGGCCTTCCTTTCCCTTGCCTTCATCTCCCATCTCGGCCAGCCTCGGCCAGTCTTGGGAATCGACAACTTGAGAACACAGTCCCATCACAGATTGGCTACTGCTCACATGTTTCTGGAGGAGAGAGAAGAAATTAATTTTCTTAGGGAATAAGGCTTTCTTATTTTTTTAATGTTTACTCATTTTTGAGACAGAGACAGAGCGCGAGCACAGGAGGGGTAGAGAGACAGGGAGACACAGAATCTGAAACAGGCTCCAGGCTCTGAGCTGTCAGCACAGAGCCCGACATGGGGCTTGAACCCATGAACCATGATATCATGACCTGAGCTGAAGTTGGACGGTTAACCGACTGAGCCACCCAGGCGCCCCTCTAGCTTTATTATTTTTAATGAAAGAACAGGAAGTGAGTAATAATTACCCTAGACCATAAAGTCTGAAAATGTAGTAGACGTTGCCTTGGATATAGCTAAGTTAAGTTGGGAATCACCTGGCAAGATACAATTAGAAAAACACTGGATCTAAAATCTTCTGATTAAACAACTATCTGTCTTAATAATAAGATCATAGAGTAACATTAAAGTCACAGACTCTACTTTTTAATGGGTGGCTTTTTCATCACTGAATTTTTGTTTTGTCTTCTTTTGTTTTCCCTCCAGTTTCAGAAAATTACAAGTGATGCTAGAATTCCTTTGCCTCTTGACTCCTTCCATGTCCCCGTCTCCACACAGGAGCCCTTAGAAACTTCGAGAGACAACCTGGGATCCCTGCCCAGTGAGCAGCGGCAGGAATCTTTCGAAGAATTCATTGCTAGAACGTGTTCTCCGTCAGCAGATGTGATACCTGGAATTGGCAGCCAAAGAAAAGACGACGAATTATCCAGAAATAGCAGACCTTCTTCAGAGAAATTGACCAAAACAGGTGAATATACCAAAAAACACTCTGCTAAAAAACAGTTCAGAAATGACCTGCATTCCTGCTCTGACTCATCCATACATTGGAAAAGTAACAGAATCGGGCAAGATGGTTCTCTGGTTAACGAACCAATTAAAAGCGAGTCTTTGAAAAATTCCATTTCTGTCAAGAAAGAAAGTAAAATAGTGACTCTTTCATCGAAGAGAACTAAAAGTAAACTCAATCTACTAGAACACTCTGAAAGTGATACTCTTGGATCTGACTTTGAAATTCAAGAAAGCATCCATAGTGTATCACACCTGACATAGGTCTAAATCTTTTGAAATTATGTTTTTGCCTCCAAATTGTAATAAATTTCTTTTATTTTCATTGTGGCATATGGTGTCTTAAAAGATGGTACTGGGAGCCATTAGAGAAAGGTTTATCTAGTCTTTTTATTGTAATGAAACTTTTGGTGTATTTTTTCTTTTCGACACTGTACACCAGTCATTCAACAGGTGTCTCCTGAGAGCCTAGCACACGCTATACCATTCTGGGCTCTCTGCTTTCAGCGGAGAACAAAACAACACCTGTACTTTTGCAGAGCGAATATTCTGTAGAGGCAGAAAAAAAATTAATGAAGCAGGGTAATAGCACTAGAAAGGGATGAGGTAATAAGTGGGATAGTTTTTTTTTTTTTTTAATGTTTTTATTTCTAGGAGAGAGAGAGAGAGAGACAGCGTGAGCAGGGGAGGGTCAGAGAGAGAGGGAGTCACAGACTGAAGCAGGCTCCAGGCTCTGAGCTAGCAGTCAGCACAGAGCCCGACGCGGGGCTCGAACCCACGAACCGCGAGATCATGACCTAAGCGAAAGTCGGACGCTTAACCGACTAAGCCACCCAGGCGCCCCAATAAGTGGGATAGTTTTAACGTGTGGTTAAATGTGGAAATACTATAAATCACTTGGCCTGAAGACATTGGTGTGACCTAAATCATAATAACCAAAGCAGCAAATACTGACCAAGGTACTTAACCATATTTATAGATTACAGCAATCATATAAATATAAGGTAGGGCACCATTTTATGGATGAGGAATCAGATAATGTGAGTTGCTCAAAATTACAGAGCTTTAAGTAAGTGGTTGAGCTGGGATTTGAACCAGAACCTGTGCTCTTAATCTCTTTGTTGTCCTGTTACCTTGTTAAGAGTGGAAGGGCTTGAGGAGGCCATGGGAGAGAAAAGCCAGTGAGCGCTGGAAGTGCACCGTGGGACCAATAGAAAGCATACGCGCCCCTCCCCCATCTGGGTTGGGATTTTAAAGGTAGAATGTGCAGGGTGCCTGGGTGGCTCAGTCGGTTAAGCGATCAACTTTGGCTCAGGTCATGATCTCGCAGTGTGTGAGTTTGAGCCCCGCGTTGGGCTCTGTGCTAACAATTCAGAACCTGGAACCTGCTTCAGATTCTGTGTCTCCCTCTCTCTCTGCCCCTCCCCCACTCACGCTCTGTCCTTCTTGCTCTCAAAGATAAATAAAACATTAAACAAAAATTTTTTTTAATAAAGGCAGAATATGTAAGGGTAAATGAATGCATGTCTCTGGACTAAATTATGCCTTCCTGGTAAAACATGCGTAGATAAGTCCTGAGTTCAACCAGACTGTGACTTGAGAGGTAAGATCAGAGAAAAGCTGGAGTATCAGGTCTCTTCTAGAAGGTCTTGCCTGATTGATACCCAGAGGACTATGACACTACTACTAAGTTCTTGAATCATGGAGTGACTGCTATTGGAAGAAAACAATAAAGAGATGTAGTCTTGGCCCTTACCTAACAGTAGACTGAAAGTAGAAGACACACAAGTAGAGGCATTAATACTACATTTTCCATTCTGTGATGGGATTGCTAGAAAACGTAGCCCATGTTTGAGGAAGAAGAAAGAATTGGAAAGGTCATCTAAAGAGGTAATAACTAAGCTGAGCATTGAAGGACTAGTTGGAAACTGGTGAATACTGTGAGGAAGGGAAAGGATACTCAAGGTGTAAGGAACAGCATAGGCAGAAGTATAGAACCAGGAGCAAGAGAGTGGTATGTTCGGGGGATGCCAGATGAACATTTCAGAGTTCGTGGAATATCATCAGGCAGTGGCCTTACAAGCCATGTCACATGGAGCTGGTTCTTTCTGAGGAAATAGCTGATAAAAGGGTTGAAGGGTGGGGGCACCTGGGTGGCTCAGTTGGTTAAGTGTCTGACTGGCTCAAGTCGATCTCACGGTTCACGAGTTCGAGCTTGGCATCAGGCTCACTGCTTTTAGCACAGAGCCCACTTCAGATCCTATGTCCCCCTCTATCTGCCCCTCTCCCATTTACTCTCTCTCTCTCTCTCTCTCTCTTAGAAATGAATAAAATATTTTAAAAAGAAACTTAAAAGGGTTGAAGAATGGAAATGACATATTGAGGGTTGCATGTTAGATCGTGGATGTTCAGTAGAACATCAGTTTGTTGAAGCACAGAGATCAGAGATGATTCCACACACTTCTGAGGAGCATTGTTGTTTTTTTTTTAATAAAAATTAAAAACTTCCTCCCCTGTCTTTATGAAAAGGGTTCCATAGACAAAAGTAAGGGAAATCCTGGCTTAAATAAAGTTAAGCAGGTTTCTCTACAATATGATTTCTCGGGGCTGCAGGAGGCTAATGGTGATTCTGAATTCCAGAACAGGCTTAAGGTACGGTACACATCCCTCTTCAAATATATTTGATTATAGAATCCTTTTTTAAAAGGAGTGTCTAACGGAGCGCCTGGGTGGCTCAGTTGGTTAAGCGTCCAACTCTTGATTTCGGCTCAGGTCATGATCTCACGGTTCGTGAGATCGAGGTCTGTGCTGAGAGCACGGGGCCTACTTAGGATTCGCTCTTTCTCTCCCTGTTGCTGCCCCACCTCAAAAATAAATAGGCTTAAAAAAAAAAAAAAAAGCATCTAACAACCAATTCTACCAAACACCAGTTTGGGAACTTCTGAATTAGTCAACAGCAAGAGTAAAAATGGTCTGAAATAAGATAATCTATGAAGGGAGGAAATAAATTTGAATTTTATTTAGAAAACAAAATAAGCAAGACTTGGTTGTAAGAGGTAAGGAAGAAATAGACAGAGGCCAGACTCCCACTTGTGTGACTGAGGTTGACTGGTGATGTCCTTGAGGTCAGAAATAGGGGGTGAAGAACTATACTGGGGAGAAGACTTTAGATTTGGATGTGTTCAGTTTCAAAGCACCTATAGAATTTAGGAGAGGACAGGTAAATAACGACATGCATGTGAAGTCAGGGAAAGAGACACATTTGACTGTTGTCAGCACATATGAGCGATAGTTAAAATCATGAAAGTGGTTGAGGTCACAGAAAACTGTGGGGACTATCAAAATCCTAAGTCCTAAGCAGAGAAAGGATTTTGAGGAGAGCGGTCCTACCATTTCAAGGAAGAGGAAATAGGTAACAGCGTCCTGCTGCAGACAATGTAAGTGTCCCCTGGATTTGGTGGTTAGGGCCCTGGCGACTTTAGTGAGGGCAATTCAGTGACGTGGCAGGTGAAGCCAGACTGAGATAAGTTGAGGGGCAGGGCTGACCCCGGGGGACAGTGAAGAGTGGGTGTGGGATCCTCCTTAAAGGAGTTTGGACAAGAAGAGGAAGCAAGGAGTCAAAAAAGAATTTTTTTAGAATGAAAGTGACTTAAATGTTTATAGGTTGAAAGGAAGGAACCGAAGAAAGGAGCTACTGAAGATGTTGACGGGTGAGCAGCTCAGCTGTACCTCAGGATCCCAGGAGCCGGGAGCATGAGTGCTCTTAGGACAGGCAGAAAGAGATGTGAGCAGATGAGGGTGTAAGTCATTTGAACCCTCAGTGAATTGGAGGTGTCTCGCCCACATGCACGCAGTGAAAACGATGAGATAAGTAATGTAGACAATTGGGGACACATGGAAATATAGTAAGGCGAAAACAGGGATACAGTCCGTACTACAAAGTACCGAAGAGTAACTTGTACTCTTCAAGTGAGATAAATTCTGGCAAGTTTGGGGAATAGAGCATAGGGAAGAGGTAGAAGTTAAATGAATTTTATGCTGATCACCTCAGTTTGCTTTTACCACAGATCTTTAAAAGACATACGTACTTTGGCTCAGGTCATGATCTCACGGTTTGTGAAACCGAGCCCCACATCCAACACCATGTCGACAGCGTAAAGCCTGCTTAGGATTCTCTCTGTCTCTGCCCCTCCCCTGCTCATGCTGTCTCTCAAAAAAAAAAAAAAAAGTATGCATACACATTACAGTTTTAAAATTCTTGCATGTTTTATGTGTTTTTGTAATCATTTTTTTTTAAATGTTTTATTTATTTCTAGGAGAGAGAGAGAGAGCAAGAGAGAGAGAGAGAGAGAGAGCGTGAGCAGGGGAGGGTCAGAGAGAGAGGGAGTCACAGACTGAAACAGGCTCCAGGCTCTGAGCTGGCAGTCAGCACAGAGGCCCACGCGGGGCTCGAACCCACGAACTGCGAGATCATGACCTAAGCGAAAGTCGGACGCTTAACCGACTAAGCCACCCAGGCGCCCCACTTTTTGTAATCATTTGAGATGATTTCATTAAGAATTAGGGGCGCCTGGGTGACTCAGTGGGTTGGGCATCCAACTTCAGCTCAGGTCATGGTCTCATGGTTCATGGGTTCAAGCCCCGCGTCAGGCGCTGTGCTGACAGCTCAGAGCCTGGAGCCTGTTTCTGATTCTGTGGCCCTCTCTCTCTGGCCCTCCCCTGCTCACGGTATCTCTCTCTCTCTCTCAGAAATAAATAAAACATTTTTAAAATTTTTTTTTTTTAATATTTTTATTTATTTCTAGGAGAGAGAGAGAGACAGCGTGAGCAGGGGAGGGTCAGAGAGAGAGGGAGTCACAGACTGAAACAGGCACCAGGCTCTGAGCTGGCTGTCAGCACAGAGTCCGACGCGGGGCTCGAACCCACGAACCGCGAGATCATGACCTAAGCGAAAGTGGGACGCGTAACCGACTAAGCCACCCAGGCGCCCCACATTTTTTAAAAAAGAATATGGGGGCGCCTGGGTGGCTCAGTAGAGCATCCAACTTTGGCTCAGGTCATGCTTTCCTGGTTTGTGGGTTCGAGCCCCACGTTGGGTTCTGTGCTGACAGTGCAGAGCCTGGAGACTGCTTCCGATTCTATGTCTCCTCTTTCTGCCCCTACCCTGCGGACGCTCTCTCTCTCTCTCTCTCTCACAAGAATAAACACACACTAAAAAAATTAAAAATTTTAAAAATTAAAAAGAAAAAGACTCAACAATATGGATGTTTTGTTGTTTAATACTTTTTAGCACTTTGATGTTAAACTTCCAACACTGCACCTGAAGCAAGGTCACTTCCCTGAAGGGCAGTATTTTCATTTGGGATAGAGAAAGTTACAAGCCATGTTTCTTTACTGAGAAGTTTCTGTGTCATTTACTGAGTGATTGCCAGAGCATATGAAGTCTATGCAAAGAGGACCTTTTGAGGTTTTTAAAATAGTGTCAGATGTGATGATGTAGCAAAGAATTTGTCATCCTGCCCTAAATCCACATAATTACTCCTGGTCAAAAATTACTATTTCATGTCTATCTGGTACTGTATCCAGGGATCCGTCTAATTTCAAATGGATATTTATAGAATAATCCCTAATCTCAAGATTATAACACTTGATTTTCAGAGGATTGGCAAGATAGGATTGACGATTAAGTTTTTTAATATTCTGATTATAAACCACATGCTAGAGCGAATCATTTAACAGAGCTGGCTGAACACATTCTTTTACTCTTCCAGAATCTCATTGAGATTATTAGAGAAATATTAAAACAAAAATAGATTAATAGCAGAGTTGGAAAACCAGAAAATGAACAATATGGAATTTCTAGAAGATAAAAAGCACATTATCAAAGGATCAGTTAGTTATCAGGAGCAGAACAGCTAAGCTTCCATTCCGTGCATCTTTGAAGCACCTAACTGGGGAGTTTAGAACCAGGCTGAGACTAAGAAATCAGCTCTCTGAAGTGGGAGCTCTGGCACAGGACATGCTGAGATTGGAGAGTGATGTCACCCAAGTGACTATGAGGAGGAACTGAAGATGAGCAACTCACCCACTCTCTCTGGCTGTGGAGACCAGCCACTCCCTTGATCATCACCAGAGGCACCTGTGATCAGAATTTGTGTTCACTGAAAGTCAAACAGAATTATTTGGCTTAGGAAAAGCACTTCAAACTGTGGCGATAGGTCCACATCTATAAATACACCAAGAATCATCAGATTTGAAGAAAACCAGTAACAGAAAAGGAGACTGCAAATTACAACAAATTAACCTGCTTAAGAAGGTTGTTCCTAGAAGAAACAGAAGAAATTTAAAAGTATGATTAATGAGGCGCCTTGGTGGCTAGTCGGTTGGGCATCTGACTTTGGCTCAGGTCACGATCTCACGGTCCATGGGTTCAAGCCCCATGTCGGGCTCTGTGCTGACAGCTCAGAACCTGGAGCCTGCTTTGGAATCTGTGTCCTGTCTTGCTCTGCCCCTCACACACTCATTTCTGCCTCCCTCCCTCTCCCTCTCTCTCTCTCTCTCTGTCTCCTAAGAAGAAATAAAACATGTTTTAAAATTTTTTAATAAAAGTAAATAAAAATATAATTAAGATCTTCAGAGAGTCGTATGGATATGGTATCCCTAAAGAATAAAATGCTAGGGGGGCGTCTGGGTGGCTCAGTCGGTTGAGTGTCCGACTTTGGCTCAGGTCATGATCACACAGTTTGTGAGTTCGAGCCCGCGTTGGGCTCTGCTGACAGCTCAGAGCCTGGAGCCTGCTTCGGATTCTCTGTCTCCCTCTCTCTCTGCCCCTCCCCTGCTCAATCTCAATCTCTGTGCAAAATAAAAATATTTTTAAAAATTAGTTTTTCATTAAAAGAAGAATAAGATGCTAGGAAAAAGAAATCTTTCGCTTCTGGAAATTAAAAATACGATTATGAAAAGCACTTGGCTAGATCACAGAATGGGTTCAGCTGAAGCTTAAATTCAGGAAATAGAAGCTTTGAGAGATTCCCCCTCCAGTTCTGCCAAGGGATGAAAGAAAAAACTTATGAAAGAAAAGTGAGAGCCATCCACAAACAGGCATAGACTAATTGCACAAGCACACAGATACTCATGGGATTAATGAGACGACACAGATTTTGGTATTAGATTTCTTAGCAACAAAAAGATTTTTCTGTAAGAATTACAAAGCAAACTGAACAATGAATCCATAAAAGGTTTTACATTAAAGAAACTGATGATGCCATGTGACCCGCCATTCTCCTTTATAATCATGAGACGCCTATAGTCAGAAAAAGTCGAAACATTCATGCATAAGGGAAAATAAAGTGAACTCCATCTCACCCTCAACCTGGGAGTCAGCTGATGAAGAATCACTATTTACAATACTCTTGGTTGCAACCTAAGGAAAAAGAGACTAATGCAGTCAGCCAACAGGGAACTGAAAGCTTCCAAACACCTGCCACTTCTCACATTTCATTGGCCAGAGTGTCTCACATGACCGTGCTCAAGTTTAATAGAGCAGAGAAGGGTGAACTTACCATGTGCAAAGACAAGGAGAGCAAGGCAAATATAAGTCAATAATAGCTACCAAACTACCAGGAATGGGGGATGTAATTTAAAAATCCAAGAAAAGTCAGGGAAGACAAACAAAAGGTATTAAATAAGACTAGATGCTTTTTTCACAATAAATGTTGAGTAGGTTAAATCCTCAAATTCCTTAGGCTTGAGTAAAAACATAAAGTCTAACTGCTCATTATTTACAAAAAGCAAATCTAAAAAATATATCATGGATTATAAAGAAACAGATAAAAGTATACTAGGCAGGTGCTGACAAAAGTGTATGCGGCTCCGTTGATTTCTGGCTAAATAGAATCCAAGATGAAAACCATTAAACGGGACATAGAAAAAAATTCTTTTTGACTAACAGAAGGTATAGTTTTGCAGAAAGCCTTTATAAAATACTGTTTCAAGGGCACCTGGGTGGCTCAGTTGGGTAAGTGTCTGACTTCAGCTTAGGTCATGATCTCGTGGTTCGTGAGTTCAAGCCCCATGTTGAGTTCTGTGCTGATGGCCCAGAGCCCAGAGCCTGCTTCGGATTCTGTGTGTGTGTCTCTCTCTGCGCCTCCCCCACTCACAATCTGTCTCTGTTGTTCTGTCTCTCAAAAGTAAACATTAAAAAAACCAAAAACAAAAACTTTTTTATACACCAGCAATAACCAGTTAGGAAATGTATGGAGGAAAAGATCCCATTCATGTAGAAATAATGTCCACAGAGAAATGTTAAGGCCAGTATGAAAAAAGAAATCTATGCTGAAAGAGATAAAAAAAAAAAAAGACTGCCAATATGAAGAGGCATGCCACATTTCTAAGAAGATGCAACACATTAAATATGTCCGTTCCACCAAATAAACTTATAAATTCAGAACATTTTCATATAATCAAAGCAAAGCTTTAAAAACAGATGGAACAACCTAATTACAAAGCTCATCTGGAAGACTATACACAAAACAATTCTGAAATCAAAAGAATCCAGGAAGCCAGAGTGAATGAAATCATGGGGTTCTGGCAACAGTCGAATAGGTTAAAGGCACAAAACAGAGAATCTAAGATAATGTGTATATTTGGGAATTTAATACTTGAAAAATGGCATTACAAACAGGTAAGGAAGAGTTGAACTATTCAGTAAATGATGTTGGGATTACTGATTACTTGGAAAACACTTTCTTCTTTCATTTCAAGGGAAGGAAGTAAAATCCAGGTGAATTAAACATTAAAATATAAAAATAACTAAAAGAAAATATTGGAAAACAATTTGTGGGATGAGGAAGGGCCTCCTAAAGAAAACTCAAAACTCATATCCATAAAAGGGAAAAAAACTGATTTGACTCCATTAAAATATATCAAAATATATGCAAATTAAACAAATAGGAGACAAAGGATTGGGAAAATATGTGAAACATAAGAGAAGGTGAAATATCCCTAATATAAAGCACCTACAAACTAGACCAAAAAAATGGACAAAAGATATAAATATTTTTGTAAAGAAAAATAAACCTAGGGGCGCCTGGGTGGCTCAGTCAGTTAAGTGTCATGATCTCACGGTTCGTGGGTTCGAGCCCCGCGTCGGGTTCTGTGCTGACAGCTAGCTCAGAGCCTCGAGCCTGCTTCAGATTCTGTGTCCCCCTCTCTCTCTGACTCTCCCCTGCTCGCTCTCGCTCTCTCTCTCTCTCTCTCTCTCAGAAATAAGAAAAGTTAACATTCAACTTCATAAGAAATCAAAAATTGAAATGAGATACTGTTTTTCAATCCTTGAAGTGGCAGATATGAAAAGACCGGTAAACAGCTATTGCGGGAGATAATGTGCATAAAGAGCACTCTCATTGTTGAAGGACATCTAAGCTGATACAGCTTTTTGAATGGACAATTCGATGTTGTATATCATTGTATGTGTTATGATATGTAAACTGTGCCCAGACTCTGATTTAACAATAGTTATAAGCAGCCAGCCTAAAGAAATATTCACGCAAGTGTCTTAAGAGTCAGGTAGAAGAACGTGTACTGAAGCATTTTCTAAAATTATAAGAAATTAGAAACAACATAATCGTACATAAATGTGGAAATTATTAAATTAGTACCTACCAATTCTTACCATGCAATACTCTGTAGCAGATAAAATAGCAGCTTTGTGGTGTGGGCATGGAAGTATTTTTAAGACCTACTGACGTGGGGCATCTGGATGGCTTAGTCAGTAGAGTGTGCAATTGTTAAATTTTTTTTTAAGGTTTATTCATTTTTCAGGGACAGAGAGAGGCAGAGCATGGCAGGAGGTGGGGGAAAGGAGGGGCAGAGAGAGGAGACACAGAATCCGAAGCAGGCTCCAGGCCCTGAGCTGTCAGCACTGAGCCCAACGCGAGGCTCAAACACATAGATTGTGAGATCATGACCTGAGCTGAAGTTGAACACTTAACCTACTGTCCTACCCAGACACCCCAGTAAAGCGTGCAATTCTTGATCACGGGGTTGTGAGTTTGAGCCCCATGTTGAGTATAGAAGTTACTTGAAAAAAGAAAATCTTAAAGACATACCGATATGAAAAACAAGTTCCACCATAATTCTTAATGCACATTGTTTACACGTATATGGCTAAAATCCTGCTTACATATACATAGCGCACATGGGTGTCTGTGTGCACCTAGAAAATATTCAGTAATAGCTTCTGCACAGCAAAGGAAACAACCCAGAAAATTAATAGGCAACCAACGGAATGGGAAAAGATAGTTGCAAATGACATATCAGATAAAGGGTTGATATCTAGAATCTATAAGGAACTCACCAAACTCCACACCCGAAAAACAAACAACCCAGTGAAGAAATGGGCAGAAGATATGAACAGACACTTCTCCAAAGAGGACATCCAGGTGGCCAACAGACACATGAAACGATGCTCAGCATCGCTCCTCATCAGGGAAATACAAATCAAAACCACACTGAGATACCACCTTACGCCAGTCAGAGTGGCTAAAATGAGCCAATCAGAGAACTCTAGATGCTGGCGAGGATGTGGAGAAACGGGCACCCTCCTACACTGTTGGTGGGAATGTAAACTGGTACAGCCCCTCTGGAAAACAGTGTGGAGGTTCCTCAGGAAACTAACAATAGAACTCCCCTATGACCCAGCAATAGCACTGCTAGGAATTTACCCAAGGGATCCAGAAATGCTGAGGCATAGGAGCACATGTACCCCAATGTTCATAGCAGCACTCTCCACAATAGCTAAAACATGGAAAGAGCCTAAGTGTCCATCAACAGATGAATGGATCAAGAAGATGTGGTTTATCTATACCATGGAATACTACATGGCAATGAGAAACAATGAAATCTGGCCATGTGTAGCAACATGGATGGACCTTGAGGGTGTTATGCTGAGCGAAATAAGTCAGGCAGAGAAAGACAAATATCATATGTGTGCACGTATAGGAGGATTAGGAGGAACTTAACAGAGGACCAAGGGGGAGAAGAAGGGCGGAAATGGTGGGGGAAAGGGGGAGAGGCAAACCATGAGAGACTCTTGAATGCTGACAAAAACTGAGGACTGGTGGATGTGGGGGGGAGGAGGGGTGGGCATGGAGGAGGGCACCTGTGGGGATGAGCACTGGGTATTATATGGAAACCAATTTGACAATAAACTATTTGTAAAAAAAAAAAAAGAAAAAGAAAATATTCAGTAATAATACACGTCAAGCTGTTGATGGTTACTCTGCAGACGGCAGCTGGAGAAGAGGGATGAAAGGGGACTTTTCATGTTTGACTCCATTCACTTCAGGTTATTTGATTTTGTTTTTTAGGAAGTATGTTTTATGGTCGATAAATAATTTTCTAAATTCTCTTCATCATACAAAACTTGGAAAATACAAATATATGGATGGTCGGTCACCCTGTATGTCCTGTGTTCATTTATTTTTCAAAACGTGTCCTAGTATCTACGTGGAAAATGAGCTTTGTACCCCTGGATGGCTTCCTACGTAGTATATTCAAACTGTTTGTTGGGTTTTGTTTTTTTTTAACCACAGCCCACAATAAAAATGATATTTTGTGCAAAGTATAAGGTAATGGTCCTGGCCCACACCTGCCTTGTGTGCATACGTAATGAATGGAAAATTTCATCAAACTGCGCTTACAGTACTTCTAGGGACACTCTGGTATGTCCTGTTCTGTTTCATTCCTTTAAAGAGGTTCTGTTTGCAATGCACTAAGTAGGTTTCACAATCCACTACTGGGTCATGACCTATGGTTTGAAAACGCTGGGTAGAATGTCTCAAACATTTGCTCTGCTCCTGACCAAATTGCTGTGCAAGGAGAATGTAAAGCTTTCCTACCTTCACTTTGTTACTGGACGGGTCAAAGTCTCTCTGTAAATTACTTCCAAAGCCCAACTTTCTTTGTCTCTTTCCCTCTCAATAGGCTTAAAGTAATTTACCTTAGATTCCCCTTTTAAAAGTCCTTTTGTTACCCTTAAAGCCTCACATTGACACATCTATGGCAGAATCCTAAAATATAATTTTGTCAGAGTTAAAAAAGCAAAGCAGATGCCCTGTGATTTAAGGCGATCGCTTGGTATGGGAGGCTGCTCATAAAGCACAGAAGGTACTGGAAGGTTGAAAGGGCTCAATACACATGTCGTCTTAGCAGAGTTCATAAATTGTAAACCTGTGTGAATTTCAAATACAAAAACCAAAACAACAACCAGGCAGCTTAGAATTAGATAAGTATGCCTCCTATAGATTACATAATTGTTAACTTTGTTCCGGAGTGACCAGTGAGGACTAGCTGGTTTATTTAAGGTCTTAGAAAATAGTCCTCAGGATTAAAAGGAACTTAACGGAGGACCAAGGAGGAGAAGAAGGGGGGAAATAGTGGGGGAGGGGGAGGGAGGCAAACCATGAGAGACTCTTGAATGCTGAGAATAAACTGAGGACTGATGGATGTGGGGGGGAGGGGGGAGATGGGCATGGAGGAGGGCACTTGTGGAGATGAGCACTGGGTGTTATGTGGAAACCAACTTGACAATAAACTATTTGTAAAAAAAAAATAATAATAATTTAAAAAATGAAAAAAAAAATAGTCCTCAGAGTCCTTGACGTGTGGAGGAGGCTTTTATCTCTAAACCAGAAAAACTAAATAAAACTTCACAAAATCTTAAAACTAGATAATCCCAGGTGGGTATTTTAAATGCTAAAATTTGACTATGGTGTTAAAACACTATAACAGGGAGAGAGGATAGGAAAGGTGTTGTATAACGCTATAAACCTGCAACGAGTATGAAGTCCTATACATAGAGTATACATAGAATGCACCGTGTAGTAAATATAGACAACAATAATGTATCAAAATCATCAAACTTGGGGGCGCCTGGGTGGCTCAGTCAGTTAAGCGTCAGACTTCGGCTCAGGTCATGATCTCGAGGTTCGTGGCTTTGAGCCCCGCATAGGGTTCTGTGCTGGCAGCTCGGAGCCTGGATGGAGCCTGTTTCAGATTCTGTGTCTCCCTCTTTGCCCCTCCCCAGCTCGTGCTCTGTCTCTGTCTCAAAAATAAATAAACTATAAAAAAAAGTTTTCTAAAACCTGTCAAACTTGCTAAGAGACTAGATCTGAATTATTCTAACCACTAAAAAGAAGTGATAATTGTGTGATGTGGTAGAGGTCCTAAGTTACGGCTACAATGGCAATCATAATATACAAATGTATCAAATCAACATGTTCGATGCCTTAAATTTACGAAATGTTATATGTCAAATATAAATTTAATTTTAAAAAACACACTAAAATCAATTTACTAAATAGCCTCTCTAATTTCTTTACCCCAAAGTCAAACTGTCACCTAAGTCTTTCCTATGAACCGAGCACCTTACTGTATATACCAGATAGGAGACACTTTCACACATCATTCCAAGACTTGAAAACCTGTAAGGGGTCAAAGATATTATCTTTTTACACTTTATATCATGCACACCCTGGCACACGCTACTGCTTACAGTCAAGTGAACCACAGACTGTTTTGTGATGAGTGGTGAGAATGGGAAATTTGAAGCTGTGGAACATGACTTTTTTGTCTCCTTTCTTTATGGACACTTAAGCTTACATCACTTTCTACAATGTCGTTAATACAATAGCCTTACAACTAGATAATAAGTTTAAATTGGCTAATGCCTCAAAAAGTTTCACTATAGTTTTCCATTCATTTTTGTTTTTAAAAAATAATTATAACTTTATAACTTTTTTATAATAATTATAGTTTTTAATAAAATAACTTTTTTATAATAATTACAGTTTTTAATAAAATAACTTTAATAAAATAACTTTGCAGAAATCAATCATCTTCCTTTTTTGATTTTTACTTATTTTTGAGAGAGAAAACGCACATGAGTGGGAGAGGGGTAGAGAGAAAGGGGGACAGGGAGTCTGAAGCCAGCTCTATGCTGACAGCAGCGAGCCCTTGTGGGGCTGGAACTCACAGACTGTAAGTTCATAACCTGAGTCAAAGTCAGACAGTCAACCCACTGAGCCACCCAGACGCCCCAGAAATCAGTCATCTTAAACAGAGTGAAGTCCATCGTCTTCAAAGCCTAGATTTTTTTTTAATACAACTGATAAGATAAAGTCTAGTGTTTTCTTGCAGAAATCAGCCTTGCAGGGGCACCTAGGTGGCTCAGTCTGTTGAGCACCAGTCTTGATCTCCGGGTTCATGGGTTCAAGCCCCATGTCAAGCTCCTCACTGACAGTGCAAAACCTGCTTGGGATTCTCGCTCTCCCTCTCTGTCAGCCCCTCCCCCACCTCAAAAATAAGTAAGTAAACTTTAAAAAAAGAAGAAAGAACTCGTCCTTGGAGGTTGTCGGCCTTGTATGACTGTGAAGCTTACACTGCTGCCTCAGTCCTTGCCAGTGACTTCAGCACCACAGGCCTTTCTTCAGGACAGACTCTGAGAGAAGTTAGAAACAGCTTCATTTCTTCAGGGACTTCAAAGTCCCGCGTGAAAGAGACGAGGTGCTTGCTAGAACGAGGACCCTCTTACCTCCAAGCAGGCAGAGATACTTCTCTGAGGCGGGTTTCCTTTTTAAAGGTTTTGAGGAGGGGCGCCGGGGTGGCTCAGTGGGTTAAGCGCCCAACTTCGGCTCAGGTCATGATCTTGCAGTTCGTGGGTTCGAGCTCCGCGTGGGGCTCTAGGCTGACAGCGCGGAGCCTGGAGCCTGCTTTGGATTCTGTGTCTCGGTCTTTCTCAGCCCCTCCCCCACTCACACTTTGTCTCTCTCTCTCAAAAATAAATAAGCATTTAAAAAATTACTTTAAATAAATAAATATTTAAATAATAAATAAAGGTTTTGAGGAGAGGCGGCTCGGGAGAGCTATGGCCCCGGCATCCCCCGTCCCACCCCTCCCCCTCCTCCTTCCTCCCTCCTCCCCCTCCTCCTCCCCGGCCCCTCCTCCCCCTCCCTTCCCCTCCTCCTCCCCCTCCTCTCCCCCCGTCCCACCCTCCCCCTCCCCCTTCCTCCCTTCTCCCCTCCTCCTCCCCCGGTCCCTCCCCCCCTCCCCCTCCCCCTCCCGCCTCAGGCAACCCCTGAGCTCAGCCCTGAGCTCCGCCAGCCGTCGGGAAGGCTCCGTGGCAGCGGGACTGCCCCCAGGAGGGTGGTTTTCTCCCGGTCGAGTGGTAGTTCACAAGTCACAGACCTCAGACAACCGGCCAACGGAGTGACACCCTGGAGAGCCCGAAGCCAGGGCTGTCCTGTAGTGGAGGCAGCTGTGGAAAGAGCCAGCCTCCGCCACCCTCACTGAACGAGACCCCTCTGACCGACCCCAACCCAGAAGAATCTGGGCGGGAAATAATGGTGGATTTTTAATTTCTTTAGAGCTCAACCTTCCAGAGAAAGGATATTAATTTTTTTTAGACTTTAATTCCTCCCTGAGAATTTAATAACGTGAGGCATTTCATATAGTTCAAATCAGGGCATTTTAATATCGCTGGCATTTATTATTTGGAATAGATTTACGCCTTCATTTGAATTCATTGCATAATCTCCAGTGAGCTCTGTTGAATGTCCTACCTGGGAAAAATCTAAGATGGAAAATAGATTGGGGAGCGAATTTTTCGGCTAGAGCATTGGGATAGCCTGGAGGGAATTTAATCAATGCTCCATTGAGACCCATTTCAGAGTCCTCAAGCTTCCCCGGCTGACCTCAGGAGGGTTCACCCCGGGATGGTGACAACCCCAGGGAGTGGCCTCACCATGGCTGAGGACACTCAGCATTTTTTCTCAGGAAGAATAGATGCAGTTAGGCAGTGCTGAGTCCTGTGTGTTCAGAAACCTAAATGTTAGAAATATTGGGGACATAAGGAGAGAGACCTTTTCCCCCTCCCTTCATGTGTCAGCCTAAGTCAACTAACCATAAAGGTGAGTGTCTACTTTCTCAGAACTTCTGGACACTAAGCTTTCCTCTCCCTGTCAGGTCCTTTTCTTTCTCCCAGCACGAGGGAGTGGCTTCTTCTGGCTGTTGAGGTTGACAGTGGGGTTATTCCTCACACAGGCATGGCCTCCTCCTTCTGGGGACAGGCAGGATGTGGTCTTCTTTGTCATCTTGTCCTTTCTCTGCAGTAAACTCACCAGAGCCTTCTCTGCCTCTGTTGTGGGGCTGGGAGGGGGCAGGGTGAGGAGGGGAGGGCCAGCGGCTGACACAGCAGGCCTGCCAGTGCATCGCCTGGTAAATAAGTTACGTTTGGTGAGGAAAGAGGAACGGAAAGAATAGCCTGGACGTGACTTCCAGTCAGAGTCCGCGGTCCACCTCAAAAAGTACTGATGTGGCTACTTCAGTCCCCACTGCAGCCGCTTGGACTTCTGTGAAGAGGTTTCGCTTGGATTCGGAACTTCGAAGGGGAGAATGGTAGGACTATGTAGCACCCTAGAAACAACACAGACTGTGTTCCTCCACATGGGCAAGAAAATATGACAGTTAACTCCCGAGTCCCACCTCCATGGCGTCTGTCATAGGAGAGAACGATCATCTTCCTCAGGTCTGGTTAGACATCCTGGCAAAAACCACCTCACACCCATTAGGACGGCTCATCTAAAAGGCAAACAAACCCCAGAAAATAACAAGTGTGGGTGAGGATGTGGATAAATTGGAACCCTTGTGCGTTATCGGCGGGAACATGAAATGATGCAGGCACTATGGAAAACAGTAGGGAGGCTCCTCAAAAAATGAAAAATAGAACTACCCTATGATACAGCACTTCTACTTCTGAGTATGTACCCCAAAGAACTGAAAGCTGGATCTCAAATATGTATTTGTGCACCTGTGTTCATAGCATCATTCACAGTAGCCAAAAGGTGGATGCAACCCAAGTGTCCATTTGTAGATGAATGGAATGACAGAATGTGGTATATACATATGTGAGATAATAGAAACCAGATATGTTAGTCTCTGTCAATAGAAAGTACATCTGTTTTATACATATGTCAATATATACTGGCTTCTAAAACCCTTATAATTTCCTAAGTCACAAGGGCATTGCAGGAGCATCTCTTGTTCTAATGAGGTGACTCTGGGTGAACTTCTGGATGGTTCCTGGGTGAGGGCTGGTCACCACAAGGACCAAGACATAATTAGGAGCTTGGAGTTTTCAGCCTGCCCCCCACCCCTTTCTAGAGAGAGGAGAGAGGCTAGAAATGGAGTTAATAATTGATCGTGCCTATGTGAGGACGCCTCAGTGAAGTTCCAGTAGTATGGGGTTCTGAAACATTCCAGGTCGGAGAACATATCCAGGTACCAGGTGGATGATATATGCCACGCAGGGGACAGAATCTCCTCAACTCAGGACCCGCCCAGCCCCTGCCCTATGTATTTTTTAAATCTAGTTGTTCATCCATATCCTTTACTATATCCTTTAATAAACCGATAAGTATAAATAAGTGTCCCTGAGTTCTGTGAGCTCTTCTAGTAAATAATTGAATCCATGGAGGAAGTCATGGGAATCTCGTGTTTGTGGCCAAGTCAGATAGGAGATGTGGGGAACCTGAGGAACCTGGGGTCCTCCTATTTCCTCTTGGCATTGAAGTCCGATGAAGTCTTAAGGGACTGAGCCCTTACCTTGTGGGGTCTGATGCTAACTCTGGGCAGAGAGTGTCAGAAGTGAGTTAACTTGCAGGACACTTAGCTGGTGTTGCAGAACAGCTTGTGGGGGAAATGCACACACCTCCAGTGACAGAAGTTCTGTGAACTGGAAGTCACATGAGAGTTAAGGAGACACACAGGGGGACAACTGGGTTTTTTTCTAATACAACATACAATAGTCATATTCACAGGGACAGAAAGTCAAATGACAGCTGCCAGGGCCCAGAGGAAAGGAAGAGGGGAATGGAGAGTTAACAGGTGAAGAGTTGGAGTTTTGAAAGCTGGAAGAGTTCTGGTGAGTTGCTTGCACAACAATGTGAATGTGCTTAACACTACCAAACTGTACATATAAAAATGGTTAAGATGGTAGATTTTTTTGTTATGTGTATTTGACCACAGTTTTTTTCAAATCCTGGGAAAGATTTGTGATGAATGCCTCTTGGATCAGGGCTTCACTCTTGAAGCCATCAATTGTGGCCAGTGGGCAGGAGCAGCCCAGAACATCTGAGCCTCCACTCCTTTAGAGAGAGGAGCACTGAGTGTCCGCTGCTGCTGGCGTTCATATAATTTGAAGCTAGCGAGACATTGAAAGGCTTTGGAATCCTGTGGCTGAAAGATGTCTGTGGCAAAGAAAATCGTAAATGGAATGGAAGAGTCATTGAAATTTTTGCAGAAGAAACAATTCTGTAGTTTTGTGCCTTTTTACCAGTCAAACGGAAAGGGCAAAATATTTTTCCCCCATTTTTTGTTTTGAAGTTGTCCAAGCTCAGAAGAATAAAGCTAATAAAACTCAAAAGTTCAATCTGAGATGCCAGGATGGGGAAGACAGGAAAGACTGATTTTTTTGCTGAAGCCTTAAGATAAAATGTTCTTGCATGAGAAGTATATCCCCAACAACGTATGATCTTCACAGTTCAGGCATCTAAGGTTGCGTTGCAATTCGCAACAATAAAGATTTAGTGATTTTAAAAAGTAAAAAAAAAAGTCTCTCTTTGGTAATGTCACCCAGCACTTTAGCTCAGGGTAAAATGTTAATCATTGATTTTCTTTTGAAGCTTGGCTTGCTGCTGGGCGAGTCCCTCAGACTGAGGAGCCTGCCCACATGGGTGATGAACTGGAATGTCTGAGAGACAGCGCACATTAGCAAAACAGCTCGGAATTCAGGGTATTGACAGGATTTGAGATGAGGGGTCATCAGGCCGAGCTGTGCAAAGGAGGGGAAGGAGAGAGGCTACCCAGTGTTTGTCTTCCCAGACCTCTGCCTTTTTTCTGTGAAGACCATCCCGCTGTGGGATGAACTAATCCCACCTCTGTTCAGTATTGGGGTGCTACCAAGCCGACCCCTTTGTACCCCTGAATGCAGGAATCGGTAGGTATACGACCCAAAGGTCCCAGAGCCCTTTCAGTGTGGTTTTCAAACTAGAAACAAAGGAAGAGAGTCTCTTCTTTTGTTGCAAAGACGAGGCAGTCCCTGACCATGATTTCAGGCCTGAGGAGAAAGCCAATGTGACAGAATGAAATGATATGAAGAGAGAAGCAAAGACGGGAGACAAAGACATACACAAATACACACCTTACAGCACATGAGGGTTCTGTCCAGGTTGTCGCCGAAGCAAAGCTTCACCCTTGTCCACCACCTTGAGGTTTGGTTCCAGGCTCCACGAATGGATTCACTTCCCCCTCTGCCTAAGCTGATCAGGGTTGAGTTTCTGTCATTCGCAATTGAGCGAGTCTGGAGATACGGCCCGGCGCGTCAGCACAGGCCGCTCAGCCGTTACAGGGTGCAGAGGTATCCTTCGGAGATAAACTAGGGCAGGATTAGGCTACTGCCTTCCCTTTCTGAGAAATCCAGGAGTGACAGGAAGTGGACTTGAACATTGGACTTGGAAGAGCAAAGGAGAGCAATCTGCCTACTGTTCCCACTACTAACTGCCATCTTGGATGAGTTACCTTCTGAAACTCATAAAACAAAGGGGCTAGACAATGCCATCCAAAGGGCATTTCAGCATTCATTCATTCATTCATTCATCCATTTAATTTCAGAGAGAGAGAAAGCACACATAATCAGGGGAGGAGGCAACGGGAGAGGGAGAGAGACCAAGAATCTAAAGTCCAGTGTGGATCCTGATTTGGGGCTTGATCCCACGTCCCTGGGATCATGGCTTGAGCCGATATCAAGAGTTGGATGCTCAACCAACTGAGCCACCCTAGGCGCCCCTTCTTTCAAATATTTAAATGTCAGTTTGATTTATACTACTGAGCCTTCTCTTCGTTTTGACTCCAACTCTGCTTTCAGTTCTTTGCTGACTTGCTTACTTTTTAACAGGGTTTGAAAGTTAATCCTTTCTGTGCTGCCTAGAAGGACTAAGAGAAGGAAAAATAGCTCACCTGTATCTCCCCAGTCAAGTACTCAGGTATTTAATGAAGGGAAGACCTCTGGGCTTGGCAGCAAGGAGCATAAAGAAGATACAAGAAAGAGGAGTCACAAACTGTCCTCAGCATCTTCTGTTCCCAAGGCTGAATGCTGTCACGAGCCGATGGTTTGCTGTGGGACAGAAGTGGCCAAAGAGGCAGGAAGTATGCACCCAGGGTTGAGTTTTGCTGCTTGAGCAGTGATTACAGTTGCCACTTTGGAAGACTTGGAAAAATTCCCAGTGTTCCCCCAACATCATTATGTAAGATCTTTTTAACAGCCTGGGACTGTAGCTCTTAAACAAAATACATGAGGGGTGCCTGGGTGGCTTAGTCAGTTAAGCGTCCGACTTTCGCTTAGGTCATGATCTCGTGGTTCGTCGGTTCGAGCCCCGCGTCGGGCTCTGTACTGACTGCCAGCTCAGAGCCTGGAGCCTGTTTCGGTCTGTGACTCCCTCTCTCTCTGACCCTCCCCTGCTCACGCTGTCTCTCTCTCTCTCTCCTAGAAATAAATAAAAATTAAAAAAAAATACATGAAGATTTCTGTGTTCCTTTTAGGAAATATCTTGTCTGTGTTGTGAGGAAGGGGAGTAATGCAATGTCCCTTGAATAGGCTAAGTCCCTCTGAAAAACATGCTTGCTTTCTTGTTCCTGTAGTGTGTGTGTGTTTGCATGTGCATGTGCATGCATGCACAAAAGAAGTTAAAGAAGATTATGATTGACATCATGAAATTTTAGCTTTTGTTTGTGTTGAGAGAAATTTTAAGCAATGGGTCAGAGAATTTCTTGGATAATTCTACTTTCAGAGGCGTGGCTGGACTTCTCAGCAAAAGTCCTTGCTTGGCTGCCTGCTGGGGAATGAACTTCACCAGTTCTGGACCCTGGGGCTGTCTGCACTGTTGGAAAGTCTTACTCTCAGACCAATGGTGAGTTTTATATTTATATTGACATTGTAGTTAATAAAGAATAAAGGAGATGAAGCCAGTTCTCTACTCCTGGGATGCTCTCATTTTTATTTCTGTTGATAAAGACAACCAAAGAGTAGGAAGGCCCCCGGAGGAGAGGCATCCCCAGCTTTGGCTATCCCTAAAATAGCTGGATCTCACTGCATCTTTGGAACCAGCAAGGAAGGAGCCTGAGAAGTTCTGGTTCCTATATCTCACCTATTCCCACCTTCTGCTACTACCTATCAAATAGAATCTTCTTATCAGATCTTATCCGTGGTCTATTTCTTCCTAAGGCCCATGGAGAAGAGTAGACTGAACAATGATTGGCTCAATTAATTTATCCTGCTTAGTTATATCAAAAAAAAAAAAGGAAGAAAAGTGTGTGTGTGAGAGAGAGAGAGAGTATGTGTGCATATGTGTGCATGCACATATATGCCATGGCTTTTTATTTCTGGGTTCTTTACATTCTGAATCAAAACTTGCTTAATATCTCTTATGTGAAATAAAAAAGCAAGGCGCAAAGCAGTGCTTACAGTATGTTACCTTACGTGTCAAAGGGAGGGAAGGAGTAACTATATATTTGTTTTTGCCTGGATTTGCTGAAGAAACTTGGAAAGATGCAAAAGAAACTGACAAACGTGTCTCCTGGTGGAGAGAAGCTAGCTGGGTGGAGAGGATAAGAACATTTTCACTATATGTCTCTTATCTGTGTGGTTTTTGAACCACAAACAAACAAAAAGTAGACTTGGTCCCTAAGCTAAACTTGTCTCCAAGGTTGGATATTCCCTGTCTACACTCAATGTCTATAATGTTTGAACATTTTAACAGCGATCATGTTACATTGGCCTCCAGAAAACCGAAAACTGTTAGGGATCAACACATGCTGTTAACATTTTTCCTATGTAAGGAGCTCTAGGAAAACAAAGCTAAAGACCCAGAGATTTCTCCAGGGCCCAAGACTGTATGTAAGTGTGTCAAGTTCAAAAAGTAGGGAGGAAGAGGGACTACCCCGACACTGGCCTTCTAATGTGAACATTTCTAAACTTGCATCACAAATCGGTCGGAAAGCTTCTTGTCCGAGCCAGACCTCTAAGGATAGTTAATAACGTGCCTTTGGCATTCAGCAACTACAGAAAGATTGAAAACCAGCAGGATGGCAATGGCTGACTTGGTGATAAGTGGGTGAAAGCAGGTGTAGTTAGCTTGGGATGGAAAGAGACTTCAGATCTATAGAGAAAAACAGGGAAGTGCAGCCAAGGGTACTTGGGATACCATGGATCAGCTCGGGCTGGAAGGACAGGGGACCAATGTCCCTAAAAGGGCACAGGAACATTAGGTGAAGCCCTTGCCTGCAGTTTGAAGAGAACACAGCGTTTTTCTGAGGGAGGAGGTGAGGGCGGGCGTGAGGCACGGCCATTCCCAGGTTTCTGCATCTGCCTATACCGCACACGCCCTTTGCTTTCTAGATCTCATATTGCTCAGGTTGAGGTTGTATTTCTCTGAGCTTGCTCTCTTCTGGGAGTTCCGATAACCTTGAAATTGCTTTTAAAAGCAGGTAAGTGCGCATGAGACGAAAGGGTTATATTCTCTGGGCTGGAGACGCAGTTTGATGTCTTCTCCTCAGTTTGATTGACCAGATTCTTGGTGACCCTAGCCAAATCCTTGATCTGGATTTCAGTCTTCCTTCCACCAAATGGGAACAAATGTTGGTTATCAGCCCGAGGTAACAGCTGTTGGAGACACAGAGGGTGGGACCAGCCCTACAGCATCACTGTCCTCATCAGAAACTGTAAGAGCAGCACTAAATTCCTGAGATCTGGGATTTTAATTCTATCATCGCCCCCCCCACCCCCCCGCCAGCCATAGATTTAAGACACACCAGAAATGCTTCATATTTAATACCTGAGAATGTTCCCATGTCGTTTGGAAGAGAGCAGATGCTTTTCATTTTATTCTTGAGAAGCACACTTGGTCGTTTTCTATTTCTTTCTTTTTTTTTTTTTTATGTTTATTTATTTTTGAGAGAGACAGAGCGCGAGTGGGGAAGGAGCAGAGAGAGTGGGAGACACAGAATCCGAAGCAGGCTCCAGGCTCTGAGCTGTCAGCACAGCTGACAGTGGGCTCGAACCCACTGCGAGATCATGACCTGAGCTGAAGTTGGGCGCTTTACCGACTGAGCCACCCAGGTGCCCCTTGGTCATTTTCTCCCATCTATAACCTTAGAGTTTAGAATGCAGTTTCTTTTGACCCCTGAGTTCCATATTGTCAGTCTACCTGGTTAGTTGCCCAACGAAGTGTAGACACTTTTAGAGATTTGAGACTCATGCGGCCAGCCTGGCACCAAGTCATTCTATGTTACCTGAGAGGATTTTGGGCGCTATAAGTTACAGGGACGCTAGGCCAGACATCACCAATATGGGGATTATTATTAATTTAAAAAATTTTATTCTTTCATCCCATTCCCGGGTTCTGCCAGCCTCCGCCCTGATCTTTGCACAGGCATCTGGGACAGACTTAGTGCGATTTATAGGGGAAGTAATTTTCCTCCCTGCTGCCCCAGGACAAAGCTTGGGAGGGGCTGGCTCTCAGAATGTGTGGGTGGATGATTCTAGATGATATTCCAAGATTCCTTCCAGCTCTGTGGGTACTCTGTCTCCACCCCTTGCCACCCTGCACCTCTATGCACCGCTTCTTCCCCCACAAAATGCCTCCCTTCCACAACCTGTAACTCACCGGGGGCTGCCGTGAACTTTGGCTGGTCGTGCCCAGGTAGAGGAGTGTAATTGGATCCAGTGCCACTTGGACAGGAGCCAGGGATTTGGTAATCTCCCACTTGCAGCTTCACTCACCAGCGAGAACACTAACCTAGAATTCTAATTGCACCGCAACATGTTAATACTCGATGCAGAGAAGGAGGCTTCCAGTCTCAGCACACGCCTCGGGCAGGATGGGCGTCAGCAATCACCGCATTGCAAAGTGGTGTGCAGGGAGCACCAGAGCTTCTCGTGGGCCTCATGGGTCTCATGCCCATCCTCACCCCACTCTTTAGAAATAACCGACTTTGGCGCATGGGGGTGGCTCAGTCAGTTGAGCGTCCGACTTTGGCTCAGGTCATCATCTCATTGTTCTTGGGTTCGAGCCCCACATCGGGCTCTGTGCTGACAGCTCGGAGCCTGGAGCATGCTTCGAATTCTGTGTCTCTCTCTCTTTCTCTATTGGCTCCTCCCCGACTCTGCTCTGTCTCTGTCTCTCAAAACTGAGTAAACATTAAAAAAATTAAAATTAAAACAAAAAATAAAAGATAATAAATAATTTTAAAAAATAACTCACTTAAAAATGATTATTAAGTGTTTCATATTCACTATAGAAAATTCTAGAGCAATAATAGATACAGTGTCTTTATCCCAGCAGCGAAGACTGTCAATATCATTGTTATCTATTCTTCCTGCCCTGGACATGCGCTCAGAGAATATATACCGTGCATGTACTAATGCTGATGCTGGGGCTACAGCGTGACACAGCAGGTGTGGTCTCAGCTCTCAGAGGACGTTGTGTTCCAATGGGGAGTGACGGGGACAATGAGTAAATATGTGAGTATTGCAGAGCCTGGCAAGTTATGAGAGAAATAGCCTGGGAAATAAGGTGACGAGGAACTGGAGGGTACACTGGGGCCCCTTTTGATAAGATGGCAGGCAAGGCTTGAGGAGGTGGTGTACGAATTGTAGACGGAGGGATGGGCGGAGCCAGCTTCGGGGAGGCCAGAGCCTCCAGGGCGTCCTGGGACTGTCAGAGAAAGGGAGGTTGAAGCAAGTCAAATGCTGAGCTAATAGGTGACCAAAGACTGGGCCAGGTGGATTCTTGTGCCCCGTTAGGAGTTTGGTCTTTGTTCTAAAGGTAATGGGCAGCTGTTAAAGGGCTTTAAGCAGGGCAGTTACATGATCTATTTCATGTATGTTTTTCAAAGATGGCTATTGCTCTGTCTGAGGAATGAACTGTAAGGGAGCAAAAGGAATGCAAGGGGCCCAGGTCGAAAAAAGAGCATGGAGCTTGGATAGGCGAGTGAAGGTAGAGAGAAGTGGATGGAGTGGATAAAAGTTTGGAGGTCCAACAGACTTGCTAAGAAACTGAGGGTGACAACGAGAGAAGATATAACCTTCTCAAACTTTGCACAATGGGGTGGGGAATAATTCATTAATAAAGGCAAGCAGCTTTCTGTCTCTGTGGGTGGAGACTTCAACTTCAGGACAGACCTCTTTGTTTTAGGAAAATTATGGTAGATCCAGTATTTACTTTTTTTAATGTTTGTTTGTTGTTGAGAGAGAGAGAGAGAACGCGTGAGCAAGGGAAGGGGCAGACAGAGGGAGATACAGAACTTGAAGCAGGCTCCAGGTTCCATGCTTTCATCACAGAGCCCTACTTGGGGCTCGAGCTCATGAACTGAGAGATCATGACCTGAGCTGAAGTTGGACGCTCAACAGCTGAGCCCCCCAGGCACCCTAGTAGACCCAGTATTTATAGATTGGGTCTCTCACTGAGCAAATCCTTGGGAGCTTACCCTAGACTAGGCACTGATCTAGGGATTTTAGCAAATCCACAGACTTTGTAATCTACCACGCAGACTAGACACGTAGGGGCCATGGGTGGGCCTGCCCCCAAATCTGCCACTGTGGCATATTGATTATTATAAATGAAAGTTTCCTTTACAAATAGTTTAAATATTTTGAGAGAGAGCACAAGCAGGGGAGGGACATAGAGAGAGAGGAATAGAGAGAATCTCAAGCAGGCTTGATGCTTGGCTCCAAGCCTGACATGGGGCTCGATCTCACAAACCATGAGATCATGACCTGAGCTGAAACCAAGACTTGGATGCTCAGCTGACTGATTCACTCAGGTGCCCCCATAAATAAGAGCTTCTTAAGAGACAGCCTGTTTAAGAAGACATTCAGACCACCCCCTCCCCCCACCCCAGTCCCCTTGAAAGCAGGAAATAACTGTCCCAGGGAAAGGTACCCTTCCTGCATCATGAGATAAAGACACATCCTTTTCACCAGAGATGAGAAATTTAGAGTGGAGAAGCCTGAATAAACAACCTTGTTACTTTTTACTAATTTACTCCCCCAGCCCAAATTCTGCTTAGAATTCTTTACTAATGGAAGCTCCCAAACTTTTCTTTGTCCTGTCCTCCAGTAAATTCCTCCCAGATTTACTGTCTCTCAGTCTAAAAAGTTGTGAAAGCTGCCTGCCTCAGTCATTTCCTGAGATCTCAATTTCATTATTGGGCCTCCATGAGCATGTAGTAAAACTCTGGTTTTTTTGTAGTTAATTGGTCTCATGTCCATTTAATTCTTAGGCCAGCTGGACGACCCTGAAGGCTGGAGACTTTCTCCTTCCCTTCAGACACAGAAATAAATAATAAATGAACTAATTCTACTGCACGTTACAGGTGATTCATGTTTTGGAAACAAGAGAAATGGTAGGAGGGTGAGAGTCTTCAGGAGCCCCAGGTGTGGAGGGGGAGGTTTGTGATGTTATCAGGGTGAGCATGGCAGGCCTCACTGAGCTGATGACTTTTGCCAAATATAAAAAAATTCTCTATAAATATATCTCACACCAGAAGCTTCAGGAGGCCGGGGAACATGCCTGCCTTCTTCATGGTACACGGTAGGAACACAGTATTTGTGGAATGAATAAATGAATCTGAATGCATTTATCAAGGTTCTGGTTTGGGACTATAAATTGTTGTCTAAATTTGAGTAGGAATTGTGACCCCCAAGGAGGCGGGCTTTTATTTGGGAGGGGGATCTTTGTTATGGTTGGAGAATGGAGATGGTTAATGGTTGCGGTGATGGAAAGTGGCTTTTGTTTTCATTTGGTGTTTCGATCGCATTCCTATGTGATTAAAAACTTTTCGTGGGTGTCTGGGTGGCTCAGTCAGTTGAGTGCCCGACTTGGCTCAGGTCATGATCTTGAGGTCAGTGAGTTTGAGCCCCATGTCGGGCTCTGTGCTGACAGCTCAGAGCCTGGATCCTACTTCAGATTCTGTGTGTTCCTCTCTCTCTGTCCTTCCCCAGCTCGCTCTCTGTCTCTCTCTCTCTCTTTCAAAAATAAAGTCTTGGGGGCAGTTGGGTGGCTCAGTTGGTTAAGCATCTAACTTCTCTCAGGTTGTGATCTCACAGTTCATGGGTTCGAGCACCATGTCAGGCTCTGTGCTGACAGCTTGGAGCCTGGAGCCAGCTTTGAATTCTATCTCTCCCTCTCTTTCTGCCCCTTCCCTGCTCTTGCTCTGTTTCTGTCTGTCTCTCTCTCTCTCTGCCCCTCCTCCACTCATGCTCTCTCTCAAAAATAAACATTAAAAAAACTTTTTAAAAATATATAAAATAAAAAGTCTTGGTGTACATTCCATGTAATGGGGCTATAGCTGTTCACCACGTGCATAAACCATGATCTATTGAACTGGGCTTCCCATATTTCCCAGTCACTTCTCTCCGGCCACACTGCCTGTGTGTCCTTTCCTCCGTTTCGTCTCTAGGATTACAAAAATGGCTCTCACCTATGCAGCTTTGAATTCTTGTTATTTTTTATTAATCTTTGCTGCCTTTCTGTACCAAACATAAGCCAGCAAATAAATTAGATGACAGTCCTTGTTTATGTCTGAGGCAGTTGGAGTTGGAGTGGGGATTTACAAGGGTCAGAAGCAGGAAGTTCCAACTCCTATACTGGCTTTGCCACTATTATCCCTGGCTTTGCTCTATCTCCTTCCTTTATCTTAGTATTTGCTCTGGCCCCTAAAAAGGAAAAAAAAAAAAAAAAAAAAGGAGGGCTGCTTGGCCAGCTAAGTGGGTAGTGTGTGGCTCTTGATCTGGGGGGATCGAGCCCCATGTTGGGTGTAGAGACGGCTTAAAAATAAATAAATAAAAGGAAAAAGTAAAACCACCACCAGATCACTAACACTACGAAAGTTATTCCACATTTTTTTAAAGTTTATTCATTTTTGAGAGACAGCATGAGGAGGGGGGCAGAGCGAGAGAGGCAGAGCATCCAAAGCAGGCTTTTCACTGACAGCACAGAGCCCACTATGGGGCTTGAACTCACAAACTGTGAGATCATGACCAGAGCCAAAGTCAGATGCTTAACAACTGAGCCACCTGGGGGCCCCTACAAAAGTCATTCTAAAAGATACTGGATGGTTTCTATAATAGCACATGTAGACTTTGGACGGGTGATTAAACAAGTGCTCTGTGGCCCATTTTCGTTCTTCCACGTGGAATTAGGGGAGGTTGTCCTGGTGAAGAGTGCTAATCCGAAACTGCACAGCTATGTGAGCAGGGACAGCCCTGCCCAGTGTGGTGAATACTGTGTCTTCACATCAGACAGATGATGTCAAGGGGTTTGCTCCCTTCCTTTAAAAAAAAAAAAAGTAGTTAAATAAGTACATTTTCAGGTTTAAAAACATCCCAATGCCTTTTCCATACCAGAATCCTTTTAGAATGTCAAGAGATACAAGTGGCGTGTACTCAGTCCCCTGTGTAATTTTGCCTGGCGGTCCATAGAGAGCATTTCTCTTAAAATGACCCCCTTAGAGATTTTGCTAGTGCTAACCTTGCTACAGAAGGCTCTCTATGCTGATCATTCAAAAACGGAGACAAAGAGGGTGCCTGGCTGGTGCAGTCAGTAGAGCATGTGACTCTTGGGGTTGTAAGTTCGAGCCATAACACGTAGAGATTACTTTAAAAAAATGAAAAAAAAAATTAAAAGAGAGAGAGAGAGAGACAGAGGGATGAATAGATAGCACTACTCTGTATGATGCTATCAGGGTGGATACACAGCATTATACCTTTGTCTAAACCCATAGTATGTACACCAAGAGTGAACCCTAATGTAAACTCTGGTCTTTGGGTGATAATGAGGTTCATTGATCCTAACAAATTTACCACTTAGGTGGGAAATACTGATAATAGGGGAAGCCATCTAGGCATGTGTAGGGGCTGGGGGTAGATGGGAAATCTCTGTAGCTTCCTCTCAATTTTCCCATGAACCTAAAACTGCTCTAAAAATAAAGTCTACTTTAAAAAAGTTAAAAAAAAAAAAAGGGAAAATGGATGAAGCTTGAAAACTTCGTGTTAAATGATCTAAGCCAGTCACAAAAGACAAAGTCTGTATGTTCAGATGTGGAAATATTGGGGTTTGGCACAAATGGTCAAGAAAGAATTCTTGAGACGTCTTTGGTGCAAAACGGTGGTTTTATTAAAGCACAGGGATAGGACCTGTGAGCAGAAAGAGTTGCACTGGGTTTCTGAGGAGCGACTGATTATATGCGTTCAAGTAGGGAGGGGATTAGGGATAGCCTAAGTCTCTAAGGAATCTTGGAAGAAATGTTTCCAGGACCTTGAGGGGGCTAGCTGTTGTTAGGAAAAGGTCATTTGTTCCTGTCTAATAAAACCTCAGTCGTGAGACCCCTCACATGTCTAACAGTGGTCCATATGCTTGCAGAATGGTTGCTAACATATATCTTGGGGGGATTGGACATAAAGGAAATTTCCAAAGGAATCTGTATATGTTAAAGGAATCTGGAGGTCAGGATGTTAAGCTAAGGTTACTTTTGCCCTTAACCAAGTGTTAACATCCAGACCTCTGAGCTCCTAGAGGAAGGTCACTCTGCCTGTCTCAAGGACCTGTTAAGTTGTAAGGAAATTTAATTTTTTTCGTTTGCCTTTATTTCCCACATCGTGTTCCCCTTGTGAGAGGTGCTCGGAGCATTCACATGCATAGAACCGGAAAGCAGAATGGTGGTTTATGGGGACCGATGAATGGGAGCAGTCAGCGTTTCAGCTGGGGAAGATGACGAAGCCTGGAGATGGACGTGGTGATGGTGGTGCAACACTGAATGTACTAACCCCACTGAACTGTGCCCTTAAAAATGTTTAAAACAATAAATTTTATGTTATGTATGTTTTATCACAATTTTTAAAAATGCAGTGAAGTAGGGAGAGGAAATAAATTGAGGGCGTAAAGTAACCAGGATGAGTAACTTTTTCCACCTTTTGGGGTCAGAATGAAGAATGTTATAGGATTTTGACTTTTTGTTTGAGTCCTTGTCCCAGACCTTATTTCCTCTAGGAATAAAGATGACAGAAAAGGACCTTCAGCTCCAACTACATACAGAAGGGGCAACAGAAATAGTCTCCCCCGCTTGGGGCGCCGGGGAGGCTTAGTCGGTTAAGGATCCGACTTTCGCTTAGGTCATGATCTCGCGTTTCGCGGGTTCGAGACCCTCGTCGGGCTCTGTGCTGACTGCCAGCTCAGAGCCTGGAGCCTGTTTCGGAGTCTGTATCTCCCTCTCTCTCTGACTCTCCCCTGCTCACGCTGTCTCTCTCTCTCTCCTAGAAATAAAAAAAAAAAAAAAAAAAAAAAAAGAAATAGTCTCCTCATTCCCAAGAGGTTTCTGTTCAGTTCTCTTCTCTTTCTCCTCTTTTTTTTTTTGTTTTTGTTTGTTTTTGTTTTAAGTGTATTTAACTATTTTGAGAGAGAGAGAGCATAGGCCTGAGTGGGGGAGAGAGAGAAGACGAGAGAGAGAATCCCAAGCAGGCTCTGTGGCCTGATTTGGGTCTTGAATCCATGAGCGGTGAGATCATGACCTGAGCCAAAATCAAGAGTCAGATGCTCAACTGCCTGAGTCACCCAGGAGCCCCTCTTTTCCTTCCCTCTAAATGGGATGGCCAATGTGACTGGAAATGGCGGCATATTTGCATATGTACAGTAAGGGCTCAAGAAGTAACACCTGTGGAAACTGATATTTACAAAATACGCCTTTCATAAAGAAGCTTCTTTCTAAAAAAATTTTTTTTATGTTTTATTTATTTCTAGGAGAGAGAGACAGAGACAGCATGAGCAGGGGAGGGTCAGAGAGAGAGAGGGAGTCACAGACTGAAACAGGCTCCAGGCTCTGAGCCGGCAGTCAGCACAGAGCCCGACGCGGGGCTCGAACCCACGAACTGTGAGATCACGACCTAAGCGAAAGTCGGACGCTTAACCGACTAAGCCACCCAGGCGCCCCAAGAAGCTTCTTTTAAGGTACTCAGTGAGAGCCTAGTAAGAGGGGAAGGGTCCCTCCTGAAATGCAGGAATCCCCCGGGGCTGTCTTTATATGTCTGCACTGCAAGAAGGATATTTTGAGATTAAATTAATTTCCCCCAGTGTTTTTGTTTTTGTTTTTTTCTGTTCTCGTTCTCTTATTCAAGCAGGGAGCACAGTGTATTCCTCACTGAAGGAGGGAATTATGGGACAGATACTACAAAGCTGTCGTTAGAAGGAGAGCTGATGGCCAGCAAGCTGAATCAGGCCTGCAGGGAATCTAGGCGGGGCTCCTCCACAATATTGATCTGTACAGTGTGTTCTGAAATTTAAATTCAGAGACGTTTAAAAATTGGTAAACATCACATAAACATCTAGGTTTCTGATTTTTCCTTCTCAAGGGGAAGACAGCTCCAGTGACCTTGTTTGCCCATTTGGCAACAACCGCTGGATCAAGCTGCAGCTGTTGCATAGAATGGGGTATTAATTAGCATCACACGAGGCACCAGGACAAATAGAGCCACAGACTTCAGCGGCACGACGCCAAAGAAGACACTTTCTTGCTTGTGAATAACAAGCCCAGAGTCTGGAGATCCTTCCTTTCTGTGTCTCCAGCACCTCCGGGGGGCTGTGGAGTGTGTGATTTCAGCCTGTGGAGTGGGGAAGAGAAGTGCAGAAACACACCATTTCCCAACCCCTAAAAGGGACATCCTCGGCTCCATTCCACTGATGGGACCCAGGCACGCGATCTGCCTAGAAGCAAGGAGAGCTGGGGAATGAGGAGCCCGGCGGGGCAGCCACTTCCCGGTGATGCCTCTATTCCATGGAAGGAAAGAACGAATGTGTGGTGGGCTTATGCAGCTCCTCCACAAATGGGTGGGCACATTCCAATTCACCACAAGTTCGCCACCACCTTTCTATTCCAGAGTGGCCCCGGAAACACTGAAATTTGTGGCGTGGACTTAAGGTATTCATGCACAGAGTGTGAGGAAGGAATAGAAAGAAGTGGATTCTTTCTAGAATGGAAAAGAGATTCCCTTGGGTTGAGTGGAAGAGAGACTGAGATTGAGAGACAGAGGTCAGCAGTCCCCGGGCAGAGGGTCTGTGTGCCTCACTTCCCTGTAATTTCATCTCAGATACTGCAAAGTCCTAGAAGGAATGACTTCATGGCCTGTCCGTGGATAGGATGATAGCCAACCCCACCCCACCTAAATTTCCTGTGCTCCTTGTGGGACAGAGAAGTGGTTTAATCGACTGAAGCAGCCATATAAACCTGAATAGTGGAGGCAACTCAGCCCAATTTGGGGTATGGAGAACCCCAAAGGCTGTGTGCTTCCCTCTCCATCTCACACTGCAGGGCTGTGTAAATCCCTGTGGTTAGGGACTCCCGGAAGGAGGAAGCCCAGCTCCCACACTCCTCCAGTGGACTGGCTGCCAGGGTTTACAGATAAGTCATATAAAATAAAGGGTAAGTGACAATTCTTGCACATCTTAGTTTATGGACTGAGATTCATACCTTTTACTCAGTTTTTCAGTTTTCTAAATGAGGGTGCTGTGAAAGGCAGTGACCTTTCTAGAAATTTTGCCCTCCAGCTCACAAATCCAAAGCAGGATCTCTGCCCCCAGCCTCATCCTGCCCACATACTCACCACAAAAAGCAAATAAAAGCCAAAAACCCGGTCAGCTTACAAGCCTTTTCAAACGGGGGTGGGGGGTGGGGGGGGTGTCGAGGGTAGTTGTTCCTGTGGATGGTGTTACAGAAAGTCCTAGGGGTAAGCACTTGTGTGTATTCCTGGAGCATCAATTTTGCTCAAAGATTTGGTAAAATATTTTTTATATTCAAGGAAACTAGGTTAAATTATAGAGTAGAATGCAAACCTCACAGTTCAAAAAGTAATGGAATTCCAGACTTCAAAGAAACGTCTTTCTTGTGGGGAAGGAGGCCTCCCTGTTTCAGAACACCACGTGGGCCTCCACGGGAGTACTTTTGAGAAGGATGCGCCTGTGGAAGAGTTTGAGCAGCGCTGGCCTGGCGCCCGGCTTGGCTTGGGCTGCAGACTGGCCCTGGGCCTCTCCCTAGGCTTGCGCTGACTCCCTAGTGGTTTCGCATTGCAGTTAATATCTCCTCACGTTTCTAAACTCACAGCTTGTCAGCGCCGGCGCAACCTGAGAGCCAACGCCAGGTTCAAACTCGCGCTTTTCACAAACGGAAATGGAGAATCGACAACTTGAAAGGACTTGCCTGGGGGGCATCCAGGTTTCCCAGGCCAGTGGTCCTCCTGGACGGCTTTGGCCGCTCCATCTTTTCATCCTGCAGCGGCTCTTGGCCCCTAGGAGGGTGCAAAGAACCTCATTCCCCACCACCCCCTCCCCGGGTCCATCCTTCACGCTGCCAGTTCCATTCTTGAGAGCCCTGCCTCTCCACTGGGGTCTCCGGGGCTGCTGGGGGGGGGCGGGGGGCTGGAAAGTTTCGTAGATTGGTAACTGCTGATTTTTTTTTAATTTTTTAAAAAAAAATTTCTAGGAGAGAGAGAGAGAGAGAGAGAGAGAGACAGCGTGAGCAGGGGAGGGTCAGAGAGAGAGGGAGATACAGACTCTGAAACAGGCTCCAGGCTCTGAGCTGGCAGTCAGCACAGAGCCCGACGCGGGGCTCGAACCCACGAACCGCGAGATCATGACCCGAGCAAAAGTCGGACGCTTAACCGACTAAGCCACCCAGGCGCCCCAGTAACTGCTGGTTCTGAAGCATACATCGAGTCCAGACGAGGGGCTGGTGGAGAAGTGGTTGGATTGGGGAGCGATTTGCTCCACTTCTCCCAGTGCGACCAACAGAGCCGGGCTGGGGTTGGAGGGCGGAAACGGGCCCGATCCAGGGCGCAGAAACCTGAACCCACGCTGGCAGGAGCAGCCCCTTCCCGCCGCCCACGCTCCTAGGGCGGGCACTCAGTGGAGTCGGGCGGCTGGTGCAACCTCTCGCGCGCCTTGCACGGATCAGAAAGAGTAGCTGAAGCGGTAGGCGGGAGGAGCAACTGCTCCTGGGCCGTGGCTGGTGCGCATGACCAATGGGGGTGCGAGCCCCGTAGCGCGAACCAATTAGCGCAGGGCCTGCGACAGCGCGGGCCAATGGGGGCGCCGGCTGGGCGCTGGAAGAAAGCAGAAGGTCTGAGCCGGCGGCAGACTCGCGCTGCGCGCGCCATCGGCTGCCTCGGTGTTCCTCGCCGCCTGTGCTGCAGCACCATGAGCGCCCCGAGGCAGGTGGTGAACTTCGGGCCGGGGCCGGCCAAGCTACCGCGCTCGGTAAGTCCCCGCGAGCGCGCGCCGAGAGTGCGGTGAGGGCGGGAGCACGCGCGCGGCTGGCCGTGCGTCTCCGGGGCTGGACGCTCGGATCCGCCCTCCCCGCTCGGGGGCTTCCGAACGCTCTGCAGCAGAGTGCACGCCTCGCAGTTGGGCTTCTGGAAGAATGCACTTGGGGGAAAGGAAGCTCGGCGACTTGCTTAGGCAGCCGTCCCGGGCGCGGCGTGCACGACTTGGCTCGCCCGTGCAGCGCACCTGCGGATTCCCGTGCGGCGCCTTCTCCGGGGCTGGGCCGGGGCGCCGCCGGAGGGCAAAAACTCTCATCTCTGCGTTCGCCTTGCCCGGCATTGAGAGCCAGGCGGTGCTGAGACGGTCTGTGAATGGATACTGTGAATGAATGGGGAATGGGGATGGCGTTAGCTGGAGGGGATGGCAGGCTTGGAATCCCGCGCATGACCCCTCGTAAAGAGGGTTTGGTTCAGCCCGCACTTGGGCACAAGCCTTTTCAGAAATGTAAATGTGCAAGCCTTCAGCCCAGCCTTTCTTGTTCCCCTAGAGAACCTGCCCTCCCCGCTTTATTTCAGCTCTGTTTCACGCGTAGATTTTTTTTTTTTTTTAAACTGACTTGTTTCCTAAAAGCATTCGAGTATTCAAATTCTGGTAGGCATTGGGCTGCTCGCCCAGTTAGCTTCACTTTGTTTTGGAGGAAGTGGAATGATTGAATTCTCCCTGGGGCCACAACCAGACTTTTCAAGTCCAAGTGGAACTCACTCCCTGCCTTTCTAGGCTCCGTGCCAGGTTCCAGCGCCTCCCCCCATCACCCCCACACCGGTTGTGAAGAAGGCAGTTTGTGATTTGCCTTGACTGACAAGCTGCAGTCGCTGCTGTTTTATTTTTATTTTTCTAACCAGAATGACTCTGATAATACGTTGTAGACACATGAGGCATAGCCAACTGCTTTACAATTATGTATTGTTGAACAGATGAGAAATCTCCGTGGGATAGAGCCGCCTCTGTGTTGTACGAACAGAGAATCTTACCATTTTAGAAGGGAAAGGATTTCTTGCATTTCTAGGGGCAGGGCTGTGGCGGAGAGGGCTTGTTTTTCCTCACCTCTTAGAGTCCATTTTAGGCTAGATTCCTTCCCTGCCAGAGCTGTGCAAACGCTTCTTGGTACCCTCCTCACCTTTGTCCCTTCTCCGTTTTGGAGTCTTCTATTTGTTGCTTGTGCTATTTCTTTCCTTAAGTAATCTCTCCCCACCCGCATGGGGCTCGAACTCCTGTCCCCCAAGATCAGGAGTTGCATGCTCTACCCATTGAGCCAGCCAGGCATCCCTCCCTGTGCAATTTCTTTATGCATTTATTATAATGACAGTTGTCACTGTCATCATCAGTATTGCAATTATTATTTTCCTGGGAGGATTTTTGCCCTCAGATGCCCTTTCTGGGGGGAGGGGGGGAGGGGGGAAGGAAGTGGCAGATGTTGCTTTTTATGAGTTTTTATTTGATTGAATTGTTAGGATTAGAGAAGTTTTTCAAACTTTATTGTTGACTGTGACCACAATGAAAAATGTATTACGAAATGACAAAATAACATGCATATAATTATAATGAAAGCCTTATATTAAAACCTTATGAAATATTAGCCTAAATAACTACAACATCCACATTTTTGTATTCTGTTCCACTCTAGTCTGTTCTGTTTCATGTAAAAAATCAGTTGTGAGGGGCACCTGGTGGCTCAGTCGGTTAAGTGTCTGACTCTTGATAACTGCTTAGGTCATGATCTCACGGTTCATGGGTTCAAGCCCTGTGTCAAGGCTCTGTGCTGACAGCACGGAGTCTGCTTGGGATTGTCTCTCTCCCTTTCTCTATGGCCTTCCCCCACTCGCTCGCTCGCTCACTCTCTCAAAATAAATAAATAAACTTTTAAAAAGTTAGTTGTTGTGACCCACAAAAGTGACTGCATTCTGCAGTTAAAGAAACTCCACTGGAGTTGAGGGGCATGCTTTTGGGGTAGAAGTCTTTTAAAACTCTTTGTGTTGATTTGGATTACAACCTCATTTTAGGGGATATTCTCTGTAAGAGAAATCCAGTCTTTTTCTTCTAAGTTTTTATTTAAATTCAGGTTAGTTAACACTTAGTGTAGTGCTGGTTTCAGGAGTAGAACTTAGTGATTCATCATTTTCATTGGACACCTGATACTCATCACAAATGCCCTCCTTAATGCCCCTCACCCTTTTTTAGCCCATTCCCCTAGCCATCTCCCCTCCAACAGCCCTCAATTTGTGCTCTATAGTTAAGACTCTCTTATGGTCTACCTCCCTCTCTGTTTTTATTTTATTTTATTTTTCTTTCCCTTCACCAGTGTTTGTGTGTTTTGTGAGAAATCCAGTCTTAAACAATTCAAAGAGGGATTCACTAAAGTTTATTTGATCAGCCAGTGCTAATAAGCATCCAGTAGTTTACAAAATAATGACAAATTGTTTTTTCTAATGCTAGCTTTTATGATCTCTTTCTTTTCTTTTTTCAAAGTAATCTCTATACCCAAGGTGGGGCTTGGACTCACGATTCCAAAATCAAGAGGAGCATGCTCACTGACTGAGCTAGCCAGGTGCCCAACAATGACAAATTCTTGACCACCCCACCCTTGCCAAAGGAAACTTTTGTTTAATTCTTTATTGTTAGAATGTTGATGTTTCAGGGGCATCGGGTGGCTCCGTCAGTTGAACATCGAACTCTTAATTTCAGCTCAGGTCATGATTCCATGGTGGTGAGATCGAGCCTGGCCTCAGACTCTGTGCTGAATGTGGAGATTGCTTAAGATTCTGTCTCCACTGACCTCACTCCCAATTGTGCCCATGCGTGTTCGCTCTCTCTTTCTGTCTGTCAAAAATAAACAAACATTTAAAAATTTAATAAAAAGACAAAGCCAATTTCAGATATGTCATTTCACACTTCAACATTCATCTCTGATAGGACTTTCTATCTTCCTTCTCTAAAACAGAAAGAAAGGAAGGAAGGAAAGGAAGGATCAGTGGGGTTTTTTCAATGTGTACTTACTTTGCATCTGGGGGGAGGAAAATATCAATGGGGCTCCCCCAAGCAAGCTGTGTTTTGTAAGGGGTGGTGAGCCATGCCCCCATTTCCTGACGCTTTGGAATTGGTGGTGACCTGGATCTCCCCTGCCCAATTGTCCGTGTAAGGTAGAATGTGGGTAAGGGACTGCAGCAATCATAGTAGAGGGGTCAAAGGGCTGGCCAGGTGCATAGCCCTCAGAGCCTTGGCTGATACTGCTCATCTGCACATTGGGGATAGGAACATCCCCCTCATGGCTCTGTCCCAATGTCATTACCTCCCCTGCCCATTAATCTTTCACAGCAGGTGTTTCTTTCTTTCTTTCTTTTTTAATATTTATTTTTTATTTTGAGAGAGAGAGCGTGTGTGCAAACGAGGGGTCAGAGAGGAGAGAGAGAATCCTAAGCAGGCTTCTCAGAGCCCCGGTGAGATCAGGACCTGAGCCTGCATCAAGAGTGCAGCGCTTAACCAACTGAGCCACCGAGGCGCCCCTTAATTCACAGCAGGCTCTTCCTCATTCCTGTACACCCCTGTTCCACCTGAGCACCTTAGACCAAAGAGATGGAAAGTTGAGTTATCTGTTTAATTTCAGGCTCATTGACTTTTTTTGTTGTTCCCTGAACCAGAACTTTATGCTTTTTGTGGTACTTCTGCTTTCAGAGAGTGAGAAATGTGATAGTGGAGGGGACCTTTTCTAGTGAGTCTGGTTTTTCCCAAAGGTCTTATCTTGACAGCTAAAGGTTGTCATCAAAAAACTTCTGTTTGTTTGTTTTTTGGAATTCACGTGAATTTTTATACCTAAATAAATTCATGCCTTTGGAAAAGCTGTATTTTCTTTAGAGTTTATTTTTGTTTATTTTGAGAGAGAGAGTATAGAGAGTGAGTGGGGGAGGGGCAGAGAAAGATGAAGAGAGAGTCCCAAGCAGACTCCATGCCTTTAATGTGGAGCCTGACACAGGGCTCGATTTCATGAGCCGTGAAATCATGACCTCAGCTGAAAACAGTCCAACACTCAACTGATTGAGCCACCCAGGTGCCCCGGAAAAACCTGTATTTTAACATCAATCGCATTATATAATTTCACACTTGTGTGTAAGTTGCGTTAGCAGTGCTCTGTGGGCTGGATGGGAGGAAGGGGATTGGCCGTGGGCGCAGCAGAAGTTTCCGGACCTCACGGGCCCTGTGGGTGGACTCCCTCTTTGATGTCCAGAGCAACAGCTCTGCACAGAATATCCAAATCATTTTATTTTCTCTTGTTTTTCCCTAGGTATTGTTAGAGATACAAAAGGAATTACTAGACTACAAAGGAACTGGGATTAGTGTTCTTGGTAAGATTTACTTTTGGACTCTGAGTATACAGGTTCCAAAGGAAACTGATGAAAATGTATCAAGCCTCAAATTTTTCGCCCGGTCTTTAGGCCTTTGTAGATATATTTTGATAGATTAATCATTTTGGTCACATGTTTGATGGAAGCAGTTGTGAAATCACCACCCATGCTGGTGAGGGGGGGTTCTTGCGTCTCTGTGCTCTTTCATGATTGGTTTTGCTGTTCATAGCATTGGGTATCAGACGATGCCGTACATATGGCTCCCAGTGCTCTGAACCTTTATAGTATCGCCTCACATTCATTTTACAGCCTGGGCTATACTTACAAATGAGCTTGGTAATCAGTTTTAAAAGTCTACAAGCCTTTGCTCAAGATCTTACGCGTTAATAATTTCATTAAGTTTCTCCTACATTATTGAGGAAGAGGACCTTGGAATTTAAAAATTTCCTTTTGAACATTTAATGTCCTTTTTCTTATTTGGGGAATTCCAAAGGCCACATCGTTTTAAGAGATCAAAGGGTTAGTTGCAGGCTTGTTGCTATTAAATTTTGTTCCTGTGGATTTGGGATGTATATTTGGGTTTCTGTGAAATGAGAGCCACGGTACAGAAATTTGTGCTGTTCTCTGGGGCGGTCTTTGCACACGGGTTCGTGTTTGTGAGAAATCACAGGGACGGAAGGATGAGTTAGTAAATCGATCATTCAATGAGTATGTGACTTGAAAAATCATTCCGCTGTGGCTGTTAAGGCTCAGATGTTTGCAGTTGGAAAATCAGTTTGGGTTTTTCCCCCAAGCGAAGTGAGCCTTGGCCCACAATTTGGATGCAGAATCACTACAATTTCCCTTTATTATTTAATTTGCAAATTGTGCACTTCTAAAGTTGCTTCCGTTCACTTGGTTTTGAACTGGAACTGCGTTTTCTTGCTTTTCTTTCCTTCCACAGAAATGAGCCACAGGTCATCAGATTTTGCCAAGATTATTAACAACACAGAGAATCTTGTGCGGGAATTGTTGTAAGTTACAAATTTTAAAGACCAAATTCGTTACTCTTGTTTGATTATCCACATGCCTGGATGTCTGTTACAGTATTTGCTCTGCTGTGTGTGAAGAATATTTCATAATTAAAAATAATCATTTAAAGATTCTCCCGAAGTCACTAAATTAGTACATAATGCTTTGTTGTTATTGTTGTTTGCTGTCCTGTGTTTGTGTGTTTTTATTTTATGTGGTGTTTCCAAAGATTTGAAATCATCATATCTAGGAAAGGTTTTTCAGGCTCAATAGGGATTTAAATAACAAAGAAGAGGTCGTCTTGGTTAGTTTACTAGTTCTTAAACGCGTGAGTCTCAGACCACCTGTCCGAATCACCTGGCTGCAGGGAGGTATTAAAAAATTTAAGTGCAGGGCCCCCCCTCTAGCCCAGCTGAATCAGAATCTCTGTAGAAACTTCATCTTGAACAGACTCTTTGGGTGATTTTAAGAGTTCCTCACTCCAGGAGTTTCTCAAATGGTCCCTCTTAGCCTGTCTGTACCATTCTCCTTACCCAGAGGAAACCTTCCTCTAAAATAGATTGCTGTTTAAACGAGAGATTTATATATTATCTATACATAGTCATATAGGTGTTACGAATATGGTAATCTTGGGAGAAAAAAAATCCCCATTTCCTTTCTGCTCACAGAACTAGTGCACGTCCACGGTAGAAAGTTTAGGAAAACCTGGATGTCACAAATTAAACTAGAATTATCCATAACCCTACCAGTCAGAGGTAATTATTATTAACATTTTGCCCATGTTTGCATTATTTCATTAACAAGATTGGAATTGTACGGACTGTTTCCTTTTTTTTTTTTTACTTATTTATTTTTTTTATATTTTTTAAATTTATTTCTAGGAGAGAGAGAGACAGCGTGAGCAGGGGATGGTCAGAGAGAGAGGGAGACACAGATTCTGAAATAGGCTCCAGGCTCTGAGCTGGCAGTCAGCACAGAGCCCGACGCGGGGCTCGAACCCACGAACCGCGAGATCATGACCTAAGCGAAAGTCGGACGCTTAACTGACTAAGCCACCCAGGCGCCCCCGGACTGTTTCCTTTTAAATTGCCTTGATGCGATGCTTCAAGTTGGGGCAGGCTTGGGGACACTTTTGTGAGGAGCCCCTAGAGGCCCACTGCAGCGCGAGCGGGCAAGACCAGCAGTCGTTCGCGTGGCCTCACACACAGGGTCTCCTGCTGGGTCCCATGTCCTGTTCACAGTGTTGCCCTGTGCTTCGTGGAACAGGCGTTTGGAACCTTGGCCCCAGAGCGTGTGGCATTTGACCCGCATGGCTGTGATCCTCCTGGGACTGGACTCTCAGTTCAGCCTATGGGCCTGACTTCATTTGCCAACGCAAGTGCCTACCTTGTTCCCCCGTCTGCTCTGTCTGCCGTCCTTCTGTCCAGGTTTTGGCCTCCTTGTCTGTCTGGCACCTGGATAACATGGACCTGGCCCCTGCCTCGGGCTCCCAGTCCTCACAGCTGCTGAGAACCTCAGGTTTAGAGCCTCTCAATGAGACCTGGCTGTAAGGCCTGGCTGATAATACGCAGACTTGGTTCAGAACCAGATATCTGCACAGCGCCCGTTCCCCAGAACGCTCTCGGTTCTGTCTCCAGCCGTCTGCCTCCCGTACCTCTTTCCAAGCTCTGACCTTACTCAAAGGCTTGGGTCCAGGCTAGTCCCTCAGGAGATGGCCTTCTCTTACTGCCCGGAGCCATTCCAACCATCATCTTCATTTTCTACGCTACAGTCCAGAAGTTTCCCTGTTAGTTTTTAAAAAAAATTTTTTTAATGTTTATTTAAAAAATTTTTATTTTGTTAATGTTTTATTTATTTCTGAGAGAGAGAAAGAGACCGCATGAGCAGGAGAGGGTCAGAGAGAGAGGGAGGCACAGAATCTGAAACAGGCTCTAGGCTCTGAGCTGGCTCTTAGCACAGAGCCCAATGTGGGGCTTGAACCCATGAACCGTGAGATCATGACCTGAGTCGAAGTCGGACGCTTAACCTACTGAACCACCCAGGCACCCCAATATTTATTTGTTTTTGAGTGAGAGACAGAGTGTGAGCTGGGCTGAGAAAGGGGCAGAGAGCGAGAGGTAGATACAGAACTCGAAGTGGGCTCCAGGCTCCGTGCTGTCAGCACAGAGCCCAGCGCGGGGCTTGAACTCATAAACTGTGAGATCATGACCTGAGCTGAAGTTGCACAGTTAACCAACTGAGCCACTCAGGAACCCCATGTTAGGCTTGATGTATGTCGATGTGTGATTATATGCTTCTTCCTAAACTGTTATCTATGACCCTTTACGACTGCCCACTTAGTTCATAGCACGGTCCAGCACATATCTATTTTTAGGACTTCTGGTTGCAAGTGACAGATGTCCAGCTCTTGGCTTAAGTAAAAGAGAGGATGCGTTACCGTGTGTAACTGTAAAGGGAAGGAGTGATTTAGGTGATGTTCAGGAAGGTCTTTGTCTTCATCTTTTGGCTTTGCTTTTTTAGGTGTTCGCTTCACCAAATGGCCACCCGTGGTTGTAGGATCAGCCGGTTTATCCTTTCCCTCAATAGAAACCACTTCTCTTTGCCAGAAGTTTGAGCAAAGGTCTCAGAACCAAACCCCACTGGCCAGCTCAGGTCATGTGCTCTCCTGCTGGAGCGAGGGTTGGCCACCCTTGAACCATGTAGTCTGAGAGTGGTAGCATGGTGAACAGTGGGGTGTTACTAACTTCCCTCCAAACATTCCCCACACAGACCCTGATATGATACATGGTTGTCCAAGGAGGGAGTAGATAAATAGGCAAAGCCGTGGGGGGGGACTTTACCATATTTCTTGTAGTATACCCACCCAAAGTAACGTGCTGGTAGAGCGTCGCTCATTCTTCATCATTTCACCCTGTGTCTCTGTTTACCATCACCTGTGCTTCTGCCCAGAGCTGTTCCAGACAACTACAAGGTGATTTTTGTGCAAGGAGGTGGGTGCGGCCAGTTCAGTGCTGTCCCCTTAAACCTGATTGGCCTGAAAGCAGGAAGGTGTGCTGACTATGTGGTGACAGGATCTTGGTCAGCCAAGGCCGCCGAAGAAGCCAAGAAGTTTGGGACCGTGAATATCGTGCATCCCAAACTTGGGAGTTACACGAGTAAGTGCTGGGATCTGAGTTCAACGGTGATAATGAAATGCTGGCAGAAGTTGATGGGTGGGTGGTCCCTCCTTAGATATCAGGTTACCCCCGCCCAGGGCAACCTGCAATTTTTAATTCCTTCTTCTCGTCAGTAGTTGGTTTGATACCATTCAGAATGGATGGTTGTACTTATTAAGATTGTTCACTGGCTGCTACAGAAGGAGTATTCTTAGGTTCTGTCACCGGAAAGCCTAGGGGCTGATTTGGCTTTAGGAATGGCTTGATCAAGGGCCCCAACAGTGTCTGTAAGTCCTGGCGTCGCTCCATGTCTCCTCAGTGGTGGCTCCACAGTCAGGAAAGCTGTACTCCCTTTTAGGAGATCCTCCTGACCTTCTATTCTCTCAAGTTTCAATGCCTTTGCTCAAGCATTTCCAGTTATAGTTTCACATCTCCTGGGTTCCGTTCCCAGTCGGTCATGTGACTGCAAGTGCCATTGGCCCCACTGGAGCTACGTGGGCTGAGCTGGGGAATCAGGAGCCCCAAGAGGAAACTCTGGACACAGGATAGATGGAAACTGGGTAATAGGAAAAAAACCTCCGCAAATACCCACCACACCATTCTTGAAGCTGAGTTGCCCCCTATAACTGTCAAAAGGGTGGGATCGATTATCCTTTGAGGTTGTTGATGGGGATTATAATGCAAGATGGGTGGGGTGGTTCCACTTGGGAGGACTTTGGGATGAGCCTTTCACTGTGAGGGGCGGGGTGTCATTCTTGGTCATTCCCATCTACACAAGGAGGGCAGAATGAACGGCCAGGCCAGAGTCTCCACCTTTTGTTCTGTGATAGAAATTCCAGATCCAAGCACCTGGAGCCTGAACCCCAACGCCTCCTACGTGTATTACTGTGCCAACGAGACCGTGCATGGCGTGGAGTTCGACTTTATCCCCGACGTCGAGGGTGCGGTGCTGGTTTGCGACATGTCCTCAAACTTCCTATCCAAGCCAGTGGATGTTTCCAAGGTGGGGTGTAAGAGGACCTGGCGGGGGAATGCTGGTGTCTCGGATTCCATGAAAGCACTTTAATATAGGTACTAGGACACGGAAAGGCCCAGAGTGTCTTGGACCAGCTGAGATGCCAAAGCCCGGGCAGCTCACAATGACAGGCCGACAGTTGCTTGTTTCTTGTGGGTCGTCAGAATGCTTACGTCTTGATGTTACTACCCAGTGTTATTGATCGCCTAACAGGGTCACCCTAGAGTCCTTGGGGGAATGTATCTGCCTTCAAGGGTCCCTCTTAGGAAGTGTTTTGGCCACCGCATCAGGAGTGGCTTGCTGTCTTCCAGGGAAGATGCAGATTATCCAAGCTTAGGGGATGTGTGAAGGAGCTCCGCCTTGCCGTGAGCCCACCTCAACTCCAAGAGCATCAGCAGGGCGCATAGCCTTTCCTGGTGGTACACCAGGGCTGGTGGGCGGGGCCCAGGGGTGGGGGTGGCCGGGGGTTGTGGGGAAGCATGGCACTCAGGTGCATGCAACCAGAGCGCGCAATACCTGTAAAGCATTTACATTTCTTTTCACCTTTTTTTTTTTGGACGTTTGTTTATTTTTGAGAGAGAGGAGACTGTGCACGGGCAGGGGAGGAGCAGAGAGAAAGAGACACACAGAATCCAAAGGAAGCTCTCTAGGCTCTGAGCTGTCAGCACAGAGCCCGATGCGGGGCTTGAACTCATGAACAGTGAGATTATGTCTTTAGCCAAAGTTGGATGCTTAACTGATGGAACCACCCATCCCCATTTTATTTTATTTTATTATTTAAAAAATTTTTAATATTTATTCATTTTTTGAGAGACAGAGAGAGATGGAGACACAGAATCCGAAGCAGGATCCAGGCTCTGAGCTGTCAGCACAGAGCCCGATGCGGGCCTTGAACTCATGAATAGTGAGATCATGACCTGAGCCAAAGTCCGATGCATAACCGACTGAGCCACCCCGGCGCCCCTCCCAGCCCCATTTTAAATATTGGTGTAGGTGTAGAAAGGGGGTATATACAGTGATATGAGTGTGGATAGTGATTGGCTCGGGCTGGCCCCTTGCTGGTGAGTGGGACGGGGCGCACATGTAACCTGCGGCCACCGAACTGTCCCAGGGAGAGATGCCTTTAGAGAACAGAATGCACTTTGAGCAAGATTGAAATAGAATCACTTCCTCATACTCTAGAAAGAGATTGGGAAACTTGAATACAGTTCTAAAAGATGACCAAGTGTATCTAAAGCAGCACATCTTCTCTCTTTCAGTTCGGTGTCATTTTTGCCGGCGCGCAGAAGAATGTCGGCTCTGCCGGGGTCACGGTGGTGATCATCCGGGATGACCTGTTGGGGGTCGCCCTCAGAGAGTGCCCGTCCTTCCTGGACTACAAAGTGCAGGCTGGAAACAGCTCCTTGTACAACACCCCCCCGTGCTTCAGGTCAGCCTCCGAGGCATGGCTCGGGGTGGGGTGCAGGGGCCAGGGACTGACGAGGGCGTCTCACTGTTTCCCATCAAAGCGGAGGGAGGTGGCTTGTTAAGCAGAGCATGTTTTCACAGCCCAGTGACCTAAAGGCTCAGACATCCTATCAGGATTCTCTGCCCAGCTCGCCTCTCCCTGTTACCCTCTGTGTGCTGTGAGCTCAGCTTTCCTTGCCCTTTCTTTTCTGGGGTGGTGTTTTTGTTTGGTCTTGTTATCCTTAGGGGTTTGCCATTAACCCAGGCGCTCGCTGCACACGAAGTGGCTGGCTTGTATCTCAGCCCGTGAAGCTTTGGAAAAGGACTTTCAAAGGCCAGGCCTCCCCAGCTTTCTTTTCTCTCTCTGCTGCGCCTGCACAGGGCTGGCCCCCAGGCAGAGAACACACTGCCTTGGAACAGACACCTTTCCGGCTTTTCTCCTAGCCTGCAGTTGCCCTGTAAGCAGGCCTGGCTTCTGCTTAGCCACGTGAGAAAAGGGTATGAAGGCACACGCAGGGAGAGCGAGGGTCCCCTGCCCCATGGTCTTTTAACCCCTCGCCTCAGGTATGTTGTGAAAATCTTGTGACACCTGAGATTTAACAGCTGCAGGGAGATTTTACTCCTTACTAGCTGTGTGATCTTGGGCAAGTCACTTAACCTGTCTGTGTAGCAAGCTTCTCCAGGGGTAATAAGACTACCCTGCTGATTGGATCTCTGTGAGGATTTACTTATTTACTTATTTATTTATTCACATATAAAATGCACTTGGTGGTTGGCACAGGGTAATTTATAAATGTTAGCTCCTGTATTATTATTGTTTCTCTTGTCATTAGTTCCCAGAGTCTTAGTTGGGGGGGAAGCGGGGGAAGAGCCAGACTTTATGGATTACCTTTCAGGTCAGGTATGATCTAGAATGGTGATACTTTATTTGTATGACCCTTTTCATCCTGCCAAGTGCCTGAGGAGGTAAATACTCTTTTTATCCCATTTTGCAAGTAAAGAGGCAGAGAGGTCATACTTCTAGCACGTGGCATGGCTGGGATTCGAACCCAGACAGCCTGGTTCCAGAGCTTGGGTGTGTTCACCCTGTAACTTGAATGCTCTCCACAGGTGAGATTATCAGTGTACGTGTTTTTGTGTCTGAAGGATTCGTCTTAGGAGAAGAGATCACTGTTGGAGTCCAGCTCTTCCGCTCATGGATTTTTCTGGGTGGAAAGTGCTCTCAGAAGCGCATGTGTAAAGGCGGGCTCTGGCTGGTGCAGGCAGTGTTTCCTTCTGGGTTGGGACTTTGTCAGAGTTCTCCCCAGCAAGGAGCACTCTAGAACTTCTAGAAAACCTTCTACATAATTGGCTCTAGGAAAGGAAAGCGTTTTTTAATGTTTTAAAAAATTTTTCTTTTAATTTTTTAATGTTTATTAATTTTTGAGAAATGGAGCATGAGCAGGGGAAGGGAAGAGAGACAGATACAGAATCCGAAGCAGACTCCCAGGCTTTGAGCTGTCAGCACAGAGCCTGACACAGGGCTCAAACCCATGAACTGTGAGATCATGATTTGAGCTGAAGTCGGATGCTTAACTGACTGAGCCACCCAGGTACCCCAGAATTCTTTTTTTTTTTGGGTAATTTATTTATTTTGTGTGTGAGAGAGAGATCTGAGAGCAGGGGAGGGGCAGAGAGAGGATGCGGGGACAAAGGATCTGAAGTAGGCTCTGTGCTGACCGCAGAGAGCTTGATGAGGGGCTCGAACCTAAGAACCGTGAGATTGTGTGACCTGAGCCAAAGTCAGACACTTAACCAACTGAGCTACCAGGTGCCCCTCAAAGTTAGACTTCTGATGGAAATTTCCGCTGGATTTCTGCACAGCAGCTCATTTGTGTCTCCTATTTTCCTTGGGGAATAGGGTGTTCTGGTGCTCGCTGTCCTGGTCACCTCTAAACCCCACTTTGTTTCACCCTGGTTGAAAGTGTTTCTGAAATTCCTGTTGAGGATGGGGGCCGTGGGGCTGAATCTCTTGTCCATCGGTCCTGATTCTGGGGTTCCAGGCAGTTCTGGGCACCAGTGATCACTGGCCAAGTTAGAAATGAGAACTGGGCGTGGTGAGTGGTGAGGACACAGGGGCAGGGAGCCTGGGGAAGGGTGCTAGGCTGCATGGTGACGGGTGGTGTTTGTCCTCCCCGTTAGAAGGAGGGGCCAGGGCCTGGCTCGCCATCAGGGGAGTCTCTTAGGGTGAGACAGAGACCACCATCGGGTCCAGGAGGAGGAGAGGGGAACACTGCCCCTGAAGTGTGGCCTGAAAGCCGGCAAGATCAGATCACAGCACAGCCCAGAGCGATGGGGGGAAGGCACACCCTCTTGCACCTTCTCTGGTAACTAAGAATTACCGGAAGCAAATTCTAAAAAATGTAATGAATATGTTAAAGTGCTGTTTGTTAAGATTAGGGTGAAGAGTCCGCGGGGAACAGTGAGAAAGCAGGTCAGTCTGTCTAATAAATACGACCACTTAGTAGGAGATAACAGTGTGTGGAGTCAGACCCAGAGACACAGAGAAGGACTTTTCAGTGACTCTCACAGAGGGTCCCTCCCTACCAGCTCCCGGGCAGGCCTCGGCCTGGGCCTTGACCAGTCGGCTCAGCTGGTCACCTGGGGGAGGGTAACACTGGGCAGTGGGGAGGGGGGGAGGTGTCAGTCACTGCCTTTCCAGAGCTTTCTGGCCTCAGGAGAGGGAGCTCAGCCAGAAACAAGGGCAGAAAAGGGGCAAAACTTTTCCCTCCGGCACATCAGAGCAGTGTTAACTGAGGCCACTGGGGGGCAGCATTGTCAACAGTTGATTCGAATTGTGTAAACGTAGCAGATAAAGACGGAGTTAAATGTGTTCTGACCAAGACACTCCCCTGGAAGTCGCCTTCCTTTCTCTTACCCTGAAAGAAGAGAACAGGAGAAAAGAAAAAGTCGGTTCAATTGAGCAATCACCCTCAATCTGTGGCTTGAAAAACTTAGAGCTCGTTTGTTGGTACTTAACCACCTTCAAGATTAGAGAATTCTAGCTCACCCAGTGAGAACAAGCCCCACGTTAGACATAGGAAGGTTTGTGCCAGACCCTCGCGCCAGTCCTTGAATGTGAGCCGATAAGGCAGGCAGAAGACTCCTGAACTTTGTATTACACACAAGTCCTTGGAAAGTCCCAAGTTTGAAAAGAAGTCTTTCTTTCTTTCTTTTTTTTTTTATCGGAGCTGAATGACCATTGGCTCTGGGCATTTTGTGTGAACTGGGCTGAGTAAGGCTTCACATAGTTGCCTGTAGCCCTGAGCTGTGAATTAGGGTGGAATAAAGGATCGAGCGGGCCTTCTGTTTTAACCCTTTCGTACATCACACTAAGCCCAACGAATGCACAGGCGAGAAGGTACCCACACTTCCCTTCTGTACCCACAGATAGTTTTCCAACACTGCAGGTATACATTTGTTTTCGCTGTAGTGTGAGGTCAAGTAACTAATAAGAAACAAAACAACCCCATTAATCAAGGCTGCCTTTCTTACCAAGAGTCTGAGGATGGGCCCGCCCAGGGCCTAAGCCTCACTCCTCTTGAACCCCAGAAGCAGAGGAGTTTCTGCAGTTAGAGTCTTCAGAACAACCAGCCAGGGAGAGTTTTTCTGAGGATTTCTGCTGTGCCTTTCTAAGCCTTTGAGCACAGCAAGTATTTGTATTGCTTTAAAAAGTTAACATGTATTCTTATTTTTTAAAGTTTATTTATTCAGAGAGGGAGAAGGGGGGCGGGCAAAGAGAGAGGAAGAGAGAGAGAATCCCAAACAGGCTCCACGCTGGAAACCCAGAGCCCAGTGCAGGGCTCAAACACACAAAATATGAGATTGTGACCTGAACCCAAATCAAGAGTCTTCTGCTTGACTGACTGAGCCACCCAGGCGCCCCTAACATGTGTTCCTAGCAAAGATTTCTGAAGGGAGCAGAACCGCCTGGGGAAAGCACTATTAACTGCTTGCTGTGGGTCCTGACAGACCCTTAACTGGGCGTATGCGGATACACAGAGCTATGTATTCAGTTACGTGAGTGGAACTTTACCATATAGACTGTTCTGTAGATTTCTTTTTTCTACCCCACAGTCTGCCACGAACACTATGCTATGCAATACCAGTTCAAATACCTGCCTTGGGGCGCCTGGGTGGCTTAATCGGTTAAGCGTCCGACTTTCGCTTAGGTCATGATCTCGCGGTTCGTGGGTTCGAGCCCCGCGTCGGGCTCTGTGCTGACTGCCAGCTCAGAGCCTGGAGCCTGTTTAAGTCTGTGACACCCTCTCTCTCTGACCCTCCCCTGCTCACACTGTCTCTCTCTCTAGAAGTAAATAAAACATTAAAAAAAAATTAAAAAAAAAAAGAAATACCTGCCTTGTTTTTTCTCCTTTGAATTGCTGTGTGGTATTCCACAGAGTGGATCTACTGTGATTTATTTAGTAACTTAACAGGCACGCTTTGATAGTAAACTTACGCTGTGTGGCATTTTAGAAGTGAAGGCATGAATCAGGCACGTTAAATTGGTTGATGGGGAGAATGGAGACCCAGCACTTAGGGTGCCTGTAGTTTGAAGAGTTTGGAATGTGTGGGGGGTAGAAGCATGAGTTAATAATGAACTGGAAGCCACAGGGAGCGGTCTGCTTCATGCTGACACTTCACAGACGAGGCTCAGGATACCCGCTCTGGGACAGCTTATAAAATGGAAGGACTTCCTGCCCATCACCTGCTCAGGTCCCATTAAAATAAGGACTGACTCTGAACATGACAGCCACGGAGAGGGCAGTGTGTTGGTGCTGACAACTGGCTGGGACCGGGGACCTTGCTGCAGCCTTGGGTTTGAGTAGCGAGAAAGCAGCTAGGGAACTCTTCAATGAAAGAGGTATAGGTGAACGCGAAGCATGGCCTTGGGAGGGTACGGTCAGTGACTGGGCAGGAGTGGCTTTGCCTGGATCACGGGGCAGGGCGTGCTTCTGTGGTTCGTGGGGGAGGGAAGAATCGGGTTAAAAGAGTTCTAGGGCATGTCACTGAACAGGGGAGTGGGTGGGAAGTGTCACATCTGTGTGTTTTTTAATGTTTATTTTATTGTTTTTGAGAGAGAGCCAGCAGGGGAAGGGCAGAGAGAGGAGGGGCCAGAGGATCCAAAGTGGGATTTACACTGACAGCAGCGAGCCCAACATGGGGCTCGAACTCACCAGCTGTGAGATCATGACCTGAGCCAAAGTCGGATGCTCAACTGACTGAGCCACTCAAGTGCCCCATTTTTTTTTTTTTCTTTTGAGAGAGAGAGAGAGAAAAAGCCCGAGCCAGGGAGGGCAGAGAGAGCAGCGTCCTGTCTGGGACACACACACGTCCACACAGGTGCACTGTGAAGCTGCTCTAGCAGCCGCGCTGGGCAGCTGTGTCTGAGGTTTGGTGCCAGCCTGGCTGCCCCACTAGCAGGTGAGATAGTGGCCGAGGGTCCGGGAGCCCCTGCTAAACTAGATGCCTTGGTTACTGTGAACAGAGCTCAGGCTTAGGAGTCAGACCAGCCGGGGTTGTAATCCTGGCTTCCTCAGCCACTAAATGGGTGACATTAGCCAAATATCCTCACCCGTCAAATGGGTTGATGGGTAGCCCTGACCTCAGGATTATTGTGATCAAGGAAAGAAGGAACAACTAGCAGGCTGCCTGGCCCCATACCAGACGTTAGACAATACTTCTCCGCCTTTCTTCTCTCCCCTTTGTCCCTCTGCTTTCTCAGTCTTTATCCACAGAGCTGCATTGGAGGCTGTAACTTACTCAGGGGCTCTTCTCCATTCTCTCTTCCCTTTTGGCCATTAGCTGCTTTCTCATTCCTCAAGCTGGGGAAGCTTCTGGAGAGGCTGTTACATATTTTGGGGTGCAGGCTGCTCTGCCCACTGCCACTGAGCAGCCCAGCATTTGCTTCTGCTAACTTCTGGAGGTGGAAACAGCTGGGTCCTGTGCCTGCCAGGTTGAGACTGTCAGTGAGCCAGTTAGTGCCATAGGCTTCCTCTGGGACAAACTTCTGACCATTTGAATGCTTTCCAGATCCTGTGATCTCCGTCTTCAACCTGTCACGGTGGTAACAGACCCGTGGTGTTAATGAACGAGGCAGCTTTCGTCCAGGGGTAGTCACCCAGATCTGCTGGGCATTGACTCCTGGCAACCTGGTTTGCACAGATCCCCATAGGGGACCTTTGTTCTACTCCTGGACTGGGCATAGCCAGAACTGATCTTCAAGTTCCCAGCTCAAGTAGATGGTGTCTCTTCCTTTGGGGACCTGTGCTCCTGCTCCCCACACTTTCAGTGAGGTGCACATGGAGCTGTTTGCTCCTTTTTCAGAGATGGGCTTGCAGGAAAGCCTGGGTGGCTCAGTCGGTTAAGCTCAATCCGATTCTTGATTTTGGCTTAGGTCATGATCTCACAGTTTGTGGAGTTAAAGTCCCAAATTGCAGAGCCTGCTTGGGATTCTCCCTCTCTCTCTCTCTTTCTCTCTCTCTTTCACTCTCTGCATCTCCTCTGCTTGGTGCACACATGCACTCTGTCCCTTTCAAAATAAATAAATAAAATTAAAAAAAAAAAGTGAAATGGGCTTTCAGAAGGCCACTGAGAAACCATCCACTGTTCTTCAACATCGCATGTGTTCGGTGTAGTTTTGAGCACTTTGTAATGAAGATGCTGTTAACGACACTCCTGTGACCTACGTGCCACATGTCAGACCCTGCACTGAGCACCTCACCCGACCCATCTCCTGCGGGGTCCCCTCGAGCCCCAAGGTCTCACAGTGGCAGAGCTGACATTCGGGCTCAGACAGGAACACGGCCAGGCTGCAGGAGGGGCCGGGGCGCAGTGGCTCCTCCTGGGACCAGGGACACAAATCCCACCCCACTTGCTCTCTGTTTCTGATCCTTGCTTTTTTTTTTTTTTTTTTTTAATATTTTTATTTCTTTCTAGGAGAGAGAGAGAGACAGCGTGAGCAGGGGAGGGTCAGAGAGAGAGGGAGTCACAGACTGAAACAGGCTCCAGGCTCTGAGCTGTCAGTCAGCCCAGAGCCCGACGCGGGGCTTGAACTCACGAACCGCGAGATCATGACCTAAGCGAAAGTCGGACGCTCAACCGACTGAGCCACCCAGGGGCCCCACTGATCCTTGCTTCTTTGTGCTGGAACATTGGCTTCTTTTTCTCAGAAGAGTCTCTGTCACGTGTTCTTACTTGCGTCTCACACTTCCACCAGCACACAGGCCTGCCTCTGTCCTCACACCCAGGTCAGAGAATCTCAGGGAGGGCTCTGATTGGCCCTGTTAGGTGCCCTGCCCAGCTCTGAGACCAGAGGGCCAGGGACCCTGCTTGATCTGCCCATTGGGTGGGCATGGGGTTAGGAGGATCGGGGCAGCTAAAATGCCAGCTGTCTACCATAGGGTGAGGTGTCCCTTTTTCCAGATGGGAAAGCCTGGGTTTGGGTTCCCAAGGTGACTATTCCTGGGTAGTGGTTTTTTTGTTTTTTTGTTTTTTTAATGTTTTTTTTAATGTTTTTATTTCTAGGAGAGAGAGAGAGAGAGTGTGAGCAGGGGAGGGTCAGAGAGAGAGGAAGTCACAGACTCTGAAACAGGCTCCAGGCTCTGAGCTGGCAGTCAGCACAGAGCCCGACGCGGGGCTCGAACCCACGAACCGCGAGATCAGGACCTAAGCGAAAGTCGGACGCTTAACCGACTAAGCCACCCAGGCGCCCCATGTTTTGTTTTGTTTTTTTGTTTTTGTTTTTTTTACAAATAGTTTATTGTCAAGTTGGTTTCCATACCTGGGTAGTGTTCTTAATTAGTGGCAGCAGTGGGACCAGAGTCAAAACGGACTCGGAGCCCATGCTCCCATCACTGTACCCCACCGCTCCCTCCAGGTAGAGGGCTCCCTGTGAGGGCTCTGCGGTGGAGAAGGCGAACACTGCCTCAGGTCTTCCACAACCATACACTCCAAATCGTGGGCCCAGAGAAATACAAAATAAAGGAGTGAATGGTACGAAGTATGAAGTATGGGCTCTGAGGGTAGGAAATGAAGGGTTAACTGTGTGGGGGTGGGGAGGGTGCTTGCTGCAAAACATGGTTGGCTTAAATATCTTTCCATTTTTGCAGAGCTGAACTAGATGGATTTTTTTTTTAACCTTTATTTCAGCATCTATGTCATGGGCTTGGTCCTGGAGTGGATCAAGAACAACGGCGGTGCGGCTGCCATGGAGAACCTCAGCTCAGTCAAGTCGCAGATGATTTATAACATCATTGATAACTCGCAAGGATTCTATGTGTAAGTTGACGGACTTTCTCTCGCATTTTGCCTCTTGTGAGTTTCTTTTCTTTAATTAATTATTACTTACAATGTTTTATTTATTTTTGAGAGGATGCAAGCAGGGGAGGGGCAGAGAGGGGGCCACAGAAGGATCCGAAGTGGGCTCTGTGCTGACGGCAGTGAGCCCAATGTGGGGCTTGAACTCATGAACTGTGAGACCATAACCTGAGCCGGAGTTGGGTACTCAGCCAACTGAACCACCCAGGCACCCCAAAGATTTTTATTTTTAAGTAGTCTCTACAACCCAATGTGGGGCTCGAACCCACGAACCATGAGATCATGACCTGAGCCAAAGTCAGATGCTCAGCCGACTAAGGCCCCTTGCTTATTGTGAATTTTCAAAATTCTCATGTGTATATGTCACATGCCTTTGAGAAATGGATATGTTCCCCTTTCTTGATGTCGAAGTGCCAGTGAGCTGGGTGGCCTTGGGGCCTCGCAGTCGGAGGCAGGTGGGTTCTCTCGTTGTGCATCCCCACCTGTGGAATCCCAGGCTTAGGGACCTGTTTTCCGGGCGGTGGTGATATTTCTCAAACCAACGATCTCTCCTGGGGAAGAGTCTCAGTTCCTCGTGGGGTAGACTCCTTCTCCCTCTGTCTGCTGCCTTTGTGCCTCCCCTGGGAAAAGTCAGGCAGATTTGCTGGAAGCTCTCCCCTTTATGTAGGGATTCCACCAGAGGCCCTTGGTATAGACACCCACGCCTGGTCCCCTCAGCCAGGTCACCTACCTTTTTAGGGAAGTTCACGGCTTCTTTTATTACAGAACAAGCCTTCCCATCTCAGGCCTGCAGTCTGTGAATGAGGAGACTTCTACTTAAACATTTTTATGACTCGGACACCTGGGTGGCTCAGTCAGTTAAGCGTCCGACTTCAGCTCAGGTCATGATCCTGTGGTTTGTGAGTTCGAGCCCCACATTGGGCTCTGTGCTGACAGCTCAGAGCCCGGAGCTGCTTCAGATTCTGTGTCTCTGTCTCTCTCTGCCCTTCCCCCCCCCACCAAATAAACATTAAAAATTTTTTTTAAAAATTAAAAGAAAAAAATGAAAAAACATCTTGGCGACCAAATGATTCATGAACGTGTGTTTACTACTGGACCCGCTCCTGTGAGGGGCAGAGAGAACGTACGGGCCTTGTATTCGTCTCCTAGGAGTGCTGGGGCGAAGATTCACTAACTCAGTGGTTGAATACCACAGAAATCCATTCTGCCTGTTCTGGAGGCCGGAGGTGCAGGATGTCAGCACCGCCTTGCTCCATCCAGAGGCTCCAGCCAGTTCTTCGTGGCTCCAGGCATTCCGTGGCCTGTGGCGCATCGCCCCAGTCTCTGACCTCACCTTTGCTGTGTCTCCTCACTTCTGGTTGCTGGATGTAGGGCCTACCCAGATAGTCAGGGATGGTTTCCCTAAGCTAGAGACCGTTAACGTAGTTACATCCTCAAAGACCCTGTTTCCAAGGGTTGGGGCATGGTGCCCCTTTTTGGGGGGGCCACTATCCAGTCCCCTACCGCAGACCTCTCACCAGAATGCTGGATGTGAAGCGCCTAGTACAGTGCCTGGCACACAGGGAGCTTATCAGATGGTGTCTTCATTTGCATTTCCCACCCTTCCTCCTTCCAAGTCCAGGTGTAGGAGACCTTATACTGTGTGAATGTACGTGCACACACATACGGGTATGTTTGTGTGTGCACATGTGTATGCATGTACATAAACACATACTCATTTACCAAGCCTGAGACCTCTTCCTTAGTGACTATTCTCTTTCAGGCTCCATGATAGTAACTGACTGATAGGAACTAGAGAATGTATACTTTTCTTTGAGAATTCAGTGTGCTGCAAGGGATGTACAAAACAATATTTTAAGCCCAACTTTTTTTTTTTTTTGTAATGTTTTATTTATTTCTAGGAGAGAGACAGCATGAGTAGGGGAGGGTCAGAGAGAGAGGGAGTCACAGACTGAAACAGGCTCCAGGCTCTGAGCTGGCAGTCAGCACAGAGCCCGACGCGGGGCTCGAACCCACGAACCGTGAGATCATGACCTAAGCGAAAGTCGGACGCTTAACCAACTAAGCCACCCAGGCGCCCCTAAGCCCAACTTTTAATACATCTTCATGTCCACCCATGGGTGATGGACGGGGTGTAAAGGAGCATGCCACTGCTCCCTCTGTCCTTAAAATGCTTTTTGCCTGTTCTTGTGAGTTCTTGGTATGCAGTGAGCCTCTAGCCACAGGCCCTGGGGGAGTTGGGTTTGGATGGATGCCTTAGCCTCTAGGCTCCTCCCGGACGTGTGGTCTGGGGGGGAGGTGTGCACACCATGCTTTCTGCCTGCTCTGGTTCCGTGCAACAGCCAAGTGCAGACCGGGGGCTTGGAGGATGGTCCTAGGAGTTCACAGCCAAGGGCTCATTGATAGATATTGTAAGCTTAGAGCAGTAAGATGATAACTGCTTTGCTGGAGGTGTAGGGGAATTTGTGAATGAGCTTGATTGAGCCTTGGGCGTGGGTAGAGTTAGTCAGAGGAGGGCAAAAGTACTTTTAGGAATTTGTAGGAAAGCAGGGCATAGCCCCTGCGAAGGTACTGGGGAGAGAGTGCATTGTGTATGGGGAGTAGAGTGGGGGTTGCCAAGAGGAGATGGTTGTGCTGGAATCACAAGGAAGCTCTGGAAAGGTCTGAAGACATGTTTAGTCCAACTATTTAGTCTTCTGTTCAGCCATCCACACATCTACCCACCCACCCACCCAACTGTCCACTCACCCACCCACCCACCCATCCATCCATCCATCATGACCCACATACCCATCTGTCCATCCATCTGTTATCCATCCATCCATCCATCCATCCATCGATCATCTATCTGCACACCTATCCGTCCATCCCGTTAGCATTCCTGTGCTCACCTTGTTCTAGGCCCTGGGATGCCCAGAAGAATAAGATATCTTTCCAGACCCCACAGCGCTCAGAACCTGAATGTGAGTGAAAGCACTTGGCGGTTGTGGAGAGGAGACCAAATTTTCTGTTAGCTTTTGGCTCCATTTATTTCTCAGGAGATACATAGGCACAAAATGGGAGGACAGAAAGAATGATAATGCCTCTGGAAGAATCCAGAGAATTAGAAGCAAAACAAGGCATAGGAGAGAACCACTGAGAAACCCCCAAATTCCTTTTTCCCCCAAGCTCCTTAAACTCCAAGTGCCTAGCCTGGCATTTTTCTGAAGGCAGCCTGCTGACGCCGACTTAGCAGGCGGGTTGTCCGCTGGGGAATCTGGTCACTTTCCCACCTAACACTTCTCATGTACTTATGCACAGCCTTGACCCAGAATTTTCATCTTCAGAGAAAACCTCTTTCTGGGAACTTGCAGCCACCCTGGGCTCCCTGCCCAGAAAATGTCACCCTGGCCCCTGACCTTCCTGTGGGAGCCTGTTACTGGAGTCAGGCGGCCTTTCGCTTGTATCCCGCTCAGCACTTACGGCGGGTGCTTACTACCTCTTCCTGTACTCACTTGGATTTTCAGGAACAACTTCGCTTTTCTTTCCAACTACAGAAATATGGCCCCAGAGGGAGGTAAGCAGTTTTAAAGAAGAATACCGAATAACCTAGAACTAAAATTTGCCATTTACCACTACCCCTTGCTCCTTATTTTTGTGCCCCTGACCTCTTTGGTTTCCCCCAACTTATAAGGCAGCCCATTACGGAACATGGTTCTGGGCAGTTTCTAGAGGGTTGCGACAGCTCTTCCAGTGAGCCTGGCATGGACTCCGAGACTAGAAAAGTCAGCTGTTGAAGTTCCTGGAGTTCATTCCATAGCCTAACCATCCATGTGGTGCCGGTTGACCCTGACTTGAGCCCACATGGACAGTGAACCCCCTCTTCTCCACATATTAGCAAGTGACCTAACTGCTCCATGTTTCTTTATGGAAAAACTCTATGTTTCTTTATCTGTACCATGTGTGTAATGATGGTCTACTTTTTTTTAAAGCTTATTTATTTATTTTGAGAGAGACAGAGATAGCACAAGTAGGGGAGGGGCAGAGAGAGCAGCAGAGAGAGAAAATGCCAAGCAGGCTCCACACTGTCAGCACAGAACCTGACATGGGGTTCGAACTCTCGAAACCATGACATCATGAGCTGAGCCCAAATCAAGAGTTGGTCGCTTAACCAACTGAGTCTTCCAAGTGCCCTGATGGTACATACTTCTCAAGGCTCTTGTGAGTAGTAAATGAAAATCTGTGTGAATAAAGAATATATAACAAGGGTTCAGAAGAAGGGCTAGTGTAGTTACCTTGTATAAAGCCCTGGAAGAAGTACTTGGCACCTAGGGAACATTCCTTAAGAGTTAGTTCCTGAGGCACCTGGGTGGCTCATTGGTTAAGCGTCCAACTTCAGCTCGGGTCATGATCTCACGGTTCATGAATTTGAGCCCCGCGTCAGGCTCTGTGCTGACAGCTCAGAGCCTGGAACTTGCTTCAGATTTTGTGTCTCTCCCTCTCTTCTGCCCCTCCCCTGCTCACCCTGTCTCTCTCTCTCTCAGAAATAAAACATTAAAAAAGAATGTTTTATGATCTCATGAACCCACAAATCGTGAGATCATGACCTAAGCCAAAGTTGGACGCTTAACCGACTGAGCCACCCAGGCTCCCCAAACATAAAAAAGAAAATAAAAGGGGCGCCTGGGTGGCTTAGTCGGTTAAGCGTCCGACTCTCGCTTAGGTCATGATCTCGCGGTTCATGGGCTCGAGCCCCGCATCGGGGTCTGTGCTGACTGCCAGCTCAGAGCCTGGAGCCTGTTTCAGTCTGTGACCCCCTCTCTCTCTGACCCTCCCCTGCTCACGCTGTCTCTCTCTCTCTCTCTTAGAAATAAATAAAAACATTTAAAAAAAATTAAAAAAAAAAAAAATAAAGGAGAGAGTTTCTTTTAAGTGTAAGGAGTACAGAAGGCCTTTCTAAACAAGCCACAAAACTCAGAAGCCATGAAGTAAAAGACATGTCTAAATATGTGAAAGTCTTAAAGATTTACACAGCTTACGACATCACAATAGAATGAAGACAAAAACAAACAACAGACGTGAGAAAAGTTTTGTAGTAGCAAAAAGTATAGGTGACTGTCCTTGGCAAGAGCCCACAAATGGAGAAGGATAACCAAATACAAACGGAGCGGTTGCTAATGGTGTGAGCCAACGACCCAGAAGAAACCCAGCTGGCTAACAGGCAATGCCAACCTCTTCGAGAAATGCAGATTAGAACCAGGAGATTTTTCCCCTCCTGAGCAGCAGAAATTAAAAAGATTGATAACGTAGGGCAAGGGAATGCAGTTGGTGTGTCAAGTATAAATTTGGATGCTTTCGGAGTGAAGTTTGCAGCACCCATCAAGATTCAAAACTCTTGCTCTCTGACCAAGGATTTTTACTTCTAAGTAGATGCCTGTGTCAAATCTCTTTGTGGATACAGAGGGGTGTGCCTAATTTGGTACCTGCGAGTCTGGTGCTGTTGGGTGAAGATCTGCAGACAACCAGGATGCCCATCAGGAGGGGTCTGATGGAAGAAGTTAGGGTCCATCCCAGTGGGGTAACGTGTCTAATGAGAAGGGTCAGAGAGGTCTGTGAGAACATACGTGGGAGGCTGGCCACGTTCTGTCATTGGGATAGAAGGAAAATTTAAGTATAGGAAAGGGTGATGCTTGTATTATTTCATTTATAAAACCACAACGTGTATATTTGCAAATGTTGCGTATGTGTATATACACACATGTGAACATACACATATGTGCCTACACCCACAGTTGCAAGTTTAAAAAGATGCTGAGGAATGCACACCAGGTTACTGATGGGAGCCACCTCTGGGAAGGGGATGGTAGATCTGTGTATTTTTACTCTAGATTTTCATAAATTGTATAGAAATTTAAAATTAAAGTGATGTGAGAGAGAGAGGGGAGGATGGTAGAGAGAGAAAGAGAGAGCATGACTGGGGCAGAGGCTGAGAGGGAGAGAGAGAATCCTAAACAGGCTCCATGCTGTCAGTGCAGAGCCGAGGTTGGGTCTCGATCCCACCAACCGGGAGATCATGAACTGAGCTGAAATCAAGAGTTGGAACGCTTCACTGATTGAGCCACCCAGGCGCCCCTAAGGCTAATTTCAGTTAAAAAATTCGGCAGTAAAGAGAGGCCTTGTGATGGTATTTTGCAGGCTTCTCTCCGGCCAGGCGCATTCTTTTCTGCGTCCCCTGCGCTTCTCAGCTGGCCTTCTAGAAGGACATTGCTGAAGCTAATGCCCTGCGTCGTGCCAACCCTCGTCCATCTGTGAGGTTGGTGATCGCTGAGGCAGTGCCTTTGCCCCACGCAGCCCTCTCTGGAACCTTGAGAAGTCCCTGCGTTCCTCAGGGAGCGCTCTGGAACACCAATCCCAGAGACCCAGAGAGTTTCTCAGCCACATGCATTTGAGGAAAACTGTGTCTTCGTAGGAATTCATCATGCAGGGAGTTTAAAATTCATATGAAACCCATCACAAGCTCCAGGAAGTTCAGTAGGAGACAAGACACCAGTTTAACCCTGTGAACCCAGGATTTCCTGTTTATCAGGCCATGGAACTGCTTCTTCAGTAATCCCTCCCATCTCTGCTTTTACCATAGACGTAGTGGGAAGCAGTTTCCCCTTAAGTTTTTGTAGTCCTGGGATTACCTGGCTGGTTACACGCTGCTTACCAGGACCCACCGTAGCTCCCTTAGCCTTGGCACCTTCTGCCAGCTTCCAAAATGCACTAGTAACTGCTCAGGTCACACACGGGAGAGCAGTGGCCAAGTGCAGCCCACAACAGTGCTTTGTACAGCTCACAGAGCGTTTATTTGGTTTTGTTTTAAGTAAGTTTATTTACCATTTTAGACAGGAGAGAGCATGAGCGGGGAGGGACAGGGAAAGGGAGAATCTCAGGCAGGCTCTGTGTCACCAGCGAGGAGCCCACACGGAGCTCGAACTCCTAAAACTGCGAGATCATGACTTTAGCCAAAATCAAAAGTCAGACACGCGAGGTGACTGAGCCACCCAGGCACTCCTTGCAGAGCGCTTAAAACACAACTTAAGCCGATATTGGAATATGGGAAAATCATTAACAATTCAGATTTCTTTCAAAAAAAAATTTTTTTTTAATGTTTATTTTTGAGGGAGTGACAAGGTGTGATCGAGGGAGGGGCAGGAGAGAGAGAGAGACACAGAATCTGAAGCAGGCCCCAGTCTCTGAGCTGTCTGCATAGAACCTGACACGGGGCTTGAACCCATGAACCATGAGATCGTGACCTGAGCTGAAGTCGGACACTCAACTGACTGAGCCACCTAGGTGCCCCTAAAAATCCAGATTTCTTATTTCATAACCCATGTGTCCCTGACAGTGGAGTGGGGCTGGGAGGGAGACTTCAGTCGGGAGGGCCATGTGTTTCAAGAAAAAGAAGGAGCATGTTTCCCCAGGGAGGTGAAGAACGGGGCAGTCACATTTGTTAGGTAACAAAGGGGGTTTGTGCTGATTGTGGCTCCCCGGACCTGTTCTCATTTTTATGACAGCTCGGCCCCAGTGGGCATTTGTGTTTGTCCCCCATGCTTGAGGCTCCCCAGTGCCCTTGCATAGTCACAGGCCCTCATTCTTCTGAGCAGGAAACCTCTTTGTAAGAACTTTCTAGCAGGTCTCTCCAGCTTCTGGTGTTCCCACTCTCCATTCTGCTCTGCGTGCTGTTGTTCTCGTTAATTCCCTATGCAGCCATCTCACCAGAAGGGGAGCAGTGAATCCCCTTTAATCTTTGTCTCCCTTCTTGAGCTTTATGCCAGGGCCCCTCCTGGGCACGAGGGAACTACCTGTGTGCCAGTGCATGGCTCTCCGGCTCCTGTCTGCTTTCACGATAGGATGGGGTAAATTCAGGGTGGGGGTGAACTGTAAATAAGATATTTCATTCTTCCTCCTTTTAATTTTTTTTTCTTAAATTAGACATGCTTCTTGCAATAATTGGACCCTCCTGTCAGGAGCCTGAGGCAGCAGAATATCAAGAGGGTAGCCAATGAATTTTTAATTTAAATGTCAGCCATGAAACCTACCGCCTAGTGAAAGGGGGGTGCGCGAATTTGGGCTCAAAGCCTATTACTGGGTATTCGGTTTCCCTCCTTGGCGTCTCTTCTGCCTGTAGGTGTCTACTTAACTCTTATTAACTTTAACAGGAATTATGTATGTGCCCTTAGGGGAGAGCATAACTTTTAATGGGGGCTTCCTCACACTGCTTTTATTTGCTGTTTAATTTTAATGAATCACACCCTGTGGAAGTGTAAGAATAAAACAGGATGAGCTTGAAAATGGAGAAAGGGTTGTTACTATATTTTACTCTCCTTTTATTCCGGATTTAGATGTCAGCTCTTCCATTTGTCTGCTTTGGTTGTCAATGGGACGTAATCTTGGCTGCTTATTTTTCAAATCGGGAACTGAAGTCAAAATTATAACCTTTCCTCGATAAAAATTCACACATCATTCATTTTTGAGAGTTTGTATAAGCCTTGAGCAAGGTGCTGGTAATAAAAAGAAGACTTTGTTGAATTTAACCAATACTTAGATGGTTTAATATGTTCCAGACACCATTTTGAATGGTATCCGTTATCTGTTTTGGCATCCCAGAACAGGCAAGATAGTTGTTAAAGCAACGGCCATTTTCTTTACTCATGACTAGGTCAGTAGGTTGGGCTGGGCTTAGCTGGGTGGTTCTTTGGCCGCTCTCACCTGGGTTTATTCAGTCAAGGTCATCTCATTCACCTGGAGCCAGTGGTGTACAATGACCTCACTCACACATCTGGAAGTTGGTGCTGGCTGTCGCCCGGGCCTCTTTCCAGCAAGCTAGCTCAGGCTTGCTAATATGGTGGCCATGTTTTAGGAGGACAGCTATAGAGGCCGTATTCCCCTTGAGGCTTAGGCTTGCAAGTTGCATAGCAACATTTCCGTTGCAGTCTCTTGGTCAAAGCAAGTCACAAGGTTCAAAAGGTGTGGAGAGCCAGACCCCGTTTCTTGTTGGAGAGCTCTAGAGAATTCGTGGCCATTTAAAAACATACCACAAGATACGACAAAAATTCCCTATAATTCGTGGCTCACTTAATCCTCACGTCAGCCATAGAAGGTACGTTCCTTTACTCTTCCCGCTATTGAATGGATGAGGAAAGTGAGGCATAACAGAGAGGTTTAGTAACTTGTTCAAGGTCACACAACTTGGGACAATCAGTGTGACAAATGCTTTGAAAGCTGCTCATTATTAAGTCTTTCAGCCACTATTAGGACCGACATTTTTTTCTCTCTAGCCTTGTAGAGAAAGAATGTCACTCACGTTGTGGCAGCCAGATATGGGGAGCTTCGCGTGTGTTGTCACTGAACTATCACAGCTAGTCTGCAATGGAGGTGTTATTTCCATTATTTAGGTGAGGAAACTGAGGCCCATGGAAATTAAGTACAAGTCGTAGAACTCACTGTTCCATATGCAAGAGTGGTCTCCTTAAGGAAAAATCAGAAATGTCCTGGGGCAGACTTTTTAAATCTATTTGTAAGGACAAAATGTTTAAAACAGTTTTGCTGTTGATTTGTCAATGGCTGTCACAGTTTGGAAAAGGAGCTGGAATAATAAACATGTTTTTCAGATGTCCGGTGGAGCCCCAGAATAGAAGCAAGATGAATATTCCTTTCCGCATTGGCAACGCCAAAGGAGATGATGCTTTAGAAAAACGATTTCTTGATAAAGCTCTTGAACTCAATATGATCTCACTGAAAGGGCATAGGTGAGTACGCACCCAGTTCAGAAGCTCGTGTCACAGGGGAATCCTTTTTTTTTCATTTTTTGGAATTTTTTTTTTTTTTTTGGAAAATTTTTATTTACTTCGTTTTCAAAGTTTATTCATTTATTATTTCTGAGAGAGAGAGAGGGAGACTACCGGATCCAAAGCAGGCTCCAGGCTCCGAGCTGTCAGCACAGAGCCTGATGTGGGGCTCGAACTCATGAACCGTGAGATCATGACCTGAGCCGAAGTCGGACACGTAACTGACTGAGCCACCCAGGAGCCCCATAGATTTTATTTTTAAGTGAGCTCCACCCCCCCACAGGGCTCGAGCTCACAATGCTAAGATCAAGAGTCACATGCTCTACCGGCTGAGCCTGCCGGGAGCCTCTCTCCTTAGTTTATAGAACCCTTAGCATGATTCCCCGGCACAGGCTTTTGTCAAAGTTACCTTGAAAATCTCTCAAATGACACATGCCACAGAGGTTGCCATCTTGTGCCTGGTGAGAAAGGATCTCTTGCTCCCACTGGATGTCAGAAGGTTAATCCTGCGTACTCTATGACAAGATGCGTCCTCGCCACATGGGAGGGGAGAAATCTGTCCTGCAGTGGTTGACAGCCCCCCTCCTCCTGTGCACAGGTGCATGGAGAGCTGAGTAATCTAGGTTATGATGGCCCCTCACTATATTTGGGAGAATTTCCTAATGATCAGAGGTTTGAAGCTGCCGGCCACCTGTGGGGTTTTCAGGGGACAGGTCGGGCCTGCTGGCCTCGGGTGCTGGCTCTCTCTCAGGAGCGGGTGACTGGAAACCAGAAAGACGGTTGTCTGGATGCTAAATTAGATGCTTTTGTTCCTCATGGCGGCATCTTTGGTCCCTCTAGGTCCGTGGGAGGCATCCGGGCTTCCCTGTATAACGCCGTCACGATTGAGGACGTTCAGAAGCTGGCCGCCTTCATGAAGAACTTTTTGGAGATGCATCAGCTATGAACACATCTTAACCAGTGTCTACTCTGCCCTTGAACGGCGCACAAAATTTAAAGTAACTCGGTAGTGACAACAGATACCTATCAAACAAAACGGTATTTTTCTCGAGCAGACGTGCTTATTATAGATCTCGGTTTTCAAAGGACAGCAGCAAAATGTCCACAGCTCTGCAAAGCTGGTGGGACTTAACGGCCACCATCTTAATTCTACTTGAACTGGAAGCATTTTAAAAACCTTTAACTTTCTTAGTCAGTTCCAGCTAATACTGTCTTTGCTGCTGTTTTTTTCTGGCTAGATCTCAGTATTCAAACTGGCCTGTGGACTCAGTTATGCAAATTGAGGTTACTTCTTTTTGGAAACACAAAAAGGCAGCATGGAGGCTGGGTGGGGACTTCTAGGTGCTGAATGTTGATCCTTTACAGAATGACACGGTGGGGTGGCCTGGGTTCTGCACCTATTACTTCCAAGTCTACGCTGACCAGGTAGTGAGTGTTCAGAGGTTCTGGGCTAAAAGGCAAACTGGGGATCTTTATACTGTTACTCTTGTAAAGAGATAAAAGTGACATACTGTGTGTTTCTACAGCAGGGTGTGTTTTTCATACCCAAAAGTTTATATCTCTTTGCAATATTTTTCTAATAATATGGTTCCTGGTGATGCATATAGTAGAGAATTTGTTAGAATCCTTGACCTCGCGTAGTATGCGTTACGCTTGCAACGGTGTGTCCCTCCCCTCTCTCTTCCCTTTTAAAAAAAACTGCTTCACAAGATTTCAAAGTTCCTTTTTACGTTCCTTTAAGTGGGGAGAAGAGAAGGTCGTTTGGTTGCTTTGCTCTTTATTTTTCAGTGAGGCTTTTAAATTAAAGTTCTGTTAAACCCCCTTCTCCTTTGTTCACTTGACAATTCTCTTTAGGGTATTGGACCAGTGATGCTGTGAGTTCCGAAAGTTATGTGCTGAAGAGTCTTTTTCCCTATTGTTTATCTGTTGTCAGTATTTTCTCATGTCTGTGTGGAGGACATTAAAGTCTTAAAACACCGAAACCTTTGTCAATGAATTTCTTTACCTGCTTTTTATTTATTGATTTTTTTTAATGTAACCGCTACACTCAGCTTGGGGCTCGAACTTCCAACCCAGAGAGCCAGCCAGACTCCCCCACTTTTTTTTTTTAATGTTTTTATTTATTTCTAGGAAAGAGAGAGACAGAGACAGCGTGAGCAGGGGAGGGTCAGAGAGAGAGGGAGTCATAGACTCTGAAACAGTCTCCAGGCTCTGAGCTGGCAGTCAGCACAGAGCCCGATGGGGGTCTTCAACCCACGAACCGTGAGATCATGACCTAAGCAAAAGTCGGACACTTAACCGACTAAGCTACCCAGGCGCCCCCAGACTCCCCCACTTTACCTGCTTTTTAGGTGCATTGTTCTGTTAAAGAATTTATGATGGAAAACCTTTAGTCTGAAAGTAGCATCGGATAAAGATAATTTAGTTCCACCAAAGGTAGGTGTAAGTCTCGAGACCTGTGTGCATCCTTTTTTTTTTTTAATGATTCTGTGCCCTGTGGTGGCTTTCCATTGGCTTCTGGAATGGACGTTGTCAGGAAACCACCTTCAAGCATAGCTCATGGTATAAAGGTCTATGAACTCTGTCGCTTGGAGGCCGGAAACATGCCAGCAGGACAGTGCTGAGCGATCTGTGTTTCGTTGGCTTGTGTAGTAGGGACTGCTAATCTCTTATCCCAGCTCTGCACCAATCATTTGGGTCACTTGGGTTCCCTGGTCAGGGCTGTGCTTCCCTTGTCTTCGTTCCTGCAGCTGTAAAAAGGATTGAAATAACTCCCTGTGCGTCCCAGAGGTGTTTGAGAGCTTAAAAAGAGCTCAGTGCAGGATATGAATAATAGCTATAACAGATGTTTAAATAGTGAGAGCCAGCCAGTCCATGGAGTCCGCCCAAGCGTTCACATGGAATAGTGCTCAGTCTGCCGCACCGTTTTCACACTTTGATGATGGTGGTAAGTCCCTGTGGTTCGTACCAACCCCGAGTCTCAAATTGCCGTTTCCTTTTTTTTTTAATGTTTATTTCTTGAGAGAGTGTGCGTGGGGGAGGGACAGAGGAGAAGAAGACCGAAGATCCAAAATGGGTTCTGCACCAACATGTTGACAGCAGAGAGCCCAGTGTGGGGCTTGAACTCGCGAACCGCGAGACTGCAGAGTCCCCCAGGTGCCCCTTAAATGACCACTTCTATCCATTCCTATTGCCGCGGCCTGCTGTAATGCCTGTCCTTGGCGGATTATTTCTGCAGCCTATGCTCTCCCGGTCCCCACCTCTGCACAGCCAGCTGGAGGATTACTTCCCCCTCACTTTCCTTGATACGGAAATAACCCAGGGTTCGCAGTCTGGTGTCACAGCTATGCAGCATGTAGCCTGGCCTGGTCTTTCTTAGAATTACGGTTCTTAGAATGGTCCGTGCATTCGCCCCTGCTGTGACACATACGCAATGGCCTGGAGTTCGAGCCTTATTGGTGCCTCCTTTGGAACAATGCTCCTTTGTTCTTATAAGGGTGGCCCTTCACCCTGCGGTCTCTATTGAGGCATCTGCTTATCTGCCTTTCCCCTTAGGGTGCTATGGAAGGAGCCCCAACTCTCCACTTCCAGCACTGGCCTCCTTCCTCTTAGGAGGTGCTGGGCACTGGTCTGTGTAAGGAATGAAAAGTCTTAAAGAAGGTCATGTTGGTCTTCCTGAGTTTTGCAGAGTGGGAGTAAAGGCAAAGGTACAATCTTGCATATATGGATTTTTTCTTAAAGTTTAGTATACAATATAATTTCATTTTCCACTAGACTGATCCAATAGGTAGGACTCTGGTTGAAGGGGAAAATTTAAAATCTTGGAGGGCTCCCAGACTCATCCTTTTTTTTTTTTTCTGAGAGAGAGAGAGAGAGAGAGAGAGAGACAGAGTGAGCAGGGGAGGGTCAGAGAGAGGGAGACACAGAATCTGAAGCAGGCTCCAGGCTCTGAGCTGGCAGTCAGCACAGAACCTGATGGGGGGCTTGAACCCACAAACCGCGAGATCATAACCTGAGCCAAAGTCAGACACTTAACTGACTGAGCCATCCAGGCGCACCAAGACTCATCCTTATAAATCTGTGAACGCGTTTGGGAAAGGGTCCCCACAGCATTTGTACGCGTGCAAAGGGTAGCGACTTGTTGGGACTCAGATCGCTGGGAGATGTTCGTCCAGGGAAAACCTTGACCTTTGTATGTCTCAGGTGAATGAACTGGTGCTAACCTGATGAGCACAGGGAGAGAGATGGAAGGGGAGAAAAGGATGCAGGCTCCTGGGGCACCAGGCCACAGGAGCCAAAACCGGCTGGTCTTTCCTCTAAGACTAAATGCAAAGCAGATAAAACAAATGTCTTTTAGCCCTTGGGGAATCTGTACGGCATGGCCTCACCTTCCTCCGGATACTCCAAATTCTACTTGCTCCAAACTGAACTTGAAGCTTTGTTTTTCTCCTTCAAAATTCCTGCCAATACGTCAGTCATTCTAATGCCATTCGAGTGAGAAAATCCAAAATTGTTTTCATGTCACCTCCACACACCATTTGGTCCCCAACACTGTGGGTTCTGTTCTTTGCGCGAGAAACAAAATTTGTGTTCTGTGTGTAGGTCTTCGTTCCTCCACTACTATTATGATTATCTAAAGATCCAATGCTGCTTCATCCCAATTTAGCTGACCCTGGAAGGTCTGATAAGCCCTTTGGTGAACTATGTGACGTAACAAATAATTATTCTTTTTTCCCCTATTTGGAGGTGAAAGAGCCACTAAGACCCATGAAATGGACAAGACCCACTGATAGATTAGATGTTCATTTCTGCCGAAGGCATTAGCTGGCCTGGCCTTGTATCACTTCATGATTAATGTTTGTTGTAACGAGTTCTTTGGAAGGAACATAAAATGAGGAAGAATTTTCTCACACTTGATCAGAATGAACATAATTAAGAAGTGAAATGCTACTGGGTTTGGGAAGAAATCAATCACTTTAATTGGAAAGAAGATTCCTTGCCTCTGTCGGTAATTGGACTCTTGGTAATTTAGAATCGGAATCCATGACAGTTTGTGATAAATTGGCTCCTTTTGGGCCTAAAGAAGGTAAGAAGTTCTAATTACCTCCGGATTATTCCAGAGTGGATGGAAAAGCTTGATCAAAGAGATTTGGGGGAAGAGGTAGAAAAGCCAGCAGTGAGCAAAGGTTTATTGAATTTGTTTTTAAGAAGGTAAAGGATAAGATAGTTTATTTGATGTGACAAAAATAACAGCATGGTATTTGTGGAATTTGACATCCCAGAGATGTAAATTGGATTTTCTAGAAAAATGGGTAACTGGGCATATTAGAAAAACTATGTGTACAAAAGTTCTGCAATCAGGTTATAGTAATTAGTGCATGAGAATATTGACAGCCTTGGGTCCCACTGGCCCCAAGTATAGAATTTGTACTTTGAGTGTTTAAACATGTAAGTAATCAGCACTAAGTTTAAGGAAATTCCCATGCATTTTATTCAAATGACACATAGTTTATGTTAATAGGAATGTAGAAAGGGCCATAATTCATGACACTGCTGACCTAGTCGCTGTGGGTGTCGTATCGTTTCTATACAGATTGCCTAATGGTGCCTGAAAAGTAGGCTGGATTTTAGGGTGATGCACTGGGTGATGAATTTATTTTGACTTTGGTGATTTATTGTATATATCTATATAGTTGTAAATGTATAGGTGTAGATAGATATAATTTCTAACACAGCGAAGATGCAAGATTAGTATAAAGCACTCTTGTTACTTAGATTCATCAATTATTAACAGTTAGCTTCATTTGCTTTGGCCTCCACTCTTTCTCCATATATACATTTTTCCCCCTGAACCATTTGAGGATAAGCTGGAGACATTGTGCCCCTTTACCTCCACATGGTGATGATTTCTCTTTTTTAATATAATGTATTTATTTTTTAATTTCCATCCAAGTTAGTTAGCATATAGCGCAACAATGATTTCAGGAGTAGATTCCTTAATGGTCCTTGCCCATTAGCCCATCACCCCCACAGCCCCTTCAGCAACCCTCTGTTTGTTCTCCATATTTAAGAGTGTCTTCTGTTTTGTCTCCCTGATTTTATATTACTTTTGCTTCCCTTCCCTTATGTTCATCTGTTTTGTATCTTAAAGTTCTCATGTAAGTGAAGTTATATGATAGTTGTCTTTCTCTGACTATTTCACTTAGCATGATACCTTCTAGTTCCATCCATGTAGTTGCAAATGGCAAGATTTCATTCTTTTTGATTGCCGAGTAATACTCCATTGTGTATATATACCACATCTTCTTTTTTTTAATTTTTTTTAATGTTTTATTTATTTCTAGGAGAGAGAGAGAGACAGCCTGAGCAGGGGAGGGTCAGAGAGAGAGGGAGTCACAGACTGAAACAGGCTCCAGGCTCTGAGCTGGCAGTCAGCACAGGGCCTGATGCGGGGCTCGAACCCACGAACCGCGAGATCATGACCTAAGCGAAAGTCGGACGCTTAACCGACTAAGCCACCCAGGCGCCCCCCACATCTTCTTTATCCAGTCACCCATCGATGGACATTTGGAGTCTTTCCATACTTTGGCTCTTGTCGATAGTGCTGCTATAAACATTGGGGTGCTTGTGCACCTTAGAAACAGCACACCTGTATCCCTTGGATAAACCAGATGTTGGTGATTTCTTAAGAACAGCAACATTTTCCTCTATAACCACAGCACGATGATCTAAGTCAGAAATGTAACATTGATACTGTTGGCTCATCTACAGTCCATATTCAAATTTTGCTAATTATTCTGGTCCCATTCTTCATAGCTATTTCTTTTAGCCTAAGAACAAGTCCCCAATCATGCATTGTACTCAGTTCTCATGTCTGTTTCAGTTAAATATGAAACGGTTCTTGGGGCTCTTTGTTCTTCACGCTATTGAGTGTGAAGAGCATAAGCGGCAGGCAGTGTGAAATGATGGTGTCAGCTTGAGCTTGTCCTGTTTCCTCATGATTGTTTTGGCTGAAGTGATACAATGTCCTCCGTGTGTCCTTGCCAGAGGCACCTGCTGTCTGTCTGCCTCACTGGTGTCTTGCTTCAGGTGGTGCCCATGAAGTTTCTCTGCTGCCATGTTATTATTTGTCCCTTTGTAGTTAATAAGTAGTTTGTGGAGAGATATTTTGACTATTCTGCCCTTCATGATGGAAAAGGTAAAGTGATTTATTGCTGATTTTCCACCAGATTTTTACGATCTACTCGTCTCTCTTGCAAAGGGAAAAAAAAAACCCAAAAAGCAAAAAACAAAAAAACTAAAATATAAGCAAAGGTGTGTAAAAAAAAGTACATTGGGAAGTCAAAAGCCAACAGCTGGGGATATATACCCCAGGAGCCCTGACAGTAACAAATGTATTTTGGGAACGTGACTAGTATGGGTAAATGTGCTTTTGGGGAACCGGGAGGAAGGGGTAAAAAAAATCTCCTGATCAGGTTATAGGGGCCAACTTGTAGAATTTTCCTTCCCTGTCCAGTCAAGTTTGTTAATTTCTCAATGTTCCTAGACATACAGCACTTGGACAACACAGACCTTTAACAGCCAGATCGTGAACCACACAGCCTGATTACACTTTGAAAGATATCATATAACAACCTAAAGTTAAGGTTGCTTCTGATGTTTCTGGCCTAGCAGAAGAGCCCACAAGAGAAAAATAAAATCTTGGCTTCCATCCAGTCAGGTAAAAAGCCGGAAGCATCTTAAATGCCTGAGAAATAAAACTTGAAGCTGAAATGTAAGAAACTTAAGAGGTTATAGGTCATTCTGGGAGGTAAAGTAATGATCTTACTCAGCAGAGTAGAAGGCCACTGCTGGCTAAATAGTTTTTCCTGCTCCCTTCCCCCACTTTAACACACTTTCTTGGGGCGCCTGGGTGGCTCAGTCGGTTAAGTGTCCGACTTTGGCTCAGGTCATGATCTCACGGTTCGGGGTTCGAGCCCCACGTCAGGCTCTGTGCAGCACAGAGCCTGGAGCCTTCTTCAGATTCTGTGTCTCCTTCTCTCTCTGACCCTCCCCTGCTCATGCTGTCTGTCTCTCTCTCAGAAATAAATAAAAACATTTTAAAAAATTAAAAATGCACTTTCTTTGGGGTGAAAGTCCAGGGGTTGAAGCAGAAATCCTCAGGAGTTCTTCGGAAATGACAGGTAAGCAGGTTAATAACATCAGGCAGCAACAATTTCTGCTATAAAATACACTGGGGGAAGATTTCTGAATTTTTGATGCATTTAAATCTAGGGCAAGGTACCTGGGTGGCTCATTTGGTTAAGCATCCAATTCTTGGTTTCATCTGAGGTCATAATCTCATTGTTCATGAGTTCGAGCCCTACATTGGGCTCTATGCTGATAGATGGATAGTTGTGTCTGCTTGGGATTCTCTCTCTCCCTTTATCTGCCCCTCCCCTACTTGCACTCTCTCATAAAATAACTTAAAAAAAAATAATAAGTCTAGGGTAATATTACACATTTTCTAAAGAAATATGCTCACATTACGGCTCCAGCTGGCTATCACCCACTCATTTCCCCCATTAAGCCGTTTTGAATCTCCAGGTAGCACATTGGTCAGCCAATATGTGATTCAGTGTCTTCCATGAGCAAAGTTATTGCAGATATGGGGGCAAGCAAAATAATCAAGGTATTATATCATTTAGGATTTTGTTGGTCACAATAGAGAGAAAACTTGATCTAAACTGGCGAAAAACAAACAAACAAAAAAAAAAACCCCAATAACAACTAGGGAAGGAATCCATTGGTTAATATAACTGAAACATTCAAGGGCAGGACTCATCCAGGTCTGGTTTGCTCCAGAGGCCCATGATGTGTAGCCTTTGGGTTCACCTTTCTAGGACCTTTGGACCTTCCTGCTTTTTAAAAGAAAAATTTTTTAATGTTTCTTTATTTTTATTTTTTAAAAATATTTTTATTTACTTCTAGGAGAGAGAGAGAGACAGCATGAGCAGGGGAGGGTCAGAGAGAGAGGGAGACCCAGACTCTGAAATAGGCTCCAGGCTCTGAGCTGGCAGTCAGCACAGAGCCCGACGCGGGGCTCGAACCCACGAACCGCGAGATCATGACCCAAGCGAAAGTCGGACACTTAACCGACTAAGCCACACAGGCGCCCCTAATGTTTCTTTATTTTTGAGAGAGAGACACACAGTGCTAGTTGGGTAGGGACAGAGAGGGAGACACAGAATCCAAAGCAGGCTCCAGGCTCTGAACCGTCAGCAGAGCCCTGAGAGCCAAAGTCAGCCACTTAACTAACTGAGCCACCCAGGAGCTCCTTGATCTTCCTGCTTTGCTTCTTGATAACCATTGTGCCAATGGCACTTCCAGACATCGGTTCTTAGTACTTAGGTTGACCAGGGAATGACGATAGGTCTGTATTTCTGCCTTTCTGGTGAGAGCGTCCAGGCTCGGTCTGCTGGGGCTGTCCTAGTCAGGTTCTGAGTCTTGAACCAAATATTAGGGCTCATCCTTGAAGTTGGGTGGGTGGCCAACCCCACTGAACCATATAGAAGCCTGCGCAGTTTGCCAAATAAATTCTGCTTTCTGTTGCCTTCATAGAACCCACAGCCTAGGGGCGCCTGGGTGGCTTAGTCGGTTAAGCGTCCGACTTTCGCTTAGGTCATGATCTCGCGGTTCGTGGGTTCGAGCCCCGCGTCGGGCTCTGTGCTGACTGCCAGCTCAGAGCCTGGAGCCTGTTTCGGAGTTTGTATCTTCCTCTCTCTCCGACCCTCCCCTGCTCACTCTCTCTCTCTCTCTCTTCTAGAAATAAATAAAAATATTTAAAAAAAAATAAAAGAAGTAAAGGAACAGACCTGTGAGACTCTGTGTCAGGGGGATGTGGTCCAGTCTGGGAAGCGGGAAGTGACGTTTGAGTTGATATTGGAACAGGAGAGCAGGAGTTAACCAAGAAAAGAGATAAGGGAGAGACAAGAGCCATTTGGGCATTTGGCAAAGGGGACGTTAATCATTTTCTCTCGGAAAGAGTTGGTGGATGATGCCGCAGTTCCCATAAGTGGCCACACGAGGGCGACCGCGGGAAAGCATCAGCTGACCACGGATGGCCACCACCACAGGAGGTGGGCTGAGCGCCCTGCACTGCCCACTGTGGTGCCTGGGCACTCCCTTTCCTGCAGGGCTCTGAGGGCCCGCAGGGCTGGGGCTTGGATGGTGACAGTGAACCATGTAGGATGGAAGTAGATAAGTAGGTAAACAACTGGTATCGCCGCAGAGCGTACTTGCTGGATTTCAACCCTGATGTGTATCGTGTTCTTCCCAGCCTCTTCCCACTGTCGAGAGAGCACCAAACCTTCCACATGTGATATCCAGTAAATGGTAACTAAACAGCGAGATGACTATACTGATAGCCCTGGGAAAATAATCTACATGCATGCCTGATTGATATCGGTAAGATTTCACTCCAGAACAAATGAGCAGATGCGTCCCTAGATTCTGCAGAGTGTCTTAGGCATTGATTCTCTACTAGAGGCGTCTGGAAGTTGAATCAACATCTGTCCGAGGTTTGCAGGGTGAGGGCCTCTCAGCTTGGAGATACATGTTGATTGCGTTGTTCAGTTTTGCAAGCCCATACAGAGTGAGAAATTCAGTTGTGTTTTGTTGGAACCATCTCCTAGTTATTATGAAATTAATGGCCACATTAAAAAATCACGAGAAGGCGCATTCTTGATTCTTGTCTTTTCTTGAAGGGGTAAAACATTCCAGCCTGCCTCCTGGTGTGGGGACAATTGTCCGGAACCAGTAGATGCTGCTTGTTAGATGGTGAGAAAGGCTCGAGTTTGCCTTTCTTCCACCTTGCCCATTTTTGGGGTCATATTTGTTACCAACCTGGCCCTTGTATACCAGGTCTGCAAATAGCAAGATTTGAGCTTTCTATTAGAAAAACATCCGAGGGGGGGCGCCTGGGTGGCTTAGTCGGTTAAGCGTCCGACTTTCGCTTGGGTCATGATCTCGCAGTTCGTGGGTTCGAGCCCCGCGTCGGGCTCTGTGCTGACTGCCAGCTCGGAGCCTGGAGCCTGTTTCAGTCTGTGACTCCCTCTCTCTCTGACCCTCCCCTGCTCATGCTGTCTCCCTCTCTCTCTCCTAGAAATAAATAAAACATTAAAAAAAAAAAAGAAAAAAGAAAAACATCCCAAGGCAAAAAGCAGAAGACATTTTATCATCCTTGGTACCACCCTTCTGGCCTCTTCAGCCATTTTTGCCTCTGCAGAAGTACAAATGAGCTCCATAGCTCTGTGAAGGCCTCTCAGAACTGGGCCAGAGCAGTCCCCAAACCAGATGGTGTTGGTCTGTCGGTTCTGTGCGGGCTTTGAAAGCATGAAATCATCATTTCTAGTTACACCTTCTTGTTATCCCCCTTTGGTCTACAGTTTCCTCTCCTGGCCTGAAAGCCTGGCCCATAACTGACCCCCTCCAACTTGGTCTCCTTCTTGTGTCTGCAGTGTCTTTCCTCATTAGGTCTGAAGTCCAGAACTTTAGAAATTTTAAAACTTATGTATTTATTTTGAGAGAGAAGATGGAGGATGAAGAGGGAAGGGCAGAGTGAGACGGGAATAGATGATCTGAAGTGAGTGGGCTCTATGCCGACAGCAGAGAGCCCGAAATGAGGCTTGAACCCACGAACCTGTGAGATCATGACCTGAGCCAAAGTCACAGACTTAAGCAATTGAGCCACCCAGGCACTCCCAGTCCTTCAGAATTGTGACTAAAACACCCACGCCCAAATCATTCATCCATCCATCCAAGGCGCTCACACTTACCTATTCATTTAATGAAATGGGGAACAGTGTTGACACGATCATTATCCTGAAGGGATTTGGAGCCTGGCAGGGAAATGACAATGTTTACCTGTGGTTGTGCTACTCTGGGACAAGTGCAAAACCAGGTCGGGCCGCCAGATAAAATATAAAAAGTCTGGTGAAATCTGCATAGCTTTATTTGTTAAATCTGGTAACCACCCGCCCCCCAACCTGGGGGAGTGTCAGGTGCAAGGAACACACAAATAAGAGGGCTAGTGAAAGCTTTCCAGAACTTCCACGGAGGCCCACGCAACAGGGGTAAGTAGGGAGAGGGCGGGGGTGGGGCAGTCTTCCATGAAGAACACGGTATTCTGCACGTGTGAAGACCTGGACTCAAGCCGCCCCAGGGAACTCAGGGACATGAAGTTCAGGACCTGGTGGTGGAGGAGTTTTGTCACAGAAGGAAGACTGGGCAATGAAGTCTTGCCATGGAATTTGGACTTGATCCTAAGCACACACGGTAGTTATTGTAGGACGTTAAGCAGGAAAGTGATGTAAGATTGTGCATTCGAGAAAAGTCCTGATCAGAGGGGGGCGTCTGGAGATCCGACACGGTGGGTGATGGCGGCGGCTGTGGGGAGGAGAGGGGGACAGACCAGACGGGCTCCCACTGCATGTGGGAGGCGAGGGGAAGGGAAGGTCAAGTGTGAGGAAGTGATGAGTGGAAGATGGTCCCGCTCACTGGGATGGGGGACGCCGGGAGAAGCGGGTAGTGTGCTGTCATTTGCTTGTTTGCTACCTGCCTTTCACGGCTCTGCTCGGGCCAGGGCTGCCCCTGCAACCCCTGTCTCTGATTGGCTCGCCAGCTTCTCCACGTAGGGTCCTTGGTGGACAGCCGGACAGTAGGGGTTTGCAGGGTGCGAGGAAGGTTGGAGCCACCGTGTCTCTCCCTCGGGCCCTGTTCTCTCCTCGGACGCCTGCAGCTGGGCCTCTGATTCCCTGCCCCCCAGGCCGCTGTTCCCGCTGCACTTCCGGTCCTGCACTTCCGGTCCTGCACTTCCGGGTCCTGCACTTCTGGGTCTTGCGGGATTGCCTGGCTCTGGCCCTGGCAACACCAATTCCCCTCCCTTCCCATCGGCTCCCCTCTCTTCAGCTTCAGGCCCAGTGCCGAGCCCAACACAGGGCTTGAACTCACGAACCCAGAGGTCAGGACCTGGGCTGAGATCAAGAGTCGGATGCTTCTGTTTGTGGGTTCGAGCCCCACGTCGGGCTCTGTGCAGACAGCTCAGAGCCTGGAGCCTGTTTCAGATCCTGTGTCTGCCTCTCTGCTCACACTCTGTCTCTCTCTGTCTCACTCTCAAAAATAGATAAAGATTAAAAAAAAAAAAAAAGAGTCGGACGCTTAACCGACTGAGCCGCGCAGGCGCCCGGGGGGCTATTTTCCTGAGTGGACACGGAGTAATACGGACAAGTTCAAGGTGCCTGCGTGAGGCGCTTAAGTGGAGCTCTTCAACTGGCGGTCACGTCCATGGGTGGAAAGCTGCAGCGGGTGGGGTTGGATGGGGGCGGGTTTCCACGGTAATCGAAGCCGGGGGAGTGGGTGAGCTCCTCCGAGGGACAGCACAGCGGAAGGGGGGCAGAGAGCCGCCGGACGAGGTGTCGGGAGACGACAGGGCAGGGGGAGAGAGGAAAGCCTGGGGAAGGTTGGCCAGCACAGACACAGTTTTCTGTGACAAAACTTCCTTCTGTGACAGACACGGAGGAAGGAAGAGACCGTCACGACAGAGACACTGTGTGACACTGTGAGATGGTGACTTGGCTTACACGTCACATAGGTGAGGCTTGGGAACGCGGCTTTGAGCCCGTCTACGTAGACATCACCGGGCGTCCGGGAGAGTGCGGTCATGCGAGTGGGGTGGGGGAGGGGACAGAGACGGTCAACAGGGGAGACACTTCGGTGTGACGGGCCCCCGCGCCTCTGAGCCCCGAGGCTTCCTGAGAGGATGACAGACTCACTCCCATGTCCCTGTCACTCTGGCTGTGAGCTCATTCAGCACAGTGAGAGGTACAATCACTGACGTGTTTGAAATGGTCATTTTATTCTCGTTTTTTTTCGGCGCAGGTCTAATGGCATTTACATAAAGTATATGAATTAAATGTCCATCTGGTGGGACTTGACTGTATCCTCACGATCCCCCTTCTCTTCTCCTTTTTTGACACCTGCGGTCTCTGGCTCTTGAGAACCGAACCCCACTTTATCAGTCCACGGTCAGGCCACTGGGAGTGGCTTCTTCGTGGCCCACGTGGTCCTTGTTGACATCTGGCTCTCTCCCCTGCCTCCTGGTGGCCTCACCCCTCCCTGGCAGCTGTTAGGTCCTGTGAGATGGATTCATTGCAGGCAAGGAACTGTGAACAGCACGGGTAGGTGGAGGTGACTGGGCAGCGGAGTGAGCCAGCCCTGAGTCTGTGCGCGGGTGGATGGGGGTCAAGGGCTACGGGAGACACAGCAGGTGGGCTGTGCTTCAGTTCTGAGACATGTGTGCTTGGATCCACATATCACTGCACACCCAGCCTTGCCTTTCTTTGTTGTCTCTTTCTTTTAAAAAAAATTTTAAGTTTATTTTTTAGTTATTTTGAGAGAGAGCGAGCGAGCGAGTGAGCAGGGGAGGCGCAGAGAGAGGGACTCCCAAGCAGGCTCTGTGCTGAATCCAAAGTCGGTATGGAGCCTGATGGGGAGCTCGAACCCATGCCATGAACTGTGAGATCATGACCTGAGCCGAAACCAAGAGTCCGACGCTTAACCGACTGAGCCACCCAGGCGCCCCTCTTTGTTTTCTCTTTTGACCCCATCCAGGTTTCTGCTACCCTTGTCCCTCGGGGGTGTGGGGGGGGAAGTCAGCACCAGCCCCAGGCTAGACTGCAAACGCTTCCTACTTCCAAGCCCTAATGAGACTTGTGTACCTACCTACCTGCTTGGGTGGCCCCAGCATTCCTTAAAACAGGGGGGGAAGGGGGGAGAGGGGGGGAGTGATTCCTGCCTGAGGCTGTTCTTTCTGGGGTCTTTCCTTGTTCTTGTTGATGTTGCTGGAGGAGGTCATTGAGAGGTCATGACCTCCAGTTGACCCCCAAGCTGGGTCTGGGCCAGCGGAGGCTCCTCGCCCCCACCACCTCCGGCCAGCCATTCCCACAGCTGCTTTCTGGGATGAGGCCTTGAGAGAATAATGTGTCGCTGAGACCCTCTGAACCCTATTTAGGCTTCTCATAAACTCTGAAGATTCTGGCAGAGACGCTCTCGCCCCGCGGCCACCCAAGACAAGCCTCGTAAGTTCCCTTGCCTGTTAAGACCGCCACCTGCCCCTGTCCTCTGTCTTCCCTGGCCTCCGTATGGCCACGGCCAGGACGCAAACCAACAGATACTCTGTTTATTTTTAAGTTTATTTATTTATTTGGCGGCGGGCTCAAGCATGAGTGGGGGAAGGGCAGAGAGAAGGGGAGAGAGAGAATCCCGGGCAGGCTCTGCACCCAAGCTCACAAACCATGAGACCATGACCTGAGCCGAATCAAGCATCTGCCGCTTACCTGGCCGAGCCACCAGCAACAGATAATCTTTTTTTTTTTTTTTTTTAAGCAATCTAATGCTAATCTTAATGTTTTGTTTCCTTCCAAGTATGTACAAATCAAATCATGCTTTTGTGATCCAAACTGTACGAAGAACCAAACATATACTTTCCATTTTATCCTTCAGGCAGAGTCGGCATTATACCGACCTGTTGCCTCCACTTCTTGTTCTTTGGGTTCTTTTTTCATTCATATCTGTTTTTCTTCAGACGACTGTCTCCTAAGTTAGAAAAATAGTACATGATGCTGGCTCTGCTTGTATATTTTATTCTCAATAGTCTTTGACCAGAGCGCTGCTTTCAAGATGTCCATGCAGGGATTTACAACAACGGTAAAATGTTTTAAAAAAGTAGTATCTTATGTTTGCAGAGCGGTTTAAATGTGTGGGTTTTTTTTGTTTTTGTTTTTTTTTGAGAGAGAGAAAGCATGTGAGCAGAGGAGGGGCAGAGAGAGAGAGAGAGAGAGAGAGAGAGAGAGGATCCAAAGCAGGCTCTAAACAGAGCCTGACGTGGGGCTCGAACTCACAAACTGACATCTTGACCTGAGCTGAAGTGGGACGCCCAACTGACTGAGCCCCCCAGGCGCCTCTGTTTGCAGAGCAGTTTATACAGCATATGTATATGTCGTTAGTTCTTCCTTAAAACCCAGTTTATCGTGGCTGGGATTGCTCGTACACCTGTGGGGGCAGGTCAGGACCGTTGGTGGGGCTGGGCCGCGTGTCTGTCACCCCACCTCGGCCGACATGTGCTCACGGTGGTGGCAGGTTTCCAGGAGGCAGCGTAGACCCTGTGCCTTGAGGCCTGGCTCTGAACTAGCACACGTCATCCCTGCTACATCCCGTGGGCTGCGGCCTGTGAAGCAGTGACCCCAGATTCCAGGGTGGGGAAACTGAGTCCACCTCTCCATGGGAGAGGCTGTAAAGTCACCTCGCCAAGGGTGAGGGTACAAGTAGATCGGAGGGGGGGCATTTTTGCAATTTTGGAAGACAAGCGTTGTCTCCCTCAAAGAGGACGTCAGGAACCTTCATTTTCCAGACCTCTCAGATTCCTAGAATTCTCCATCCCTGGCTTGGTGGTCCTTAAAAATTCCCCATCACTTTTGGGGAGAGCGCAGTTTTGAGACCGGTGCTGTCATTTCAAATGAGGAGTCCTAGGATTGACATTCTATCGCTCCTCATACATTATTTATAAGGTTCCCTCTCTGTATGTGCAATTATATTTCTGTGTATATTTTGAGAAATAAATTGTACAGGTCTCTTTTTTTTCACACCCCCAGAGATGTTATAGAGGTAGTAAAAGTGTCCAAATTTGTGAGAAATTGTAATAATCAAGAGTTACCTGTACTGAATGCTATTAACGATAGCAATTCACGCTAGAGTACCTTTCATCTGAGACACTCAGGGTCTGTTAACAGATTAAAAGTAGTAAAAGACACCGATCTAGAGAATTTTCATTATCTTGTGCTCTGCAAACTCCGATTTTCATTGGTTTGAATGGGCCTGAAAATACATTTTTATTACTAGGGGCATAGAAGCCTCTAGCAGTGTTCTTAATAAAGCAAGGTGAGTTATAAGCAATCATCTGATGAAGGGTAAATGTACCATACTCCGTTTTAAGAAAAATACAATATAAAAGTCTTACCATGGAAGAAAATCTTTATATGGTCTTTTAAGAAAACTTCAAGAAAAAATGAAGACATGACACTATATTAAATTTAAAGCCAGTGGCTTATAAGCGAAGAAAAGCAAAGATGGGCTGATTAAGGCTGTTGCATTGTTCTGGCATTTTTTACGTCTTCCCCATTTCTGTGGCCTTTTTAGATCATAAGCTTTTAGGGCACAGAGAACAAGTCCATTTTGATGTACTACTGAGCAAATGCACCAAGAGGTTCTCAATAAATAGGCATTAAGTTCTCAGCCCAGAAGGGGCCTGGAGATACGTCTCTTTACTCCCTGGTAGTACTATTTTAGCTAGCCCAGGAAAAAGATTTTCTTCCTTAAACCTCAAAATTCAGAGTCTCCACGATAAGAATTTACTTCTCCCCTTTGCGTTGTACAGAGTGGTGTGAACCTGTCGTCCTGACCCAAGGCTCGGGCTGCTGTGCTGCGGCCCTGTGCCAAGGGGCCTGATGGGGGCTCTGGTCTCCTGTGTGCCTTGGTCACTTTCTCTGGCGGAAGCCTGGGTGCCGGACCGCTCTGACCCTCAGTATCATTTGCAGTTCTGGGGGGGTGGGGATTAAATGAGCTTGTGTGACATCCAGGTGACGGAGGCAGAACAGGCGTGGAATGACTCCTTTCTTCCTTTTAATTAGTTGCCGAGAACTTGACCCTAGGGATGCACTACTTGGACTCTAGCTCGGCGCTTCTCACACTTTAACATGTGTACGCATGTCCTGTAGATGTAGTTAAAGTGCAGGATCTGATTCAGTGGTTCTCCTGTGGGGACTGCACCTGTTTCCAGCAAGCTCCCAGGTGACGGTCACGCTGCCGGATCACGGACCGTGAACAGCAAGGCTGCGGCTCTTTCCTTTGTCCCCACTTCCTGGTGGAGCCAGAGGTCTGATGCTGAAGGAGCTTCTGTGATGGGATTATTACTTTTTTAATGTTTATTTTTGAGAGAGAGAGCGAGAGAGAGCGCATCAGTAGGGAGGGCAGAGAGAGGGGGAGGCACAGAATCCCAAGCAGGCTCCAGGCTCTGAGCTGTCAGCACAGAGCCCGACACGGGCTTCAAACTCACGAACCATGAGATCATGACCTGAGCCGAAGTCCGTCGCTAAACCGACTGAGCCACCCAGGCGCTCCCGTAGGGATTCTAAAACCTGTTTCCCTCACAGGAAGGGGCCTGTGCCGTCAGGTCAAGGAGAGCAAAAGAGACCTGTGGGCTGTGAGTCCTGTTCTCAGCGCCTGGAATTGGAGGCAGAGAGTCTGGGTTTAAAAACTAGAAGCACCTGGGTGGTTTAGTCGGTTTAGCCTCTGACTTCGGCTCAGGTCATGCTCTCATGGCCCGCGGGTTCAAGCCCCGCATCGAGCTCTGTGCTGACAGCTCAGAGCCTGGAGCCTGCTTCCGATTCTGTGTCTCCCTCTCTCTCTGCCCCTCCCCTGCTCGCGTTCTCTTTCTATCTCAAAAATAAACATTAAAAAAAATAAAAATAAAAACTGGCTTTCACGCCCTCTGGCTGTGTGTTCGCGGGTAAATTATTTAATCCTCTGTGCCCGTTTCTCCATCAGCAGCATGGAGATCATCATAATCTCCCAGGGGCTATTATGGGGATTGAATGAGATAACAGCACAGGCACCTGGTAAACACCCAGGCTGTGTCACTTACCAGGGCACAAGTACCATTAGAAGAGGAGGTGACAGCAGAACTCAGGATTCTCTAAAACAAACGTTCCTACAGAACAGGAGCCTTCTGGCCTCCAGCCGGGACGCGCAGTGAAGAAATTGGTGGAGTAAATAAGCCCACGCCAGGGGTCTCTTGCCTCCAGCAGATGGGGTCAAAGGTTGCTTTTCAGAGTCAGAAGGTCAGCCTCTGTCATTCCTGTTCTTTCTTTCATTTCTTCCCCGCCTCCCCCGTGGGAGGATTCACCTTTTATTGCAAGAGAGAAGGAACATGCATTAAAACAAGCCTCTGCTTACTTGGAAACTTCACGACTTTTTAAATGGAAAAAAACTCCTGAGCAAGAGAAAGGAGCCGATTTAGGACAGACTTTAATTGGCTATTAGTGCGCTTACTGGGCGGTGGAAATTGCCTGGCCTTTGGCTTCAGACCATGCCGGGCACCCACGGCAGGCATTAATAGCCCATTATTGCACACCCTGTCACTGCTTTATTTCCTAATTAATACTTCCTGCTTTAGGGGTAGGGGAACACAGCTATAAAATTGTTTTATCTATTGCTTCAGCAACGAGGGAGAAAAAGCGTTATTAGCACCTTATGCCTGTCACATTAATGGCTGCACCAGAAAATCAGAAGGATTAGTATGGGTTTTATTTTCTTAATCTTTACCTCAGGGTGGAGAGAGGTCAATCCCAAACCCAACCCCAAGTTTAGGTCAGGAAGTTCGAATTTTGACAGTATCGTCAGCCTTTGGGTTCTTTATAGCAGCTTAGAAGTATGGGAAATGGAAAGGAATGATCAAGTGTGGGGCCGATTAGCCTCTTTCTCCTTTGAGTCTCGAGAGGGAAAGAGAAGGACTGCCATGTGCATTTGGGCAGGTTGTGCACTCTACAACAACGCTGATGGAGAACATTTGCACATATTATTATGACAGCTTTCTGACAGATGCAAATAAGTGTCTTGAGGAAGTACCGTTTTCTATTTTTCTTGGAGGATAAAGAAGTTCTTCTCAAGGTGGGAGTGGGGTGGGTGATTTTATCCCTTGGGGATATTTGACACCATCCAGAGACATTTTTGGTTGTCATGAGTGGGTGGTGTACAGTGTACCTGGCAACCGCCCCCGCTCCCAACAAATGAGGACTTAGCTCAAAGGCCTGGAGAATGAAGGCAATTTCCCTGCCTGTCAGTCTGGCGTCTTTTCCCTGCTTGTTCTGGAGGAATAGCTGCTGGAGAGGGAGGGAGCCATTTCTGACTCCACATCAGGCATATGTGCGCGTCAGGGCCCACAGGCCTGCAACAACCCAAGGCCCCCTGCTGGCAGGGCTGTGGCTCAGGATGACGGCCATTGTGGGGAAAAGCTTCCTGCCTCTGGGCCCTCAGTGCATCAGGCCCATGTGTGTCTTCCTTTCATCCCACGGGCCTTCAAGAGGGACCAGCTTTCCTGGCCTCTCCAGCGGCTTCCCAGCCTCGCAAGAGGGTGCACAGTATCCTCACATTTGCCTGCCGCTGCCTCCTAGACCCGTTTTGGAAGGTTTTATAGATGATCGATTGGTTACAGGCAGATTTTTTTTAAGGTTTATTTACTTATTTATTTTGAGAGAGAGAGAGAGAGAGAGAGAGCGCATGAGAGCGGGGGAGGGGCAGAGAGAGACCGTGGGATAGAGAGATTTCCAAGCTGGCTCTACACTGTCAGCCCAGAGCCCAGTGTGGGGATCGAACCCATAAACCGTGAGATCATGACCTGAACCAATATCGGGAGTCAGATGCTTAACGAACTGAGCCACCCAGGCGCTCCACAGGCAGAAATTTGAGGAAAACCAAAACTCCCAGACCCACAAGTGGCTTCACATTCCAATTTTTCCACACGCCAGACGTATGGCCTTAGAGAAGCCACTGAACCTCTCTGTGCCTCAGTGTCTTCATCTGTAAAATGGCGCCGAGAGTAATAGTGCCTTGTGTTCAGTGCTTGTCATGTACCAGCTGTTCCAGACTTCTTTCCACGTTCACTTTTTGGGCACTGTATCAGTTTGAGTTTCCATAACAAAACACAATAGTCTGGGGTAGTATAAACAATGAGATTTATTTTTGCCCTGTTCTAGAGGCTGGAAGTCCAAGATCAAGGTGCCAGAGGGATTGTTTTCTTCTGATGGCTGTGAGGATCTTTCCAGACCCCCCACCTTGGCTATCAGACAACCACCTCCTTACATTCTCACTTGGTCTTTTCTCTGTGGGCATCCCTGGGTCCTAATCTCTTTTTATAAGGACACCAGTCAGATTGGACTAGTGGCCTAATTTCAACTTAATTACTGCCTTAAAGGCCCTGTGTCCGAATACAGTTCCATTCTAAAGTACTGGGGTGAGGGCTTCATATGAATTTTGGGGTGACACTATTCAACCCACAACACCTGACAAGGACCTGGTAATAACACCCACATGGTCCTGAGTGTTTAACTGTGATGCCAACTGAAAAAGCCAGGACAGACCTTGAGAGCTTTACGCTAAGTGACATAAGCAGAGAAAGAAAAATACTGTATGTTTACATTTATATGCGGAATCTAAGAAAATCTGGACTCCTACAGACAGAGAACAGACTGGTGGTTTTCAGAGGCGGGGGGTGGGTTATGTGGGTGAAGGAGGTCAAAAGGTATCAGTATCCAGTTTAAAATAAGTCCTGGAGGGGCGCCTGGTCATGATCTCGTGATTCATAGGTTCGAGCTCCATGTCAGGCTCTGCTGACAGCTCGGAGCCTGAGGCCTGCTTTGGATTCTGTGCCTCCCTCTCTCTCTACCTCTTCTCTGTGCTCTCTCTCTCTCCAAAGTAAACATTAAAAAAAATTAAAACTGGTCCTGGGGATGTGATGTACAGCCTGGTGACTATAGCTCATACTGTATTGTTTCTTTAGAAATCGCTAAGAAAGTAGATCTTAAAAGTGCTCCTCACAAGAAAATTGCACCCAGGTGAGGTGATATTTTTTTGAGTTTATTTATTTATTTAAGCAATCTCTATACCCAGTGTGGGGCTTGAACTCATGACCCTGAGATTAAGGGCTGCACTCTCCTCCTACTGAGCTGGCCAGGTACCCCGAGGTGATGGATGTCAATGAGACTTGGTGTGGTGGTCATTTCACAAATACACATATATCAAATTATTATGTTGTATAACTTAAACTAATGTTAGACCTTAGTTATATCTTAAACATTTTTTAATGTTTATTTACTATTGAGAGAGAGAGACAGAGCATGGGTGGGGGAGAGGCAGAGAGAGAAGAGGAGACACAGAATCCGAAGCAGGCTCCAGACTCTGAGCTGTCAGCACAGAGCCTGACATGGGGCTTGAATTCACAAACTGCGAGATCATGACCTGAGCCAAAGTTGGACACTTAACTGGCTGAGCCACCCAGGGGCCCCAAGCCTTAGTTAGATCTTAATCACACTGAGGGGAAGGCCAACATCTCAGGTGGAATGCCTTATGTTTGAGGTGAAACCTTAGGCCCAGGTTTTATGACTGCCTTGATGTCGCTCCTGGGTCAATGAATGCCAGGTGCTTTCCTTCCCAAACTTCTTGCTAGCCGTTTGGGGGATATGTCAGAGCCTCATTGTTAGAGTGATCGTACACCTTCAATTTTGGAGGACAGTTTTGATTTCAAAAATTCCGTTCTCTTGTCCATTCAAGAACACTTGTGTTTTTTCTAAAACAGTTTCCAAAATTTGGTTTAGGAATTATGGCCATGGTGCCTAACATCAAGATGGCCACTTGGAGGATGGGGAGGGATGGGCTGGTGACAGGTGGGTGAGGTCAGCCAGAGGGAGGAGAGGAAAAAAAAAGAGTGAGAAAATCTATAACCCTAGAACAAATCCTTGAATAATAATAACGGCTTTCTATGGCATCACGTAGTAGCCTCTAGTTTATTCCTTATGTATCATACTACTAGGAACCTTTAATACAAAATTTCCTGGCTAAAATGGAAGTATGAATACTTACTTGTTGGGAGATTGTTTCCGGGGTGATGCTAACATCAATAAAGCCCTTTGGAAATGAACCAAAGTAACATAGAGAGCATTCCCTCTCCTCTCACTCTTCATAGCTCACCTAGCAGTGGCTGTTTGTCTGACTCCTGGAATTCTCTCTGAATCCTGACACTGTAGCAATGATCGTCTTCATATCTGCACACACGTTGTGTATCTGTGCACACTGCGTGCGAATGATTATGGCTCAGCTCTTGGGCCTCATCTAGGAGCTATTGCATGAGGGGATCCAATGTTATGGCATCCTCAAGGGGCTTTGGCAAGGGACCATAGATACCTTTGCTGAAGGCATTTGTTAATTTGTCAGCAGACCCTGAATGGCAAGCACAGTGCAACTTGTCAGTCGGGAAGAAGCCCCTTCAAAAATCCACAGACGCCACCAAAGTGATCTCAGTGTGGGGGCTGATTAGAACATGGCTTGTATTTCGGACAATGAACTCTATTTATGATGGTCTCCCGGTCGTTAAGTACCTCTGCTACAAGAGGAAACTGGGGCTATTAAGTCTTCCAGACAGAACCGGGGGAAGAGCCATCATTTCTTTTATAAGCAGAAGGGAAGGTTCTGCTCAATAAAGATCAATTAAACATCTCTGTTAAAAGGTTGCTTGGGAGCTGGTGCCAATAGAAATTCCACTGTATGAAGCCGCACACCCTCATTTCCGCCTGCCCTCCCACCTCTGTATCTTGCACTGGGGGAAAAATCTTAAGAGGGCATTGGCTATTGTGGGGCGCCTGGGTGGCTTTGTCGGTTAAGCGTCCAACTTTCGCTTAGGTCATGATCTCGCGGTTTGTGGGTTCGAGCCCCGCTTGTGCTCTGTGCTGACTGCCAGCTCAGAGCCTGGAGCCTGTTTCAGATTCTGTGCCTCCCTCTCTTTCTGACCCTCCCATGCTCACGCTGTTTCTCTCTCCTAGAAATAAATAAAACAAAAAAAAATAAAAAAAAAAAGAAAAGACGGCGTTGGCTATTGTAAGCTGTATCAGGTGACAGTGGCCTTCACACTCGTGGTTAAGTGACTTTTCAAGCCTTTGGGGGGGCATCCTCAGAGGGCAACAGGCACATGACACATTCCTCGAGATTCAACTAAGTATTAGTCATCCTGATGCAGGAGGGGAACACAATGGATAGATGCCCTGAAAGATTACTTGGTGGTCAGAGCTGCTGATAACAAGGACGCAGGAAGAGAGTTGGGGGCTTTTGGGACCCATTACACAAAGAACATAGTCCAAAGCCCTCCACCTTCTCTTAACATTTTACACTTACAACCTCATTCTAGCTCTTTAAACTACTGTGCACTTCTTTTTCTCTGGCTTAGAAGGTGGCCTCTCAGGTAAATTTTATCTTTTTTTTTTGTTGGGAATGTTAACTGTTCTTTACAAGCACCTGTGCAGTTTTCTTACATTTCAGTTATAATGCCTCCCTGACAGTTAATTTTTCAAACATCTGTCTCTCACTCATCCAAGATGTAAACTCCTTGTTTATCTTTTTTCATCCGTGATCTCTCATACACCCCCAATACCTGGTTTGATGCTTTGCATATGACAGGTGTGTTGAAATAAGCCTGCGAGTTGATCTTGGATAAACGTCATTGCAGTAGGCATCTATTTTTTATGTTTAGTTATTCATTTTGAGAGAGAGAGCTTTGCACAAGCAGGGGAAGGGCATAGAGAAGGAAAGTTAGAATCCCAAGCAGGTTCTGCACCATCAGAGCAGAGCTCCATGTAGGGCTCGAACCCACGAACTGTGAGAACATGACCTGAGCTGAAACCAAGAGTCAGGATGCTTAGCCGACTGAGCCACCCAGGTGCCTGGGATGGTTTCCTTATTTTAAGGTATCCATTAAACGATGTGGGGTATTAATTGCATCTGCAAAATTGCTGCCAAGTGGCACTTAAATCTGTGTGTAATTGGCTAATTGGAAGAAGGTGTGTATTCAGGGGGCTGGCGGCCATCTTACCACACTTACCAACAGGCGAGAATGAAAGCTTTGCTTATCAGTGGGTGCCTGACCTAAGTTCGTCCTCACCTATGTCATGAGTTGCAATGACAGAGTTGGTCACAAACCTGCATCTGACATTAGAAGTGCTGTTCCCTGAAGAGGGAGGGAAGACACAACTTTGACTATATCTCTTGATGTAGGTGATGCCTCTTGGTGCTGGGGAGATTTTCACTGGATCAGTGGCCAGATTGAGAAACGACCTTAGTAAGGTGACAAATAGCAAGCATTAATGGGTCTTTTTAATGGCACCATGAACGTCTAAGATAAGAACTGGCAAACTAGAGCCAGCCACCTGTGGTTCATAAATAAAATATTGGACCACAGCCAGGCCAATCATTTCTGCAATTTCTCTGGCTACTTCTGCATTACTATGACAACCGAATAGTTGTGACAGTGACCATATGTTCAGCGAGGCCCAAAATACTCTCTGGCCCTTTACCTTGCTGACACCTGGTCTGAGACCATTCCCATAACTTTCTGAGGATAAGAATCACCTGGATCATTTGTTGAATGCACAACTTCTAGGTCTCGCATGGACTTCCAGAGTCAGAATCTCTAGGGTAGGGAGCTCGGGAAGCTACGGTGAATAAGCTTCCCAGGTGATTCTTATCACTGGAGAAATATGGGTCTCAGGTGTTCTTTCTTGTGGTGAGGGAGGAGCTTTTAAAAGAGGTGGTGTTGGGGCTATTGGGTGGCCTAGTCGTTTGAGCCTCTGACTTTGGCTCCGGCTGTGATCTTGAGGTTCATGGGTTCAAGCCCACGTCAGGCTCTGTGTTGGTGGTATGGAGCCTGCTTGGGAATTTCTCCCTCTCTGCCTCTCTCCCACTTCCTTGCTCTCTGTCAGAATAAGTAAATAAACTTAAAAAAAGAAGAAGAGGCAGTGTTGGCCTCAGGAGCACAGGCTTTCAGGTTCCATTGTCTAAGACTCCGGCTCTGCCTCTCACCTAACCTGTCATTTCAGGTAAGTTACTTTAAATTCTCAGTTTTCTGGGGCGCCTGGGTGGCTTAGTCGGTTAAGCGTCCGACTTTCGCTTGGGTCATGATCTCAAGGTTCGTGGGTTCGAGCCCCGCGTCGGGCTCTGTGCTGACTGCCAGCTCAGAGCCTGGAGCCTGTTTCAGTCTGTGACTCCCTCTCTCTCTGACCCTCCCCTGCTCACGCTGTCTCTCTCTCTCTCCTAGAAAAAAAAAACATTAAAAAAAATTAAAAAAAAAATTCTCAGTTTCCTATCCTGAGAAGGAAAAGAAGCATAACTCCTTGTATGTCTTCCTCAGATAGAAAAACTCCCTTAAAGGACTCTTCCATGGTCTTTGGGAATGCATGAGGCCCTTTAGAAAACTCACAATTCCCTGCGTGTCCCTGAATATTGCAAGAGGTCATAATTGATTATTTTAGGATATAACTGAATTTGCAAAAAAAAAAAAACCAAAACTGAGATTTCTGATACTCAGCAGGAAGCTTGAGTTTCTGCCCCCTCTCCCCCATTTTGAGGTTAATTTTTAAAAAAATCCTTGCCTGATGAGATCATGCAAATTCAGACTTCTGTATAGCTGTTGAAAGAAAGTTTTTAGATAAATTGCTATGCCTTTGCCACATAAATTTTTGCAAGACACAAGCCTCCAGTCCTAACTTCAGGGTGTTAGAGAGTTTGGTATTTTACTGAAAGGGGGAGAAAAATCAATCTTGAATCTTTTAGTCCAGTAACCAAGGAATCCGCCCATTGATTGTGTTTAGTTACTCAGGTGGCGTGCAGTTTACCCTGATTTTATCTGATTTAAGGTTTATTTTTTCTGGGAAGTATTAACCTGAGAGTTATATGGATAATGCTGTAACACCACACTCCCTTTAAAGCGACTTTACATGGCTTATGTAAACATCTTAGGTAGCCTTTCCTTGTAAGAGTTTTCTCAGATACGGAACTTGGATTTGCTGCATGTTATTTCTCTTTACAACAGAAGAGGGAGGCAAAGACTTGGCTAAACAGGATACCTGAAACCTAGGCTAGACAGGAACAAGTCCATTTTCTTCTTAAAGGAGCAGGAAGAATTCACCCAGGTACGATAGAGCCTCCGTGAATGCAAAAAAACCCAAAAAAACACCATTTAACGAGCCAGACTGTCTTTCCGATTTCTTAGTTTTTTTTTTTTTACTTCAGTTTTAAAAGCGTACCATTGGGAACAGAGAAAAACTAATCCTCAGAGGGCAGGGGGAGGGGTAGACTTCATCTTTATCAAGTGTGGTGGCGGGGGTCTTTGAATACCCTAAAACAGGGCAGGACGGACGGGGCATTCAGGGGCTGCCTGAACGATGTCCCTAAGCAAACTTCCAGGTCACCAGGTCACCTGGCTGAGCTTCTAGGTGAATGGCTTCTGGTGCTGTATTATCCCTTTTGCTCATGTCAAGGAGGAACGCTGCAAGTGGTGACTTCCATTTGTGGCTGGCATTCCTGTTAGCTTTTGCTAACTCAGGTTCTCTCAGGTTAAGCTCTTCTGGGCAGTGTGCCACTTCCCCCAGGCTTCCAGAGAGTTTCTATGGCTTATACCTGGTCTTAACCAGCAGCCACGGACCTGTTTGTAGGCTCTTCATGAAAGGCTGCTCCTAATGCGGCCGCCATCTTGGCTGGAGGGTGCCTTCCTCTTCTGTGAGCTTCTGCCTGCTGTGGTTGCTAAGAGAGTAAGTGAGATGCATGGCCTTATTTGATGGAAGATGTGAATATTTGGGTTAGGTTTTGCTTCAGAGATTCACTTCTCTTTGATGTAAGAACAGTGTCACTTTTTTTGTGTGCCTGGTGTCATGGAAACCCTAGGCCGTGCAAATCATTGGAGTCCGCTGAACTGGGCTGAGTTCTCCACCACTTAGGAGTGCACCCTTGCATGGGTATCTTAACCTTTCTAGTCTTGAATCTGAAGAATGGGAATTATAATAGTTGTCTTGTTTTCTTCCAAGATTGTTGTAAAGTATCAGTGAAATAGGTGTGTGAAAATACTCGCAAGGACAGCCTACTCTGTATGTGGTGTGTGTGGCAGATGGCACCAGCTTGAATTTAAATGGGACTTCAGGGGTCACCTGGGTGGCTCAGTTGGTTGAGTGTCTGACTTTGGTTCAGGTCATGATCTTGAGGTTTGTGGGCTTGAGCCCCACGTCGGGCTCTGTGCTATCAGCCCAGAGCCTGGAGCCTGCTTTAGAGTCTGTGTCTCCCTCTCCCTGCCTCTCCCCTGCTTGTGCACTCATGCTCTCACATAGTCTCAAAAATAAATAAACTTTAAAAAAAATAAATGAGATTCACAATTCAGAGTTACCTGGAAAAGCCAGGACTGAGGTGAGGCCAGTAGGGTGACTAGGGTGCTAAATTTAAGAGGCCCCTCACAGGGCGTTTGCTGACTAAGCTGGCACAACCCTGAGAGCCGATGCTTGCTTAAACTGCCCCACACTCGCCTCACCCAAGTTCCTGAGTGTAAGAGTTAGAGCTGTTAAAAGTATGAATATAATACGTGTTCATATTAACAAATTCCATTAGTACCTGGGCTAACTTTGCAGAGGTAACCGCTGGGACAATTTCTGGGACATCTTTCCTTGGTGTTTTCTGACATCTGCAACATTCGACCAGGCTTCTTATTCTCCCCTCATAGGCAGCACAGAAACAGGCAAAAGACCCACCAGCCCGATTCCCAAACCTCACTGGGGTTCTAGATCTTGGTCACGGGTCTATCGGCAGACTCCGTGGAGGGGTTAGACGGCACTTGACAGAGCACTGGATGCTTACATCCTACTTCGGCCAGACTTCCCCCCTCCCACGGTCCAGGTCTGAAGCATTTGGAGACAATTTGGCCAGCCGAGGACTCTAGCACTTGTCTTTGTCTCCCAGGTAAGTTCTAAAATGGATCTGTGTGGTAAGAGTCCACTCCGCTTGAGGAATGAGAATGGGGGAAAGTTGTCAGTACTACATAGGTGGTGTTCCTGACATATACCATGTGTACCTCTTTGCTTCCTCCTCTACCACCCTCCATTTTGAAATGGGACCACATCATACCTAGTGTCTTCTGGTTGTATAACCGAGCCCATGTTTGTCCACGCATACAGCAAAAACCAATCATTGAGACATTGAGTAGGTAGTGAGGAAGGGGTTTATTCGAGGGGTAGCCACAGGAGGAGACAGGATGGCAAGCCTCAAATCCACCTCTGGGAAGGGGGAGAGTCTGGGATCTACCTTCCTTCCTTTGTGAGCAGCGAAGGAGCAGAGAGAGAAGGAGACAAGAATCCAAAGCAGGTCCAGCCTCTGAGCTCTCAGCACTGAGCTGGATGTGGGGCTTGAACTCACGAACCAGATCATGACCTGAGCGTCACTGAACCGACTGAGCCACCCAGGCGCCCTGAGGATATGCTTTTAGACAGCAGTGTGAGCAGTGTGTGGGAGACCGTGATGAGCACAGAATGGGTTCTGTCCCTGGTGTTTGTCGTCTTGACCCACCTCTATTGGATTCCTGTTCAAATACGGTTTTCATTTATGGTTTAGGGGCTGTAAGGAAAGCCTGGAAGTATTCTTTTTGTTTAAAAGAAAAAAAATTCCTTGGTGGGGCACCTGGGTGGCTCAGTCTGATAAGCATCCGTCGTTTGCTCAGGTCATCATCTTCTGGTTTGTGAGACTGAGCTGCGAGGCTCTGGGCTGATAGCTTGGATTTTCTGTCTCCTCTCTGTCCGTTCCCCCCCCCCCCCCCCCCCCCCCGCTCATTCTCTCTCTTTCTCAAAAATAAACATTAAAGTTCCTTGGTAAAATAGTAAGCGTGGCACAGATATGCCCGCTTTGGGAGTGGTAGCTCAAAAGAATGCTGCATTTTCCCTGCTCTCCATGAACCTTCCCGCAGCTTCCGCCCTGCAGGGGGCGCAAGAAGGAGGAGCCGAGCAGACGCAGCGGCCCCCAGTGGCTGTCTGGAGAGCATGAACTCGTTCGCAGGTACAGGTGCAACTGCAAACTCTTAGAAACGCTTGAGGGGCGTTTTATTATTTATTTTTGAGGGCATTTTCACGGAGGCTGAAGTATGCGTGAACAGGGAGCTCGGTGCCGGTGACAGCGGGGCCGGCGCCTGGGGCGACTCTGGTTACTGTTGCTTTTGAGTGAATTTGCATTTTATGTCTCCCACCGTTTCGGCGTTTATAACAAGATAGCGGCAATGTTCTGGGAGCCAGCCGTTCTCCAGGTAGCGCTTATTTGACTTCGGGGACCTCGGCCATAACTCTGTGGCCCGTAAGTCGGGAACCACTGAGACGGGATATTGAAAAGCTGAGTGCGAATGAAATCACGGACTCGGTGTCAAGGGGAGTGTGTTCTTTGAAGCGGTCCCGGGGTGAGGTCTCCTTTTTGGAACCCCCTGTCACTCCTCCTCGAGATCCTAAAATGATCCCCTGAGGTAACAAACCAACGTCACCGGCAGCTTGTTAGCCCTTCCTCTGTAACCAGCCTCCACCCTGTAACGAGCCCTATTTCCTGCGGCCTGGGCAGGGCGGGCGCTGGCCTAGCCATGGGCAAACTGGAAGCTGGTTTCTGCTGCTATATCCTGGCTTGTGTTGTCCCTCTTCAAAATGCCCCCTCCACCCCTTTCGCGATCTAAAGCCCACCATCTTTCAGGGCCTTCAACACCCCCTGTTCCACGTTTATCAGTCAACTCGGTCCTGGAGTGACTTTCTCTTTTGTAAACTCCTGAAGCTTTAAACTTGGAGTGTCAATTTTGACATAAGTGATGTTGAATGTCTTCATAGCTTCTTGAAGGGAGATGTTAGACACAAAAATAGTGTAATGTTTAACTTGTTACCTGATTTTTAAAAAATCCAAGTTGGTTTTTTTTTTTCCAAACTTGTTTTTGTATATTGGATCTGCTTCAGGTAGCTTTAAAAGACCATTCATTAATCCATCTGTCCGTTTAGTGTGTGTGTGTGTGTGTGTGTGTGTGTTGCCAGATATATGTCAGGCACATCTTGGCAGAGTGAAGAAAACATCTTGGTCTTCTAGAATAGGTATATATGAGTCAGCCCGTGCTCGATGGACAAGGTCATCATGACTTGTTAACCATGGCTTTGAAGATGCTCTCCCCAGTTGTGGTGATAAAGTTGTTCTCTAATTCTTACTGTGCTTTGTAGTAGTGCTTCTACGAGGCTGGGCACAGGTCTAGGGCCATAGTCTTCCACTTAGGATGGACATGTATTCCCATGAAAAGCATGCTCACCTATATGGAAAATCAAGCCATTTGCTTATAAAAACGAAGTTACTCTGCCCAGATCAGGGGCTGAACACCCAGACCACCTGCATCATGTATCCCTACATTCCCACACCTGCTCCAATAGCCCAGGAAACATGTTCACACTTGGGTTGGATTCAGTTCTGCTTCCTCTTCTCTGTTGTGAACTTTTTCCTCTGTGCACCATATTTTGCTGTCCCCTGGGTTAAGAGTAGTTATTCAATGCACACAGGTCAACAGGCAACTGCTAACTGGTTGTGAAGTTCAGGGGATCGAATATCTTGGGAGGATTTATACCAATTACTTAATTGCCTAAATACCCAGTTCCTTCCTATGAGCTTTATAATAAGATGAGCTAGCTCCCGCATTTATCCCAAGAAGACAGACTTATCCAAATCATCTATATTTTAACAGGGAGAACCAAACTTGAGGCCTCAGAAACACGTTTTAAATAATTCTTGCTGTGCCATATATTTTAAATATCATTAAAAAGCCATTTTCTTTAAAAAATATGTGCACGATATATTTTATGAAACCTATAACAAGTCTATGAAAAATTGATTATTTTTTCCACAGGGATGTGTTCAAATGATTTCTCATTCTGCTCACCAAATGAGAAATCCAGCGTGTGCTAGGCCCTTTATCTTATTTATTCCCTCTTGTGAGTATAATCACCATGTTGCCAAACAAAGAGAAATGGGTTACTCTGTATGAGTAACCAAATACTTTCCTGGGGTGGGCAAAAGCGTTGGTGCAGATCTAAACCAGGAAGCGTGGGTTTCCCTTTCAAATGCCTGTTCTTCCTGATCTGTGCCACTTGTCAGTCAGCTCCATCTAAACCGGGTCAGAAGAGAACGCGAGTGCTGAGGTATGTTTCAGGTACCAGGCAATGTACATGTAATGGAGGTAGTGGAGGTAGGTCAAGGTCACTGGAGGACCCAAGGAAGATGCAAAGAACTTTGCAGTTAAAGATGGTAACTGTTCTGGGGCGCCTGGGTGGCTTAGTGGGTTAAGCGTCCGACTTTCGCTTAGGTCATGATCTCGCGGTTCATGGGTTCGAGCCCCGCATCGGGCCCTGTGCTGACTGCCAGCTCAGAGCCTGGAGCCTGTTTCAGTCTGTGACTCCCTCTCTCTCTGACCCTCCCCTGCTCACGTTGTCTCTCTCTCTCCTAGAAATAAATAAAACATTAAAAAAATTTTTAAAAAAGATGGTAACTGTTCTTTTTTAGTTAGGATATATATATGTATATATATATATATATATTTTTTTTTTTTTTTTAATGAAAAAATTCTTGGTGACTCCCTCCCTCACTTTGGTTTTGGAGTTCTTTGGTTCTCTTGCTATGGAGTGGTGATGGCAGCCCACATCTCCTCCTTAGGCTCAGAACCATATTGTGCACAGGGGATAGGGAAGGATGGGGTGTCATTAATGCTTCTCTAGGGAGGGGTCTCTTCTGAGCTACTCCTTCCACCATTCCATCTCAGAGTCCTGGACACTTGTTAGGTCCCCAGAACAGAGCTAGCACCTGCAGGAGTGACCATGGACTAGAGGTAGAGCCTCCCACGTAACTAAGGTGGGAATAGAAGTGGCCTTCCGAGCTCGGGTAGTGGTTGAGCGCACTGCCTTGGCTTCACAAACAATGATGAACTAGGCATTATGTAGAGTCCAGGGGCTCTGTTCTTGTGGAGAGTCTGGGAAGAGTGGCCAAGAGGCTGGCGTCTTAGGCTCTTGGTCTGCTGCATCAGGTGGCGGCAACACTTCTGTTTTACTTATTGAGCTTCTAGGTAAGACTTTTTTTTTATTGTGGTAAAAACCCATCACATAAAATTTACCATCTTCAGTGCTTTAAGGCTCAGTAGTGTTAAGTGCATTCACGATTCACGTTGTTGTGAAACACATCTTAAGAACTTTTTGATCTTGCAGAAACTGAAACTCTAACCTCTTTAAACAACAATTATCCCCCTCCCCCCCCATCCCTTAGTAACCACCATGCTACTTCCTGTGTCTATGACTTTGGCCAGTCAAGTGGGATTTCTTCTAAGAAAACAGTTCTGGGGCGTCTGGGTGGCTCAGTTGGTTACACATCCGATTCTTGATCTCTGCTCAGGTCATAATCTCCCATTTTGTGTCTTGGGGCTCCACATCCGGCTCTGCGCTGATGGTGATGGAGCTGAGCCTGTTTGGGACTCTGTCTCTCCTTTTCTCTGCCCCTCCCCTACTTATGCTCGTGCTCTCTTAAAATAAATCAACTCAAAAATTACAGTCCTATGGTTGAGGTTTGGAAGGCTACTGATCCATTGTCTCCCTACCCTCCTTTAGACAGGAAACCGGGATTCTGGAGGTCTGGAAGGCCAAAGTGGCCACAGTGGTGATGTCAGGAACCCAGATACTTAAACAGGACTCCCTGTTTTAAATTCTGGTTCTGACCCAACCTGGGTAGGTGAAGTTGGGCAATTAATGGAATACAGTGCCTCGGTTTTTCAGTCTGTTAAAGGGACATGATAACAGTATCTGCTTGACAGCCTGTTCTGAGAATTAAGTGAGGTAATTTACACAAAGCACTTGATTAGAGCCTGGCGTTTGTCTAAGCATTTGTTATTACTGTTAAGTGACTTCCTAGCATGACGCAGCTCTTCCTGAGGAGAGCTGTTACTCTGAGCCTCCCACCAGCTCCTTTGTGCATGTCTCTTGAGAGTTTCCACTTAAGGCTGAATAGATAGTTTGGGTTCACATGCTTTCCTCCTGCACATCCCTATTTCTCATCAGGGCATGCCTCTGATCTTGAAGGAAGCTCCATCAATACCTGAATCCTCAAGGGGAAAGTGATGCCAGACCTGTCCTACAGCACAAGGACTGTCATCCTGTGACCCTAATCTATCTATTGAATTCTTTTGACGTAGACACACTGGGTTAGGCACTGAGGTCCCTGAATGAACAAACCAGGCAGAAATCCCTGCTCTCATTGCGCTTGTGTTCTCATGGGGCAAGCCTTCACCATGCAGCCCATATAAGAAATGAAATGTTTCTTTTTGGGCTTATCTAGCCCAGGAAGATGAAAAGTTTGCATAAAAATGTTCAAGTTTGGAAATGAACGCTCTAGGCTTAATGCTGGCGGTGACTTGAAAAATGGCTTGCAAAAATAGATACTAAAAATGGTGAGGAAAAACCTGCACTCTCAGGTCGAGACCATTTTTCAGAGAGAGAGTCTCCCAATCAATTTATCTCAAGTTCTCATTCAAGGGTTGTGTGTATAGTACAGTCCATCATATTTAGAACTTGGTGAGGACAGCATAAGGCTCATTTCACTTGTGCTTCAATCAGATGTCAGGATGAATGTGGAATTCCACCTGCCTGTGCCTCTCCTGGGCTTTATCCCTTCCTCCTCCATGTGAGCTCCTGACATTCAGACACAGAGGAGGCAGAAGTCAGCATAGCAGGCTTGAGACTGGCCTCGTTGGGGAAGAAAATAGGAACTGGCATCAGAGTAGGTCACGCTGAGGCTCACCTGTCATGGGCTGGGGACTAGCTAGCTAAGAAGAAATGATCTGTGATCCAGGCACTCCTGCTTGCTCCTTCCCTGTGCAATGTGCATCACCGTTTTTGATCAAAAGTACAGTTGACCATTGAGCTACCAGGGGTGGGGGTGTTAAGGGCACCAACCCTACCCCCTGTGCACTTGGAAATCGGTATATAATTTTGGACTCTCCAAAACCTTATCTGCTAATAGCCTACTGTTGACCAGAAGTCTTGCCAATAACATAATAGCTAGAGTGGGGGGCCAGCCATGGGACTCCTCCTAGATGCCTGCGGCGATGTGGCTGTGCTCTGTGCTACATAGGACACCCCAGGGAAGTTGTAAGCTGGGGAGTCCTGTCTCATCATGTGCTCACTGTGATGACCGTAGAGTGGGGGGTGGTGCAGGAAGGGGAGATTGCTAGCAGGTCCCTGTGATCATCCAGGTAGGAGGTGACCACTCTGACCAGGGTGGTTGCAGGAGGAGAAGTGAGTATGGACTGGATTCTGGTTGTATTTTGAAAGTATGTGCAGAACATCATGACAAATTGGAAGTAGTTACATGACAAAGTGGAATCAAGGATGATTCTAGGTGTGTGTGTGCATGTGCACACGTTTGTTTTTTCTTAACTAAACAACTTTATGATGGGGAAGAACGTGAGGGAGGACCAGGTCTGAGGGGGAAACGGGAGCTCAGTCTTGGACAAGCTAAGTTGACGTGCTTGTTAAACATGCAAGCAGAGATGTTTACTAATCACTTGTTTATAAGCCATTGGAATGCACATCTGGAGTTCAAGGACGAGGTAGAGGCTGAAAACATACAGTTGGAGATGTTCAGCAAATACATAAAAAACCCTTAGGGGTGAGCATCTGAAGAGAAGAGGTTTGGTTCCAAAGTTACAGGTCCGGAGGTGACTAGAAACTTGAGAAGGAGCAGCTAGAGGAAAGAGGAAGAGTGTGAAGAGCTGGAAGCTGAAGGTATTTCCAGAAGGGTGGAGTGATCAGCTGAGTCACCTGCTGCTGGTTGGTCAAGCAGGATGAGGACTGAGAAGTGACCCTTGGGTTTAGCAAGGGAGGTGCTGAGAACCTACCTGCCTTGGCATCCATTTGTTTGGCTAAGTGACCCACAGGATCTTAAACTGACACTAGCCCCTCATGCAAACCCACAGAATTACAAGAAAATATAAGTTGATGGTTGAAATTCCCCAACAGCAATTGTGATCAAAAGCCTTCCCCTGCCTCCCATTACCCCTTGTGTTCCCCTTGGATAAGACCCCTGTAGAGCTTACCAAGCCTCTACTCTTTTGGTTTGAATTGACCAATCCAGTCATAGCCCAGGAACCTCAAAGCATTCTACCCATAGACCCTAATAAAGGCACGTGCTCCAAACCCTGCCTCTGTCTGCATTCTGCCTTGACTTCCCAGTGTGCCCACAAGGTGTACCGTATCCCTCCACTGGGATCTGTGAGTAATCAACTTGGTGATCTAAATTTCTCCTAAGGTCTGTCGAACCGTGACTCCTCAATGGGCACCCTGTGCTCCACTTAACAAATGTTAATTTAACAAAGTCCTGATAAGAGGTCATCGATGAGGTCAACTGGGCAGTTTTGATGGAGTGGTGGGTACAGAAGTCAGAGTGGAGTGGACTGGGGGATAGGATATGCTCAAGTCTGAGAAGGAGTTTTGCTGTAAAAGGGAACAGAAATGGGGGAGCGGTTAGCTGAAGTGGGATGCAGGGTCCCAGAAGAAACAATATTTTGTCAAGGCAAAAGCTAACCTGGAAAAAGCTAAAAGGCAAGGAAGATTTTATTCAAGCCTATTGCAGTAGAGGAGAGAGGCCACAATTCGGTCTGCACTCAACTGTCCTCAACTACGCCCATCTTAGAAACCGGGTGATGACGGTACATCTCTTTTGATCACATTTCAAGAGATGGCTCCCAAGTCTTTAAGACAGTCCTTGGCTGTGAAACTGGCAAGAGGCTTTTACCAAGATGTATGTACACTTCAAAAGGGGCAGAGAAAGAATTCGCAAGTTTTCTAAGGAAAATGCTCTAAAACAAGGGAGGTCAGGTGCTTAGGAAGACATTTAGTCAAGCTGAGGCCATCTTGGTTGATTTCTAAAACAGATCCATCATCGATTTAAAACTTCTGATGTGTATAGGATAATCCAGGCTCTTCCCAATGTCTGCCTCTATAGCCCTATCTATAGCCATCCTGTCTTTTCCTGAAGCCTACTGGTGCTCCCTGGCATTTCTGGCTGTACCTAGGCCATTCTAGAAAGGAACCTGAAGCCTTACCTTGTCTGGGCTGTTCTCTCTGGATACCTTTCATCCTTCTCTGGGACCTCCCATCCAGACACTGCTCTCGACTCTCCCTGGTGCTCAGCTCCAAGGTGACCAGTGCTCTTTTCTCCATGGACCCCTAGGGTCTACACTGCTTTTATGGCACTGTCTCAGTTTTAAGGGCCTCCATTGATTTTTGAGTTCTTCAAGTGCACAAGCATATTTTATTCATCTTACTGGTTCTACCTAAAGAATGTTCGGTTTTCGACAATCCTGTTGTGTAAGGTATGATGTATTTTGTTGTGGAAAGATCTGTCCTTTTTTTTTTTTTTTCATAAAACCTAGATGTCCCCAGCTAGGGAGAAGGCAGAGTATTTTATTTATAATATTTGGCATGCTGTGTCACTAGCGCTTTTTGGAGTACAGGTCTTATGGTGGCTTCCACCGTCTAAGAAGCATGGATGATAATAAGGGAATAATTGCCTGCATTTGTGTTTAATGGCAAGAGTTTCATTCTGAATATCTAAACCCTATTAGGAATATACTTAATAATCCTGCTACTGTAAAATGGTCTTGGTGAGACATCCTGGTGATGAGGCCTTACCAGAGGGGTTCTGAGTGAAACAGTTCATAAATTATTAGTGTTTTAGATTGTATGGAAATACATGTAGAAAGATCATCTAAGCGCCAGTCAGATTCTATGGCCAAGCTGCATGAAATGAGAGTGTGGAATTCCCCAATTATGGATTGACAAGTTGGTTTAATATCAGCTTGAGAGAGGGCATCAACTATAGCGTCGCTGCATTGATGAAGCAATACAGCATCGCAGGCACTAATGGCTTTGGGTTTGGGAAAAGGTTTCATGGGATACAGAGCTCCAGGGTTCAGCTTTGGAGCCCATGAGAAGAGCCAAGGTTGGCACCCATAATTGTGCTGGGGGCATCCTATGATTGTAACTTCAGACCTTTGAATGGGGCTGGAGAGGGGAAAAAAGACCTGAGAATTAGCAGAAGAAAATGAACATGAAGACGAAAAACCCAATAAGTGGTCACAGAGCTGCCAAGAGTGAAGGCAGTAACGAGACAGAATTAGTTCTTACTGACAACTTGAAATTGCCTGGAACATTATAAAAATCAATCAGCCTGTTAAAAGCAGACTCAGTGACCACTGGATGGTGTGATGTTTGCAATTTGTCTGCACACAAATTTAGAGAAGCCAGCGGAGATTTAACCTAATACATAGCTTTTGGTTGGTACAAAGCTTTTGGAGAGAAGGTTCAAAATTAGTTTCAACCCAGGTGATTTTTCTCCAGGAATCTTAAAAATCCATAGAACTGAAATTAGTTGATTCCTTAGTTCTCCAAAGGATATCAATGACTGTCTTGATGTCTTTACAATATGTGAGAAATTCCAGTGTCTTCATTTTTCCTGCTGAATATTCCTTTGCGGATTATGTTTCTCTGCTTTCTCCCCGGCTCTGATGGCATTTAACCTAGTATTGTAGCCCTCAAAATTTTGATTTTGAAGAAGTGTGGGAAAACATGAGCCTACTAAATTCTATCATGTGTGGTGGGTGCTGAATATGTAGAAACTCCACAGGGAATTCTGGTCTCTAGGAGAAGCAGATGAGTAAACCGATAATTGCAATTTGTACAAAGTCTTGATAGGAATTGTGTCTAGCCTCTAACTTCTGCAACTTGGCACGTGGATGGAGTTTTGTCTAACAGCTTAAAAAAAAAAGGCTCTCAGGGAGACAGATGCGTTGAGAAAAGGGATTGTAGACATAGGGGAAAGCAAACATCAAGGGTCAAGAGTATGAGCAAATCTTTAGGCATTACGTGATGGTGGGGGGGTTGTGAAGGCTGCAGGAGGTCAAAACGCCCATGGAGGTGGACTCAGCTCACCAAGGGTCTGTGGTCAGAGGGCGCCCCCTGAAGGCTGCGAGGAGCTACGGAAGTGTCTGCCTGCAGCAGCAGCTCAGCAGAGCTCATCAAGCGGCCAGGGAGGCCCTTGGTTAGATTGTCTTAGATTTCTCCTGCTGCTATGGGAAATGGTCTGGAAGGGGGGTGAGTCTGGAACAGGGTTCTCAAATGGGGACCGTTTTTTCTCCCCAAGGGACATTTGACAACGTTTGGGGGTATTTTAGGTTGTTACAATGTGGAGGTTGCTACTTTGGCAACCAGTAACCAGTAGGTTACTACTGGCACCTACTTTGAGAGACCAGGGTTGCTGCAGCACATCTCAGGATGCACAGGACAACGCTATCCCTGCCTTAGCACCCCTACCCTGCTCCCCAAACCGTAATCCAGGCTGAAATGCTATTAGTGCTGAGGTTGAGAAACCCTGGTCTAGGATGAGGTCATTAGGGAGTACATAGGGTTGCTTACTTAAACTACAAATGAGATCTGTAGAGAAAGCAAGTTTTTAAAAACATTTTTTTGGGGGGGGGAGACAGAAGGGAGGGGGAGAGAGAATCCCAAGCTCCATCCTGTCCGTGCAGAATCTCCAAAGCTCCATGCTGTCAGTGTGGAGCCCCACACAGGGTTCGGTCTCATGACTGAGATCATGACCTGAGCCGAGATCAAGAGTCCAGAGCTTAACTGATTAAGCCACTCAGGTGCCCTGAGAAAAGTAGAGTTGCTTAAATTTGCCTTGAGCTGATTTGCTATTCCTCAAGAGCCCACTTAGATGAAGGGGAAAAATGAACGTTATTTACTCCAATGCACTTTAGAACTTGGTATGACCCAATAATTTTAGCAAGTCCCTTTAGAGGGGGATCATTTCAGTCTCTTCATTTACAAGACGCTCCTCTCCCTTCCTTTCCCTGATTCTTAGAGTTAGGATCTGAGTTTATTGGAGGAGGGGGCTCGTGAGACCTCCTGTTAAGCTCATGGAGTCTGGAAAATTCTTTGAAGAGCTCGGGAATCACTGCTGGGTGAAAGGAACTGCCATCCTATGGTTTTCAACCCAGAGTGACTCAGCAATGTTTTGTCTTCATTTACATATTTGAGTTCATCTAAGATTTTGATTGAGAAAGGGTTGTGCTGAAAACCTTTAAAAACTGCTTGAAGCAGGGGTGCCTGGGTGGCTTAGTCGGTTGAGCGTCCGACTTTCACTTAGGTCATGATCTCGCGGTTCGTGGGTTCGAGCCCCACGTCGGGCTCTGTGCTGACTGCCAGCTCAGAGCCAGGAGCCTGTTTCAGTCTGTGACTCCCTCTCTCTCTGACCCTCCCCTGCTTGCGCTGTCTCTCTTTCCTAGAAATAAATAAAACATTAAAAAAAATTTAAAAAAAAACTGCTTGAAGCAGTATGAACCCACCCATCTCTGCTGGAATGCTAGTTAAAGGAGTTAAAAGGCTTAGCTTGGTGTCCTGTGACCCATCAAGGCATTTTTATGGGTATCATGACATTTGTTTCTAGATTTTGTCCCTGAGAACTCGGCTGTCCCAAACCTTTTAGTCGCGTCCAGTTTTGTCATCACTGTGTAGATTTGGAGAAAATCTTTCATCACGGTCAATGTGTTCTTTACAAATGTAGCAATTTCTCATTGAATACTACCCTCCTAAGGGAACATAATAGATTTCATGGTTCTCCAATGAAGAGAGAAGGTGCTAACTAGCTGTGTGGCTCAAAGTACATCATTACAGTAACTACTTCCCTTTGAGGAATAAAGAGCCGGTATTACAGCCTGAAAATTCCCTTTTAATACCAATAAAAAGAAATTTTCACACTTGCTCTATGAATATAGTTTCTTCAATAGACTCACTATTGCTGAATCTTTGGTTTCTACCATGATAGCAGAGCACAGTTAAGTGAGACAAGGGTTGAACAGGGCTGAAAGGTTTATGATAAAGCATTAATAATATGTAAATTACTATAAATAGCAGTCAGTATTTTTTATGCTTATTTTGAGAGTAAGTGTGAGGGAGGGACAGAGAGAATCCCAAGAAGGTTCCTTGCTGTTGGCGTGGAGCCCAACTCAGGGCTTGATCTCATGAGCTGTGACATCATGACCTGAGTCAAAATCGAGTTGGATTCTTAACTGACTAAGCTACTCAGGTGCCCTGACAGTATTTATTGAGTAGTTACTGTGATCTAAACATTTCTCTGAGCACATCTCATCTACTAATTTTAATCCTTTCCACAACCCTAAGGGTCAGTGCTCAGATAAGAAACTGAGGCATGAGGAGGTCAAGTACCTGCTTATGGTCACATGTGACTGAGTGTGATTCAAACCCAGGTGGTCTGGTTCCAAAGCCCAAGTGCTGGGTTTTTGTTTTTTTGTTTTTTTTCCCTTGTGGACAGACTGTTCTCTCTGCTTTAAGGCTTTCTGCAGTGGGATCATCCATCTGTCCTCAGTAGGAAAACAACTGTGTCATCCATCAGTGTCCTTAAGCAAAGATCTTGAACACTTGGATCTTTAAAGGGCAAGGCACAGAGATGTGTTTTGTGGCGGCGGCGGGGGGGCAGTTAGTGAAATTTCTAGTAGGAGTTGTGAGCTACAGAATTCTATCCACTTGTGAACATCATATTGTCATGGACCGTCTGCCCTGGATTTGTGTGGCTGCAGTGTGTGGAGCCAAAAGGGTACTGAGGATACATTCATGCACTTGGCAGATATTGAAAGTCAGTGGTAGAAACAGCTCCTTACCAGTGTTGTGGGTGTTAGATCTATGCCTACTTATGCACAGGATTTAGGATCTATTTGTTAGGGAGGATGCACATTTCTTAAGTACCAGCTATGTGCCAAGTAGCGTGGTAGGCATTTTACATTTGTTCTCATTGGATTTTTCAAATGCGAGAATTCTTGGGAGTAGGTACTGTCCCATTGGATGGATGGAAAACTGCTTCTCAACCAAGGAACTTGCTTAAGGTCACATAGTCAGTAAAGAATGAAGCTGAAATCCCGATCTTAGAGTTAACTAAATACAAGTGTCCTTATTTTAATGAGACCTGTTTATGGATGGAGCTCATCCAAAGAAATGAAGAGTCTGATAGTTCTGGAGATCAGTGTTTTTATAAACCACTTTCCATAGAATTAAATTTCAGAAGATACTTCTTTGGGGAGGGGGAAAAAACCCAAGTCTTTCTGTAGTCAAATAGATGTGAGAAGTAGTATACTAATTTCCTCTTAGGGATTCATAAAGTTCATTAGCATGATGAGACCCCCCCACCCCAAATCCTGCAGAAGGAAGGTTTTTAACGTGTTAAATCCATCCAGTATTTCCAGACTACCTGAGGAATGGTCACCAGCAAAAGACCAGGATCGGGGATTGTGATTTGAGGGAAGAAAGCCTTAGGAGAAACCAGAACACGGGAACCCTGCCATTACATAATTAAAGTACCAATTCGTTTGTTGCATCTGAAGTCTTACTGGGTCCTCCTAGATGTCAAAGGAGAAGGGACCAAGCCCATGTGGCCCAAAGTCCTCTCTACTAGAGGTAATTCTAGCAATAAGTTCACTTTCTTTTTTTTTAAACAGGCAGATAATTTTTATCTCAGTTTGAGGTAGAATTTACATACTGTAAAATTCACCATTGATACAATTCATTGATTTTAGGTTATTCATAAGGTTAACATGAGAGGCCTAAATAAACTTAACCAGCTTTTCCGCTTCTGAGCAAATGCCTGCGCTGCGGGAAGCTAACACCTAACCAGCTCTCTCTGCTTCTGTAACAATGCTTAAGGCTCGCTTCCCCGCCGCCGGATTGCCCAAGGGACTAGCCTCAGGGTGGCAGCCACTCCCAAAAGGCCAGCAGCCACCCCCCACCTTGCTGAGGGAAGGGCCTGGAGAGAGAGATGTTAACCTGTTAGTCGCCAAACAAGACTTTAAACTCGCTCTATGATAGACTGAATTCAAAGGTATCCCAAATGTTGTAATTAGATCCAGCCAAACCTGATGGCGGGAACCAATCAGATACTGTATATGTTCACATTTGAATGTTAACCAATGGCAAACTTGTAACCATGGAAATCTGTCCCTCCCCATGACTTGTTTACTTCTGTCTATAAAAAGGCTGCAGAGGCTTTGTTCAGGGCCTCCTAGCGTCACCGGCAATGAGTGAGTGCGCGGAGGTCCGGGTTCGAACCTGCAAATAAACAACCCTTGCCGCTTGGCTTTGACTCTGGTCTCTGGTGGTCTGTTTTTGGGGTTCTCTCGAATTCTGGGCGTTTCATACATAAGAATATTGATAGGGGCGCATGGGTGGCTCAGTTGGTTAAGTGTCTGACTTTGGCTCCAGTCATGATCTCCTGGCTCATGGGTTCAAGCCCTGTGCCAGGCTCTGAGCTGTCAGCATCTCTGCCCCTCCCCCACTCATGCTCTGTCTCTCAAAAATAAACATTAAAAAAAAAAAAGTGTAATGATGACACTAATTCCAGAGCATTTCATCATCCTGAAAAACACCGTACCCGTCAGCGGTCACTCCCCTGTTCCTCTTCACTTCAGTGCTTGGCAACCACCCATTGGCTTCCTGTGTCTGGATTTACCTATTTTAGATCTCTCCTATAAAGGGAATCACAAAGCATGTGGGTTTTTGATGCTTAGCCTCTTTCAACTAGCAACATGTTTGCAAGGTTTGTGCATGTTGTAGCATGTATCAGGACTTGATTGATTTTTATGGCTGAATAAAAAGGATTGTTGGATGTGCCTTGAGTTTCAAGTTGGGAAAGGATCGTGATAGGAGGAGAGGACCTGTCTTCTCTATGATGGAGGAAGGGCAGAGATGGACCATCTGTTTTTATATACCTGTTCTTCACCCAGAGGCCATGTGGTTTCAGTGGAGGAAACTGGTCCTTAGGCCAGGGGAGGGGAACCAAGCTTGGACCATCTGAGGTTCGTTCTATTTGAGGCATGTGATCCATGCATGGCTGGGTTCATAAGGACAGAGGCATGTCCCCTGGTTAGGGTCACTGTGGACAAGTGTGTTGACCTGTCACAACTTAAGGTCTGTTTGAGTGGATAGAAGATCAAGAAAAGCAGAGGTCTTCTAAATCTACCTACCATGTGAAACCTTTAGATGGGTTTTCTTTTTTAAAACTGAAGTATAGTTGACAGGGTTATATTAGCTTCAAGTGTAGAACATAGTGATTTCACAACTCTGTACATTATGCTGTGCTCACGAGTATGGCTACTGCCTCCATACAGTGCTTACAGCACCGTGGACTATAGTCCCTGTGCTGTACTTCATCCTATGACTCATTCCGTAACTAAGAGTCTGTATCTCCCACTCACCTTCACCCATTTTGCCCATCCCCCACCCCCGGAGGCAGCCATCAATTCTCTGTATTTGAGTCGGTTTCTGCTTTTAAGTTTTTTTTTTATTCACATGTAAGTGAAATCATATGGTATTTCTCTCTTGGACTTACTTCACTTAGTGCAATTCTCTCTAGATGCATCCCATGTTTTGCAAATGGCAAGACTTCATTCTTTGTGACAGAGTAATCTTCCTCTGTGTGTGTGTGTGTGTGTGTGTGTGTGTGTGTGTACACATACTGCATCTCGATCCATTCAAGAACAAGGGCTGGGTGTTATGTGGAAACTAATTTGACAATAAACTATTTGTAAAAAAAAAATAAATAAATAAAAAATTAAAATGAGAGGTAAGAAAAAAAAAAGAACAAGGGTGTTTCAAAGGCCTCCATGCCAAGAAGGGGTGGGCACCCTGAAACTTGTAGAAGGCCTGTGCTCCAGTGGCTCATTTTCTCCACTTGCTCTCTGACGATGAAATGCAGGGCACCGTGCTGCACTGACTGATGAGGTGTTGGGGCCCTTGGAAATAGACATGACCTCCTGGACCTTACCCTCTGGTGGGAAGATGGACAATAAAGAAGGACGGGGTTAGGTGAATAGTTTGTTGTTTTGTTTGGTGGAAAACCACCACCCAATTTTAACAATCGTGACAGTTCCCAGAGGGAGAAGACAGTTGATAGTCCTGTTGGCAGAGGCAGGGTTGGGAGACGACTGGATCTGGGGAGGAGTCTGCTTCCTATTGAGGTTGGCCGGACAAGCCTTGAGATGAATAGGGGGCTAATTATCCATTGGTCCATGTGCCTGGGTTGTTTGTAGTAACGGTAGCCTAATTATATGAGGTCCTTCCTATTGTGGGTCTGTTAGACAGGAGCCTTGGTAGCAGCAGGTCACGTAATGACTGCCAGGGTGAAGTGGATAATCGTTTCAGCCTTGTGTTCTTGGCATGGAGGTTATGACAGCTGTTTTCTGAAAGCTATTCAGGGCCTGCCTACTTGGGGTGTGGTTCACTGATTGACAGTGGTGGCGTTCCTGGGAGCCTGTTAGAAATGCAGAGTCTCAGGCCCCACCCCAGACTTGGGTGAGTTAGTCTGCTTAAAAAAAAATTTTTTTTTAACGTTTTTATTCTTTTTTGAGAGAGAGAGAGTGTGAGCAGGGGCATGGCAGAGAGTGAGGGAAGACATGGAATCCAAATCAGGCTCCAGGCTTTGAGCTGTCAACACAGAGCCTGACATGGGGCTTGAATCCACAAACTGTGAGATCATGACCGGAGCCGAAGTAGGACACTTAACTGCCTGAGCCACCCAGGGGCCCCTGAATTAATCTGCTCTTTAAAAAGGGATCTCTGTGATTCTTGATTGAGGAACTTTGAGAAGCATGAGCAACAGAGGTAAGAATGAGTAGGGCTGAAACCTGCTGTCAGCTGGGTCACGAATTTGTTGATGGAGACAGACATGCAGGTATGTGTGTACTTCACGTGAAAGCTACAGTCAGGTAGCAAGGGGCTAGGAGCACAGAAGTGGGTATGAGCAGTGCTCAGCGGGACAGTGGAAGAAGCTTCAGGAGAACTTTCCAGGGTAATGGCACCAAAGCTGAGATGAGGAGGAACTGGTCAAATGCACACGGGATTTTTAAGCTTCCATCGATTTGCACTTGAACTCTGGGTCTGTAGAAAGTCGGGCTGAGGAAGGGTGAAACAGAACTCGGAAGACCAGTGCTCCAGATAAGGCAGGCAGGACCTGACACCATGTGGTCGGGTCCCTCCAGGCTTGGGAATGGCTCAAGAATGAAGAACTGTGGGAAGGTTTAGGCGAAGACCGTACAGAACAGGGCAGGCCTGGAACGGAAGGCTTGGGAAGAGCATGATGTATCCTCGGTGCTCAAGTTGACTTCACTGAATCTTTCCAGAGAAACCTGCACGGGTCTTGCCCTCACTAGCAATTGTGGATTTCCCGCAGCTGGAACACTGCCTTTGTGCTCTCACCCAGCTTGGAGGTAATTGGCCCGAAATGGTGGTTCCTGAGTTTAATGGCGGAGGGACAGGGCAGGCTGGCTTCCATTATTGGCAGATCAAACCCCCTACTTGCCACTTTCGGTTTCTTGCTCATAAATACACGTAGACTTCCTCAAAGTGTTGGAGGACTTTGGAGGGAAGGAGGGAAAACAGTGCCATTGATTGTTAGCAACTTAGATGATTCTATTTTTGGCAAACGACAGATTGGAGATTGAATGACTGTTGCGAGGGACCAAGTCGGTGTGTCTCCTGGACTTGATTTTAGAACAGTGGTTTCTCAAACTATTGATTTGAAACAGAAGAACCTTTATTCCCCCTTAACACAAAGCTCCGTATGTAAAATAGTTAAAAGTGGTGCTCTTGCTGTTTGGGGGTGGGGAGGGTGGGGGGCATGAGTCTCCCCTCCCAAGTTGTGGCTCCTACTTACCCAGAAGGACTGTGTGGAACCATGGAGTTCTTGACAAACCATTTGGAAATCAGCGTTGTGGTATTAAAAAGCTATGCCAACTTAGGAGACAGATGGCAACTGTTAGCAAATCATATATATTCCTACCAAGACATTCCTGTTGTCTTTGCATCCTAAAACTAAAGAAAAGTTCAGCATTTACACGGTGGTCAATTTGGATAAAAAAACAACCACACATTAAGCTGCGAAGTGAGTGTTTAAATCATGAGGAAGTGAAATAACAGTTCTTGGGAAGATGATGAGTTGTCTCTCAGTGCATCTCACTCAAGGCTTCCTGGGGGAGATCCTGGTGGAGCGTAGCCGAGATGCTGTCTGCCTATACCTTATGAATAGGTGCTGGCTGAAGCCACAGAGCTTTCCAGAAAACAGCCTCTGGGGGGTGAGTCAGTCAGCATCTTCAAGGCAGCAAGCCTTCAAGAGGCTGGACTGGGGAGTCTGTTTGCTCCTTCCCACTCCCAAGCTCCAGCCTCCTTTCAAAGACAGAATTTGTTTAAAAAAAAAAATTAAAACAACAACAACAAATGAAGGAAATTCCCAAAAGAATCTTCCTGAGGAGGAGGAACAAAAACATCCATTGTAAACAGCAGGTTTGTCTTCTGACAGGTTTTGTTTGCAAATGATAACAATTACAGGTAATTTTTCATTTCAATTGGAGGAGCAGGTATTACAAAGAGAGCAGAGGGGAGGGGGAATGAGAGCGGGCGGATCTCCCAAGTGCCTTATTCACTCCCGGGTCTACAACCTAACAGGAGTGTGGAGGGCTAGGTAGTATCTCCTCATTCCATTAAGTGAGATCTAATTGTGGCTGTTCGGTCTGTTGGCAGATGCAGTTTCTACATAACAACAGCCCAGAGACAGAGCTGCGTGATTAATGCCTCCAGCTGTCATATGCCCCATTATCTGTGCATTTGCATAACTTAATGGTTTAGGACAGGGGAGAGACGATGCTTAATTTAATGTTTAGCAGGCCCTTGATAGCTGAATAATTTAAGAACTGTCAAGGGGGGTCAGTCCTACAGCGATTCAGCAAAGACAGCTATGATTTCTGCATATCGTTAAAATTCTTACTTAGGATAATTTTTTTTTTCTTCAGGAAAAAAAAAAACAATGCCTTAAAGGAAGCACTGATTTTTTTCCCCGCCTCTCTTAACCATTTCCTCCCTGAGGCAAATGGAAATTTCATTTTTTTTTACAGCAGTTAGATGGCCTGAGACAGTTGGGGGGGGGTGGTTAAGCTCCTCACCTACCTCCTTCTCCCTGGACCCTCCCCCGCCCCCAGGCACCTCTCTCCATCACTCTGATTTTGTCTCTTGTTCTCTTTGTCTCCTCAGCCGGCTTACCCCACGCACCCTGTTTTGCGACCCATTTACCATCCTCCCTCCTCCCCTCACTCATTTAGGCGAAAGGCTGATAGGGAAGGAGACCGCAGGCTGGAGGGGAGGGGCAGAATTTGCTGAAAATCCTCAACTTGCTTTCCGTAGGAAACAGTTTCATCAGTTGTTAATGAATATTATTAAACTAATCTGTCATTTGTTGTCTAATTACGTGTCACCAGGCATCACAGTGGCAGCTGAGGTGACTTGTAGTGAACAATTTTCCTCCTTGAATCCTTTTTTTTTTTTAAACAGTAACAGCCAGAAATGATTAGCAATAAATCGAAGCCAGGTAATATTTTTTCTTTTTCCCCATTCTTTCAGTAGTGGGTCCAAGTTGGCTTTGCTCCCATGGCCGGCTCCTTGGTGGCTGTAGCTGGTTGAAGGCAGGGCTTAGCTGGGCTCCTCTTTCTGTGTTGTCTTCCTCCTCTCCACCTCCTCTCCGGCAGGTAGTTGAGCTGCTTCTTTCTTTATTTATTTTTTTTTCTACAAATAGTTTATTGTCAAATTAGTTTCCACATAACACCCAGTGCTCATCCCCACAAGTGCCTCCTCCATGCCCACCCCTCCTCCCCCCCACATCCATCAGTCCTCAGTTTTTGTCAGCATTCAAGAGTCTCTCATGGTTTGCCTCTCTCCCTTTCCCCCACCATTTCCGCCCTTCTTCTCCCCCTTGTTCCTCCGTCAAGTTCCTCCTAATCCTCCTATACGTGCAACATATGATATTTGTCCTTCTCTGCCTGACTTATTTCGCTCAGCATAACACCCTCAAGGTCCATCCATGTTGCTACACATGGCCAGATTTCATTGTTTCTCATTGCCATGTAGTATTCCATGGTATAGATAAACCACATCTTCTTGATCCATTCATCTGTTGATGGACACTTAGGCTCTTTCCATGTTTTAGCTATTGTGGAGAGTGCTGCTATGAACATTGGGGTGCATGTGCTCCTATGCATCAGCATTTCTGTATCCCTTGGGTAAATTCCTAGCAGTGCTATTGCTGGGTCATAGGGGAGTTCTATTGTTAGTTTCCTGAGGAACCTCCACACTGTTTTCCAGAGGGGCTGTACCAGTTTACATTCCCACCAACAGTGTAGGAGGGTGCCCGTTTCTCCACATCCTCGCCAGCATCTAGAGTTCTCTGATTGGCTCATTTTAGCCACTCTGACTGGCGTGAGGTGGTATCTCAGTGTGGTTTTGATTTGTATTTCCCTATGAGGAGGGATGCTGAGCATCGTTTCATGTGTCTGTTGGCCATCTGGATGTCCTCTTTGGAGAAGTGTCTGTTCATATCTTCTGCCCATTTCTTCACTGGGTTGTTTGTGTTTCGGGTGTGTAGTTTGGTGAGTTCCTTATATATTCTGGTTATTAACCCTTTGTCTGATATGTCATTTGCAACTATCTTTTCCCATTCTGTTGGTTGCCTATTAATTTTCTGGGTTGTTTCCTTGGCTGTGCAGAAGCTTAGTTGAGCTTCTTTATATGGTGGCTCAGGGCTCCACGAAGGAACATTGCAAGGACCGGAAGTAGAAGCTGGTGGTGTCTAAAGGTGTGACCTATTTATAGCATCGTTTCTACCACATCTGTTGGATGGCGCAGTCAGGCCTCACCCAAACTCCATCTGCTCCTAACTTGAGCGGCTGGGTGCAGTCCAGAAAAATTCCACATCCCTATAAAGTGGACCCTCTGAAGAGTGGGTTCAGATCTGAGTTGGGTCCTCCAAGTCGCCTGGCCAACATTCTGTATTTGTGATTTCTGTCCAATTTCCTACGGCAGTTCTCTGAAATGCTCACTCCTCCCTGGAATGCCAAATCCAGCTTTTTCTCTCAAAGGATCTCATTTGAACTAATTCTTAGGTGGTCTGGCCTTCTCTTCCTCTGAGGTGGCACGAATATTCTCTTGCCTGAACTCATCTACTTCAAACCCTAATCTGTCACACATGTCCTTGCTTCATTTCAGATCAGTCCTCCCACTCACTACGTGGTTCATTTACACTCTTTTCCTCAGAACTGATGAATATTAATCGTTGCTCTTCTGGGTCCATTCCCTCTACCTGTAGACGTGCTCAATCTCTCCATGGCAATGCTAGCAATTTGGTTTTTGGAAAAGTTGTCTGTGTAGAACACAGTTGCATGTTCTACCATTGTGTTTCATCTATTGCTGCTTGTAGTCAGATTCTTGGATTTCCCCTCTTGGACATCACCTTGGAGAAGGTTACTGGGACTACTTATCAAGTGTCCAAAAGTCTGAGGTTTTTGTTTGCTTTTGTTTTTGTTTGAGACGGTGAGCATGAATGGAGAAGGGGGAGAGGGAGAGAGAGAATCTTAAGCAGGCACCATGCTCAGCACAGTGCCCAACTTGAGGCTCGATCACATGACCCTGAGATCATGACCTGCACCAAAATCAAGAGTTGGATGCTTAACCAACTGAGCCATCCTGGTGCCCCCAAAAGTCTGTTTTTAGCCCTTAACTTGCTTTCTCTGCACCATTAACCTCTTTCTCAAACTTTGTCTTAAGTGCTACAATTCTACGAGCTCTTATTTCTTTCTGCTTGCTTACAGGATCACTTTAAGGTTTTCTTTTTCTTTATTTTTTAACATACTTATTTATTTTAAAAGATTTTTTAGTGTTTCTTATAGAGAACTGGGGAGGGACAGAGGGAGAGACAGAACCCCAAGCAGGCTCCTCACTGTCAGCACAGAGTCTGATGTCGGGCTCAAACTGACAAACTGTGAGATCATGACCCAAGCAGAGATCAAGAGTTCCAACGTCCAACCAACTGAGCCATCCAGGCGCCCTAAGGTTTTCTTTTCAGATTTCTCTTTCCCAAATGATAATGTTCCCCTGAAGTGTGTCCTTAGGTCTTTACTCCTGCCTCCCTCCCTACATGATGGCAAGTCATGGGCCTATCCGTTGCTGCCTATTCTGAAGATTTCAAAAAACATCTGGCCCAGATCCCATTCTTCAGCAGCAAGCATTCATATGTATATATGTGTGCATGTGTATAGTTACTAGACATTTTTTTTTGATAGAAAGCACATGTATGAGAGCCGGGAGGGGCAGAGGGAGAGAGAGCCCTGATGTAGGGCTCCATTCCGTGACCCTGGGATCACGACCTGAGCTGAAATCAAGGCTTGGATGCTTAACCAACTGACTGATCCATCCAGGCGCCTGACCTACTAGACACTGTGACCTGGATGTCTGCAGATAACTTAAACCCCACACATCTGAAGTAAGACCCAGGTGCAACCGGCTCCATTTCCACACTGTTTCAAGCCTGTAATTCTTATACTCCTTTTTCTTTCATGTTTAGTCACTAAATTCTATGGAGACTCTCCGAGTATCTCTCTTCTTGCCTTTATGGCCATCGTATCAGTCTTCTTACCTTGTCAGCATGATGGCAACCAGTTAGCCGTGTTCCTTCCTTTGCACCTCCTCCCCCCTTATTCTCTTACTACGCAGTCACCAAAGAAATGCTTCCAAAATGCAAGTTCGAATAAATCTCTGCCTTCCTCAAAATCTTTTAATGATTCCCCTGATCTAAAGATTAAAGTTCAAAGTTTCACCTTGGCACAGGACATACTTTCTGCCTCCCAGCTTTGTGTCCAGGTTCCTCCCCACGCCCAGTGCTCCAGCCCCATTGCTGGTTTATGCATTCATGCCTTGGTGCGTGATTGGCTTTTCTGGCTGGAGTCCCTCCCATCCTCTTCCCCTGGACAATTCCTTCATCTTCTCTAACTCTCCACTCAGGTTTAAGACGCTTGCGATCCTGCCTCTTGGGAAACATTTGGTAATGGCTGGAGACATTTGTGGTTTCACAAACTTGGGTGGTACTGGCCAGGAATGCAGGTAAACATCATACAATACACAGGGTAGCCCTCTACAGCAAAGAATTATCTGGCTTAATGTGCCAGTGATGCTGAGTTTGAGAAACTACTTAAAGTTTGCACTGTGCTTCTACTCCTTTTGATTCGCCTGTTATATGTATTTGCCACATGGCATTTTACTTATTTGAATGGTGTCTCCCTTTAGCTTATATGAACTGGAGGACAAGATTTTCTATCCTGGGATGTAGAACATCTTAAGCATTATTTTAGAAAATGACTTCTGTTGATGCTACTTATAAATTTCTCCTGTCTACTATCCTAGCTGTTCTTGAAACTGCTATCCATCATTTATACTTTAGAGTGCATGAGATTTGGTTGGCTTCTTGTACAGCTTGATTGGCATAGGAAGGTAGCTTGAGAAGGAGATGGAATGCAAAGGGAGCACTGAAGGGACTCCTGGCTGGTCACTCAATAGAGCATGTGGCTCTTGAGCTTGGGGTTGTGAGTTTGAGCCCCACATTGGGTGTAAATAACATTAAATTTAAAAAGTACTAAAGTTGTTGATTGTCTCATGAGCTTTTCTTCCGTTTTCTGAATTTTGACATTCTCTTTTCTTAATTTTTAATTAAACATTTTTAATGTTTGAGAGAGAGCGTGTGAGTGTGCAAGCGTGCAAAGTCTGTCAAAGCAGACTCCAGGCCGTGGGCTTGAACCCATGAACTATGAGATCATGACCTGAGCCAGAGTCAGACTCTCAGTTGAGCCACCCAGGTGCTCTTGTTTTTAATTTGAGAGAGAGAGAGAGAGAGAGAGAGAGAGAGAGAATATGAGAATGTAAGTGGGAGAGAGGGGCAAAGGGAGAGAGAGAATTTTAAGCAGGCTCTATGCTCAGCACAGATCCCAATGTGGGGCTTGATCCCTCAACCCTGGAATCATGATCCGAGCCAAAATCAAGAGTCAAATGCTCAACCGACTGAGCTACCCAGGTGCCCCCCCGTTTTTTTCCCCTTTTGTTTCAAATGCTTTTCAGAACGTCGTCAGGAAGCCTTGATTTACTGTCACTTCCTAGGACTTCTCTAACAGTGAGGACCAAGATGCGGGGTGCTATTTATCTGCATGTTGATTACTGGTTTATTCTCCTTTCTCCATGCTCTGTGTATTGCTGGGGGGGGAGGGGGGAGGGCGTTGAAGTCTGCAAACTGAAACATTAAAATTCCTTTGCCACACGGCTTCCTCTGCAAATGGGTGGAGATGTGAAGGCAGGAGAAAGGAAGGAGGTATTTTCTGTTTTGGAAGTACAGTAGAGGCAGTAGTGGTAGTAGAAGATTCTAGACTCTAGACATCCTGCCAGGCAGTGGGTACTCCTGCAACAAAGCCCTTGTTGATTGTGGGTCTAGTGGCAGCAATGACTGCTGTAGACAACTTTAGGGTCCACAATTTTTGCAAAGAAACCACAGCTATGGTTCTAACACTCCCGCCAATGGGTATACTGGCAATGGTGTGAAGATCATGGACTTCCTTTCTGATGCCCTAGTCTTGGGGATGGGAGCAGCTTCCTGCAAATACTTGCAATTTCTCTAACTCACCTGTTGGCCTTTCCTCCCCCTTCCATCATCTCTTCCCATTTCCTGTGTTAAATTCCCTCTTTGAAATACCTAGAGTGGTTTCTGTTTTCCTGATGAGACATGGAATGATACAGTACTAGTATGGTGTGTTTGCTTTATTTATTGATGATCAGATCAATCCTTATAAAATTTTACTTTCTGGAGATTAGTATGAACCCTAGTAACTGTGGTGTTTGAATTCTAATACAAAGGGAAATGGTCTTTGACCATTAAAGATGAGATTTTCTACCTTTTTCGGTTGAGAAAACATGTAGGACTCAAGGCAAGATTGCCCACCTCACTACTTGAAATCTTTATAGCCTTTTCCCATTGAATAAATCAATAGGTTTGATATAATTTTCTACTCTGAAGTTAGAAGCAAGTCATTTTTTTTCATCATTGTGGAAAACCCATCCCTTGGATACAACATCAACCTCAGAAGTACTTAGTGCTTTGACAATCTCACATGCTATATGAGCATGAAATGATTACGCAGAAGTTAGAATAACCTCATTGGCTCCATCACATAATATGCCCCAAACAAGTCTCTTTTCTGGAAGCTATTTAACACATTGTGATGCTTCCCTATCATAATCAGAATAAAATTTGAACTATTTACCCTAACCTCTGTCCCTAATTTTATGCTCTCCTATACTCCCATGCCATACATTCTCCCAATAACCTCTGTTTTTGCCAATACTGACTTTTCTGTGCTTCAAATACTACAGCTTGTGCCTGTCTTTGGGTTTTCATACTTATTGCCTCGAATACTCTCTGTGGATCCTCTCTTGCTCGACAGTTTCTGATTCAATTCTCTGCTTCTTCAGGGATGAGTCCATTGATGATTCTATATTAGGTCACCCCTGTAACTCTCCACTTGTTCGTTATCTTTGATGTTAAATAGCTCAAATGGTGTGGTGCCATCCGAAGTTTTCATTGGCTAGTTGGCATTTGCCTTTCTCCCTCTAGAATGTAACCTCCAACAGGACTTGATGGGTTTTCTTCAACAGCTTTACCTCCAGAGTTTGAGATACTCTGTGGAACGTAGTAAGTGCCTAACATTCACTTGGCGAATGACTTAATTGCACCCACTGTGCTTTCTACTCAATTTCAGTACTGAAGATGCACCTTGTGAATGGGACTGTGGTGAGGGAGAAAGGTGAGATGTGACACCTCTTTGAACTGGTGCTGAATATGGTGGGAAGGGGCTTCGTCAGTAACCACTATCCCCACCCCAGTGGCAACCAATTGATAGAACATGGTAAGCAGGTACTTGGCTAAGTGTCTATGGATCTCATTGAATCCTTTTAACAGTAGCTGACCTAGGTCTGAATAACCCCAATTTACATATGAAAACCAAAATGGAGAGGGCTAGTAACTACGCCAAATCACACAGGAAGTCAATGGCAAAGCCCAAAGTTGAACGTTAATTGAATTTAGATTCAAGTCAGCTTGAATCTAAAGCTGTACTTGTAACCTCTCTACAGCACAGGTCTTCAAACATCTAATTTTGCTTTTCAGGATTCTTGTTATATAAAATCACTTCCATTTTAAAGAGGTAGATGAGAGAAAGATAATTCTATTTTATATTGAAAGTCAAAGATATTTGTTAGCTAAACATTTAAGGTTTCCTCCAAACACAGAGTCATTGCCCTTGAATTTATGGCTAATTCAGACCTCCATCCTATTCCTCATCTTTTAGGAAAGTTGAGTGATGCAGAGAGGCAAGTGAATGGGATACACACAGGAGGTGGAGATAATATACTAAAATTTAGAGTCCAGTTTTAAAATGTGCTTCTTTGGGGTGCCTGGGTGGCTCAGTTGGTTAAGAGTCCTACTTTGGCTCAGGTCGTGATCTCACGGTTCATGGGTTTGGCCTCTGTGCTGACAGCTCAGAGCCTGAAGCCTGTTTCAGATTCTGTGTCTCCCTCTCTCTCTCACCCTCCCCTGCTCACGCTGTCTCTCTCTGTCAAAAATAAATAAAACATTAAAAAAATTGAAAAAAAGTGCTTCTTCACGATACCTCAAAAGATTCCTTCTCTTTGTCTCATATTTTGCATTTCTGTAAATTAGAAATTTTTCATTAAATATTTTGAGAGAAGTCAAATGCGGAAGGGGCAGAGATGGGGAGAGAGAATCTGAAGCATGCCCTGCACTCAATACAGAGCCTGACATGGGCCTCGATCTTCCCACTGAGATCATGACCTGAGCTGAAATCAAGAGTCAGATGCTGAACTGACTAAGGTACCCACATGCCTCCCATCCTTTTAAAAGAAATTTATTCAGGGGCGCCTAGGTGGCTCAGTTGGTTAAGCATTTGACTTCAGCTCAGGTCATTATCTCATAGTTCATGGGTTCAAGACCCACATCAGGCTCTGTGCTGAATGTTTGCTCAGAGCCTGTAGCCTGCTTCTGATTCTGTCTCCTTCTCTCAGCCCCTCCTCTGCTTGTGCTGTGCCTCACTCTGTTTCTCAAATAAATGTAAAAAAAAAATTGAAAAAAAAAAAATTGAAAGAAAAGAAATTTATTCTTCTTACCAACAATCTAATAGACTAGGTGTAGAATACCTGTTAGTGACTCATACACCAGGGTTAATTGGTTTAATCATTAGAATGCTTTCTGCCTATTTCATGTGTGTAGATTAGAGGAAACAGGAGATGGGATAGCAGAGGACTGGACATGTATGTGGGAAGGGCAGGTGAAGTTCTAGTCTGTTGTGCTGCAGGAGGGTGCTGGCTGGTTGGGGTTCAGAAATGGCAAATGACATCTAGTGCGATCAAGACATAGAGATAACCAGGACAAAGGACCAGAGGGGACTGAGCCCTACGGGCATATGGAAGCAGCTCTTGTTATTTGCACATGACACCAGCAATGGTCCCCTCTCTTTCTCTGGGCCAGCATTGAAACCCCTGCTTTCATCTTCCTTTTGACACACTTGGCAATTGATTACTGATCCAGGGTTTAGGGGTGGGGAGAGGCAAGATCTTAGGCTTTGCTGTGAAGATGAAGGTCTCTGAGATGACTTCCTGTTTCTTTGACATCGCTGGGGTTTCCCTGATTAGCTTGAGTTATTCACCCCTGGCCAGAGTGAAACCTTATGGTGCATAAAGAACTAAAGGAAACAGGAGAGGCTGCAGGTAAACATTAAACTTAGAGTGACTATTCTGATATTCTTGTCTTGGCTCTTTGTCCATGGCTCTAGAATGAGCTTCGGGTGGGGGTATGGATGAGGGTAAATCTGCGCTCATTTTAGGGGGACCGGAGCAGAGGAACTCCTAGCTTTCCCCAAATTTTTGTAAAACCACAACAGATCTGCTTCACCCTACTGGAAACTATCAACTTTAAACAAACAAACCCCAGGAAGCTTCTCTGTAATGGCAGAATAAATCTACCCTTCCATTTCTCTTGAAATAACAAGGAGATGAAATACAAAGAAAAAACCCTTGCGTTCACTAACATAAATCAGCCCCGTTGTTGTGATCAGGACATATGGTACGGTAACGTTGCCCACTGCTCTGAGACCTGCTAATAGAAGACCATATGTGCTTCTGCAAGATCAAAACACAACAGGCCTGGTTTAAGACTCCGTGGTGGCCTCGACTCTGAACTTACTTGTGTTTATTGGTTTGTGTTTCTGCTTTAGCACATTCTTACCACCATAGTCTCTCCCCTTCCCTCATTTTTTCTTTCCTGTGTTTCAGATGCTGAGAGGGCTGGATAATTTAAAAACTTATGCTTGGACTTGTAGAGTTCTGGGAGTGGGCTGAGGCCTTGAGACAGAGAAGCCAGGAAGGGGAGTCATTATTGATGCCTGTAGGACAGAGCCCTCTCTTACTGTTCGAAGGTTTGCCTTTCTGTCCCCACCCCCCACCCCCAGCTTTGAAATATAATTGACCAAAAACTGCATATATCTACGGCATCTAAGGTGATCACTGGATATGCATATGCATTATGAATGGATGACCACAGTGCAGCTAATTAACTATCCCTCACATAGTCTACTTTGTGCTGAAAATACTGAAGATCCACTCTCTGCAAATATCAAATAGATGACACAGTCTTAACAATATCACCACGCTCTACATTAGATCTCCAGAAAAACACTTGCCTTTTGGAAAACACTAATTACAAGGAGTTTAGAGATTGAGGCTTAAGCAATGAACAGAGGTTTTGTTTGGATTTTTTCAGGCTGCTGGGCAGCTCTTCCTCTGAAACCCCAACCCCCTTTCTTTAAGTTGTTGTTTTTTGTTTTTTGTTTTTTGTTTTTTTTTAAAGGGGCAGAGAGAGAGAGGGAGACACAATATCTGAAGTAGGTCCAGGCTCTGAGCTGTCAGCCTAGAACCTGACATGGGGGTTCAAATCCATGAACTACGAGATCATGACCTGAGCTGAAGTCAGATGCTTAACCGACTGAGCCACCCAGGTGCCTGACTTTGTTTGGATTTCTGTGCCCCTTTTATTAAAGTGCAGGAAAGTAGATTGGGGGGCACAGTGAGAGGTCCCACAGTTTACTACATAAATTTAAAGTAAATGAGGGTTTTCTGGGTGGCTCAGGCAGGCCTCTGATTCTTGATTTTGGCTCAGGTCATGATGTCATGGTCCTGAGATGCAGCCCCATGTTGAGCCCCATGTCGGGCTTTGCAGTGGGGGTGGAGCCTGCTTATGTTTCTCTTTGTCTCCCTCTGCCCCTCTCCAGCATATTTGTGCTCTCTCAAGAAAAAGTCTATCCAGCCAGCAGATGAGTTTGAATCCTTACTAAGTACAAGGCGCTATGCTGCTTATTAGGTTCTTCATTAGACCTTGTAGCACTCCACAGCCACAGGCACACAGTTGCCCTCGCCATTCTGCCGGGGACAGAAGCAAATGCTTAAATCCATGAAGAGCATTCTTCCCACTTTTGCTTGGAGCCCGTTATCGCATCACTATAAGCAACATGCAGAAGATTAAATTGAGCTGTTAAATTGCATTTCTGTATCTGGTCATTGACTTCCTAGAACCTGCCTGTTCTCCCAAAGACACACTGATAATCAGAAGAAATGAAAACACCATCTGTGCTCCAAATCTCTCTTCTTCCTTGAACTTCGAAGTGACTAAGAGATTCATCTGCATCAAGAATGAGAGTATCTTTGGCTCAGTTGGTTAGGCTTCTGACTCTTGAGTTTGGCTCGGGTCATGATCTCCCGGTTCCTGAGTTTGAGCCCCACATCAATGCCTGGCTCTGTGATCACAGCACTGAGCCTGCTTTGGATCCCTTGTATCCCTCTTTCTTTGTGCGTGTGTGTGTGTGTGTGTGTATCAAAAATGTTGAAAAATTTTAAAAGTAAACAAGTGAGGCTGTGCAAATGAAAACCAAAGGAGTTATGAATAGGACGGATTTCATAGCACATCCTATGTTGGGAGCTGAAAGAATCTTGGGAACACAAATGTGTTCATCTTTGGAACGAACCTTTGAGAGTGGTGCCTGGTTCACATGTTACCCTCTGACTTGCTGTGACCTGTGTTTACCTGATTTTCATGCTGATGGGAGATCCCAGCTAGGTCTGAATAAGCCCCTGATGGATGCTAGACTTCATGTGAGACACAGATTCTGGTGGGGGGAGGGAGAAATAAAACACCAGACTTGTTACTGAAGTAAAACTTGGTTATCATTGGAATGAAAAAAAAATCCCCTCTTTGTCATATTAATAAGGACTCCATTCAGTGATGTTACTTTCTGAGTCCTTGGCCATAGCAGCCCCATGAAACCAGGATGTCTGCCAAGACTCCTTCTATGCAGCCCACGTGGTGCCTCTTTGCAGTTTGGGTGACGATGGTTTTGTTAAGTTTGATGTATCCATGCTTTACATATTGTTCCAAGTCGACATTGACCCCTTAACCCAATTTGGGTTAAAAATGGCAACTGATCTTCTTTAGAAAAACTTTCAGTGGTGACTTGGGATACCATTGACTTCCTAACTCTGAAAGGGGATGTGGAACTGTAGTTTGCAATTCGACATGGGGGAACAAGTGCCATACTGTTGGAGGTGTGTTCGGTGGGAAGAGGTAGCATTGTTCAGGGCAGTAGTGGTTCCTAAACCTGGGTGATCACTGGAATGAATGGGGGCGGGGAGATTGTTAACATCTGAGGATTCGGATTCAAGAGGCCTGGGGTGTGGTCCAGGCATCTATCAAGAAAGCTTTAGGTATTGCTGGTGATCACTGGGGTTGGGAAACACTAGCTGTGAAACTCTTATCTTCAGTTTCAGTGCAGGTTCTGCCATATTTTCATTCAGCCAACTGCTCAGCTAATCAACCAGCTGTCATGTGCCAGCCACTGGGTGGAAGGCTGAGGAGCTAGAGGTTAACAAGACAGGCGTCCCTGGCCAGACCATTTAATGGCTCTGGGCTCCATTTTCTCATCTCCGAATAGAGGTTATATTGGGATTTCAAGTCCTGCCCAACTCTCGCCATCCACGATATTTAAGAAACCGAGCCCCTGAACTCCTCAAGTGCCTTTCAACTGCTTTTCAGTTCTTAGTGCCAAGTTGACATTTTCCGATTCCAGTGCTCTACCTTGCTTTAGACCTCTGCCTCAAAGCAACAGTGCTTCATGTCAGCCTGATGGAAATGCTAAAAGATTTCCTTTATACTTCTGGAGGCTACTGGGCTGAGAATTTAACCAAGGCCCATCAGGGCTTTCTTCTTCCTCTTCATCATGGTAGCATTATTGACACAGCTTAATAAAGGTGGCTCTCCCTTTGTTGGATGAAAAGCCCCTGTATTTTCTATTCCCACCAGAGGCCCAGATGAGCTAGGCACAAAGCTCTAAAGGCAGGTGAAAATGGGGCAGATGTGGACCTCTCAAGGCAAAGGGGCTGAACTAAGGGTGAGAGCACATTTTCTCAGCATTTAGCAGGATGGGATTGGGAGTGGGCTGGAGGAGGGGCTTGGGCAGTCAGAGAGACCCAGTCTGCCTTTAGTGCCCAGTAAAAACTAAAATGTAGGGGCACCTGGGTGGCTTAGTCGGTTAAGCGTCCAACTTTCACTTAGGTCATGATCTCGTGGTTCGTGGGTTCGAGCCCCGCATCGGGCTCTGTGCTGACTGCAAGCTCAGAGCCTGGAGCCTGTTTCAGATTCTGTGTCTCCCTCTCTCTCTGACCCTCCCCTGCTCACGCTGTCTCTCTCTCTCTCTCTCTCTCTCTCCTAGAAATAAATAAAACATTAAAAAAAAAAAAACACCTAAAAGGTAAAGGGATTTTCACCCAATGGCTCTATGCGAACTTGACCTTTCAAAATGGAGATAGAATGGAGTTTATTGTTTCCTTTAGAACTCCTTCCATAATCCAGGGAAGTTACCATTCATGTCACTAGAGTAAAGCTGATGCAACTTCTGAGGATCAAGAAGGTTGTCACTCATTCACAAGGGCCTGAAAATTTCAGGACTCCTCAGAGTGAGCCTTGAAGGTTGTTTTATTCCCTGACAAGTGATTATAGTTCTTTCCTGGGCGAGGAGAAGGGAGTTTTCAGGCTTGGCTCAGATGGTTCTAGAACCCATGAATTAACATAGGTCAGTGAAGCAGGTGGTGGAAGGCCTGGTCTAAAGGCCCAGTGATTGCGGCTTTTTAGGGATGTGAAACCAGTGTTGCTAGATCTTTGGAATTTTTATGACTAGAGATCCAGATTTTTTTTTTTTTTGTGGTGGTGGACAATTCATGTTTCTTTTATTTATTTATTCATTTTTGAGACAGCACAAGTGTGACCAGGGGTGGGGCAGAGAGAGAGACAGAATCCAAAGCAGGCTCCAGGGTCTGAGCTGTCAGCACAGAGCCCTACATGGGGCTCCAAGTCAGCGATCTGTGACACCATGACCAGAGCCAAAGTTGGGCACTTTACCGACTGAGCCACCCAGGCACCCCTATGGTGGTGAACCATTTAAATGATAACTGCACACATACCCCAACAGCTTTTGAAGCTAGTCTTTTCTCGGCCCAATTTCTGCTTGTTACTCACACAAAGGACGTTGGCTACTCAGAAGTGAGCTGAGGGAATGCATGTACTCCCAACCCCCTGAACGGTTGAACAACTTCATGTTTGTGATGGAATTCAGTAGAAGAAGGTTGAGGTGGGAAAGCAGAGCATGACACTTGGTCTAGGTAATCATTCTGAGGTACTGTGTGAGGATGTGGGATCTGACTCAGACGCAGCAGAGTTATTTCTGATATGGCCTTTCTGTTCAGTGGTACAGTGTGGGGTGGTCCTGGGAGTTGGATGTTAGAAAAGCTGTGTAACTGTCCATAATGGTTTTGTATCCGGCCTCTCCACATGGAGAGTGGGAGTTTGATTGTGAACACCATTTGCTTCCTCATATCCTGTGCCTGTGCGGTTCAGAGCTGGGTTCTGCTAATGCTTTCTTTTTCTCTGAGAAGTTACCACCTTTCTTCTGTTCCAAAGGTGGGCTTTTCTCAGATCCCTCCTCCTCCTTTGACTTACAGTGTAGGGTGTAAATCACCGAAGTTCTCTTCCTCCTCCTCATTTGTGCTTTGGGGGTAAGTGTGAGACATCCATATTGAGAGTCACGGAAGAAAGCAAAGAAGTCAGGGTGCTTTTCAACTAGGTGTGAAGACTTATATTTTTCCCCCTTCTTTTAAGTTTCTATGGAGATCAGAAAAAATTTTTAGTGTAAGATTTAACACCTTGCTATTAAGTCAAAATGTGAGACACATCTCTCACAACTGCATAACTTTTGGATTTTTTTTTTAAAAGAGCATCTATATCCTTCCTGATCTCAAGTTGCATTACAAAATCAATTGGGTACCATGTTTGTGACAGTCCCGAAAAAAATCAAATGTCCTACTCTAGTTGGATAATTTGTAGTGAAAATGATAGAATCTTTATAAATGTGTAGATCAGAATCCTAGGTGATGGTGTGGTATGCTGGGATTAGAAACAATGGAATACTTGTGTAGGGTCTTTTGCTACTAACTGATCTCCCCCCATCCCTCAATGGAAATACTCTGAGTCTGGAGATGGGGTAGGCTGTCTGGAAGTGGCTGGCAACCAGCCTGTGGTGGCCTTCCAGAGGAAGAGACAGGGAGGTAAATATTCCAACCTCATTTTCCTGACTGGTCTCTCCGTTGGCCAGACCCAGTTGGAAGCTTACCAGTGTTGCCCGTTTGGGTCACAGGGTAGAAAGGGTGGAGAATGGGAGTAACAAATGGAAGCCATCTGTCTAGCAGAATGTTTTAAAAGATAGCAGACTTCCAGATAAAGTTATGAGATGCTGGTTTGCTCTGGATTCAGGTAAGTGTAATATTTAGCATTTCCATATTGGAATGTTCAAACCATAACTATTCAAAAGAAGCATTTGAATAAACACTATTAAAGGAATGTAATTTCTTTGCAAGGGATAAACCATATGGTTGTTCATAAAATTCAACAAATACTTCATGAATCTTTACCATATTCCTGGTATTGTGACCACTTTTCTATAAACCCATATTGAAACTGTAACAGAGGGCAAGATTCAATGATACTTAGGTTGGGAGCAGTTGGACCTGCCTTTCCTTTGTAAATTGGTTTGAATAAGTGCCTGTCTGTCTGCCCTTCCTATGGTGTATAGAGTGATTCTTTCATATCAACGAACCTTTGTATTGTTATATTCTGTAGGTGGATGGTTTCCAGGAGCAAGCAAGTCAATCTTTTTAACGGCTCAATTATTGTGCAAGTTTTAAATTATGGAACAAACAACGTTAAAATTGTAGTTAGTTCCTCCTTGTAAAATGGAGGTTAAATGAGATAATACATATAATTGACCTTTTAATATTTTATTTATTTCTGAGAGAGAGGGACAGCATGAGCAGGGGAGGGTCAGAGAGAGGGATACAGAATCTGAAACCGGCTCCAGGCTCTGAGCTGGCTGTCAGCACAGAGCCTGATATGGGGCTTGAACCCACAAACCATGAGATCATGACCTGAGCCGAAGCCGGATGCTTAACCGACTGAGCCCCCCAGGCACCCCTATACTTGACCTTTATTAAAGACTTTAATGAAGGTTAACTCATTTAAAATAAGAGCAAAAGCCCATCCCTCTCACTATCCCTAAAATTCATTATTTTTAGGTTTCCTTGGTCTTTTAAACCTTAACCTTGTGCATGTTAAGAGGTTTTTTATTTGCAAGTGAAAGAAACCCACATCTCAAGTGGGATTAGGTGTGATATCATCAGCATCCTTACCATTTCTCTCAGAGGGTCTGCCCTTCTCTGGAAGTTTCCATCCCCAGGCTGTCTTTCTTCAGGGGATAAAGATGGCTGCTCCACTTCAGGCTTCACCCCTGCTTGCCCAGGTTTCTGTTAGTTTGGGTTCTGTAAAATGGTGCAGAGTGAGTGGCTTCAACAACAGGAATTTAGCTCTTACAGTTCTAGAGACTGGAAAACCAAGATCAAAGTGCCATCAGGGTCAGTATCTGGTGAGAGCTTTCTCCTTGGGTGGCAGATGGCTGTCATCTTTCACCTCACATGGCTTTGCTGCCTGTGTGTGTGTGTGTGTAGGGACAGCAGGGCGGGAAGAGGGCAAGCAAGCTATCTGGTGTCTGTTCTTATAAGTGTGTCCACCCTATCATGACGGCCTCCCCTTCATTACTTCATGTAAACCTCACTACCTCCTGAAAGTCCCATCTTCAAATACAATGACACAGGGGGCTACAGCTTCAACATAGTAATTTGGAGGGGATGAATTCAATCTGTGATACTGGGTTTTATAGGCAGAGATCATCTCCCCATTAAACAAAAGTGATTTTCACTTTGGAGTGAACTAAACCAATCGTGGTAGCCAGAGAATACCTCTAACTGATGAGCAAAGTTTGGCCCACGGTTGATAGAATCATTTTAGCAAGGGATTGGGGGATAAGATGATGTGGACTGGCTTATTTTAGGGGATGGGAGGAATTCTGTCCAAGCAGTGTGGCTGCTATAGAAGATGGGAGGGGAAGGAAGAAAGGCATCAACAGTGTGAGCTGCATTTAACTCACCTATTCCCCTCGCATGGGCTAGTCAGCTTGTTTTCAGTGATTTCTTGTCAATAACATAGCTAAATTGAATTTCAAAATTTCTCATGAATGTGTATTAATGTTAGGTTTTCAGAATTTTTGTCCGACCTGCTCAGCAGTGATTGTTGCATAATGCACAAAAGCTACTACTACTGTAACCATGGGTTCTAGAAAATCCATATTCCGACAGCAGTGGAGCCCTGCTCCCATAGTGGCCTCCCTGGAAGAAATCCAACCTCGGCATGATTTTTGAGCTGCTTTTCTCAGGTCACATTGCTCTAGAGAATGTCAGTAGGTTACTGTCATCGCCTAAACTGTAAACTCTTGTCCCCTTGGAGAAGGAAAGGATATCTAAAAATTATTTATTTATGGGCTGTTAGATGATGAACCAGTTCACTGGGGTTGGTTTGGCCACAGTTAAGCCTTGTATTTGCTTATTTTGAAGACCGTGGGCTTTAATCCTTACATTTCTACTTTTGTCATTCTATTTTCAGTATTTCATTACACATAACTTTCTTAAAAATTTACATAGAGCCTCTGCTAGGTCATCTGTATCACATCAGCTATGCCGGCGGACACACGTGTTTAAGAGACAGTTGCGAAGGATACTATCTAGGTGGAAGAACAAGACAAAGTGCAGAGAAACGATGGCAAACCAACCCTGTCCTAAGGGTGTGATAAAAGATCAGAAGGATGGATACTTAGAGGAAGAAAGATCCAAATGGGTTGAGCTTTCATGGGGGCTTCGTAGGGATATTGGCACTTGATCTGGGCTCTGAAGAATACGCAGGATATGGATCTGGATAAGAAAAGAATTGGGGGGAAGAGGTTTTGCTAGGTGTTGGGACTCCTGAGAAGTCAAACCAGAGACAGACTCATGTATGGGAAAGGAGGGTGGATGGATAATTCTTTATTGCATCTCTTCCCATTCCAAAATGTAATGGCTTTCAGTTGCTTTAAAAAAACATGTGAGCCATGAAGTTTGGAATCATTTTAGATTTTTATGCCTGATCGACATGATCTTCTGTAATTGTCTCATTGGTGACACTCCCTCTTGCTCCCCTTTAAGATTTTGTTGGTTGATTCCTGGGACATTTTTTACATGAGTTGAGGTCCAGTTTACTAAGGTTTGCAAACGGCACCCCCTAAACTGGCGGGGGGCTCTGTCCTCCTCTGAAATTCAGCCCTGACTCTAACTGAAAAACCATGAATGCTACAGGCTAGAAAAAGAGGGGAATTGAAACCAGGAATGAAATGCAGAAGGGAAAGGCAGGTAGATTCTGAAACTGTGACAATTCCATAAATTCTAAAGCAAACCCATAGTTTTGGGTCAAATGAAAATACGTATTTTCATTGTCAGTACTTAGGAGGAGTTAGGCTTTGGAAACATTAAGACACGGTACGTTTGTCTTGATTCTTCCAGTTGGATTTCCTCAAAGCATAATAAAATATGTAAGTGTGTATATATATATAGATACTTGTCAACTTTAGTAGAAAATGTGAATTTTAATTTACCAAAGAATCACTTTTCATGTTTACTATTTGAAATTTTGGACTTATATCTTATTCGTGTTGCTTATTAACTTCTGGAGATGTCTAAACTCACATTCTGAAAATGTCTTAAAAGGGGCAATGTAGGTGTTTGTATCATAAGACGCTCCTTAATTCTGGCTCAATGTTATTTCTTTTGGATTCTTTGATTTACTCTCCAGCAGAACACAAAATCTGGTATTCTAAACCAAGCATGGTGTAGACATTTTTGTTGGGGTTCTGTGAAGTTGACATCTGGATTGTCATTGGAAGTAAAATATTTTGAGGGCAAAATTGCTCAGTGTCCCACTCAATAGCAACATAGGTGGTTATAATTAGCACGAAATTAGGCAAAATTTTCCTATACTTGTGTTGATTGTGATATGCTCCATTTACACAAATGTCATTTAATTAAGACAACTGCTTGTTTATTTGTTCATTTGTGGTTTCTAACCTGTGACTCTTCTGGTATAAATTGCTGAGCATTACCTTGGAGGCTTCTCCAAAGGTGTCTACTTATAATTGTTGATTGTCTTACCTCTCTACCTTAAGGCTTCCTTACTGCCTTCTTCTCTCCTCCTTTTGACTCCACTCTTTATTATGTAACTCACCTTTGGCTTTTTAATTTCATTTTTCTTCAAACTCCATCCCATGGGAGCAACATGGCGGCTATGAGTGCAAATTCTGGGGTGTAATCCTGGTTCCATGGCTTAGTTGCTGTGTGATTTTGGACCGGTTACTTCTTTGTTTCTTCCAGGAAGTGGAATCATAATAGACTGTATCTTATCAGGTTGTGTTGAGGAATAAGGGAGTTAATGCATGTGAAGTGCCCAGCACTTACTCCTATTAAATACTTGTGTTAGTCAAAGTGTTATTGTAACCAGCAACACAGGGTTTAAGTATCTTTAAAACACACTTATTTTTCATTCAGTTAATATTGGCTGTGGGTCTGGGACACTCTTCCAAGGATTAGCTCGATGGTAACCTTGTGACACACCTGTCTCAACATGTATTTCCTAGGTTGAGGGTGCAGGTGGGGGTAGATGGAGGGTCTCACCTGTCAAGTGGTTTGGCTCAGGCATGACATGCATCAGCATCACACTGAATTGGCCAGAATTAGTCACATGACCCAAAGGTTAAAGAAGCAGAGACATGATCTTCTGTGAGTCCAGCACTCAATGTCACCACGTATAAAGAAAAATTGACAGCACTGAGTGCAGCCACAGATCAAGAAAATGTCCTTCAAGAAGCCTGCTGATGTTGGAACCACAGTGCCCTTAATAAAAGGACCTTAAGTGTTTTGTTAGTTTTCAGAATTCTGAGATTCTGTATGGGCTGGGCAATCTGAAATAATGGCTGAAATTTAGAGTAAGGCTCTTGCTTCATGGAAAATGCATGAAGGATAAAATGAAATGATCCCTAGTGGCTTTGAGAGATTTGGTGCTGGTAATGAGGGTGGGGGTGTGACAGTTATTTGTCTGAATCCCATCTGGTGTGATTCACTAAGGGCATAGATCTGGGATTTTGATCTTTCCCTTAATGCTGTTTTTCCAAGGGAAGCATTGATGCTGCTATTGATAGAGCGATCAGCAAGACAGCCCAGCACGTCTTTGGGCCAGGTGGCAGAGAGAGTTCCTGCTCCCTGACAGTTGAATCAATTCTCTGTCACACAGGCACAGATAATTAAAGACGTATAAAATGACCAGTGGAAATGGAGCGAGGCTTCATGTTCCAACAGGACTGGCATGAGCTGGTGGCCAGGCACCACTTCTGGGGGCTTCTGGGAGTATTTCATGTACTGCATGTCACTAATAGTCGTCTGCAGTAGGGGCCCGTAGTCTGCTTCCGCAGTGACCAGTACTGGCAGTCCCTCGAAATAGTGAGCCTTTCTGGTGCCCAGTGGAGAGGTTCCTTTGTCAGCACTGATTTTGTTGGGAGTAAGTGTGTAAAGAACCCTGATCTCGAGGGGGTGAGGCAGGATGGAGCGTGAGAGTTTGAACAGAATTGCGCCAGAAACCGAGGCACCTTGATTTTCATATTGATTCCTGCAAAAGGTTACTGTGAGAGCCTGGGCATGTCACTTGATTTTGTTTCGACTTGTTTCATTAAAAAAACAAACCCGCCCCCAAATCTCTGCCTATTTTGGAGCATTAACCGGAAAGGCAAATGCTTTGAGGAATTTGCAGATTCACAAAGAGCATGAAGGTCACGCAGTGGATATTTTTCTCTTTACAAAGTAACACAGGGGTGCGTGGGGGACTCAGTCCATTAAGCGGCCGCCTTGGGCTGAGGTCATGATCTCACAATTTGTGAGTTCGAGCCCCACGTAGGGCTCTGTGCCGACAGACTGTTGGTGCAGAACTGACTTTGGGTCCTCTGTCCCCCTCTCTCTCTCTGCCCCTCCCCCACTGGTGTTCTCTCTCTCCCCCCTCCCCCCTGCCTCTTTCTCTTCCCCCTCTTCTTTCAAATAAACTTAAAAAATACATTTTATTATAAAACTTTTTGGAAAATCTGAATAAGCACAAGTAAAAGTTTAAAAAGATAATCATGAAAACCAAACCCGATGTCAAGGCATAGAGATGACTACCATTAATGAAGGGGCTTCTATCTTTCCAAGAATTCTGTAATCTACTCTTTCCATGTCAAGCACATATGGAACATCCTTTTCTATTGTTACATGTTTTCAGTGGATGTGTAGCAGTTCACCGAATGATATTTTAACTTGTAAAACCAATGCCCTGTGAAGGATATTGAGGTTGTCTTCAGTTTTGCCCTGCTTTGTGGAACTTCTCCTTGAAGAATAGATGCGGTTTGAGTGAGATTTTCCTTCTGACTACCCCTGTTTGGTTTAAACTACTCCATGGAGCCCCATGCCCTTTGCCACAGTGATTTTTTGAGGGAGCAAGGAATCTGAGTTAATTCAGTTGGAATGAACCCCAGTACTTGTTCTTTGGTTGGGGAAAGAGAAGAATCCCTCTGCTTCTAGAACAGCTGCAGAGCTGCAGCCATTTTTTTTCTTTTTTTCTCTTTTTTTTTTCTTAAGTCCTGCTGAAGCCAAATAAAGGAGAAAGTTCAGCACTTGGAGACAGGCAGAGCCAGGGAGAGTGGTGGAAAATGAAGGCAGGTGTGCCTAAAACTATGGTGAAGACTCCAACTACTTCAGGGTGAATCCAGTTTGAGTCAAGGTTTCTGTTATTTGAAATGTGTTAGGTGGTACATCCATTTAAAATTTGTATTTTTATTTTAAGAGAGAGCATGAACATGGGAGGGGCAGAGGGGAGAGAGGATCTCAAGCAGGCTCCGTGCCTAGTGTGGAGCCTCATGTGGGGCTCAACCTCATGACCGTGAGATCATGACTTGAGCCTAAATCAAGAGTCAGATGCTTAATGACAGTCACCCAGGCACCCTGACACATCCATTTCATTTTTATTTCTTATTATTAGTTTTGTTTAACGTTTATTTCTTTTTGAGAGATAGAGTGTGAGCAGGGGAGGGGCAGAGAGGGAGGGAGACACAGAATCCAAAGCAGGCTCCAGGCTCTGAGCCATCGGCACAGAGCCAGTTGTGGGGCTCGAACTCATGAACTGCACGATCATGACTTAAGCCAAAGCCGGATGCTTAACCAACTAAGCCACCCAGGCGCCCCCCAAGACACACCCATTTTAAATAGCACGGCAACCTGGGTGGCTCAGTCATTTGAGCATCCACTCCTTGATTTCACTTCAGGTTATGATCTCATGGTCATGGGCTCAAGTTCTGCATTGGGCTCTGCACTGGGCAGGGAGCCTGCTTGGGATTCTCTCTCTCCCTCTCTTTCTGCCCCTCCCCCACTCATGCTTGCACTCTTTCAAAATAAATAAGCATTTTTAAAAGGACTGCAGCCACATACCACGTTAAATTGTCGTGTGCATCCATGACTTTCCCCTTTGTGTACATCTTAGGAGAATTATGGAAATAGGGCATATTTCATAGTTCACATCCCCTTGGATTTTTTTTTGTGGTTTTTGTGTTTCCGCTGGCCTTGATGTGCTTTCACTGCCGACAGAAACTTCCTGAAGCTCCTTCTGTTGGACAGCTAGAATTTGCCCGGACGGTCGGAGGGACTGTAGGGTCTGGAAATCACTCAAGTGCAGCCCTTAAGCAGTGGCAAGTGGGAGAGAGAGTAGGAAGGCCCGGCTCCTCCACCCCAGCTCCGAGGTACACTTTGCATGTCCTGGTGCTTGCAGGGATCTTGATGGATTCTACCTTCATGCATGCACCTTGTGGTGGCCTCTCCTCTGTCCTGCCTCCACGCCCCCTTCTCCGTCTCCCCTGGGACCATGTGTGCACTAAACCACACGTGCACGAACCCTCATTTCAGGGTCTGCTTCTGGGCAACACTTTCTAAGCCAGCTGGTGAACAGTCTTAAGGTTTTTTGTTGAATTAGCTGTTAGTTAAGATGATGAGGGGCTACCATGCCCGCAGGGCAGGTCAGATGGTGTGATGGTCTGGCCCGTGACATCCGGTCTCTGGTATCTCAGTCATCCGAGGAGAACGGGAGAGGCTTCGGTGTATCTGACAGTGGTCCGCTGAACATACTTCTATGCAATTTTGAAACTGGCTTTGGGTCGCTGATTGAATGTGGCAGCACTTACTTCCTTTGGGAAACTGAATATTATCCTGTCTCACAGAGCTCAATATTACGGTGTTTTTTTTTGCTGAAGTCTCAATCCCCTTCATTTAATTTCATCCCATTTTCCATAGTTATAGTCTTGCACAACCCTAAAAACTCCTTATATTTGGTACTAACAATTCATCTATAATAAAAGAAGGGTTGCTCTTTCATTAAGAGTCAGGAGTCTCCCCGTGGGGGTGCCGGGGGAGGGTAGTGGCATATGAAGTCCTGCAGGGGCCTGCTGTGTTCTGGAAGAGGCCTCTCCATTGCCCACCCCCTGCTTTTGCATTGGTCATGTTAGTATTATTTTTGGATGCCTCTCTACCCTTCATAAATATTTTCCATCTGTCCTTCCAAAGCCTTTTGCCTGTCCCTTCCCTTGCTTTTCCATGGTCACTACTTGAGTCCAAGCTCATAACATTTTTAAGGACTGTTTGTGTTCCCTCCCCAGTCCTTAGGTTGAAGACATCGCCCTCAGTGTGACTATATTTGGAGAGAGGGCATTTAAAAGCAGTTATGAAGGTAAATGAGCTCCTAAAGGTGGGGTGTGTATCTGAAAGGACTGATGGTTTTATTTTTATTCTTATTTTTTTTACTATTTTTTAGTTTTTAAAAAATGTTTACTTTTGAGAGAGAGGATGAGAGTGGGAAGGGCAGAGACAGAAGGTGACAGAATCCAAAGCAGGCTCCAGGCTCTGAGCTGTCAGCACAGAGCCTGACACAGGGCTGAACCCATGAACTGTGGGATCATGGCATGAGCTGGAGTTGGACGCTTAACTGACTGAGCCACCCAGGTGCCCCTATATTTATTTTTAAAATTTGTTCTGAGAGAGAGAGCAGAGGAGGAGCAGAGAGAGAGAATCTCAAGCAGGCTCCATGCTGTCAGTGCAGCGCCCAATGCGGGGCTCGATCCCACGAACTGTGAGATCACAACCTGAGCAGAAACCAAGAGTCAGACACTTAAAACTGACTGAGCCCTCTGGCACCCCTGGATTGGGGGTTCGATAAGGAGATGAAGAGACACCAGCAGCCATTCCCTCTGTGCACACATAGTGGTAAGGCCATGTGAAGACACAACAAGATAGTGGGCATTTGCACGCTAGGAAAAGAGACTCTGAGGTAACTAGCCTTGCTGGCACTTTGATGTTTGGGCTTCAAGCCTCTAGAGCTTTGAGAGAGTAAATTTCTGTTGTTTAAGCCACCCAGTCTGTGGTATTCACTTATGGTGATCTGAGCAGACCAGTACACCATTTTATATTGGGACTTTGCTTCCCCCAGAAGTACAGGATTTATAGCAGTAGACTTGTCCCTGGTCTTTCATTCTGGTTCTGTTTCTTACAATGTTACCTATGTCTTATACTGAAATCCTTCCATAGCATATCCGTGCTGCGTAGTAAAACTTAAGTGGTTTAGCTGGCCATTCAAGATCACTATAATCGACCCCGGGACCTCCCTTCTAGGATCTTCTTTCTCTACTTTGTGGTTTAACCTCCACGTTCCAGTCTCTTCCAGTCCCCAGAATCTGCCCCTGCTCCGTGGGCCTGTTGGAATTTCCTCTTCTTTCCATGCTGACTGTCCATAGCCATCTGTTGTTGTTGTTACTTTTTTTTTTTTTTTTTAAGTTTAAGAGACAGCACAAGCAGGGGAGGGGCAGGGAGAGAGAATCCTAAACAGTCTCCGCATGGGCAGTGCAGAGCCCCCATGGGGTTCAAACTCGCAACACTGAGCCGAAACCAAGAGTTGAACGCTTAACCGACTGAGCCATGCAGGTGCCCCACATACCCATCTGTTCATAGGCTCATCCAGAGCCTTGTTTCCTCCTCCTGGCTTCCCACCGACTCTCTGTTGCCTCAGTGGTTCTTGTGTGTTCCACTTGGATCTATACTGAATGCTTGGATTTTAAGTGTTTCAGGTTCTCTGTCGAGGTAGACACTGCTGCTTTCAGCTCCGTCCCCGGTGCTCGACACCCACATCATAAGCAGGATGCACGCTTGTGAGCGAATGAGTAGACAGTATTGCCGACAGGCAGCAGCTGCCTGCTGCTACAGACAGACTTGAGCCTCGGGTCGGATGATGTGTGGAGCAGTTGGGTAAAAGCCCCAGGTGTATGATTGTGTGGTTGCCATTGAAACTGAAGCTGAGTGGTTTAGATCTTGGGCACGTGTCACTGTGAGCCTGGATTCCTCCCGTCCGATGACCTGTCTAATGAATGGGGAGAGAAACCACTTGTGCATTGATGTGGGTCTCCCCACCCCCACCCCACACTGACCTGTATGTATGTCCTGGTTTTCTTCTGTTGCCGCTGTGAAGTGGAGTCAGTACTTGAAGACGTTTAACAGAGCTGATGATTCGGGCCTCTGGGGCCCAGGATCTCCAATGGATGGGAATCCCTCCCCACAGGTCTAGTGGCAGACTCTAAACAGGGCCTTCAGGACCTACCTTGAGAATATAGACAGAAAGTGACTTGACCTTTGTGTGTATGTAACTATTTTGTGTGTGTGTGTGCGCGCGCACGTGTGTGAAAAGACCCCTTTCATCTGGAGAAAAAGCCTGCTGTAAGCTCCCCCTCTGGAACTAGGAAGCTGGTCCTCCATGAGGTCACCGGAGGTTATATACGAACACAGAAACGGAGGGGAGCACGCTGGCTTTTGTAAAAGCACATCCCATGCCACGTGCTGTTAGAAGCAACAAATGAAGTGTGGGGCTTCCCAAACTACAAGCATTTAGCACACGAAATGTGAATGGCAAATAATTTAAATGTTTATTTTGAGAGTGAGTGAGTGGGGGAGGGGCAGAGAAAGAGGGAGAGAGAGAATCTCAAGCAGGCTCCCAACCATCAGCACAGAGCCCGATGCAGGGCTAGAACCAATGAACTGCGAGATCATGACCTGAGCCGAAGTTGAGTCGGATGCTCACCCGACTGAGCCACCCAGGCACCCCTGAACGAAACATTTTGTTAACCAGAAGGGGTGCTTTGATGTACTGCCAAGATTCTTTTGGCGATGCCCACGGGAATTCAGTATATGAGACTCTACACCAGATGGGATGAGAATCCGTTTCATCTGTCATCAGTCTTTCTGGACAGTTGGAGTGGAAGGGACATTTCCTGAAGGGCTGAGGTTGAAAGCTTGGCAGTGTGTGCAGCATGGAGTGTTGATTGTATGTGGGATGGGTCATTGTGGTGACACCTTCTTGAGACTTTCTGTAGTGATGATACCCAAGAACCTTTGGGGCTGGTAGGCCATTTATTTTCATGTTTGGTGGAGAAAGATACAGTATTAAAAAAAAATTCATCTTTGTTCCACCTTTAGTTTAATTTCCAGAACAGTGCACATGCCGTATTTGAGGAGACCTCCGTGGCCACCTCTCTCCCCTTCTGCAGCCCTCTGTCTTTGCTCGTGTAAATGGAGAGGAAGTGGATCCTTGAGATTGTCCCGTGGAGTTGATGGCCAGGCCTTGGAATCATCCTGATTCACAATCCCTTGGCTTTTACTAGCTTCTGTCCAGGGCGTTAACCTCCCTCAGAATGAGGACTGTCATTCACCAGGGAGGAAATGGTATCTTGCAGCCATGGGCTCTTTTTCTAAAGCCGAGGGACAATGACTTCCCAGAACCCACTTGTGTCCTCTCAGAAAAGGAATAAAGGTCCTTGAAACTTTGAAGCTGGGGACATTGGAGAGGAGCCCGCTCTCTCCTTTCTTGGGGGCGTGCGAAGCATGGGAGGGTTAAGGCAGGCACAGCCACAGCTTGTGGGGGGCCTTAGCTCAACTTCTTGGCCAGGGCAGGCCGCCATTGGCGTCACCTCATTTCCTCTATTGTGAGAAGGCCTAGTGTTGAAAAGGCCAGTGTTGCTTAGCATAATCTGGTCCTCCGAGCACTTGTCACCTATGGCTTTGAGGGAGGGAAGATGGTGAGAACCTTCATCCAGCCAATGGCAGACTACTGCCTCTGTCTAGACTGGGGTTTCTTACCCTCAGCACTGGGGATGTTTTGGATCTGGGGGCCCCTCCTGTGCATTGCAGGGTATTGAGCAGCATCTCTGGTCTCGATCCCATAGCTGCCACTAACACCTCCTCAGTGTGACAACCAGAAATGTCTCCTGACGTCATCAAATGTTCCTGGGTGACAAAGTTGCCCTGATCGTGAGCTGCCAACCTAGGCTTAGCGAGGACATTGGTGAAATCAGCTTTCCTTTTTTTTTTTTTTTAAAGTTCATGTCCTTCTGGCTAATGCTATTGATGGAGTTAAAACCAACAGTGGCTTGTACCTGGTCCCTGAGAGAGCAGAACACGCACTCATCTGCCTTGAGAGAGTGATTCTTCTGTTTTGCCTAAAAGTTCTCTGTGATGCCTGGATTCTGGGCACCCCAACAAATCAGCGTGCTGATAAGGCCAAGAAACAAAAGCAACACGCTCCCTGATTGCTAGGGAGGGGGCATGCTCCCCCTCCATCCATGCAATAATTAGCCAAAGTAAAATGAATATTAGCTCATGCTTAATTGCCTTTACAGCGTACTCACCGGCACTGACCCAGTAGTGCTAAACCAATTATTTTTTGAACTTTATGGCTTTAAATAATCCTCTGCTCTAAAATTCCCTGTACCCCTCAGCTACTTAACCACAGGCCCCTCTGCCCTAAATCCTTTTCTTATACTTTGTAGCTTTTTAAGCAAGGCCCCTCTTTAAGAAGACATAATCCCTTCTCTGTAGAAAACATGAAAGACCTTGAACAAATCAAGATTTCTCCATGGAGAATTCAGCTAATCCCGTGCTTAGCTCCTAACAAGGAAATCCATCTCTCCACCATTACCCGGACTAATGCCTGACTTGAATAACAAGCAAATTATTGTGCTTTTAATTGTACCCTGCTCGGTCACAAAGCACCTCGGAGAGAGGAATGTGCCCAGCTTCTCCAGGAGAAACAGGTCATGTTTCTAATCCTCCTTTTCTCTCGCCTTCCCCTCCCCCATTCCAATCCCTTTCTCTTTCCAGCAGCGGCAGAGGGGGGAAAAAAAGACAGCTAAATTATGTTTTAAAATGGAAGAATCTAAAGGTGGTACATACTGATTTGGAAGAGGTGGAATTATTCAGTCTCTGCAGTGTGGCTCATTTGAAGACCATCAATCGGTGTTATCATAACCCGATTACTGAGGGCAATCTTTGTTGCCCTAAACCAGGCCTCCTAAGCCCTATTGACATTCTGGGGTGGATAATAGTGTGTGTTGCGGGGGGAGGGGGGCGCTGCCCTGTGCATTGTAGGATTTTTAGTAGCCCCCGGGTTCTGACCATCCAGCATGTGTCTAGACATTACCAAATATCTGCTGAGGGCAAAATTGTCCCTGGTTGAGAATCACTACCCCAAAGCCTTCCATATTGGGGTTTATTTGTTCTCTCCCCCTCTCTCCTTTCTGTACACAAATCCCAAGACAATCATGGTTCCTTTAGTAAAATGGAGAACTATGCTCTTCATACGGGGTAGAATGAGTAAGAAGGGAAAGGCACAAACTCATATGTCGCCAGGGGTCAGAGTGGGAACACCCCTCATCACTAAGATTAGAAAAAGTCTTACGATTTGGTGGTTTCTGGCTTCCTGTATGAAGTTACAATGCCCCTGATGAGCAAGCTTCTTCGTCTCTACCTGGAGGACCTAGAATCGGGCTTGCTGTGGGGGAGATGAGAGGCGATGGAGACGGGGCAGAGGTGAAAGAGGCTGTTGTCTGAAAGTGCTGATATTCTCTGCCCTCTGTACTTAGGACACAAGCGAACTACCCAGATTTAGGGATACCCATTGTGCAGGCAGTGACTGTCCCATTTAGGACCTGGAAATCAAGACCAAAGAGAACTTCCCATAAGAGAAACATTAAACAAGAATTGAGTTGTATTTTCATTACAGCCATTGAAACAAACATTTACTCGCTCCTGGAGATGCAAAGAGTCCTTCTTATTTTTAGTAACTCAAAAGAAACATTATTGCTCCTTCTCACCGGCCGGAAGCAAAAGCTGGGAAACGATTGCACTGCAGTGAGCCCTCATCTCCACTAGATGGCGGTGTACATCTTCCTCAGAAGCCCGGCCTGCCGGCAGCTAGCCCCGCCTCCTTGGTCTAAGCAAGACAAGTGCCACTCGTCTTTCGGAGACAGGCGTCTCCTCTCATTGTTGGCACAAACAGCCCCAAACAATTGTACTGACCACACAGCTCTAAGCCACATTCCAGGGCGCTGCCGTCTGCTCAGGAGTGAATGCTGGGAAAATGAACCAAGCTGCTAATTTGCTTGATTGGGGGGAAAAAATAAGATCTCCGGTAACAATGGGTGTAATTTATTTTTTCAACAAGAATAGGGGCAATGCCATCTCATACCCCCACTCCCGACTGCTACCATAAATGAAAGCAATCACCTCATTAGTCCTGAATTACTAACCAGCAGGGTAAAGGATCAGCTGAAAATCAAGCTGCAGTGAGGAATCTGGAAAAAGATGTGATTTCCTTGGGAGAAGGGGGGAGAGGGGTGCTGAAGGCTTGACGCCCATTGTGGGGCCCTGGGCCCTTGCAGTCTGGGGGGCTGTGCTGGCCCTGCCCCTGGGAGAAAAAGAGGTTCAGTGATTTCTCCAGGCCATTCATTTTGTGCAGGCGAATGACTTTCTAAACCGGGCGAAAAGAATCTGTTGGAGAAGACCTATCTGTGAGTTCTTTTTAAAATGTTACAGATGTAGATGAATTGGCTTGGGAAAGAGAACACAGCCCCGTGGGGCTCGGCCACCCCGCTGGTGGAACTGGACAGGCTGACCCCACAGGAAGGGTCCGGGATGCCCGCTTCCCTGACACACAATGGGAAATCATAGGCACATCTGAAACCAAGTTTGGATTTAAGTTAAGAACTCCCCTGGGGCGCCTGGGTGGCTTGGTCGGTTAAGCGTCCCACTTTCGCTTGGGTCATGATCTCGCGGTTGGTGGGTTCGAGCCCCGCGTCGGGCTCTGTGCTGACTGCCAGCTCAGAGCCTGGAGCCTGTTTCAGTCTGTGACTCCCTCTCTCTCTGACCCTCCCCCTGCTCACGCTGTCTCTCTCTCTCCTAGAAATAAATAAAAAAAACATAAAAAAAAAAAACTCCCCCCCAACCCCCCTCCCTCCCCACCGGCCAAAGGAATAACATGACCTCCATGCCTAGTTTCAGATTTTGGTTTCCGTGTGTGTCTTGATTAAAGGCCTCTTCCTCCAAACAGTGAACTGTCTCCACACCTCTGTGTGAGGCCCTTGCTACAAGAAAAGCAGGCTAGTGGAGTAGGTAAGCGCTGGAATCTTCCACTTGAAGGCTCCGCCAATGGAAGTTACTAATTTATTTGTTCGGAGATGACTTCTTGTTTTTTAGTTAGATACGGCTTTAATCGAAATGCTTTACTAATGCGATTTATCACCACTGTAAACTGTCAGTTTCCACAGCTGTTGCTTTTTTAGAGCAATCTGGCAAATGTGTGTGGGTAAAAACACAGACTTGGAAGGTTGAGGAAGAGCCGGCTCTGGCTTCCTTTCTCCCACTTAGCTGGCCTGCAGGCCCCTCAGCCCCGCCAAAAACATATGGCTCCCTTTCCTGAGAGACACTCACTGGTTCTCGTGGGCATCTGTTGTTCTTGGCTGCTAAACAGCCATTCCCTCTCTCCTGGGAGGAGCACCTCCCTTTCTTGGGAGGGCTATCCTTATCTCAGTTCATTTAGGGGCTTAGATGAAATTGACCCCCCTCTCCTCCCGTGCCGTGGGGTCGGCATGCAACCCAGCTGTGGCCGGAAGCCGTCGACCGTTCCCCTTCTTGGCCACAATGGTCGGCTCTTAGGTTATCAGAATTAAAATGCAACAAGCAAAACAGGACCCCGGTTCTACTTGAACTTCAGGTAAACTGTTATAATTTTTTTACTTAGTATCATTATGTCCCAAATATTGTCTGAAATATACTTAAAGCAAAGTGTTTACCTGAAATTAAACTCGGAGGCATCCCCTATTTTATCTGGGCCACCTTGTTCGTTCTAAGGAGAATGTTTGATCAGAACTGGACAGATGAGAATCAGCCGGGGGCTTTGACGGGAGCTTTGCAGAAAAAAAAAAAAACACCTAAAAATATCTGTTGGGGTCGGTAGGCTGGTAGGTAGGGTGTATGCTCGCAACGGCCAGCGGCCATCTATGCTGCCATGTGGGGACAGCTGTGTGCAGAGTGGACCTGTTTCACTGCAACAGCTGGGTCCAGCTGATCCTGAAGCTGGCCCTGTGGCTAGTGGAGTCAGGGTGCGGATGGCCAGGCAGGGTTGCGTTGTCTACCCCTTGAGCCAGGGAGGTGGAGACAGCAGTGCCAGCATGCGCCCACCCGGCACGGCTTCTCTTCACCTATAAGAGCGTAAATGGGTATTGTGCGGCAAAGGTAACCGATGGCTCCTGCACACTTACGTGGTTTTCTAATTGTTTTGCTGCACGTGAGCTCTTTCTTCTGTTGCGTCAGCGCCTCGAGCCATTGTGGCTGGATACTTGGCCCGATAACAGGTGGATTTAGAATCGGAAACTAGAATTTCCAATTTGCTTCTGCCTGGTTTTAAGTGGCTTTAGCATTGTTAACTCTACAAAGCTGGGTTCCTTGGTCTGAAAACTAAGGACCAGGGCTTACCTTCCTCCATTCAGGCTGCTACACCAGAAAGCCAGAGACAGGAAGCTTCTAAATGACAGCAATTTATTTCTCACAGCTCTGGAGGTGAGAAGAGTCCAAGATCAAGTTGCCAGCAGATTGGGTGTCAGGCAAGGGCCCACTTCCTGGTTCACAGGCGGCCCTTTTGCTGTGCTCTTGCAGGCTGAAGGGTGTGTGAAGAGGCACTAATCCTGCCTGGGAGAGCTCCACCCTCCTGTCCTAATCACCTTGCAAAGGCTCCTCCTCCAAATACCGTCACCCTGGGGGGTTATGATTTCAACATAGGAACTGGGTGGAGGGGGGACGCCGGCATTCAGTCCTACAGGACATCAGCAGATTCAGTCTCCAGCAGAAGTGACGTCCCGTAGGACAGGGGCCAGGGTTCTGTGAGGTCAGGTATGCTGGCTCCTGTCGCGGGGCCTGGTGTGGAGTAGGTGCCCCATCCTGGTCTCCTCTCTTCTCTTTCCCCTTCGGAGAGAATACTCTTCCCTCCTACGTAACTTACAAAGAACAGTGACCAAAGCCCGTGGACAAGTGTTCTGATTATCAGCACACATCAGGTGGTTGTACGCATGTGGTGGTTCTCAAGCACCTTCCCAACTTCTCACTTCCTATTTGGGCACAAAGTCTCTCCGAACTTTATTGTGGTTTTCTGTTTATTGTACTTTCAGGACAAGGCCTTTGCTTTGTCCTCCATATACAAGTGGAGCATTTGAAACATGGCTGCCAGTTACCCAGTTTTAATTATTTGGATATGTAAGGTGAACTATCTTCTGTGAGAGCTGGTCTGGTTAACTGAAGTGACAAAATGGAGGGCGACTGCATGTTTTGATAACGACAACACTGTAGTCGACTTGGAATTTTCCAGAACTTAAAGGAGCAGGTGTGGGACATCTCGGGGAAGAGAGTAGATTTGGAATCTGGTTTTTCTGGTTGGAAGAATCCTTGAGATGACCTCCTCTTCTCTCTTTACAGGCTGTCTGATGGGTCGAGGAAGAGACTCCAGAAACGTCTGGGGTTGGGGAAGGGATCTTGCCCCAGGGGGCTGGTGACAGACCTATCTGCTGGAGATTTGGTGAGCCTGGCAGCACATGCCTCACTGGGGACACTGCAGAGAGCTTTCAGTTGGTCAGGTTGCTTTGTTTTGAGGCTCAGAGATCTGTTACCTCCAGATGGATATGTGCCTACAGTGGGAAGGAAGGTCTTGGAAGGGGCAGAAGGTTCTGTGAGGGACACCAGGAAAGTGCAGCAGGGGGCGGGGTGTAGAGATGGCAGAGATGAACTTCAGACAGATGTTCACAAGGGATATTTGTCTTCTCCTGGCTGTGAAGTAGCAGAGCTACGGGTCCTTGTAGAATTAAGAGATAAGACACACTCTCCTTTTAGAGGCGTTCGGATGGCACTGCTCTCCACAGTCTGTTTTGTGCTGTCTTCTGTCTCATGCCCACCCTCCTCCTCCCTGTTGTTTTATTTTGACTGATGAATCCTTCTATCCAAGGGATCTCCTTCCCTTTCCCCAGCTCTCCACCTCTTCCTCCGTTTGGCTCAGCGAGGGAAGGAACACATGCACTTCAGTCAGTGCTAAATCTCCTTTTTAGCTCTGGGTTTAGACAGTTTCTTAGGCCAAGCCTCAGATTCCTCATCTGTAAGATGGAACCAATCATGTCTACTTTATAGAACTTTTTTTATTTTTTATTTATTTATTTTTTTAATTTTTTTTAAATGTTTTTTTATTTCTAGGAGAGAGAGAGACAGTGTGAACAGGGGAGGGTCACAGAGAGGGGGAGTCACAGACTGAAACAGGCTCCAGGCTCTGAGCTGGCAGTCAGCACAGAGCCCGACGCGGGGCTTGAACCCACGAACCGCGAGATCATGACCCAAACGAAAGTCAGACGCTTAACCGACTAAGCCACCCAGGCGCCCCAGAACTTTTTTTAAAAACACATTTATTTGTTTAGAGAGAGAGAGAGAATATCCCAAGTAGAATCAAGAGTGGCAGCGCAGAGCCCAATGCTGGTCTCAAACTCATGAACCCTGGGATCATGACCTGAGCTGAAATCGAGTCAGATGCTTAACTGACTGAGCCATCCAGGTGCCCCGTAGAGCTCTTATAAATGAAATTAAAGTCATAAATGAGCTTAAATATATTCTCTGGCATATGATAGTTGGTCAATAAATAGTATTTTAGTGTCTTCACTGTCTCAGAAGGCCTGAGGGAGGAGAGGGGTCACGTGAGAAGTGCTGAGGTAGATGGATGTTTAGATTCAAATGATAGTGTTGGCTACTGCTAGAGCGATTGCTATATGTTAGACACTCCCCTGAAAACCTTAGGTTTAATTTATGTAATCCTCACAACAGCCCTATGAGGTATTACTACTGCCTTTTTTTTTTTTTTACAGATGTGAATACAAAGGCACAGAAAGGTTAAGTGATTTGCCCAGAGCCACACAGTTTATAGTTCAGAAGTTGTATGTAAACCGTAGAGGCTCTGGGTCCCCGGGATGGAAGGTGAGGGGTTAGAAAGTAGGAGAAAGCAGGGTCGTTGGGAAGAAAGGTGTGTGTTCAGTCTTTGGATGGTGTTTTTACTTCAGTAAAACTTGAATCTCTTAGGGGAACGGGGGTCAGCTACAGATGTGGCTTTTAGAGGCCAGAAAAGAACCCCCTCCAGCCACCCCTGGAAACAGACCTGTAGCCTCATTTGGAAGTTTTAAGTTCAATCTCTAGCCTCATTGTTTCCTAACACCTTTACTCTGTGCATTCAGTGCTTAAATGGCAACCCCCCTTTTTTCCTCCTAACCAGTTGTAGAACAATTCTTTAAATACTCACTTGGGGTGGATGGAAGGGTAGCATCACAAATTCAGTGGAAGGGAGGAACTTCGGCTGCTCCCACTGGTAAACCAAGAACAGACCTTCCTCCTTATGTAACTGGCGGGACCCTTTCGCCAGCCTCAGGTTTAGTCAGATGGTGCTCAGGTGTCCAGTTTCATTATCTGAGACCATTTCATCTTGCCCCCAATAGGCAGAAGTTGAGTTTGCCTGTGGGCATGGGTCTAGGAATTGACTTGGTGCAGGTGACTCAGTCCTGACTCCACACCCTAGGCAGAGGGAGATCATGAAGTGAGGGATCTGTTGGGGTCACAGCAATCCCAGAATCTCGGTCACTGATGTTCAGTAGCTTCTATGAAATGTTACTCTTAAAAATTGGGCCAACCTGGAGAGCTCTGTCTTGTCCATGAAGCCTGTACAGTCCAGATTCCTGGTCAGGCCTCAGGGCCATCTGGTTGTAGCTTTCTTTAGCTAATACCTAAATGTGGGGGCGGAGCTTAGAGAACCACTGTGTCAGAACCAGACCTTTCCATGAATCTTCTGGCCCTGGAATGGAGCCTGGGTCTGATCCGGCTTTACTTTCTTCGTGGTGGGCCTTTGTGAGGACTTCTGTGTTCTTTTCAGCTGGATACCTAGAGTTTTCAGTTAAGTAATATGTCCAGAACAAGCAAGTCAGGGCCTTCATTCTTTCCACTAAGAAAAACCCTTTGGTCTCTATGGTAGATACCAATGTTGCTCACAAGTGAGCTCAACGGGAAGGATTTTTCTTCTTTCTTTCTTTTAAAATTTTTTAAGTTTTATTTATTTCTGAGAGAGAGACAGCATGAGCAGGGGAGGGTGAGAATGAGAGGGAGATATAGAATCTGAAGCAGGCTCCAGGCTCTGAGCTAGCTGTCAGCACAGAGCCTGATGCAGGGCTCAAACCCACAAACCCTGAGATCATGACCTGAGCTGAAGTCGGACGCTTAACTGATTGAGCCACCCAGACGCCCTGGATTTTCATTCTTCAAAGTATTTATGTCAGGCTTGGTCTTGTGACTTGCTTGGGCCAGTAAAATGTGAGTGGAAGAGCCATGTGCATCACTTTTGAGAGCTTGTGTGAAGTTCCACATGCTTGCTTTTCCTTGGCCTTCTTGATTACAGATGCCCAGAAGCCTGTGTCAGAGTGTGTTTCTGTCAGGCTGGGCCCAAATGCCAACAACATACAGAGCCATCTTGCTGACCCAACACATAAATGTCGTGTGGTACAGAAATCACCTTTGTTGGTTTTTAAGCCATGGAGAAATTCTGGCTACTTGTTATTGTGCCTAGTTTTGCTGGTTCTGACTATAATTGTATGGAGGCTCTAGTTCCCTAATACTTGCTATATGCTAATAAATAATACTTATTATTTTTTTTTACATTTGTATTTGTATTTTTAGGAAGGGCTACTGAAGTCTTCAGAAAAGGTCTGTCTGAAGGCAACTGTGGGTCTACCTAGAAGCATTTAATCTATCTGTCTGTCTATCTATCTACTTATAAATGCACATGTGTGTGGGAGAGGCAGTAGAGAGAGAGGGAAAATCTCAAGCAGTCTCCAGCTGTCAGTGCAGAACCTGACTCAGGGCTTGATCCCATGAACTATGTGCTCATGACCTGAGCAGAAATCAAGAGTCAGGTGCTTAACCGACTGAACTACTCAGATGCCCCTAGAGTTTTTTCATTTTTTGAAGATAAATGTATTCTTCAAATGACTCCTGGAAGATAATTATCACTATGTTATGGACTTACTGCTTTTTCCTAGTAGAGCACTGTCCCATTTGTGAACTAATTTAATCTGTTGAGCAATTAAAAGCATTAGATCTTATATTTGTACCCATTTTATAGCAAAGGGATCCCTAGCTGGACGTTGGCCAACTCTGGTCTGTAGGCCAAATCTGGCTCGCCACCTGTTTTTTCAAATTGATTTTATTCAGTCTCAGCCACGCCATTCATTTATGTATGGTCAGGGACTGCTATTGTGTTGTAATGGCAGAATCGAGTATTTGTCACAGAGACCATATGACCCACAGTGATCTACTATCTGGTCCTTTAAGAAAAAGATGCTCTCTGATGGAGAGGAAACGGGTAAATGACTTGCCTAAGGTCACAGAAAAGCTCCTACGTGGCAATGCATTATCTTCTAATTTGCCATTTGTGGGGAGTGGTTTGTTCAGTTTGGCCACCATCACCTGCATTATTTCAAGTATCATAAAGGAGAGGGAGGCTGCCTCCCCCTCCAGATCCCAGTGAAGAAGCAGACTTTGAGAAAAACTTCTCCACCATATAAATACAAGTGAGCCAGAGCATTGGCAAGGCACGGGAGAGCTGGAACTCCGGGGATGGCGGGTAAATGGAAGGCAAATACACGCATCACATCTCCTGGGCATCTCAGCTGCAAGGGATAAGTTTTGAGACTCTGCAACCCAGATTGACATGGTTTTGTAATTTTTTGAATTGTGAGATTTTAGTTTTCTATCTTTTACCTGGGGGTGCAATTAGTCCCATGTCATGAAAAAGAAATCCAACTCTTTTTGTAGGACGCCCCCATCCCACCATGTCTCAAGAAGCTCAAGGTCATTACAAAATTAGAGATCTTTAAGCTTTACAGATACCTACAGTGAAACCACATGTATCGACACTTGAAGACCTCCAACCTCACAAAGTACCCTGGGTTTTGAAAGTGATGTGTGCGTCCCAGCTCTGCCTGAGTTTCTTTCTAGAAGCGTATTGGGGAGACTTAATTCCGGTATATTTTACAGGTTCTCGCACAGCCGGAGGTTGCTTTATTTCATTGCATAAAAAAGATCTTCTGTACATTCCTTTATTTTCCCCTTTGAGCAACCAGGATTGCGGCAGCTCTGAGATTTGTACACATCTACTTGAAATAAATGTGTACCGAAGATGGGGGAATAATAAGGACTTTTATAGACCTCTCTCATTAAAACTCACCTTCAAAACACACTCCGGCTCCTTCCTTATAATCAAATGACACCTCATAACCACCTAACCATTTTTAATATTCTCCAGACTTCACTGAACTAGGCTGAATCTCAGATACTGCTGTCTAGCTAGTCGGGAGAAAGTCTACCGTCATATTTAAAAGCAGTTGTTGGGATAGGTTTTACAGGCAGTGGGCTAGGACAATTCAGAAACAATTGCTTATGTGATAGTTGGAGGATTTGTCCCTGTCAAACAGTTAATATTGCTTTAATACATGAAGTAGGCTGTATAAGACGGCAATAATGAAAAATGTCAGGAAAGACAATATCAATTGTTATTCAACATCCACATTAAAGATTACTTTTTTGTCAGTAGCTTTCAGAAAATGTATTTTCCATCAGATCTGATTGCGTTCGTCTTTGAAGTGCTCCATCCTCCTGGTAGATTTAATGTGACATCTAGGCACTTTTTAGTCCCCGGGCCTCTGAGGCGATTCGGAGAGGCACAACAAGCCATCACAGGTTTATCCTCAAAGGCCGACACTGTCTGTCTGATTTATTGTAACTTTAAGAATCATCTCCAGCAAAGCATGAGCCTTGCTATCCATCCACAGCATCAGACTTTTATCAATTCATTTGTATGCAGCCGGTACCTCTTGGAACCGAGGGCCCTATAGCCACTCATGGAAAATGCATTACCTGCGACTAATCCTTTTTATCTTTAAAGTCTGTATTTTTTATGTATAAGTCATTTTGGGTTATCATAAAATATACATAATTCTCCTTCCCCCCTTCCCCCCCCCCAAAAAAAAAGACAAAATGGGAAGGGAATATATAATAAGTTATGAGCGTGTGGTGTTCTTATCAGCAATGATTCTAAATAAACAGCTCTCTTTATGTAAACACCAAGGGATATAAAGCTGTGATTACTTTCAATGGGAAATAGGAATGCTTCCATTTTTTCCCCCCTGTTAGGTTTCAAAGCGAAACAGTGAGATTAATCATTGAAAACGCGCCTTATGCGAGATGCTGTCTTCCAGCGTGTTTGTTTGGTGGGCGGTGGTGGTGGAGTGAGTGGGGAGGCGGTGGAGGCTAACGGCTGTCTGTTCCATCTCACAGGTTTCCCAAATTGTTTCGCTCCACAAACATTTTCTGAGCCACTTGTGAATGGCCTTAATTAAGAGGACTGGAAATGTGTCTCCTGGAAGCTTCAGAGTAGAGCTCCTTCACCAGCCCCAACCCAGCACGGTTCCCGTGTCTGCATTTCAGTGGGTATTGAGGTCCCAGTGTTATGCCTGCCATTTGCTGTCTTGTGTGGTTCTGTAACGGTTTCAGATAATTAAACTGTGCTCAGGTCCGAATCTTCACGAGCACAGAAAACTTTATTCTCCTTTATTATTATTTTTTTAAATATTTTTATTTATTTCCAGGAGAGAGAGAGAGAGAGAGAGACAGCGTGAGCAGGGGAGAGTCAGAGAGAGAGGGAGTCACAGACTGAAACAGGCTCCAGGCTCTGAGCTGGCAGTCAGCACAGAGCCTGACGCGGGGCTCGAACCCACGAACCGAGAGATCGAGACCTAAGCGAAAGTCAGGCGCTTAACCGACTAAGCCACCCAGGTGCCCCAACTTTATTCTCCTTTAAACAGAACCCAAGTGCCTACTGAGTTCACGGTCTGGATCAGGGGTCAGCAACGATGGCCTGTGGGCCAGATGCTGTTGTGGCCCATTTTTGTCTATAAAGATTTATTGGAACCTCAGCCATGTTCTCTGGTTGATGAATTATCTATGGCTCCTTTCATACTGCACCAGAAGAGTTAATGGTTCTGCCAGACTGTATAGCCAACCCCTAAAGCTCCAAATAGTAACTATCAGGACACTGAGTGAGAAATTGGTTGATCCCTGTCTTGGGCCCATACCTGCCATTTTAACTTAGCATATGAGTTAGTTAAGCTAACTGAAGATGTATGTGGCCCGGGAGTGAAAAGTCCTTTTTTGGGGGGCGCCTGGGTGGCTTAGTCGGTTGAGCGTCCGACTTTCGCTTAGGTCATGATCTCGCGGTTCGTGGGTTCGAGCCCCGTGTCGGGCTCTGTGCTGACAGACAGCTCGGAGCCTGGAGCCTGTTTCAGTCTGTGACTCCCCCTCTCTCTGACCCTCCCCTGCTCACACTGTCTCTCTCTCTAGAGATAAATAAAAACATTAAAAAAAAAAAGTCCTTTTTTGGGGATAGAAAAATGGTCTTGAAGGATACTATACTAACTCACGACAAAAACTTCTGCATGGCAATGGAGACTATGGATGAAGGTTGAAAGGGGTGTTTTTATTCTTTTGTACTTAAGATTTTTATGGAACTATAGGATATTTTAAGAATCTGCCTGGTTTGGGGGGGTGTAGTCTCTCTCTCGGCTATACCCTGCTTTAATCTTCTGTAACGGGACAATAGTTTCCGGGACATCAAAAGATTGTGCCCAATCGTAGGGCATTTATTATCTATTATTTTTAAACTTGATATTTAGATATTATCTGCATTGCTTTCAGTCCTCAGCCAAAGGTGGGGTTTCTTTGTGCTCAAACAATTGTGAGTCCCCAAGCTGACAGGATTTAAAGAACAGAGAGGGTGACCAAGAGGGTGTGTGTGCCTGCCAGCCACAGCCAAGCTCTGTGGCATTCTCAGGGAAATTGTTAAAAATGGGGTAGGTGGTCCCGGAGGCAATACTCATGTCAGGGCTCTGGGGGACTCATTGCTTTTGTTCTCTAATAGAAACAGAAAGCAAGGAAGCATGATTTTTAGATGAAGAGGAGTTTTTAACTGGAAGGCTTGGAGTTATTACGTGTTCCCCTCCATTATTTTTACCTGCAGCTTATCTTTTGGGAAAGGATCTCTGGGATCTTGTTCACCTGGCTTCAAAACAATGGGTTGAGTCTATGAGCATCCTATTTTCCACAAGAAAAAAAAATCACTTCAAAGTAATATCAGAAGATGTTAAGATTTTATGAGGGTTTTCTATAACCCTCCCATGCATCACTTTGGCAATGAAAGAAAGTCAGATTTATTCTTACAGTGGTTGCTGATGCATTAGCAATTTTAGAAACTCCTGTTACATACAAAGTCTGAGATCCTTCATACAAAGAAGCTTACCTTTCGGCCCTCCCCTTGGCTGTTCCTCTCTCCCTAGTGGCACCATGCTCTCTGACATTTCTTTTTTTTAATTTTTTTTAATGTTTTATTTCTAGGAGAGAGAGAGAGAGACAGCGTGAGCAGGGGAGGGTCAGAGAGAGAGGGAGTCACAGACTGAAACAGGCTCCAGGCTCTGAGCTGGCAGTCAGCACAGAGCCCGACGCGGGGCTCGAACCCACGAACCGCGAGATCATGACCTAAGCGAAAGTCAGACGCTCAACTGACTAAGCCACCCAGGCGCCCCTCTCTGACATTTCTTAACCTTGGCATTTGTTTATGTCTGCTCTACCTGGAAGATCCTCCCTCCCCTGCCCCCAGGCCTTGTTCATTTGGAAGCTCCAACTCCTCTTTCATGACCCAGTACGGTTATCCCCTGTCCCCCATCCTTTCCCCCAGCCCCCTGCATTGGCTATAACACTCAGATATGCTCTGTCATTGTATTTTTTTTGAATCTTGGGGCCACTTGATTTACATGAGATCCTTGAGTGTGGGGACTGAGGTTTAATTGGCCTCTGCATCTTAAGTACCTTGGACAGTGATTTGCTTCACTAGGTGCTCAATAAATGTTGGAAAAAAACCCCTAAAACCAGGACTATAATTTTAAAGCAGTTAGAAACCATTAAGAACATCAGTCATTGATTTTGTAGATGGAGTCTGAGGTATAAAAATATTAGGAATTGTTGAAACTGTGTACTTCCTTTGGATCATTCCAAGGCTTCAGCAAATGCATCCAGTTGTTTCCAAGGCTGGTGGGGCTGGCTTATGAGAAGAGGAAGGGGAAGCTCTGGAAAGGTTTATTACTTGCCTTCACACCTTCTACTCTAGGAAACAAAAAGCTAAAACAAAACAAAAAAGGCAGGACAGCAGCTTACTGGAGGTATAGGACTTCCTGCCTCACTCCAGCCTGAGGGGTTGAATTTCTCTTCTCTAAGGACACTGAGGACAGCGCCAACTCAGAGGAGAAGCTGTGAGGAATCCAAACCCTTTCTCCCTCCCTTTCCTTGCCCTCAACTGCCAGGGTAGGGTCCATGTTCTCCCTTTCAGAGAAACCCATTGACCTAGTGCCTTCCCTTGGTTTGCCATTTGCCTCAGATACGGTGATGGGACAGAATCCCCTCTGGGACCAGGGGAGGAGAGAATGCAGATTCATGGACAAGCAAAGGGAGAGAGGGAGTGGCAGGCATAGGTGAAAGTGCCATCATTTGCCCTAAGGTTAATAGAGGGAGAGCTGTGTCTCCATCTAGAATGGTTTTAGGGATACTCAGAGGAGGTGTGATCTCTCGAGCCTGTGCTCTCCCCTTCCCCACCAACTCTGTGTGCACACGTGGTTACAGACCTTTGTCCCTTTGGCAGGCAGAAACTTTTAGACTTGGGTCTCTAGCAGAACCCACCTCACCCTTGGCTGGCTAACAGTTGGGCTCACGTGACACTCCAGTGTTAGAGCAGGGTACTGCAGGGATGAGACATGGGGTAAGAGCTTGATGATGAGGGTGGCAGCACAGGAAGGCAAAGACAGTGGTCCAAGGTGCTGGAGATAAGGGAGGGCACTGCAGGGAGACTTCATCTCCATCTAGTGGCATCTGGCCCAGAGTCAGGTGCTGAGGCCACTCTCAAAGGCTGATCCTGACAATGTCCAGGCCCAAGCCCTATTGACGTAAGACAACCGGGCACGTGGTGAAACATTCTGCTTGGCCACCCACTCTCTAGTTCCAGCTTTGTCATCACCAGCTGTGGGGTTCTGGGTAGATCGCTTTTCCACTCTGGGGCGTGGCTTCCTTATCTGCAGCACAAAAAAGTTGGACTAGATGATTTTTCTGAAGTTCTGTGACAGTCCAGTTCTGTGATATTTGCAAAAGATTTAAAGGAATTAGACAAAATATTAATATTTGGGGGACTTTTTGGCAGTATTCTCCTTTTCTTTTTTTTTTTTTTGCCTCTCTTTTTCTGCCTGAAGGGATGGGTGCCACTATTTATCTGAAAAAAGGCAATCAAACTCTCCAGCAAATTTCTTGAAGAGCAGATTTTATTTCCCTTGCTATGGATCTTAAATGCTACACTTGTTACCTTTGAGTGCTAATTACTAGAGATTAATTAGTCAGCATGAACATACTTCTGCAGCAGACCCCCAATTACTCAACTATACCTGATATGTGCTACCTGCAGGCTCTTTGCAGTGATCCCAGGAGGTGACCCTTTTTGGAGGCCATAGGCAAGCCTTTTGACAATTCTCTAGCCCCGTTCTCAGACACACAGCTGTCAGAGGCGTATGTCCTGGAAATAATTAAAGGAGAAACATAGCTAATTCCCAAACTGGAGGTAGTCTGGCTAACAATCCCGAGGGGCCAGGCTCTTTCCTGGTGATTAAAGGTGAGTAAAGGGAAGAGATTCTCTTGGGTCTATTTCTGCCTTTGTTAGAGCCCTGTGCCCTGAACCTGGGTGATCTGATCTCCTCTGCTTCTATCTGGGCCCATCAGAAAAATACCTTCAGTAGGGATATAGTGAGATTTAATCAATTATTGTTTAAGGGCAGGAACATACTTGGATGAAAGGTGTGAAGATAAAAGAGTCCAGCCGTATCATTATCACTTCCCTATGCTCTTTCTTCTATTAGGGACATGGGAATACAGCTGAAGTGTGCTTTCGTACATTTTGTAAAAGGAAAAAAAAATAAGCAGGGAAATGATATTTTCAAACCAAGTGCCCATTTTTCTTTGTAACTCGTGTGCACTAGATGGGCTGGCATCGGTGTCTCATTTATCTCTCTCTATTGGGTTGTCCTCTGTGTCTAATTTCCCCTTATTAATGAATCTCCCCTTTTGTCCTGCACAAATCTAGGAGGGTGACATTTATACAAGGCAATCATTTCCGTGCATTACCAAAAAGATTATTTATTGGTGGTTAGCCAGTGAAAGTAAGCACATCTGTCACCCAAATCTGACCAAGAATGGGCTGCTGTTTCTTAGCAGAATTATTTGCTGATAAGTTTTTGCTGGCCTTTAGACTTGTGGTTTAGAGGAAAAAGCCCACAAATCTCTGAATTTTGAAAAGGAGAGCCCTCTTGGCAAGGTGCTTACCTGCTCTGATGTCCATCTTCCCAGTCAAGAGAAACTACCCCAGACCATGTTTCAGACATAGATGTTTTAAAAGAAAACCAACTGTGTGCCTGTGCAGATTAAGCACGGACTGTCCTTTGGAAGCTCCCCTCCACCAGTTCTGAAATGACTTTGCTGGAATTCATGCCTTAAATTTGGAGTGGCTTTAATAAGTATGTAATCTTCGGGCTTTGTAAGTACTTGAATGAATATCAGCCTACACTCAAGTGTGTAAGAAATATACCTTGCCTCATTTTTCTGGAGCTCAATTTTAATTTGTATTACTCTGGCATAGCAGAAAGCTTAGTCCGACTGTTCCACCATCATCCCACCATCTTAGCCCAGGATTGTGGCTGAGTCCCAGGTCGTGGTCAAGACACTGCAGGGTGTATCTTTGTCTTGAGTCAGCCATTCACACAGGCCATTGTTGAGGGCTCATGGTTCACTTGCTCTGTCTGTCTAACCCTCCCCCTCCCCTCCCTGCTGCTCCGTAGCATCGGCATCTTGGTAAGGCTGCCCCATGGCTCAGTCTACCAGGACATTTTGGTATGTTCCTCCTCCTTTAGATTTCTGAGAAGCAGGGTGTATCTCCTTTCTGCTCTTGGGCCCTTCAAACCTTTTCGCAGACCTGGAGGTCTCTGTATGGAAAAATGAGTCTTAACACTTCCCTCAGGGCATCTGAGTGACTCAGTCCTTTAAGTGACCAACTCTTGATTTTGGCTCAGGTCATGTCATGAGATCATGCCCCACTGTCAGCACAAAGCCTACTTGGGATTCTCCCTCTCCCTCTGCCCCTCTTCTGCTCCAAAATAAATATTAAAAAACAAAAACAAAAACAAAAAAGAACACTTCCCCTCTAGAACCCAAATCTTCTTTCTCTTCGGCTCTCCTCAAAGCTGGAGAAAGAATTTGCTCTTCAAATTCTATTTCTTCCTCATATTTTGGCTATGTCCCAGGTCTTCTCCAGTTCCCTGAAAAGTCAGATTTTTTGGAAGGTAGGACCAGGAAAGCATCAGCAAGCTCTTTCTGCTCTATATGTGTCACATCTCCTAAAGCAATATTTCAATAATAATGGGCTTTGAGTGCCAGACTGTGGAATTTGTAGTCTGGTCCAAGGGTGGTGGGGTAGCATGGGAGGTCCTGAATGGAGCATTATGTGGTGGAATCCCTGAATCAGGAATTTGTACGGTGGTGAGTCTGGAGCCATAGGGAATTAAAGCTTTAGAATAGGAAACTATTCTAAAAGACCAGGTGAAAGATGACAGATGTTTGGATTCTTAAATGACATTGATTGCACAGTGCATCACTTTAATAGAAAATCTTAGGGTTAAAATTTACAATAAACAGTCTTAATCAGAGGTTGTACCTGCATTTGAGAAGTAAAGTATGCATTATTGTGAAGCCAACGCATCTTAAACTTCAGGGCCCTTCACTTTCATGAGTTCCTTTCAAGACCCTGCTGTTTTTAATTCTGTACCCATACAAAATTGTTGTGTACTTAAACAAACTTTCCCTAAGTTGTATAAGCATCAGGAGTCAACATTTGGGTCCATTCCTGGCAATATGTAAAAATGCGTATTATAGAATAGAGTTTAACAGATGTGTATTAATTACCTACAACGTTGTTGGTATTTGACAAACACAAAGATGCCACAATATAGTCAGTGCTGTGAAGACCTCAAGGATGGCAGCAGGAAAGTAAAGAAAGACATTTCTTGGGGGAAATCTATAGGACTTGGAAACATATTGGATGTGACAAAGCGCAAGGAGTACAAGTGAAGCCAGTCATCTGACCCCCTGAGAAGGAGAGAAGCCATAGCAATGAGAGAGACAGAAGGCAGGGGAAGAGAAATGTGAGACTGGGGAGTTGGTTGAGGAAAGATGATAAATGTATTTGGACATATCAAATCATCCACTGGCATGCCCGTTACATATGGGAAGATGTGTGTCTGTGGTTCAGGGGACCAATTAATGGTAAAGATAGCTCTTTGGGCATCAGAGCCCATGGACATGGATGAGTTCCTAGAAGGGATTGCAGAGAGGAGGAGGAAGAAGTCAGGAAGATCAAGGTGAGGTGCGGCTACTACAGAATGTCAAAGTATCTTGGATACTTTGAACCTGGATGTTGAATTTGACCATGATGATGATAGAAGATGGGCTGAGACACCCTCTCATCCAGATGCTGAAGTAGGGTGTAGCATAGAGGGTGGCCAGAAAGCAGGAAGCAACAAACTGTGGACAGGAAGTAGGGATGGTAGGATGGGTGATGTCGTGAACTTTGAAAAAGGAGAAGTTGTTAGGGGCGGTTGGTCAGGAGCATGCTGAGGCTTAGGAATGGGTAAAGGGAGAGTTGAAGAGGGAAGCTCTTAGACAGGTTTTGTTTGTAGTGGGGCAATGGCTTTGTTGGTTAGATAGTTAGCTGTGATGTCAAAACATAACCAGCTTTGGTCTTACAATTTGAGTTTTGATGCCAAGGAGTCGAATCTTGCTAATTCAATTATCCTGGGGTCTGATTCAGCATAATTGCAAGGGGATCTGATGGGTGGCTCATATCCTGCATTTGTTTAATGGTTTTATAAGCTCTATAACTCCTAACACAGTGCTAAGACTGTCCTAGATTTTCAGTCAATACCTGCTTTTCATGTTTTTAAGAATTGTTTCTGCAGTCCTCATAGACTAACCAAAAACCTATTTTTAATTACAAATCATGGCCAAAATGGAAACTGAAAACATAATGATTAACATAGCATATTATCTGTTATATATGAATTTAGATATATAAAGGAACATGTGCAGTTTCTTTCAGAGTGGAGGACACATTTTGTTCACCTTTATATTCTCAATATCTCTCCTCATGCTCAATATGTAAGTCAGAATTCTATAAACATTTGTCAAATAAATTATTGTATGGTGCCAGTTATAACATGATCTTTAAATGAATTAAAATTTATTTTTAAAAAATGTTTATTCTTTGAGTGAGAGAATGAAAGAGACAGCATGAGCAGGGGAGGGTCAGAGAGAGAGGGAGACACAGAGTCTGAAGCAGGCTGCAGGCTCCAGGCTCTGAGCTAGCTCTCAGCACAGAGCCGGACGCAGGGCTAGAACCCATGAACCATGAGATCATGACCTGAGCTGAAGTCAGATGCTTAACCAACTGAGACACCCAGGCACCCCTGTTTGTTTTTTTAAATGTTTGTGTATTTTTGAGAAAGAGATCATGAGTGGGGGAGGGGCAGAGAGAAAGAGAGGGAGACGGAGAAGCCTAAACAGGCTCTGTGCTGTCAGCATGGAACCCAACATGGGGCTCAAACCCATTAAACCCTGAGATCATGACCTGAGCTGAAATCAAGAGCTGGATGCTCAACAGACTAAGCCACTAAGGTGCCCCCAGCATTCTTTGTTGATTCATTGTTTCTCTAAGGCTATTTGTTGCCATTTTATTCATCTGAATTCATGCTTATAGCAATGGACCAATTGGATTTTTTAGGCTTTCCACTCAGGTTGCTGTGAGAATTATCCTTTTAGAACCTCTGTGTCCTATGATCTGTAAAATAAGGATAATAATTCATTGACATTAGTGTTGGTATGAGGATTATATGAGATAATGTTCCTAAAGGGCTGACACTGTACTGGAAAGAGTAGACATAAGGTAAATGTTTCTTCTCACAGAGGCTCAAAGAACACGAGGAGAAAAACCTAAGGATCACAGTGGTAGAGACTGAAAAATTGTATCACTGGGAAATAGAGACTCTACTGGATAGAAGGTCAACTTAGCATCTCCGTGTCCCCCTTATTAGGGCTCTTGTGAGAAACAGCTCCCCAGACTGTCTCTTTTATTTTATCTTGTTGTTGACCTTTATGTTGTTTTTGACCTTAATTCTTCACCTTAAAAATGATTGTGTGCATGTGCATACACGTGCGGTCACTTGCCTTGAGTCCTTCTTGGAATGAGGTGGAGGATAACCGGGGTTGGTATGTGGTGCCCAAGTCTGACTGGATAAGTATTTTGAGTATCTCCCCTGGAGATCAGGAAACATGTGTTTTCTTTCTATCCTTACAGTAACCACAAGCTGCTGGTAGGAGGACGTAATATTCTTATTTTATAGATGAAAATTAGGCAGAAACTGGCTTGATCAAGCTTCTAGAGCCACGGTGTTCCTAGGACTGGAGTTCTAGTGCCTTCCTCTTCATCTTCTGCTCCTGCAAACTGAGCCCATTGCTATGACGGACAGCACATGCACTATAACTTTGCTTGAAGAAATTCCTGGAATATTTAGCACTTCTCTAAGAGAATTTGTTTGTGGTCTATCTAGCCAGGAATCCATTTATCTTTGGAGAATGTGGTTGATTACACAGAAAATCCTGAACACTTGATTAAGAACATCTCTTTCTGATTTTGCTGAAGAATACAGAGGTTACTGCAATTGCTGTGTAATTAAAAAAAAAAAAAGGTTTTATCTGTCTCTGCCAGTTTCTCATTTCCTCCCTACAAAGCCTTTATGTCCCAGGGCATGCTTCCTCTGAAAATACTTTTATTCACTTATTTTTCCACAGCTATGTTTCATGCCAACATTCATTGTGAGGTGCTAAATTTCAATGTCAGGGATTAACTGGAGTTAGACAGTGAATGCAAGGTCACTGTATAATTTTTGGAAAGCAATGATGTCTTCATGTGATAAATACTTTCCTGTCTGTTTGTCTGATTTCATATGTATCTGTCAATATCTTTGATGTTATAGGTGAGTGGTGACTCTGAAAATGCCTGGGTTCTTTTCATGTTGGTTAATTTATAGGTTATGAATATTTGCAGGATCACATTTAATTGGGATGCATTTAAAGTAACATAGTAGATTTGTCTTGATTTGATATTAACGTTAAAATTTAGAGATGAATGCAGAGTTCACTTTGCAAGGCCTTATACCCTACAGTTTAAAACAAGTAATTTATTTTGCTGTTTTCAGATTAACACAGGGGGCAAATGAATTATGAGTTGTCTATTTGCCAGTGATAACGGAAGCACACCGTGTGTACTACAGTGCAGATAAAATGGTATAGAGATTTTTTCCCCCTTGCTTTAATATATTAAGAGGACAACGATCTCCTCCCCAAACAAGAGGTACTTAAGTGGATTGATGGATGTCTACCTACAGTGTTTAAGTTATAGAAAACATCCTGAGTGTTTAAGTCAATGTCTGACTTAGAGGCGAAGCCAGGGTTCGAGGGCCGAATTCAAGTTTGTCATTGATATTTAATGGAATGAATCTGGCCCCCGCGTGAAATTTGTGCTGATTCCTACAGGTACCAATGACTGTGCTAGTGTTTTACAGCCGGCGTCATGGCCGACAGATTTCTGCATCTGCTCTGATTCACCAGTATCCATGCCGTACTGGCTGATAAATACCTGCCTACACCACTTGGGCTAAAATCCTTGCTTGTAGCTGTATGACCAGGTGTTCATTAAGTAACCCCTCTGAGCCTTCCTTTACTTTACTCATCTGTAAAATGGGGATAATGGGACGCTTGGGAAAGTCCAACTACATACCGTGTATAAATATTTACCATCTTTTCTGGCAAATAGTCGTGCTTAATGAATATTTGTCCTCACCTTTCATTTTCTTTCCATTCCTTAACTTGTCAAGAATTCCTGTTCTTTCTTTTAGCACCAATCATAGAATCACAGGACCTTGGAGATCGGAGGGAATGCTGGGGGTTATCTTGTCCAATAGTCCTTAGGCTTGGGGATGTATCCCGTTGATAAAGTTTTGGCTGTAATCCAGACCATGATCCCTGGGCCCCTTTCCCATCTCTGTACCTGTCTCACACAAGATGCAAACTTGTGTAGACGTTGTCCTGTATTTGTTTGGATTCTCATTGTATCATGAACCCAGTAAGTCTGTTTTCACACTCATGCCACCATTGGAGGCAAGAAGATGAAATGAGAGATGGTAGAAGGAACAAAGTAAATTGATCCCTGTTACTGGAGGGAACTTGCATATTGATCCCCTATGGAAAGAGGGCCAGTAGCATTATTTTGAATGATAGCGAACAGCTTACATATTCTTTTTGGGGGCTCCTGGACATCTTAGTTGGTGGAGTATGAGACTCTTGATCTTGAGGTTGTGGGTTCAAGCCCCAGATTGGGTGTAGAGATCACTTTTTTTTTAATGTTTTGTTTATTTCTAGGAGAGAGAGATAGAGAGAAACAGCATGTGCAGGGGAGGGTCAGAGAGAGAGGGAGTCACAGACTCTGAAATAGGCTCCAAGCTCCGAGCTGGCAGTCAGCACAGAGCCCGACGCGGGGCTCGAACCCACGAACCGCGAGATCATGACCTAAGCGAAAGTCGGACGCTTAACCGACTAAGCCACCCAGGCGCCCCTGGGTGTAGAGATTACTTTAAAATCTTAGAAAAAAAAACCTTTTTGTTCTAAGAAGGACCTTTTTGTTCTATAGCTAATTCTTAAGATGGGAGAAGGATTTCTTTCATGAGTTCCAGCTGCCAGATAACATGGCAACTCCAAGACATCACTTATTGCAAGCCTTAAGTTACTCTTCTTCCATTCTTATCTAGAAGATAAGATAACCTATGGAACAAGGTGAAACAAATGAATCTAGTGGCCTTAAATCTCTGTCTCTAAAACTCATTTATATACAAAAAACCCCCCCGACACTTTGATAAAGCTTAATTTTGGCATTTGTCTTACAGTAAGTAGTGTAAAAATTTCATCATGAAATCCAAAACCATCAAAAAATAGAGTTGACTGTAGATCCAAGCCAGGATTAGATTTGTTTATGTAAATTCAAAATATATCTGTATTTATTGTCAGGTGGTACTAAATATGCAGGTTCAATGAAAATGTGTGATAAATACTCAGATTTTGGTAACTTCATTTGTACATGTGTATGTCTCAATTTTAAAATGAGTCTGCCTTGTTGAAGGCAAGATATATCTTACACTTTGCTTCTCTCACATACGTGCCTCTGTATTGCTGTAGTCATTCCCCTCCTACCAAGCCTCTTCTTCATAGTCCGTCTTGGGTCCCCCTTGCTCCCTAAAAACTCCTCCAAGGACCAGCCTATCCGTATCGTCACCCATTGTGCATACAACATTTACTGTCTAGGCAGCTCATTGCATATTATCCCTGGTTATGCAACGCAGTAAATAGGTTTGTCATTTTGCCCAACATGTCAGGAACTGTAACCTTTCTGAAGGAAGATGGCCTCTCCATGTATTGTTTCCTATGCTGCCTGACATGGGCGCACTCAGTACCTGTTGATTGGAGCAATCTTGTCCACGTTGAACATCCATGGAGATATTTAGAGAACTCTCTATCACAATGTGATTCATGTGTAGCTGCTTTATTGGTGGGATTTATTTTACCTGCCTACTCACCTTGCTTCATCTTCTCCAGACTCCCAGGGCTAGTTGTCCATGCTGTCTGTATCCTGGGTCTTCTGTAAGAGGCATGGGTTGGAGCCCTAAAGCTGGAGGAAGCAGCAGCATTGTCAGAAATAAACAGGAAGCCTGTTCCTCATCCTAATCCAGACACACATCACCAAACACGGACTGAGTGGGAAGCCAAGCTTTCAAGTCAAGCCACTGAAGCATGGAGGTGGGCGGGGGGGGGGGAGGGGGAAGAGGGGAGCATCAGAAATACACCCCAAATTGACTTGGCGCCTGTCGCCTGGGACTGCCAGGGCTGTGAATGGAGAAGTCTTGTAGATTAAAGGGAGGGAATGTCGGCTGCTGATGTATTTCATACTCCCTGTCCTTTACAGAATCCCTGTGAAATGGTTGACCTTACAGGGGGCTCTTGATGATTACACCTAAGTCTTTTCAACTTGTTTCTATTTACGCTTGTGCTTTATGGATTCCTTCAGGGAGAAGTGTTTTTAAAGAAATACAAAAAGGTTTCCACCCGCCACCCCCACCCCGCCCCAGGGGCGCCTCCGGCAGATAGCTTTCCTTCCTCTGTTATTTTTCCTTCCGGGATGAAATATTTCTTCTTTCCCCCAGTGTCTGGATTTTGTGATCTGGGACCTGGTCAGATTGAACCGTTTGAACTTTTAAAAATAATTATTTGGGGATCTTCTGCTCTTTCCTCGGTGGGAAGACTGGGGCATCTAGAATTCCTTCTGTAGCTCTTCTTAAAAGCCTTGCTTTTTTCCCAAAGTGCTGTTTTTTAAACTATCGTAAGTCAAATTTATCATGGGGATAATGTAATAAAGACAAATATTCAACCAATAATGAAAAGCTAAGTAAACGGGTATGTTTAAGCTCTATTATATGCAGGGGAGTACATTAAAGGAGATCTAAGAGACACTTTAATGGATTTAACATTAGCAATCAGACCTGGACTCGGTGTAAATCAAACACCATCACATTTTCAATCCAGTGCACACCCACTCATTCATTAGCACCATTCAACGTGGATTATAAATATTAGCCGAGAAACCTTCAGTTCTTGAGATTCTTTCCACAGACACAGCAATAATTGAACAATAATGATGACAATTTTATTTTTATGAATCGCTATGGCTTACTTTTATTGATTTGCTCTTGGGCCTGGAGAAAGCTTCCTCAGCCAGTATACAACAGGAAATGGTTATAGCATTATCAGGCTGTAAAGAGGTAAATAGAGGGGGGAGGGGAGGTCGGTGGTCGGGCACAGCAACCTGCTGACCTAAGCAAGAATTACTCCCCTCCCTCCCAACTGGAGAGCAACTTAAAGTCCCTCCTTTTCTCTTCCCCGCTTCTCATTCCCAATTCAGCGAAAGGAAAATACTTCTCGACTGTAAATGTGCATTAACTTTGGAGCTGAACCTTTTGGGGTTCTTGGTATCAGTTAGAAGAAAATGAATAGGATGGGAATAAATGAGCCTGTTTAGGCACTTGGTAGGAAAGGAGGGTGAAACCCTCCGGGAATACGGCCTTTTGCAGCTTCCTTTGATGATGTACGGCTTCTTAATAACAAAGGCAGGGTAGCCTTCTGAAATACTCCATCTGTGCCTCTGAAATGGAGCTGAAGCCTCACTTCCTCTAGAAGAAGTACTGGTGTTTCCAGCCAGCCCGGCCTGCCCGTTAGCTAACGGTGGTCCTGAATTGCATGTCCTGGGGTCTCAGGAAGGAGGAGACCTGGATATGGATCTGCACGTGTGTTTCAACGACTGCCGTGACTTTTTTCTCCTTCTCAGCAACAGATTCCAAAGGTTTTGTTTTCATCCTCCCGCGCTTCCATCCCCAGTGATGAACTGGATTTGTACTTCTGTGTATTCGCTGGACCGAAACCTCACCATGACTTGCAGTGGAAGAAATGAGCTCTTTGAGAAGCATCTGCCCTCTGCAATTCCACGCAGTGAGGCCGACTGCCAGGCCCGGCCGCGGTGGTGCCGTGGCAAAGAGATCCTATCGTTTGCAATTGCTTTCCCAGTGGAATTTTCTTCCCTGGCCAAGAATGTTCAGGCTGGTTTATATGGAGGTGTGGACAAGCTGATATCTGAGGGCTTATGCGTTTGCTGGTTCTGTGAGTCATCTGTGTCCCCATCTGTCCATGACTTAAAAAAATTTTTTTTCCCTCTTTATTTTGAGAGCAGAAGTTACAGAAGGGCAGAGGGCAGAAGGAGAGAATCACAGGCAAATGCCTTGTTCAGTGCAGACCCCCCCACTTGGGGATTGATCTCGTGAACCGTGAGATCATGACCTGAGCCACAATCAAGAGTTGGACTCTCTTTCTTTATGCAATTTCAAAAAAATTTTACTAATATAAAAGTAACTCACATACTTAGACATTGCAGTCATCCAAATTTAAAAAATGGTAGACATTGGGTCTATTACAGTTCTGCCTGTCAGACAAAATTTTGAGAGTGGAAAGCAATGTGCTGTAAGAGTTGGGACTCTTAACCGACCGAGCCACTCAGGTTCCCTACCATCTATCTGTCACTTTTTAAAAAAACTTTTTAATGTTTGTTTTGGAGAGAGAAAGAGAGCACGAATGGGGGAAGGTCAGAGAGAGAGGGAGACACAGAATCTGAAGCAGGCTCTAGGCTCCGAGCTGTCAGCACAGAGCCTTACGATCATGACCTGAGCCAAAGTCGGACGCTTAACCGACTGAGCCACCCAGGCACCCACCATCTGTCTGTCACTCTTGATTGGAAAAACAGATTCTGAACTGCCTCCACAGTAAGAGGGACAACTCAAGGACTGTAGTAACAGCCCTGGTTGCCCAGACTCTAGTTCTTCTTTAGGATACTTTTACAGTCACATTTTTAAGGCAAGCTTGCCTGGGTACTTTAACTTTACTCTCCCTAGTAAATAAGTTCTTGTGACTTCATAGTTAATTAAACTATGGTCACTAATTAATGTGTACTGATTTCATAGATTTTAAACGGTGCTTTAAAGAATTCTTCACTATTGGTCCCATAAGGAGCTATCATGTCAGAACTAGGAAAGACTTCCATTCTGGTAATACTAAAAAAAAATACTAAATACTAAAAAAAAAATCCACAGCAAGTAATCACCATATTTTGTTGTTATTGGAGAAAAGGAAGGTGGTGGTGTGTTCTGTGCTTGTATTGAGATGTAAGATCTTGCGTCTCTGAAAGGTAAAAAAAAAAAACCCAACCTCTCAGGAAACCAAAAATATTACAGGGACCACAACTTGGGTTGAGCTTAACCACACTTCTGTGGTGGTTCTCGAAGCTGTTCAGGGCCCACAAGTTCACTGAGCTTCTTTGTTTCTAAAAGTTTAAAAAGGTTGTAATGACTAACATGACCAGTCCTGGGATGGTGGCTGAGAAAGTGGTTGTTGGGACCTCCCACTGAAAACACCAGAAATTTCTTAGATGGAAGATGTTGCCCCTCCTCACCAAGAGTGCTTATAAAATATTAAGAGGAGCAGGTATCCATTTTTTAAGTTACTAAAGTAGCTCATTAGAAAATACTTACATTGCCTACTATGAGCCAGGTACTCTGAGGGGTGCCGCACAAAGGACAGCCAATGAGGCAGATGAGCCCACTGGTGAGGGAGGGCAAGCTTACCCCATTCTAAGGGGAGCCGCTTACACAAATGAATAAAGTAACTTCAGATGGTGGTAAGCGACAGAAAATTATGTGATAGGGATATCAAGGGACTATGTGGGAAGGGTAGTTTTAGAGACGGTGAAGGCCTTATACTTCCAAGTAAGAAATACCATTTCCTTCTAAGAAAGACGAGTGACGTGATTTTATTTACACTTTATGAAGATCACCGTGGCTGCTTTGTGGGAGATCTGCCAACGTTTCAGAAACCTTTGGAATCGATCATTCCTGATTAATGGGAGACTGAAAGTTACTCCGATTCTTGATGCAAATGGATCTCCAGTCACTTTGAAGTTCAAGGAAGGAAGAAGATTGACTTGGAGCACAGAGGGCATTTGCATTTCTTCTGATTGTCAGTTGTGTCTTTGGGAGAACAGGCAGATTCTAGGAAGTGAATGACCGGATATAGAAAAGTGATTTAACAGCTCAATTTAACTTCATGTTACTTTGTGATGAGTGATAAAAGTGATAAAAGTGATGAGATAACGGGCCCCAGGAGTGGCAAGAATACTCTTCATGGATTTAAACATTTGCTTTTGACCCTGGCAGGATGGCGAGGGCAGCTGTGTGCATGTGGCTTTGGAGCATTCAAGGTCTAATGAAGAACCTAATAAGTAGCATAGCGCCTTGTGCACAGTAGGGATTTAGTATGCATTTGCTGGCTGGGTGAAGACTGTTTTCTTTTCTTTTTTTTTTTTGAGAGAGTGAGTGTGCTGGAGAGGGAAGAGAGGGAGAGAGAATCTTACGCAGAGTCCACCCCCCAGCGTGAAGCCCAACATGGGGCTGCATCTCAGGACCATAATTTCATGACCTGAGTCAAGATCGAGAGTTGGATACCTAACTGAGCCACCTAGGCACCCCAAGACTGTGTTCTTTACCAAGGGCAGAAGTTTACTGAAAGGCAAGGGGGAATTAGAAATAGGTTTGGGGGGGCACTTGGGTGGCTCTGTTGGTTAAGCATCTGACTCTTGGTTTTGGTTCAGGTCATGATCTCATGGTTCATGGGTTGGAGCCCCATGTCAGGCTCCACACTGACAGTGTGGGGCCTACTTGGGATTCTCTCTTCCTTTCTCTCTGGCCCTTATCTGTTTGTGTGCACATGAATGTAGCACACACACACACTCTCTCTCTCTCTCTCTCTCAAATAAGCTTAATAAAATGGGTTTGGGACCTTTATTTGTGTGTGTGTGTGTGTGTATGTGCACGCGTGTGTGTATGTTTTAAGAGAGAGGAAGCATGCACTCACAAGCAGGGAAGAAGGGCAGAGGGAGATGGAGAATGTTAATCAGGGTCCATGTCCAGTCTGGAGACTGATGTGGGGCTTGATCCCTTGATCCTGGGATCATGACCTGAACCAAAATCAAGAGTCGGATGCTCAACCTGCTGACACCCAGGTGCCCCAGGCTTGAGACTTTTTTTTTTTTAATGTTTCTATTTTTGAGAGATAGAGACAGAGCACAAGTTGGGGCTAGGGCAGAGAGAGAGGGAGACACAGAATCTGAAGCAAACTCCAGGCTCTGAGCTGTCATTATGGACCCTGATGCAAAGAGCTTGAACTCAACAAGCCACGAGATCGTGACCCAAACTGAAATCAGACGCTTAACTGACTGAGCAACTTAGGCGCCCCTTGAGACCTTTAAAAAGGACTGGTCAAGTCCCTAAATGGGATAGGTTCAGGTCAAATATTATGGCCCTCTTTGGTGTGTGTGTGTGTGTGTAGTAATAGAAAATTCAGGTAAGCAGAAGACCTGGACAGAAAGCATATACTGGACACCATCAGCAGTAATTTTTCCCTAAATTTGGGTAGAATTATTTGATTTCCTGACCCGTGGCCTACCCTGCACAGTACTTGTCTGGTAGTATGGGACCTCGTGATGTCTTGGCTGTCTGCATTGCTCTGGTCCGGGAAGTAGCAGGGTATTCTGAATGTATTGGCACTGAGTTATGGAATTACAACATCTAGGCTTTTTGACAGGAGGAATGATTAGTCAGTGAGAGGAAGTCCAGGGATCTTTCTTTTTCCTACTCCAGGCCAAGCTTCAGCTAAAACAATTTTTTCTCCCAGTGGTAGGAGCTTCTCAATGACAGAAGATGCTATCATTTTACCATATTTCCCAAATTTTCTTGGTTGAAGGAGTGTATCTTTTATGTTATTGTGAGGTAGAGAATTGAATGTTGATTTCTACAAATTGGGCTTTTGAAGAAAAATTGTCTTGCAATTTACTTCTTTCAGTATGTATATGTGCAAGTGTCTCAGCTGGGCTCAGGTGACAGAGGCCAACATGAAGTGAGAGAGGGGAGATTTCCCCTCCCCCTCCATCATTTTACCTCAGGTGCCAAGGCTTAGTGGGGTGGGGGAGGGAATGGCCCAGAGGATAGCCATCCCTGCAGCCAAGTTATTTTATGTAGACCATCAACCAGAGTGGCAGTGGCCAAGTGCTGTCTTTCAATAGCTCTGGCCAGAGATTTCCTGAATGAGGGTGAATACGAGGAAAATAGGTGAACAGACTTATTCTTGACCAGCCGGTGGCCGACTCCCGCAGACTACTGTGTGCCGTGTGGAGGCATTTGAGGGCTGCAAACGGGAAGGCGGCACTGAGTGTGAAGGGGGAACATGGAGAAGCTAGATGTGGGAGAATGAATAAGGAAGCCAGAAGCCTGTGGGGGTGTGTATGGAAGTTTGAGCAAACAGGTATGGTGCCAGCCCAGCTGGGTAGAGAAGTTGGGTGGCTATGGGCCCACGGGAGGCCTGAATGTGTGTGATGCTGCCCAGCATTACGCTGATGGCTAATGGGCACAGGTGGAGCAAGAATCTAACAAGAAACACATTTTATAGGCTGATTTTGTATTGTTTTCTGAGCTGCCAGAGACCCTGGTGAAAAGGGACCTCACTCAACAGTTGAGGAAGGGTATGGGGGTTTAGCAATGAGCCCAAGCCCCAATCATTCAATACTCCACAAATTAGTCAGATGTCTTAGTTCTAAACATTTATTTTTGAGAAAGAGAGGTGAGTGGGACAGGGAGAGGAGCAGAGAGAGGGGGAGAGGATCTGAAGCAGGGTCGTGCTGACAGCAAGACCAACGTGGGGCTTGAACTCATGAATCGTGAGATCATGACCTGAGCTGAAATTGGATGCTCAACTGACTGAGCCGCCCAGGAGCCCCAGATGCCTTAGTTCTCTTTTTCTTTCTTTTTTTTTTTTTTAATTTCTAGGAGAGAGAGAGAGAGAGAGAGAGAGAGAGAGAGAGAGACAGTGTGAGCAGGGAGGGTCAAGGAGAGAGGGAGACAGACTCTGAAACAGGCTCCAGGCTCTGAGCTGCCAGCACAGAGCCCGACGCAAGGCTGGAACCCACGAACCGTGAGATCGTGACCTAAGCAAAAGTTGGATGCTTAACCGACTAAGCCACCCAGGCGCCCCCCAGATGCCTTAGTTCTAAGTAACCATTGCTCGGTGAAAATTCTCCCTACATAAAGTAGCCTGGTTGCCCAGAAGCTCATGAGCACACACCCCAAAACCTTCTCATTTGTGTCAAATATACAATAATTGTCTCACAGGAAAAGCATGTCAAGATTGACCTCAGCAGACCTCAAGACACCCCTCTTGAAGACTTGGAGTCCTAAGGTATTAGATAATGGCTCTAATGGCTCTGTCCGTTTTTGTGACTGCTGTTGTACTTACACTGTCTTTGCATTGTGTGACTATTCTTTTCATCTTATTTTTTTATTTTTATTTATTTATTTATTTATTTTTTTACAAATGGTTTATTGTCAAATTAGTTTCCACATAACACCCAGTGCTCATCCCCACAAGTGTCCTCCTCCATGCCCACCCCTCCTCCCCCCCACATCCACCAGTCCTCAGTTTTTGTCAGCATTCAAGAGTCTCTCATGGTTTGCCTCTCTCCCTTTCCCCCACCATTTCCGCCCTTCTTCTCCCCCTTGGTCCTCTGTTAAGTTCCTCCTAATCCTCCTATACATGCACACATATGATATTTGTCCTTCTCTGCCTGACTTATTTCGCTCAGCATAACACCCTCAAGGTCCATCCATGTTGCTACACATGGCCAGATTTCATTGTTTCTCATTGCCATGTAGTATTCCATGGTATAGATAAACCACATCTTCTTGATCCATTCATCTGTTGATGGACACTTAGGCTCTTTCCATGTTTTAGCTATTGTGGAGAGTGCTGCTATGAACATTGGGGTACATGTGCTCCTATGCCTCAGCATTTCTGTATCCCTTGGGTAAATTCTAGCAGTGCTATTGCTGGGTCATAGGGGAGTTCTATTGTTAGTTTCCTGAGGAACCTCCACACTGTTTTCCAGAGGGGCTGTACCAGTTTACATTCCCACCAACAGCGTAGGAGGGTGCCCGTTTCTCCACATCCTCGCCAGCATCTAGAGTTCTCTGATTGGCTCATTTTAGCCACTCTGACTGGCGTGAGGTGGTATCTCAGTGTGGTTTTGATTTGTATTTCCCTGATGAGGAGGATGCTGAGCATCGTTTCATGTGTCTGTTGGCCATCTGGATGTCCTCTTTGGAGAAGGGTCTGTTCATATCTTCTGCCCATTTCTTCACTGGGTTGTTTGTTTTTCGGGCGTGTAGTTTGGTGAGTTCCTTGTAGATTCTGGATATCAACCCTTTATCTGATATGTCATTTGCAACTATCTTTTCCCATTCCGTTGGTTGCCTATTAATTTTCTGGGTTGTTTCCTTGGCTGTGCAGAAGCTTTTAATCTTGATGAGGTCCCAACAGTTTATTTTTGCTCTTGATTCCCTTGCTTTTGGGGATGTGTCAAGTAAGAAGTTGCTGCGGTGGAGGTCAAGGAGGTTGTTTCCTGCTTTCTCCTCTAGGGTGTTGATAGTTTCCTGTCTCACGTTCAGGTCCTTTATCCATTTTGAGTTTATTTTTGTGCATGGTGTGAGAAAATGATCTAGTTTCATTCTTCTGCATGTTGCTGTCCAGTTCTCCCAACACCATCTGTTAAAAAGGCTGTCTTTTTTCCATCAGATATTCTTTCCTGCTTTGTCAAAGATTAGTTGGCTGTATGCTTTTGGGTCCACTTCTGAGTTCTCAATTCTGTTCCATTGGCCTATGTGTCTGTTTTTGTGCCAATACCATACTGTCTTGATGATGACAGCTTTGTAGTAGAGGCTAAAGTCTGGGATGGTGATCCCTCCCGTTTTGGTTTTATTTTTCAGGATTACTTTGGCTATTCGGGGTCTTTTGTGGTTCCATACAAATTTTTGGATAGTTTGTTCTAGTTTTGAGAAGTATGCTGGTGCAATTTTGATTGGAATTGCATTGAATGTGTAGAGTGCCTTAGGTAGTAATGACATCTTAACTACATTTATTCTTCCTATCCATGAGCATGGAATATTTTTCCATTTCTTTGTGTCTTCTTCAATTTCCTTCATAAGTTTTCTATAGTTTTCATCATACAGATCTCTTGTATCCTTGGTTAGGTTTATTCCGAGGTATTTTATGGTTTCTTGTGCAATTGTGAATGGGATCAGTTTCTTGATTTCTCTTTCTGTTGCTTCATTGTTGGTGTATAAAAATGCAACCGATTTCTGTACGTTGATTTTGTACCCTGCAACTTGGCTGAATTCTTGGATCAGTTCTAGTAGGCTTCTGGTGGAGTCTGTCGGGTTTTCTATGTAGAGTATCATGTCATCTGCGAAGAGTGAAAGTTTGACTTCCTCTGTGCCAATTCTGATGCCTTTGATTTCCTTTTGGTGTCTGATGGCTGATGCTAGGACTTCCAGCACTATGTTAAACAGCAGTGGTGAGAGTGGGCATCCCTGTCGTGTTCCTGTTCTCAGGGGGAAAGCTCTGAGTTTTTCCCCGTTGAGGGTGATGTTAGCTGAAGGCTTCTCATAGATGGCTTTGATGATGTTTAAGTAGGTTCCTTCTATCCCAACTTTCTCGAGAGTCTTTATTAAGAAGGGATGCTGTATTTTGTCAAATGCTTTTTCTGCATCTATTGACAGGATCATATGGTTTTTATCTTTTCTTTTATTGATATGATGTATCACATTGATTGATTTGCGAATGTTGAACCAGCCCTGTAACCCAGGAATGAATCCCACTTGATCTTGGTGGATGATTCTTTTTATATGCTGCTGGATTCGATTTGCAAGGATCTTGTTGAGAATTTTTGCATCCGTATTCATCAAGGATATTGGCCTGTAGTTCTCTTTTTTTGCTGGATCTCTGTCTGGCTTGGGAATCAGTGTGATGCTGGCTTCATAAAATGAGTCCGGGAGTTTTCCTTTGCTTTCTATTTTTTGGAATAGCTTGAGAAGAATTGGGATTAATTCTGTTTTAAATGTCTGGTAGAATTCCCCAGGGAAGCCATCAGGTCCAGGGCTCTTATTTGTTGGGAGATTTTTGATCACTGATTCAATTTCTTCACTCATTATGGGTCTGTTCAGGTTTTCTATTTCTTCCCGTGTGAATTTTGGTAGTGAGTGTGTGTTTAGGAATTTGTCCATTTCTTCTAAGTTGTCCAATTTGTTGGCATATAATTTTTCATAGTATTCCCTGATAATTGCTTGTATTTCTGAGGGGTTGGTTGTAATAAGTCCATTTTCATTCATAATTTTGTCTATTTGGGTGCTCTCTCTTTTCTTTTGGATAAGTCTGGCTAGAGGTTTGTCAATTTTGTTTACTTTTTCAAAAAACCAACTCTTGGTTTCATTGATCTGTTCAATTGTTTCCTTGGTCTCTATGTTGTTTATTTCTGCTCTAATTTTTACTATTTCTCTTCTTCTACTGGGTTTAGGGCGTTCTTGTTGCTCTGCCTCTAGTTCCTTTAGGTGAGCTGTTAGATTTTGGACTTGCGCTTTTTCTAATCTCTTGAAATAGGCCTGGAGAGCAATGTACTTTCCTCTTAGCACTGCCTTTGCCGCATCCCATAGATTTTGAATTGTTGTGTTTTCATTTTCATTTGTTTCCATATATTTTTTAATTTCATCCCTAATTGCCTGATTGGCCCATTCATTCTTTAGAAGGGTGTTCTTTTTTTTTTTTTTAATATTTTTTATTTATTTCTAGGGGAGAGAGAGAGAGAGACAGCGTGAGCAGGGAGGGTCAGAGAGAGAGGGAGTCACAGACTGAAACAGGCTCCAGGCTCTGAGCTGGCAGTCAGCACAGAGCCCGACGCGGGGCTCGAACCCACGAACCGCGAGATCATGACCTGAGCGAAAGTCGGACGCTTAACCGACTAAGCCACCCGGGCGCCCCTAGAAGGGTGTTCTTTAACCTCCATGTTTTTGGAAGTTTTCCAGACTTCTTCCTGTAATTGATTTCAAGGTTCAAAGCATTGTGATCTGACAGTGTGCATGGTATGATCTCTATTCTTTTATATTTATTGAGGGCTGCTTTATGTCCCAGTATGTGATCTATCTTGGAGAATGTGCCATGCGCACTTGAGAAGAAAGTAAATTCCCTGGCCTCAGGATGTAAAGTTCTAAATATATCCGTCAGGTCCATCTGGTCCAATGTATCTTTCAAGTCCATTATTTCTTTAGCGATTTTCTGTCTGGTTGACCTATCCATTGCTGTAAGCGGAGTATTAAAGTTCCCTGCTATTAGCACATTCTTATCTATAAGCTTGTTTCTGTTTGTGATTAATTGTTTTAGATATTTAGGTGCTCCCATATTCGGTGCGTAGACATTTATGATTGTTAGTTCTTCCTGATGGATGGACCCTGTAATTATTATGTAGTGCCCTTCTTCATCTCTTGTGATTGTCTTTAATTTAAAGTCCAGTTTGTCTGATATAAGTATCGCTACTCCGGCTTTCTTTTGATTTCCTGTAGCATGATATATATTTCTCCATCCCCTTACTTTTAATCTGAAGGTATCTTCCCGTCTAAAATGAGTTTCTTGTAGACAGCATATAGATGGATTTTGTTTTTTAATCCATTCTGCTACCCTATGTCTTTTGATTGGAGCATTCAGCCCATTTACATTCAGTGTTATTATTGAAATATGTGGGTTTAGAGTCTTTGTATCTTTTGTAGGGTTCATGTTTGTGGTGGTGTCTCTCGAATCTTTGTTCCTTGCAACCTTTCCTTCAGAGCATCCCCCTCAGGATTTCTTGTAGGGCTGGCTTCGTGGTGACAAATTCTTTCAATTTCTGTTTATTTCAAAAGGTTTTTATCTCTCCTTCTATTTTGAATGACAGGCTTGCTGGATAGAGGATTCTTGGCTGCATGTTTTTACTGTTCATCACATTGAAGATCTCCTGCCATTCCTTTCTGGCCTGCCACGTTTCAGTAGATAGGTCTGTCACCACTCTGATAGGTTTCCCTTTGTATGTGAGGGCCCTTTTCTTCCTAGCTGCTTTCAAAATTCTCTCTTTGTCCTTGTATTTTGCCATTTTTACGATGATATGTCGTGCAGAAGATCGATTCAAGTTACGTCTGAGGGGAGTCCTCTGAGCCTCTTGTATTTCCACATTGACTTCCTTCCCCAGGTCGGGGAACTTCTCTGCTATAATTTGTTCCAGGACTCCTCCAGCACCTTTCCCTCTCTCTTCCTCTTCTGGGATTCCTATGATACGGATATTGTTGCATTTGACTGTGTCGCTGAGCTCTCGAATTCTTCTTTCCTGTTCCTGGATCAGTTTGTCTCTTTTTTTGTCAGCTTCTTGTTTTTCTAGAATGGTGTCTTCTAAATCACTTATTCTCCTTTCTGCCTCTTCAAGCCGTGCATTGGAGGCCTCTAACTTATTATGGATCTCATTTATCGCATTTTTTAATTCTTCATGCCTATTTTTATTTTCCATTCTGTCTGTAGCCATAGTTTCTTTGATGTCCCCTATGTTTTTTTCAAGCCCTGCTATTAATTTTACCATTATTATTCTAAAATCTTGTTCACTTATGCTGCTGATATCTGTTTTGAGCAGTTCATTAGCTGTCATTTCTTCTTGGAGTTTCTTTGGAGGAGAGCTCTTTCGTTTCATCATTTTAGTTAGCTTTCCGGCTCTTGTTGGTTTTAAAGACCTGTTATGCTCTCTGTTTCTATGAGCACTGCTATATCCAAGAAGACTCTTTGACTTTCCAGGGCCTGTCCTTTCAGAGATTGTTTTTTGAATGGTATCCCTCGGTCACTCTTGTTGGGACCTTAGTTATTTTATTTTCCTATTCGTAGTGATATTTGGGACTCTTCACCTTGTGTACTCTAGCTTGTTTCTTGAGTTAGCCCTGGAAAAGAAAACAGACAGACAAACACACAGGGAGCAGGAGCACACAAACGCACAGGCTGATTCAACTAACATGCAAAGCAAGAGGGAAAACGAAAAAGTTAATAGAAAAGACGGAGGAGGGAGGGCGAATAATAGGGAGCATAAAATACATAAAAGGGTCAAAAAGGGAAAAGAAAAGGAAAAAAGAAGAAAACCGATGGACAAAGAACGGTTTAAAGCATATACCTGGATTTCCCAGCTACAGTTAAATAGCCGTGTGTATGCAGTGCTGGTTGAAGAGCATAGAGAAAAAGAGAGAAGGCAGGGCGAGACGAGGCAGATTTGGAAATAGAATGAACAGGCAGAAGGGATAAGAAGCTTTTTTCAAAGAGGTAAAGGGTAGGATATGGTTGGATAGGTGAGAGAAGGATGCTGGAATTATCCAGAGAAACTATATAGTCTAATTACTCCTGAGAGAAATAGCTGAAAAAGTCGGTAGGTGTAGAATTTACATTTACAGAATGGACTTGTTGTGATTGTTTAAGCAAGTTGGCGACCAGAGTTAATCGGGTCAGTGTTTTGAGGAAAAAAGCGAGAAAAGAGAAAGAAGAAGAAAAAAAGAAAAGAAAGGGAAAAAGAAAAGAAGAAAAAAAAGGGAAAAAAAAAGAAAAGAAAAAGGGAGGAGGGCACCTCTCAGGCAGGGATGGGCGTGGCGTGATCCGATGCCTCACGCGGGGGTTCTGCCATGGCAATTGTGGGGAGGAGTGTCACGGTGCTCCAGTCCCTTCTTGAACCCCGCGGTGCAGCTCGCTTTTTTTTTTTGGCGTGTCAACTCCCCGTTCCGGGGACGCAGCCGAAGTTGGTTGCACTCTTCAACCCAGGCCAGTTCCAATCTCCAAATCCCAGTCCGCGCGCCCCCTGAAGTTGCCTTAGACACAGCGTCCCAGACAACCCCCTCGGGCTCTTCCAGGCTCCCTGCTGAGCTCTGGGGGCGGAGTCAGAATCGCTGCTTCCTTCTCTGGGTCGGGCTGGCGCGCATGCGCGGGGGCTTGCCTGCCGGGTCCGCGTAGCCTGAGCCCGCTGGAGTGAGGAAAACCGGGTCTCTCTATGGCTCATCACCCGAAACACGAGCTCACAGGCAAATTTCCCAGTTTTTAGCTCTTTGCCTTCCCTCTTGAGTTCCAGCCAGCCAGGAGCGCGGACGCCCGGTGTCTGCGCGTCTCTTTCAGGGGTCCCAGCCGCCCTGGAGCTACAATGGCGGCAGGCGCGCCGCGCCGCTCTGAAATCCAACCTCCAGGAGCGGCACAAAGAAGCAGTTTGTGTGCTCAGCCTCCCCAGGACCAGTTGGCGCGAGGGGACCTGGTGTGCAGGTATTTGGCAAGTACGGTCTTTCTATGCACCGAGCGGAGGTTTTTCTGTTTTGGACTCTCTCCTTTTCCCCCTCTCACTCCCCGTAGAGGGTAGAGGGGGATCGCCTCCCACCCTGGAGTCTCCGATCCCGGCCCGATTTTACCTTCCCCGGTTCGCACTCACGTTAGAAGGCTTTCTCAGTGGATTCTGCGTCCTTTTTCTCCCAGTCTCTCAGGTTTTGTAAGGTTTCCAATGGCTTCAGATCTTTTCTGTGTGATGTATGGGCGCGATTGCAAGTACGGAGCTCCTTACTTCTCCGCCATCTTGCCCCCTTCTCCTATTCTTTTCATCTTAAAACTAGCAGGAGATTCCCATAGGAAGTGGAAAGCTGTGTTTTAACTGGACTGAACATTTAAAAAAAGATTAGTATTGAATAACAGAGGAAGGTCAAGCAACACAGGGCTTCATTAGTGGGCTCATTGTGATCAATGATAATAAGGACAGAGCCTCCTCAGTGTGAGGCTGGCTTCCTCATGGTGACAAGATGGCTGCAGCCAGATCCTGGTGTAACATCCAGAATCCTCTTCTGGGATGTCTCTTCTTAGGAGTTGGAAAAATCTTTTCCAGACACTCTGCCTAACCATTTGTATCAATCAGCTATTACCACAATGATGCTGAGTAACAAAATATCCCCAAACATTGCTGTATATCAAAAGTATTTGTGTCCTCACAGGCTGGCTGACTGTGGTTTGGCTGTAGTAAGCCGGGGAGATCAAGCCTCAGTCTGCAGACCCTGCTGCAAAGCACTCTAGGCTATGGGATGGTGTCCCTTCTGCTTCACAGGTGTGTGTTTGGGGGTGTGGTGGAAGGACAGAAACTAGTGAGGACAGCTCTTGTGATGGTGGATCAGGTGAGAGCAGGAGCTGAGTCCTATTTTGCAGGCACATTTAAATCCTTTGACTTACCTTCTACTGACTTGCTCCTGGCCAAAGAGAAAATGGGATGGAGAAGTAAGCTCTACTCCCCGAGGAGTTGGGTAGTGAATATTTACTGAACAAACATCTATACCATTACACTTCTTCCTCCCAAAGTTGATTTTGTCTCCTGTGACCTAAGCCAGAATTTCTAATTCCTAGGCTGATCACTACAAAAGGGGAATGAATATTACCAGTAATTTCTAATTACTAAACTGATAGCTGCAAAGGGGAATGAATGTTACCAGTAATGCTTACACTAACACCAGGTGTCAGGTCTGTTGATGTCAGTCCTGAACTATTTTCCTGGGAGGCAGCTGTTGTATATTTGACACAAATGTCTGCATTACCCTGAAATCTGGCAATGACTTAATGAGGTGGCTGCTCTTATTACTCTAATTTTATATATAAGGGCATTGAGGCTCCACAAAAGAAAAGTATTTAAGGTTATAAAACTATTTAGGGGTAGAACGGGATTCAAACACAGGTGCATCTTGACTCCACAATTATTCTCTTAACCATGGTGTGATTTTGTTAGGTTTATAAATAGTGTAGTGAGAGTAGTGTAGAGGTAGAAGAAATGTTCTTATTTAGGTACTGAAAATCATAAAGCTTAGTGCTATTATATCCTTCTTTCACAACATGGGTATACAGTAGAGGACTTTAAGTGAAAAAAAAAAAACAATGTCAAAACTATTTTTATGGAGTGGTTAATTGTTTTATGGGGCAAGCTCATAAAAATCACAGACCACAAAACATAATTACAAAATGCACTTGACATCAATTATAGGAGTATTGATTTCATTAACTCACATCTTGTCCAGGAGCTATAAATTATGGGAAATAGGGAATGTGTGTATATCTCCTTTCGGAATGGCCAATCCCATACCACTCACCGCGGCATCAGTTATGGGGCTGGTGTTGAACATGCAATACACCTCATTGCATGTCACTCCCTTTATGACTCAGACACGTTTTTTTTCCCTCAGAACTCATTCTCGAAAGGACATATACCTCTTGAGCCATCTTTGCTTTTGTCTTTATAGGTCCTGTATTTCTGAGAACTTCGTGGTTCTCAGAGTGTCCGTCAGGAATCCATGGGGGTTGCCAGAGTTTAAAAAAAACAAGCTGCATTCCTAGTAATATGGAGATTGTATTTACCTGTTGTGTGCTTAGTCTCTTATGAGCATACGGTGGAGTTTTTTAAGGGTTACACAGGTGTGAGGTCACAACAGATTAGAGGCAGAAGCAGATATGAGAATCCAGCTGTCTTCTATGAAGCCAGACCTTATCAAGAATATGTGAAGAAGAATATGTCTTCTCATTTTTTCGGAGAAAATATAGTTAATTTTAGTAAATACATCTTATTTATGTTAATATGTGACAGGTTTATTTTTAAAAGAGTTTATAAATATTTTAAAATTTTGTTTCCGTGGACAATAAGATAAATATCGATAGGTGTTAACATATACCCCCACAAGGAAAGCTCTTTGAGTCCTCCAGTAAGTGTAAAGAGATTGAGACTAAAAGTTTGAGAACTATTGCTGCACCCGTATTTCTCATCTTTGAGAAGTTAGGAAGCCAGGAGGCAACTTTGCAATCCTCCTTGCACATTTAACTGAGATCACAAGATGTAAAATTCATAGACTAATATGTCTTCCTGCTTTATCGTATATTTTGCTCTTACGTCACTCTTAAATGATTTCATTACTTATTTTCCATAGTGCTCTTTTTAAAAATGTTTAATCCTAAGATTCAGACAGGTTATTGTAGGCTGTTGGAAACGAAACAGTTGGTACAGAGGAGAGGTTGGTCTCTGAGAATGTAGTATGGGAGTGCACTCTTGCAGATTTTCATGTAAATGTGCCCTCAGTTTCAGATGCTGCTTCTTAGAGACTGCAGATAGGATCTTCCTGGGTATGGTGGAAATCATTGTCACCATCTAAATGGATGGTACTTTTGTTCTGGAGTCTATTCACTTTCTATTCTCTAAATTATGCATATCCTTTTACGGCACAGCTCCTCTCTCCCTCCCTCCCTTCCTCCCTCCCTCTCCATTTCTCCTTCCCCAGCCCAACAGAGATTTCTCCTCTTTCCTTTCTTCTACTTTGCATTTATGTTCTCTCTGACCTATTCTTAAAACATATTTTCTAATGCATTTCTTGAGTTCAGAATAAAAGGCTAGTACTTTCAGCATTACTTCATCTTCATTATTAGCCTCTTATAACTCTCTCTGATTTAAGGTTATTGTAGAATACTTGAGATTTCAGCTAATGTACATTACATTGGCACTGTAATCAGTGTGCATTTCAAGGGCTTCAGTCAACAATAGTACCCAAAGCCTTGAATTCAAAAATGTGTAATTATTTTTGCAAATTGAGAGTGGGATAAGATTGGTCTAAAGCATACGAGAGGGCATACCCTTCAACTGTAGCATTGTTTGTGATGCACAGATGACTGATATTAGGCATTCTTTAATAATTATCAGAGTTATGATAAATGCACTAGTATTTTCTTTTTTGATTAAACTTGGGAATAATTTCTCCCTCTCCCCTGGTTGAAATCAATTGTAAACCTTCAAAGGGGGAAGTAAAACTAGAGTAATGTTTGACCATTGTGACATTAACTCCAGTGAAGGGTAGTCCTTGGGGAAAGTTTTCTGATCTTTGGTAAGGGGATGGTAAGAGGATGGGGGCTAGATTGAGTTAAATTCAGAGGGGCTGAGGATGAGGCAGAACAGAGGTAGCTTGAGGGTACTTTACAATAATATACATGAGTTTGTTTTCCGGATGATGAGGGTCTCTCATTTATCTAAACCTGTCCTGATGGTATATAGATGATATGAATACTGATGTTTTGACCACAAAACTCAATGACATGAACCAAGCATTCTGAATTCATCACAGCAGAGGCTGCTCACAAAGAGGTCTTTGTTTCCATTATCCATGTAACAAGTCACATTGTGATGAAAACAGAGGAGAGGGGGAGGGAGGGAGAGTGTCCTCTCACAGATAACAGAATAACTGCATTATTGTAAGTTTGCTAACTATGGTTATTAAGTATATCTTAGAAATGACTCATTGACTTACAAAAAGCTATCAGAGAAGAGCTTTAACTCAGAGTATACTTAGGGTATGGAAGGAAATGCCAAAAATTTGAGTCTGGTTTTTAAGATCCTTTATCTCCAATGTTCTAATCAATAATCTCATGCTACCACTGTGTACATTCCCTTCTGTGACTTGCTTTGTGTCTTTCTGTGTGAACGGACTTAGTCTTCTTCTCTTTCTCCCCATTAATGTAGAGTAGAATAGTGGCTAAGACCTCACGTTCCAGAGTCAGGTTATCTCCGGGGTTGAGTCCACTTGCTAGACACTTCTTAGTCATGTGGCCTTGCTGCATGACCTCTAAGACCAAGCTCATCACTAATAATGGAAAATAAAGGGACAGACTTCATGGACGTTTTATCAGGATCAAATGACATTATGCACATACGTATTTAGCACCATGCCTGGCATGGTCTAGGCCAAAGGGCACCCAATACCTGAAAAACAACGTTTCTCTTTTAAGAACTTAATTGAATTCCAATTTCTTTAGGAACTTCCAGATACCCCAGGTTGGAAAACATTTTCTATCGGCAATTCTCATAAGACACTTCTTGTTTTCTCACAGTTTTGCTTGGGTCAGATGATTTGTGTGCCTGCCTACCTTGTACATTGGAGGGTGGGCCTTGAAGGCCGAATCTCTTTAACTCACTGGAAGATTTTCCCATGACACTCAGCACCGTGCCTTGCCCGTGGGGATGAGCCAAATCGCACGCTCCATGTTGTTTGTCAGCCTTGCCATGTGCATAAAGTGCAATTTCTCCCCTTAAGAAACTTACCAGCTCTTTGGGGAGATAAAGCTAAAACACTTCTAAGCCTTTAATTCAGAGACATGCATTTTCTTATTTTTTTTAACTAATTTTTTTTTAAGAGAGCACACAAGAGAGGGAGAGGGGTGGAGGGAGGGAGGAAGGGAGGGTGGAAGGGAGAGAGAGGGAGAGAGAGAATGAATGAATGAATGAATGAATGAGAATCTTAAGCAGGCTCCATGCTCAGCACAGAGTCTGACACGGAGTAAATCCCATGACTGTGGGATCATGACCTAAGCAAAAATCAAGAGTCAAATGCTCAATCCACTGAGCCACCCAGTGCCCCAGAGACCTACAATTTAATCCTAAAATATGACCAACTGCATTTTCAATGGAAAGCCTAAGGTGTTAAGCAAAACCCCCTAACTTTGAAAGACTTGAACTTCAAAGTCTTCTTACTCTCCAGTAGCCAGCATCGAATATTTCTGCTCCTTTCTCCTAGCCTGAAAACTACTGCTTTCTGCTGGATTTCTTTCAGTCTTCCTTGAGCAATTATAGTATAAACCTCAGCCAAAGATTTGACACAGATTATAGATCAGATTTGGGGGGGTCCTTTCTTTAGCTCCTTCATTTCTGGATTTCCTTTGTTATTATTCACCCCCTCTGGAGTGAACTTTGTCCCTAGGTGCTTCATGCCAACAAGGCATTAGTTCTGCTTGAATTTTAGCTGACCAGCAACCCTTGGACTGGGGATTTCAATGCACTCTGGATACGTGATCTTATCCAGTCCACTTTTCTATTTTTCAAGTGTTCACTACTTTCCAATATGCATGCTTTTAGTTATTCTCCAGGGCCTTCAAATAGTTTTGTATTTCTTTTATTTCTCTCTCTCTCTCTCTCTTTTTAAGGGAGAGAAAGTGCAAGTGGGGGAGAGGGGCAGAGGAAGTGAGAGAGAGAGAATACTAAGCAGGCTCCACACTCAGCATGGAGCCCAGTGGAGGGCTTGATCCCACAACCCTGGGATCATGATCTGAGCTGAAATCAAGAGTTGGGCCTTCAACTGGCTGAGTCACTCAGGCCTAGTTTTTAATTTTTAAAATTTTGTCCATGGATTATAATTCTTCGCTATGGAAGGTTTATTCTGACGCCAGCTACTTCTCCCTGACTGAAGCTGCCACGTCTCTGTGTTTCCCAGTAAGAGTCCTGACTAGAGATGAGCTTTGTGTGGAGAAAAATTGGCTTGGTTATGGTGGGCTAGTGCATATGAGGCCTTAAAGGCCAGGCAATGGATATTTTACATGATGGAGTAGACGATAGGGAAAGGGTCATGTCTGAATTATAGATAGCTTTTGTTTTTAAATATTAGAATGATGCTGACATTTATTATAATTCATGGAGAGACTTGACATGTATTCAAATGAATTGGTATGGTATTTCCATCATTTACATGAAGCAAATGTCAGAACAGAAGACCCTCAATTTATCCTTGTAATTATAAGTCCTTCCCTCCCCCTTTTCTCCCTGTTGTCTTTCTCTCTCCCTTCCCCCGCTTTCTTCTTCTTCCTTGTCTTCTCTCCCGCTCTTTCTCATCCTCTTTATTTTCAAGTTTGTGACTCACACACAAAGAGAATACCAGAGCCATTCAAAATGTGACAAGAATTCAAATTTAGTCTTCAAAACGAGTCCACAATTTTTTTACTTAGTAAAAAACATTTATTTTGTTAACTTTACCATTCCCAGTGCTTAGCAAAATGTCTTGTACTGGTAGAAAGAGGGGAAAAAATAAAATGTTAAAAGCAGGGAAATCATTACATTCTAATGTATCAATTCAAAAAACACCGTGAAGGGTCTACAATTATAATTGGTAATTCTGTGTAACAACTTGGAAGAGTGGTTTTGATCAAAGCATGATAGAAAATTATATGTATACTGTAATGCAGACTGGAAATGTTATGCACATGACAAAGACCGGAAAGGAATATACAAAATCTTAATAGATGTGTGATGATAGGATTAGGAATGTTTATTTTCAAAACAGGGGGAAAAATGACTATTTGAAATTCCTTTTTTGTTAGAGGAACTTCAGTAGGATAATATGGGCTCTATTTGGGGTCCTCCCTTTAAACATCAAGGACTTGGAGTTTAAATATTTCAGAATTAAGCAAGGTTATTCCTTTTAACCTATAATTAAAGAAAAATCTATTAGCCAGGGTCTTCTGGTGACAACCTCATTTCCCTGTGTGGTAGAAAGCTTGTCCCTCTCCCTTGGTTAACACATGGGGCTGCTGTATTAGCTGATTTGGCGATGCTGGGCATGAAGGAGGCAGACGAGCATCATGATAACTGGTGAAGCCTGAATCCTTCTGTGGTTTCAGATGGATAACACGAGATGCCCAGGGCACACAATGAAAAGATGCGAAGAAACCTCAGGCCCGAGCGTGAAGTTGGCATCCGCTAGCTGATGTATTCCCCCAATCCTGGTGGTGTTCCTCTGCACTCTTGTGCCTGCGATGGGGTGCTGGCTGGCAGAGGAGATCAGAAGACTGGTAAGCTGTCCTGAGGGCTGCCTGTGGCGTCTCTAACTTCTGGTAAAAAAATGTTGGCGTTGGTGGAGGGCATGTGGCATTGTAATGCTCATAACGAGGGTTCTCATACCATTTATCATCCAAATTAGGATAATGGCAGGGATGGTATTAGTTGTGACAGCACGCTCAAACTGGGATATACCAGGAAAACTGAAGTGTACGGTGGGTCCACCTGTGACCCATGTGGTTTTTTGGTTGCATTCGGACAACATCTTCCAACGTGGTTTCCGTCTTCCTGTGACATAAGGTCACAGGCCATCACCCAAACCATCACTGTAAGGAATCAAATGGCACTTCCTTGCTCTGGCTTTCCTCTGAATCACCGAGGGTTTTGAACTGGGGCTGGAATGATGAACCTGTTTCGTGCAGAATGTAGAAGGGCAAGAGGTGCGAGTTAGGATGCTCAACCAAGAGGTTGTTGTACTGAGTCAGCTATTTTTCTATTTTTGTGTAGGAGATAAAAAGCCCAGTTACCTCCACATCCTCCGGAAACAAGCCGGTATATTGATGATAGTTCCCATGCTCTTCCATTGCCCCACACCCACTAATTTATAAACCTTTGTGCCTCTCAAACAGTACTTTTATTTAATGGCATATATTCATGGAGGACAAATCATTGTTTACTTTTCTAACCATTTAAAACCATTGGTTTCCCAATGTGATGTCCTGGCTCCTGGCAGCTCGAGTAAGTTCTCTGAGTGACCAGAGAGATGGAATTGTGTGGTTTTATTGCTAACAGCCTGACCATGTCGCTGCTTTCACTTCTGGTGTGAAGCGATAATTGACTTTTAAGTGCTAATAAAATGTAGAGTAGGCGTCTGTGTTTTATTCAAGGTGTTCTTTTTATTACATAAATCCTGGTAAATGTTTTCATGGTTGTTTTTGCAGGAAGGTGTTCAGGGCAATCGTTTTTCATGATGATGCAGGCCAATAAATATTGTTCCGGTAAGGAAAGCAGAGCCTACAGACTCTCAAACGGGAGACACCCAAAGGTCTTAATCATTACCGTTGTTTTGTGCGAATCTGTTTGTAACGTATCTTCTGAGGCTCTTGGAACAGTTATGTCCACCATGATATTGAACGAATAAGTATATTAACCAACTCTTTTGTACTTTTGTAACCTTTGTTGGAGGCCCGTGGTATATTCTGACTCTCTTGTTAGCACTTGTGATTGGATTGGAGACTCAATTTTACCAGTAAAATGAAGGAATTGACTATCAACGACCCATCGGGATACTTTATGTTCTAAAATTCTGTCACTTTCTTACTTGATGTGGGGATCATCCAAACAGATGTGACAAGAGAAGCCACTGGCTTGGATGAGCAGCTACAGGAGAATGAGAATGAGGTCTCAATTAGATAAATCATCATATGTCTGTTGTGACCATATTGTTTGACCCAAAATTCAGAGTCCAGAAACTAACAGGTGCAAGTCTTCTTAAGCAATGATGGGAGCAAGCCTTTTCAGAAATCAAAGTTCTCCTGGAAAATCTAGACATATGGTTACTAAAGTATGGAAAGTCTACTCAAATGGGCATTGGAAAAAAATAAGCTGTGGTCCCCAGTCTGTCACATTAACCCCCAGAGCTTCAGAGTTCTCATTTGAAATAGAAGGAATGGAAACAGATGGCTATCACCCTCCTTTACTTTCCCCAAAACACTGATTCTAAACTTTTCTGAAATAATAGAGTTTTATTTAGCTGTTTAAGTCCCCGTGCTGTCCAAGAGAGGTTGTGTTCAGGGTCGGAAATGGCAGCGAGGCAGAGATGACATCTAGATGGAGACACCCTGCCTTTTTTCACCCTTCTTGCCTGAGTTAACTGAGAGGTTGACTCCGTGAAGAAAAACATGATATTATTGATGTGTCATTAGATTCTGGGTTTGGAGCTATGTCCCAGATTTCGTGGATCACCTGCTGTCCTGCTGTCTTGCTAGTCAAGTGCCATACAAGTGCCAAGTTCATTAGAGGAAATTTGAGGGAAAGAAGCATAGATAGAGCATCTCAAATGACCTGTGATTAATATCGAGGGGACCCCAGGGAAGTACAAGTGTCCCCTGAAGTGTCAGTACTCACCTTGTGCTTTTGGTCAAGTTAAGCCCCCCACTTTCCAGGGCACAGAGCTTGTCTATTCCCACTGCCCACCACCTCTACTCTTTGCCAAGCCTCCTTTTGCTCTAAGATCCTTCACTACTTGTATCAAGTTTGTGACTTTTTCCTAATGGGGTGAATGACCCATCATCCGATTACCCACTTGCCTCAAAGGATGGGTGTGGAAATTAGAAAAGGATGGATGTTGAGGCACTTTGTTCTTGCTATTTATGGTCTAGAAAGTTACTTTGAACATGAAATTAGCAAATGCTTAAATGTTCCTAAGGGAAATACAGAGTTGAGGTCTTGTGAGCCTCTGCTTCACATTTGTGTGTGTGTGTGTGTGTGTGTGTGTGTGTGTGTGTGAACTGATCAATTTATTTGTTCTGTCTGGGTTTCTGTTAAAGATGCCTTATTTAGGGGCACCTGGGTGGCTTAGTCAGTTAAGGGTCTGACTTTCACTTAGGTCATGATCTCACAGTTTGTGGGTTCGAGCCCTGGGTCAGACTCTGTGCTGACTGCCAGCTCAGAGCCTGAAGCCTGTTTCAGTCTGTGGCTCCCTCTCTCTCTGACCCTCCCCTGCTCACGCTGTCTCTCTCTCTCTCTCTCCTGGAAATAAATAAGACATTAGAAAAAAAAGATGCCTTATTTAATATATACTGTTTATTTGTTAACATTCAAACTCATGACCAGCAGCACCATAATTCATGCTTAAATGAAGCCTATCTAGTATGTGTGCTTTCTCTGTAAGGCACATCACAGCCTTCTTCCACGTACAAACACTAGAAAGCACTTGAGCAGTCTGCTTGGGGCCATTTTATTTGCTTATTTTTTAAATTGAAGTGTAGTTAACATACAAATATTGTATTTTGGGTGTACAACATAGTGATTGAACATTTAAATATATTACAAAGTGTCACCATGATAAATCTAGCTACCATCTGTCACCATATGAAGTTTTTATGTACTAAGTTATTATATATTATACTGTATCCCTGTGCCTTATTTATTTTATAACTGCAAGTTTGTGGCCATTGATCCCCTTCCCCTATTTTGCCCATCTCCCACCCCCTCTGGCAACCACCAGATTGTCTGTATCTGAGTTTGTTTTTGTTTTGTTTTGTTTAGATGCCATACAGAAGCAAAATCATACTGTATTTGCTTTTCTTTCACCTATTTCACTTAGCACAATACCCTTTAGGTCTCTAGATATTGTTGCAGATAGCAAGATTTTATTCTTTTTTAGTGGCTGAGTAATATTCCATTGTATATACAATGTATGGGGACATACATTCCACATGTTCATTATTCATTCATCTGTGGATGAACAGATTGCTTTCTTATATTGGTTATTGTAAATGCTGCAGTGAACGTAGGAGCACATATATCTTTTTGAATTAGAATTTTCCTTTTCCTTTTTTTTCTTTTTTTAAATATTTATTTTTGAAAGACAGAGACCGAGAGTGAGTTGAGGAGGCTGCGGGCAGAGACAGACACAGAATCTCAAGCAGGCTTCAGTCTCTGAGCCATCAGCACAGAGCCCGATGTAGGGCTCAAACCCATGAACTATGAGATCATGACCTGAGCTGAAGTTGGACACCTAACCAACTGAGCTACCCAGGCACTCCAGTATTTTCCTTTTCTTTGGATAAATACCCAGACATGGACTTGCTGGATAGTATGATAGTTCAAGCTTTAAGTTTTTGAGGACCCTCCATATGGGTTTCCATAGTAGCTGAATCATTTTTCATTCTCACCCACATTGCGTTAGGGTTCCCTTCTCTCTACATCCTTGCCAACTTGTTATTGTCTTTTTGATAAATAGCCTGACAAGTGTGCAACGATACCTCATTGTGGTTTCAGTGCATTTCCCTAATGATTAGTAATTCTCAGTATCTTTTCATGTGTCCACCATCTGCATGTCTTCTTTGGAGACTTGTCTATTCAGGTCCTCTGCTTCTCTCTCTCTCTATCTCTCTCTCTCCCTCTCCCTCTCTCCCTTCCCCTTTCCCTTTCCCTTTTCTGAGAGAGAGCAAGCGAGCATGCACAGGGGAGGGGCAGAGAGAGGGTGAGAGAATCTTAGGTAGGCTCTGCATTGGGTGTGATATGGGGTTCCATCTCACAAACCACAAGATCATGACCTGAGATGAATTAAGAGTCAGACGCTCAAATGACTGAGTCACCCAGGGGCCCCTCTGCTCATTTTTTAATTGCTTTGTGTGTTTGATATTGAGTTGTGTGAGTTCTTTATATATTTTGGATATTAACTCCTTATCAGTTATATCGTTGGCAAATATCTTCTCCCATTTAAAATGTTGCCTTTTTGTTCTGTTGATGGGTTCCTTTGCTATGCAAAAGCTTTTCCATTTTAATCTCATTTGTTTATTTTTGCTTTTGCTGCCCTTGCCTCAGAAGAAGATCTTAAAAAATTACCGCTCACATCAGTGTCCAGTAACTTATGTTTCCTTCTAGGAATTTCATGATTTCTGGTCTTCCATTTAAGTCTTTTATTCATTGTGAGTTAATTCCTGGGTACGGTGTAAGAAGTGGTCCAGGTTCATTCTCTGGCATGTTGCTGCCCAGTTTTCCCAGCACCATTTGTGGAAAAGACTGTCTTTTTTTTTTTTTTTAATGTTTTATTTATTTCTGAGAGAGAGAGAGAGAGGCAGCCTGAGCACGGGAGGGTCAGAGAGAGAGGGAGACACAGAATCCCAAGCAGGTCCCAGGCTCTGAGCAAGCTGTCAGCACAGAGCCCGACGCAGGGCTCGAACCCACAAACTGTGAGATCATGACCTGAGCCGAAGTTGGACGCTTAACCTACTGAGCCACCCAGGAGCCGTGGAAAAGACTGTCTTTTACCTGGGGACCATTTTAAGCAATGAAATCATTAAAAAAAAATCCACAAAATTGTGAAAGAGATTACACCAAATAGACAGTGAAAAGAACACTTGTTTAAAGTATTAGAGCTGAAATAAGAAGGTAGGGTGTCACCCTGTTCTGCCCCAGCTGGAAATGTGTGCATTGGGTGGCTCACATTTTCCTCCACTCTGCATACATCTGTGGAGTGATGACAGGCACCACAAGCATTGGTTTGTTGATCACAAATAAATTTTAGTGAGTAGGTGAATTTGTAAATATGGCATCTGCAAATAAGAAGAACTGACAGTACTAATTAAGGATTTTAGAGACGTTACACCGCAATGTATGCTTAGTTCAGTATTCAGGGTTGCTTTCAGAGGATGAAAACAAACCAACATTCATATCTCCCAAATACCAGACACCATGCTGGGCACTTGCACGTAATAATGCATCTTCGTTTTTTACATCAGTCCTTGCAATGGAGGAAATGGAAAGTCTGATGAAATAAGCTGAATTCACACAACTAATACATGTCCCAGGTGTAAATAAATATCTATGGCTCCAAAGCCCATCCCTTGAGGGATGGGTACTCAGGTTACTATCATTTACTTGGGTATGTTGCGGTTGGGTAGGGGATGGAGGAGAGGGAAGAATAAACCACATTGTCAAGCTACTGAGTCTGGGGACTGCTAGGAGCAAGCAAGTTAAGGAGCATGTGGCTGCTGTGATAAAATGACCAGCACAGGGTGGCTGATTCCTAGCTGAAAACTGGGAGGACCTTGCCTCCGGCACCGCCAAGAAGAGAGGAAAGACCGGCTGGAATCCTGACCTTGGGTAGCCCAAGGAGGGCGTCATGATGGAGTAACTTCTCTGAGCTTTCTCCCTAGTGCTTTCCTATATCTCTCTTGGGGGTGGATTCCAGGTCCTCAGATTCCCACTGGGCATGGAGACCTGGGAAAAGAGCCGTGGTTGTGTTTACCACAGTCTATGTCTCCATGGCAGTGGGTCTTATCCAACAGCTGAATCATAAGGTCACTGAAGTGAGGAGTTGCCCGTCAGGTTTTTGCAGCCTTTGTAATACCCTGGGCGGTGTCAAGCACGCAGTAGAGACCGTACTTAGCGAAGCCAAGGTTGATTGCTTTAGTTTCCTGCTGGAGGTTCTATGACTGTGAAACAGGCGTGATTTGATTAGATCATTGACTTTCAGTAGTGGGGACACGTCGTCTTTTGCCACCTCCCGGCAGCCTGTCTCCTTCAGCATTCCAGTATCTGCTCGGGCATGTTTTTCTCTTTCTGCCTCTCCGCCCCCTTCCGCTTGCCAGGGTTGATTGTGTCTCCCCTAAACATCAAGTCCTTCTGTCAGCTGATACTGTCCTTGAACTGAACAAAACCCTCACAAGCAGGCCAGGATTTGAGTCACTTACCTCTGTCTCCAGAGGAGTTTATCTCCCTTGACAAGGTTTTGTCTGGTTTTAGTGGCACAGTTAGTGACAGCCCATGCGTGTAGCAGCATGTGACCCGGCTCCTTGCCTCAAACTGTGTCGTCGTCAGAACTGTCACATAGTCAGAACAAGTTAATTCCGCGCCAGCAGAAGGGCGGACAGTAATAACACCGGGCCTCTGGACGGGGTGCTGTCACGGCGACTACAGCCACCCAGGGGCTGTCCCCCGCAGGCAAGGGTGCCTGCTGACAGGCGGCCTGTTGTGCCCAGGGAGCCGGATGGGTGCAAGCTTGCCGATTTTCTGTCTGTTCCACGGTGCTCCTCATCCTGCAGGCTGTAATCTGGGAATGACAGTTTCAACAGGGACCATTTTAAGCTTTAAAAACCCTGTCTTTTTTTTTTTTTCTGGCAGAGGCAGAAAACTGCTGTTGACCCTTTCCCTGTTTTAGTTCTTTTTTTTCTTCTTCTTCTTTTTTTTTTTTCCTATCATGGCTAATGAGAGAGATGATTGGGTAGGAGCGTCTTTGTGGGTTTCCCAGGAGACGGTCGCTGATGAGCTGGGGGTCTCATTAAGGTGCATTTTCTCCCTACATTAAGAAATCTTTGGTTTCTGATGCTGGGGGTCACATACGTGTTTCTTGGAGATGAGAGAACTGAGAGTTCCCCCTGTGTTTGAAGAGAGAACAATGGGGCTGGGCCTGGGGTATTTCTCCATGGCAGAAGTTTGGGGATACGGAGGGGAGATGCCGACAGTGGTCCAGAGATCTGGAGTAGGGAGTGTAGAAGTTCATTCAAGAACAAAACACAGACAGACACTCATTTAGCCAGATTGGAAGGGTCCAGATTCCCACTGAAGGCGGAAGTCTTGGTAACTTCTCATATGAGGGATCAGTGATTAAGGGGTTTTTCTTTTTTTCCTTTTCTTGTTCTCCTAGAGAGACAAGAAGACCAAGGAGAAAGACAGAGGACTTTGCTTGCAATTAAATAGTTATAAAAACAAAAGATCATTCTTCCCTAATGGTGTATGTGATACTTGGGGATATGTTATGTACATTAGTATGTTTGAGTCTTTTGAGTGGCTGTGATGTCTCCTGAAGTGATTTTAGGAATTGATTGTAGGGCAGTCTTTTTCAGAAATGAAGAGTTGCCTTATTGAAGATGTGTTGCTAGTTTTACAGACTCAACCCAGTGTCTACATCGATTAGCTCAGGACATGTCTGTGAAAGCCCACAGAAGTCTCTCTGGCTGGTGTAGGGGAACGGGTGTAAAATATGCTATATCCTGTGTTTCTCCTAGTTCTTTTCTAAAAGGGAAGACGCTATAGAGAGATCTATGAAAAACAATTCTCCTTGTAATCCTAAATGATAACCAAAGAGGATGCAAAGGGAGAGGTAGCTAAGGAAGCCAATGTGACTTCCTTAGCTACCTCAGCTATTTTCCTAAAAAAAAAAAAAAAAAAAAGCAAATCTAATCATGTGATGTTACTGTAATATCCCATGAATTTGCATGTGCTGTTCTCACTTTGAAGCCTTTCACACGTTCCTTGTGTGTCAAACTTTATTCAGCTTTAAAATAAATTTTTTTGATGTTAATTTATTTTTGAGAGAGACAAAGTGTGAGAAGAGACAGAGAGAGGGAGACATAGAATCTGAAGCAGGCTCCAGGCCCTGAGCTGTCAGCACAGAGCCCGACGCAGAGCTCCAACCCATGAACCACAAGATCATGACCTGAGGGGAAGTCAGGCACTTAACCAACTGAGCACCCAGGCACCCCCCTCATTTTCTGTTTTTCAAATCCAATTGTCTCCACTCTTCCTGTCACCACTACTAGTCTATATTTCCTGGTTATCATCACCTCAGACTATGGAAGAGCTGAAGTCCTCTCTCTGTCTCTAGAGTTGCTTTTTCCTGTGTAGTCTTGTGTAGACACCAGCATGATACAGATTTCATCATGTCTTGTCAAGATTGCTGCTGGCACTTTGTGTTTTGGCCGTTATCATAGCTATCTGCCCTGTCCCTCTGCAGCCTTTCCAGGCTTGACTCTACCCATCCTCTTCCTCTGAAATCTCCTTCCTTCCCTGGAGGATCCCACCCTACTGAATTCCTTCCAGCCTCAGGCATGTGCAGTTCCCTCTGAGACTTTGCACATGCTGCTTTAACTCACTCACAAAATGTCTTCATCAAGCCTGGCCCCTAGCCCTGGTTAGGCATTGGAAGAGAGAAAGGAGAATAGAAACAGGAAAGTCACAGTCTTTGTAAGGAGAGATGGTGATTAATCAAATAATTATTAAATAATCAAATACACTATAATATTACAACAGGGATAAGGAGAGTATGGTGCAATGAGCATGTGCAACCTTGTCTACCAGATCAGTATCTTCCCTGGTGGCGTGATGATGATGATGATGAGTAGGCATTAACTAGGGGGAGAAGGGGAAGGTAGGCCATTCCTAACATGGGGAACAAGATTTGCAAAGCTCCATTCTGCAAGGAAACCCCATGGTGGTGATGAATTGCAAGGAAGTCTGTGTACCTGGTCCACGCAGGAGTGAGATGGAGAGCCAGGACTGAGTCCAATCGTGCACAGCTTTGGGAAGGAATGTTTGTCTTAGTACAAAAAGGGGTTGAGAGTCACTATAGCATTTTTAGTAGAGGCAGCAGGGTCAGTTCTCTAAATGATCGTGGTGTCTATAGAGTGGACTGGGGGAGAGGCTGAAAGAATGAGATCAGGCACTTGTGGGTGGGCACAGTTATCCAGGCAATTGACGGTCTAGTTGGGATTTGGGTGGTTGCAGAGGATATGGAGACTCGTGAGTTGTTTTGAGGGAGATTTGGCGTGAGTCAATAGGACTTGATGGTGGAGTAGACAGAGGCATGAGAAAGAAGGGCTGGGAAGCCGAGCGGTGGTGGAGACGGTCTCTGGAGAGGGAATCACGGAAGAAGATCAGAGAGCACTCACAACTTTGGCGTTGGACAGGGTTTGAGGTTCTGTGCAGGTTGGGAGATCATGTGGGTAGGAAAGGGCACTGTTCTACCACACAGCGGCTGGGGACCTACATTGCTAAGACCCCTTGCAGAAGTCATAACTGAAACTGGACACTGATGCAATTAATTTGGAAGAGAACACACGGTATGGGGGCTCAGGATCAAGCCTTCAGGAAAGTCAAGATGTGATGAAGAAGGAGAGGATGAGATTATAAAACACGGAAAGTCAGTTTGAGAAGACTAGTAGTGTGTTGTGATGTCACAGAAGCTAACAGAAGTCAGGGTTTTAAGAAAGAGGGAGGGCCAAATACACACAAGGGGCCAAGGGACATGTAGACCAAAAATATCTCTTGGATTTTTGCTATGAATTCGGGGAGAACTTGAGGTCATGGTTGGAGGGAGAGGAGACAGTAACAGCTGTGCCTTCTGCCTAAAATATTGTTTCCTTCTCTCTTTGCTTGGCTGATTCCCCATTCAATCCTTGGGATCTCTACTGAAAGTTCTCTTCTTCCGGGAAGCCCTCCATGATGACTCTTTCCATTTTATCTTTCTATAAGACCAGCTGGAGGCTTTTAAAATGTGCTTCCAGAACATTAAACTTGTCCATATTAGTTTATGTCATTATACTTCATATTATTGCCTGGCTTATTGCTCTTTTTTCCTGCTAGATTGTCCAGTCTGAGAGAGCTTCATAATCACATAAACTAACATCGTAGTTATAAACATGTTTATTTAAAAATTTTCTTAATTTGTATTACTTATTTTTGAGAGAGAGAGAGAAGGAAGTGGGGGAGGGGAAGAGAGGGAGACACAGAATCCAAAGCAGGCTCCAGGTTCCCATCTGTCAGCACAGAGCCCAGCACAGGGCTTCAACTCATTGACCATGACATCATGATCTGAGTCAACTTAGGGGGCTTAACCAACTGAGCCTCCCAGGTACCCTAACCAGGTTCATTTTACAAGCCTATTGCTTAGCAAAGTGCCACACTCTGAGGGGGTGCTTAGGAAATCAGATTGATTAACTGCATACATTAAATCCTGTTACTTTTTCAAATTAGTTAAAAAGCCCGGGCTGGTGAGTTTTACGGAGTTATTTCTCAGGTTATAAGAACAAAGTGTAAGCAGATGACTTGTGACTATTTGGACAAGCAACTGATTACTTCCTAGAGCCAGTTTGGGCCCTAGAGAGCTGGTCATTTCAAGCTACTTGAAGACAACCTCTTTGAATAGAGGATAGGAAGCTTTTAGATCATGGGAATGTCATGGGCATAACTTCTCTGAAGTTTAGCAGTCACTATGACATCCCTCTAGACCAGATAGTTAGGCAGATTGCAAGCTGGCCCAGACCACTTGGTTCAGTGCCGCAGTTTGGGAAAAGGCATTGTGGTGTGCTCTTGGCTCTGAGATTTGAACTAAGATAGATAGTCTGTAACTTTTGATCTGCTAGCCCTGGAGTCTGCTTTATTTTTCTTTTTTTCTTTTTTTTCCTTTTGAAGTTTATTTATTTATTTCAAAAAAGTGTGTGTGACTGAGTGTGGGGAGGAGCAGAGAGAGAGGGAGACAGAGAATCTCAAGCAGGTTTTGTACGATCAGACAGAGCCCAGTGCGGGGCTCGGTCTCATAAACCATGAGATCATGACCTGAGCCAAAGCCAAGACTGGAGGCTTAACCAGTCGAGCCACCTGGGTGCCCCTGGAGTCTCTGTCTTAGAATTTAAAGTTCTTGAATCTTACAATAGTAAGTGCAAACACTGTAATAGATGAGAAGTGTGGCCTCATTTTACATTTCTGTATATCTCTTTCATATCGGCTCCTGCATTCAATCTGTTATAATATGTTATTCTTATTGAAATATATGAAGAGTAGGCCTCACACAGATTTGTAGTTGGAAAGAAAGGAGAAACATTTTAATGGAATTTCAGGTAATTGTGGATATTATTTTTGGATTCTATACCAAAACTTGAAAAATGGTTAAAGTCTTTAAAGATATGTGGAATCTGAAATCATATTAATAAGATTTTCTCACTCAGTTACATTAAAATTGATTAGTCTGACTTCTGTTTTGAGGAAATCTTTTTTAATTAAAAATTTTTTTCATTTTATTTTAGAGAGCATATGAAGGGGAGGGAGTGGCAGAGGGAGAGAGAGAGAGGATCTTAAGCTGGCTCCATGCTCAGTGCAGAGCCCATCTTGGCGCTCAAAATCATGACTGAGCTGAAATCAAGAGGCTGATGCTCAACTGACTGAGCCATTCAGACTCCCCACAAAATCTTTCTCCCATGCTTGATTTTGGAATATTTGTTCATTTGGCTTACTGAGTTAAGAGATCTCCTAGATATTGACACAGTTTAGTGTATTAAAAAATCACCTTTATTAATATCCTCACTGATATTATCAGAAATATCTAAGAATTGGAAGCTGTTAAGCTTACAGTGGTGCATACAAGTTTTTTGAAATTCTAATTTTCACTTGAAGGCTCACATTGTTTCATTGGCAGTAAATACTGTCATTTGTTTTTACCTGAAGTGACAGGCCTCCTTCCTTCATTTAAAAAAAAAAATTTTTTTTTTAATGTTTGTTTATTTTTGAGAAGGGGGGAGGCAGGGAGAGAGGGAGACACAGGATCTGAAGCAGGCTTCAGGCTCTGAGCTGTCAGCACAGAGTCTGACACGGGGCTGGACCCACAAACCATGAGATCACGACCTGAGCCAAAGTTGGAGCTTAATTGACTGAGCCACCCCGGCTCCCCTTCTTCATTCATTTTCAAGAGAATGTTTGCCAGTAGCCAAGTTTGAATACCCATTATATGACTGTCAACCATCCTTTCAAGTAAAAATGCTGTTTTATGAAAAATGTGGCTGGTGATATTGACACGGTTGCACATAGACTTTTGTTTGAAACAAGCATATACTTGGGCACGGCAGCAGAAGTACTGTACCCTTCCCATTTCGTCACACAGAATATTAAAAAGATGTGTACTCAAGAGTTGAGATTTAGTAAAAATAGTAATTTTTACTATTTAATCAAGGGTTAAGTAAACTTACTCTACATATCTCACATTCTCCCCACCCCACCTTTTAATGTGAGCGCATACATTGATTTATGCCAGAATGTCAGCCATTTTACTACCATTGATTTTGTACCATCAGTACAAATGTCAACATAATAAAACAAGGCAAATAACATTTTAGTATTATTATAAAAATGTTCATGACTCTGTTAGTCCCCCTGAAAGGGTCTCAGGGACCCCTAGATGTCTGTAGACTATACTCTGAGAACTTCTTGACTAACTGTTGAATAGTCCCTACCTGTTGCACTGTCTTGCTCACCAATTAGTGATGCCTCATGGGAAGGGAAATGGTAAAGGAGCCAACTTGTGCAGATACAACATCATCCTGTATCACTGATGATGTAGCTAAAATATACCAATCAAATGAGCAACCAAGCAACTGAGTCAGTCCTATCTCTGTCTCTTCTGTTTTCTCACACCTCACTGGTATTTGCTAATCAACCCAAAGTTGGGTTCTGGCAGAGATTGCTAGATGTCCCCCAAGTCTGTTGTTTCTTTTTCCTAGACAGCTTCCTTTGATTAGGTGAGATGATTGGACTGGGTTCCCACAATAATAGTAGTGGAAGGGGTGTGTGTTCCTTCCAGGATTGTCCCATTAAAATCCTTCAAGCATGCTACTCCATGATTTTTCCCTCCCACTGGCTGGACGTGGATCAGGGTAGAGGCCAATGAGGTGATAGAAGGAACTTGGGAAAGACCACGTGCAGTGAATACTGCCTTCTGAAAATGCCTCAACCACCCATCTAGGACTATTAAGTGAGCAAGAAGGAAATTTCTGTTGTCTCGAACATGGTATATTTAGATCTGTTTGTTCTAGCCATTAGCCTACCTTTAACCTTGGCTTGAATAATAACCTTTTAATTAGAATTCACGGTGACTCATATTCCTCGATGATATGTAAATTGAAACTGCACTAAAAGGTAATGTCATTCATGACTTCTTTTCATAGAGCTAGTCTGGAAAAGGGCATATCTTCCTAAACTTATGGAAGTTCTGTTTTTATGTTCTCAGCAAAGGATCTATTTCCAAATTAGTGGGTGATACAAGGTACAATGAAGAACAAATATTTGTTCCTTAGTTATTTGGGGGATTATAATACTGCATTGTTACTTCACATATGTTCCAACCCTAAAATGCATAGCCTTGGATACCCATGGGTGGGAGGCAGGGAATTAAGCAGGAAATTGGAAATCTATTCCATGAAAGATACAATGAGAAAAGTAATTGAAGATAAAGTATTATAAATAGAATGGTTCAGGAGCTTGAGAACTGCTTTCAAAAAATTGATATACTTTTTCAAGGGTAAGTAATTGAGTAGATTCCAAATCTAAAACCCTTGGGGAATTGGTACTTTTTTCCTAATTACTGATCCTTTCTCTTTGGTTTGTGAATATGAAGCTAATTCTCCCCTAGTGTCAGTTCAGTAGTGATGCAATTACAAAAATAGTGGAGGGAATCCAGGATGTTATTAAACTTTTTTCACTTGGTTTTTATTTGTATTAAACACAAGTCCACATTTTAAGCAAATAATTGGGCTCTTTTCATAAACATTATTGTATATTGGGTGCTCCATGATCTATGTCTCATTCAATGATGTTGCTTCCATTGATTCTACAATTATCAATTCCCATCTTGGCAGTCTGTGGTGATCAATTTTATGATCATTTCATTATTTTAAAAAATAACATCTAAATTGAGTTGCCGGTAAGTTTATTAAAAAATAATTCTAAGTACTTTATACGTTAATTTGATAAAAATTTACTGAGCATGCACCATGTGCTAGGCACTGAAGACACAAAAATATATAAGCAGCTCATGTTTTCGAGGAGCTCACAGTCCCCTGGGGAACTGACATACTGTAACGGTCTACCAGACTAAGTTATGGAGCAGTAACAATGCTCTCCAAATCTCAGTGTTTTAATGCAACCAACATTTATTTCATGTTCATCCTTCACATCTGATAAAGTAAGCAGGGGGAAGAAGAAATGGAGAGGATGTGATCACTGGTTGGCCTGTGATCTGGATCCCAGGCAAGCAGAGGCTCCTACTCCCTCCCATGTCCATGTGATGTACTTTCTACCTACCGTTCCCACACCAGCAGGTATTTCAACAATGTGGCCTTGAGAACGTAAGGTGGCATTGAGACCACTTGGGTAGTGTACATGACTGGATCCAGTTGAGGACTCTCAACTCTGAGGACTCTGCTGGACTAGTGCAGAGATCCACTTGTCTTGTGGTCACCTGTGACCAGCTGCGTGTGTAACATACACTTGTCAAAAGTGCCACCCACAGTCGGAGTCACTGGCCTCTTTCTTCGCTCTTTCCTTGCCCTTCGTGCACAGGCGGCCAGTTTCGCATTTCCTCTGGCGAAGCTCCCAAGGATGTGAACCAACAGGCTCCCAGGCTCAGGGACTTCGTCTTCTTGTGTCACCTCCCCGGGGTCTCTCTAATGGGGGAAAGGACCCCGGTCACTTGCACACTGATTTTTAAAGATTCTGCCCCAGGTGATAGCTGGGAGCTGTGTTTTCCTCATATTTTATTGGCTGAAGCAAGGCAAATGGCTATTCCTACAGGAGAGTGAAAGTCCAGTCTTGGGGCGCCTGGGTGGCTTAGTCGATTAAGCGTCCGACTTTCGCTTAGGTCATGATCTCGCGGTTTGTGGGTTCGAGCCCTGCTTCGGGCTCTGTGCTGACTGCCAGCTCAGAGCCTGGAGCCTGTTTCAGTCTGTGACTCCCTCTCTCTCTGACCCTCCCCTGCTCACTCTGTCTCTCTCTCTCTCCTAGAAATAAATAAAACATTAAAAAAAAAAAAAGTCCAGTCTTAAAATGTGCCCTAAAAGGAAGGAGCAGTACAATGTGTGTGGCAGCCATTTAACAACCACATGTATGAATGGACAGTTACAGTGCAGAAGACTAGACAGTCACGGCACCCGGAGATCTGATACAACAGTAAGTGTTGTGAGCGTTTGCATAGGATACTGATCAACACTGAGGTGGACTGAACTTCAGATTAGAGGAATGGGGCTGAGTAAGCAGCTACATAAAAATCTCTTTCCTAGGGGCACCTGGGTGGTTCAGTCAGTTACGTGTCCGACTTCTGCTCATGTCATGATGTCACTGCTCGTGAGTGTGAGTCCCACGTTGGGCTCTGGGCTGACAGCTCGCCACTCAGAGCCTGGAGCCTGCTTCCGATTCTGTCTTCCTCTCTGCCTCTCCCCTGCTTCTGCTCTGTCTCCCAAATATAAATAAACATTTTTTAAAAAAAAATCTCTCCCCTGAACAAGCTTCCTCGAATCCCTGGACTCACTCAGGTTTTCCCTGAACCTCCCTCTCTTTGCCACCTTCTCTCCTCCTCCTCCATAAACATACTTTTGTTTTAGTGTCTGTCTCTCCCTCCAGATTATCATCGCCATCAGGGTGGAGACTGTGTCCCTTTTCACAGCTTTGTCTGAGAAATGTCTGTTGGACGACGCATGGCCTGACGCACAGAGGGCACGCAAGGACTGTTTGTTGAATGAAGTATCAGAGGAGCTGATGTTTGGATAGCCAAGGTGAAGCTGGCCCGAGAGTGAAGGACTGAGGGCATCATAGACTGAGGGGCGTCCTGCAAGGAAGCACAGACACCTCAGCGGCAAGGCCTTTCTGAGGGGAAGGACAAAGGTCGTGGCTAGCTCGCTCCCTCCAAGAGGCGTTCTCCCTCATGCATATAGCCTAATTGCCATTTTAAGAGAAAGCAAGTCAGTGTTCCATTTCTAAAGCACTCTGGGGTGTCTAACCCCCCATTTTTCTCGTCTCTCTGCTTTGATGAGCTGAGACCACCAGCTGGGTGAGGCTTCTATACTGTGGATAAATGTCCACAATGGGTGTTATCCAGGCCACCGACCTCATTTTTGCTTGTGATTCAAGCCCAAACTTTAACCTTTCTCCAGAGGAGTAGATAATGCATTAACACCTCTAACCACTGTACCGGCTCCCAGGGCACGGAGGTGTCTGTTGTCTCCCAGGCCTAAGCATATCCGCCATTTGCTTCTGATCATCACAGCCTGGGAAATTATTTCAGACACCAGGGAGGAGCTGTGTAGAGAGTGAAGAAGGGTTTCTCCTAGAAATGAAACTGTTTTCTCTGGGCACCGCTGGCTTAGAGATGTCGTTCATTAAAGTCACTGGGCAATTTGATCTGGATTCCAGAGGTGTGGATGCCTCCCCTTATTTCCAAATACGTTTTCGGCAGCCCACCCAATTCTCACCCGGTTGCTGATGAGCAGTCTCCCAGGGAAACTTTGCTGGGGATGAGCAGCAGCGTTTTTCCAGGGTGGGAGCTGCTGATTCTTGGTCTGATGATTTATTTATTTTAATTTTTTAAAGCTTTAATTTATTTAATTTGAGAGAGAATGAGTGTGTGGGTGTGCACAAGCGGAGGAGGGGTAGAGAGAGAATCCCAAGTAGGCTCTGCATTGTCAGTGCAAAGCCTGATGAGGGGCTCGAACCCATGAACTGTGAGATCATGACCTGAGCCGAAGTTGGACACTTAACCGACTGAGCCATCCAGGCGCCCCGGTCAGATCTTATAAATGGAGGCTTAGTGTTCCTGGGAAGAAAACTGGCAGACATTCACTTATATCAGGACTGAGCTGGTCAAACAGAAGCAGATGGCAGGCCTGTGTCAGCCCCTTGAGCACCTGCCCTGGCTAACTCACTGTGACAGCTCAGAGCAGTGGGGTGGCGATGCCACTGAGTATTTCCTATGACAAGAGCATGAAGTGATTTAAAACAAACAAAAACAAAAAAACCCAACAAGTTATGGTGATTAAGTTAAATGGCTTCTTGCATATGTATTTTCTTTATTGCTGCACACTTACTTTCTCAATTAAAAGAGAAATAACTATTCGGGACCCTTCCTATCTGCCCACCTGGGTTACAAATAGCTATATCTGCACTGGTTGCTCCTAGTCTCGAGTAGCTATTTAATTAAGTTCACTTCCTCAGGTGTACAAGTCCCATTCAAATACCCCATGGCCATGTGTGACTAGGAGCTGCCATATTAAACATTTCCATCATTCCGAATGTTCTCTCGGGCAGCACTGGCTTTGAGCACGGTTCTCCAAAATGGGATGAGAATAACCCAAGGGTTTGTAGGGTTTCCAGCTCTGGTGGGAGAAGAAAATGTCAGACCTCTTTATGCATCTCTGTCTAGGAAGTATATTTTGAGATGGAGTTTAACATACAGTGAATGCGTTAGGTAGCACTCTCAGGTAGAGGAGGTGAAGGAAGAAGGGTTTGGGGAGGAAACAGGGAAAGCTGGGTTATGGTTCAGTCCCAGCAAACACCTCCACTACCCACAGGGAGCTCACAAATGAGCAAAGACTCCAGAGTTATCCCAACTAGTTGCGAGGACTCTGGCCCTTCATACTACTGTGAGTGACTGGTCATGGATGAGGGATGCTCCTGGGAAGGGGTGTGGTCTCAGCGTGCCATTTGGTTTTCTTGTACTAGATGTTATGAATGTTCAAAATTCATTAGTGCAGTGGTATATGAACATAATTTATAAATAAGTACATGTACATATATTATGAGGCTCAAACTAAGCAGAACTCATCAGGATACACAAATTTATTTTTAAAATTTTTTTTAATGTTTGATTTTTTTTCTGGGGATTGAGAAAGACAGAGCAGGGGAGGGACAGAGGGAGAGGGTGACAGAATCCAAAGCAGGCTGCAGGCTCCAGGCTCTGAGCCATCAGCACAGAGTCTGATGCGGGGCTCGAACTCACAGACTGTGAGATCATGACCTGAGCTGAAGTTAGGGGCTTAATTGACTGAGCCACCCGGGTGCCCCCCCCCCCAGGATACACAATCTTAACAGCTTGGAGCCCGACCGATTTAGACCCTGGATTGAAAACCAGATTTTTACCTTTGCAGTTTTGAAATACTTGTTACAAATTGGTGGCCAGCTGGTCTAATCCAACAGTAGACTAGCTGATTCAATCAGAATAGCACTTTTTTCTTTCTCTAACTTACATGTTTATGGCTGTGCAGTGACTTTAGGCTGTGGCCCACTCCAGTTCACTAGAGGGCTGATGTCTTGCTGTTGTCTTAAGGTCAGCGATTTCACACATTTGTGTGGCCTCTTTGAGCCCTGAGGGCATTTGAGTCGGCCACCCCTGGGTTTGTACAGTTGTAGAAGGGAATGGTGTGTCCCATGCTGAAAGCAGGAAGAGGAACATATACATATGAGAATGTTACCTAATTTTCTTGAGTACCTACTGAGCTAGGCATAAGGATTATGGGATAGGAAAGGTCCCACGAATGACAAGGAGATGGTAGTAAGGCTTTTAGCAGAGAGGTCTGACAATTTTGTTTTTTTACCTTTGAAAACCTTTATTTTGATCTTAGCTCTCAAAGATTTTGGTGTAGAGAAATTCATAAGCCAGGGGCCACACAAGTTCAGTGACTGCCAGAGGCTAGTAACCAATGTGAACAAAGGAGCCAGTCCAGCGTGAGGTAATAAGGAGTGGTGTTATCTGTTGTGACACGGGGAGTTCATGTCCTCCCTTCACAAGGTGGTGGCTGCGTCCAGGGAGAATAATAGTAGTGTCACCACTCTCCCAATTTTCAGGAGATGCTGGGCATGTCATTGAAAGTCGGAGATGTAGTAACAACTGATGTATACACGTTGGTACTCGTTTCAAAAATGTGGGTCAAAAGAATCACATATGGGCTACAAGTCAATCTCTGAGGCTCCAGATGGCTGGGACCACAGCCCAATCTCAAGAAGGCAGAGGCTCAGGTTTGAGAAGTTGAAGGGCCATTTATACCTTCCTGTCTATCAGAGGATGCTGACCCTGGGACATCTGTCTGATATCTGGTCTGAGGCCTGAGCCCCTTACTTCCAGAGTCAATAGAAGTTTCCATCGAAGCTGTTGGATCCCATATCATGAATATTTCCTGACTGCTGCTTCTGTTAATTTCAGAAAACTAGGCTGGCTTCAGCCTTCAACTGTGGCCTGTGCTATACTTCTGTAGCCTCCTTGGCTATCACTGAACATCACCTTGGACCTACAAACTAATTACAGAATGACACTATTGTTACCACCTGCTAGCACAGGACTTTCAGTCATTAGCCATTCATGAGGTGTTTGCTCTTTGGCTTTGGCAGGGAAGAAAGCCCCCAAAGGGATATAGTAAGATGAACACATCTACTTTCGGGTCCCAACTTATGATGCTGGCTTTGGGCCATCACCACCCTGGTCAGAACATTTTTATCCAACTTTTGTTTTCCCCATAGACAAGGACATGAAAAGAATGAACAATTCATTCTCCCTGAAGCAAAACCCTATAGCCCTGGAGATGTTCCCTAGAACAACACAAATCATAACTATTGGGTAGTCAGTGGGTAGTTATTATTTTGTTCTTTTGAGCAAAGGATGATGGGTGGGACCATGATTCTGAAGTAACAGTATGGAATTTGCTCTCTTGGGATAAGAACCTAAGGAAATTCCGGAATCTTTTCAATTATCATGGCATGGTGTTGAAAAGAGGGCTTTTGTGATACCCATTTTGTTGAGGGTTTACTCTTGAATACAGGATCTTTCTAGTAGTTTCCTCTATACAGTATTTGTAGTTTCTTAACCATTTAACAAAGTAAAGTTTCTTCCTTAATTCCTTTTTAATTTTTAGATTTTTATTTATTTTTAATTTAAAATTGTTTTGTTAAATGTTTATTTTTGAGAGATAGAGTGCAAGCAGGGGAGAGACAGAGATGGGGAGATAGAATCTGAAACAGGCTCTAGGCTCTGAGCTGTCAGCACAGAGCCCGACATGGCCTCGAACTCACAAACTGAGATCATGACCTGAGCAGACGTCAGACGCTTAACTGCCTGAACCACTCAGGCACCCCTGATTTTAATTCTTCTTAACAAATCCTTTGATCTGTCTTGATAAAGCTCACATTTAAAAAATCCCATTGTATCTAGGTACAGATAGTTATCTTGGACAAGGGCACCCAAATGGTAAGTGGAGTTATTTATCAGGCAGTATCCCTATAGCCTGAATGATCAAAACTCTTTCCCAGAGTATTGCCTGAACCAGGCCTCTTCCTCTTTGCTTGTGGTCTCTGCAGGTAGTAAATTACGCAGATGTGGACACTGCCCTGTGGTATCTGACAGAGAGACAGACCCACACACATCTATTCAAGTAACTCAATAAATATGCCTCTTTTTTTTTTTTTAAGTTTATTTATTTATTCTGAAAGAGAGAAAGGGTGAGCATGGGAGGGGCAGAGAGAGAGAATCCCAAGCTGGCTCTGTGCTGTCAGTGAAGAGACTGACACAAGGCTCGAACCCACAAACTGTGAGATCATGACCTGAGCTAAAGTTAGATTCTTAACCAACTGAGCCACCTAGGCACCCCTGATTCTTCCATTATGCGTGGGATGAAGAGTGGGGAGTCTGGGGCTGATATGTTCAGAGTTTGGCAAGAAAAACCTTTCTCAATAAGCTTGAAGAACATTGGTTTCTTGGAGGAAAGGAGATAGAATTTCAGAAGCTCTTAAAAAAAGAGAAAAAAAGAAATGAGAGGATATTCTTTCCTATTTTATAAAATTCATCCATCTATCTATCCTACCAGTATTTACTGAGTGATCATGAGTTTATCCAGGTCATTCAGCATAATGCAGAATTGCAACCGCTTCTGTGCCCCAAGTTCTTTTAGGGCCATCAGTCTCCTTTTTGACCACCTTGGCCCCAATGCCAACCTGTCTCTGTTCTGTGTCTAGGCCGGTCTGTATCCACTGCCTTGCTCATTCTGTGAGTTCCCTCCAGTGTCACGTGGGTTGCCTAAAGAGGGCTCTGATATTAGCTTGCTGTGCCTTGTCAGTTCAAATCAAGTTACGGCAGCTCAAGCCCACCCTGCGGGCAAGTGCTTGACACTTCTCCTTGTCAGCCCACTGTTGAAAGACAGGCAGCGGCAGCGAGTGGGAGCCAGTTAATTAGCAGTGACGACTACCAGGTTGGGATTTTTTGTTTAATGCTTAGTTAATTTCATAGTAATTGAATTTAGACTTGGCTTACATAGACTAGGGTGAAAGGCTCTGTGTGGAGCCCCAGCATTCTCCAGAAGGAAAGAGAAAAAGGCTATTTTTCTGGGATGTGCCTGGCCTCCTCTCATAAAATCTGAATATTTGGAGGCCTGGAATTTCTCACAGGGGAATTTTTAGGTGCATATGAGGCACGTACAGCACAGTAGCACCTTCTGTCTGGAGGGGTAGGTACCAGAATTGGAATCTGCATATCTGGGTAAGGAGAAAACAGCAGAGCTTGAGTGATTTTTCTAGGTGCTGATCACAGGGGTGGGCTCTTCACATATATCATCTCATTTCTTCTTAGACAGAAGGTGTCTGACATCTTGGTCTTGATTATGAGCACATAGCTTGCAGCGTACAATGACAGAGCAGAGAGATTGTCACAGTTTTCAGAGCACATGGCTTCCATCTATTTAAATTATAAAGGTGGTCCGTGATATTTGTTCTTTGGAGGTTCATATGAGTATTTTTTGAGACCGCATGTTTTGAGTTTGTGAATCTGTCCTGGGGTTTTTATACTTTGAGACTATAATTTTCACCGTGAATACTTTATAAATGGCACCATTATGAAAGCACGCAAATCCTGTGGTTACAGAATCACGATCCCTCAAGGGGAAGAGAATTGTCTATTGAAAGGACAGTGGCTGTTTGGTGTGGGTTCTATGGCGGTCATCTTTGTCAGCACTGATGGCTTCCCCATCGGTAGGGTGTCTATATAACATACTGGGACTATCCAGGGAAATCAGGACCCATTACTCCATCCTTATGATCTTTCCCACACTTGACATCTATGGAATGGATATGAGTCTCTATCTTGAGTTTTAAGAATTCATAAAATTTAAAAATCTGGGGAAACTATGGCAATGTAAGGCTAGTCTAATTAGTGATTAACTCTTGCTGCTCTAATATATGAAGTTTTGCAAAACTTTTCTGAGAACTCTTTCAATTTCTCATTGCAGCAACCTTTCCACTCATGAATTCAATAGATTCTCTTACCTCTTTTAAGGTATCAGTGATAGCTTCTAAATTTTACATTTATTTTTTTCCTGCAAACTCCCCATTTCCTTTATTTTGATCTCTTCTTCCTTTTTAAAGTTTTCCCTTGATGTATGGTTATCCTTGGTTGCTTGCTCATGATTTATGGTGTGGGACCAAAAATGAATTAGAACCTCTGAATGTGTGGGGAATGGAGAACTCCACTGATTTTGTGCTTCACACAAGGGACGATGTGGTCAAATTGCTGTGGAACCCCTAATGTCATTTTCTTCCTGTCTTCCAGGTGAGTCAGGTTGCCAAGAAGACTTAGATCTGTTAGATAAGGTGGTGGCTGATGGTCCTAGGCTGTAGTGCTAGGAGCCTGTGGAAGGAGGCAGAAGGTCTCTAAAATATATGCATAGGGCATATAATCTATATTCACTGGGTACAATATGCAGGTCCTCACCTGGCTTGGCATCCCCCAGTCCAGAGAGTCCTTTTTTTTTTTTTTTTTTAACATTTATTTTTGAGAGAAGGAAGCAGAGAGATTGAGACCCAGAATCTGAAGCAGGCTCCAGGCTCTCAGCTGTCAGCACAGAGCCTGACGTGGGACTCAGACTCATGGACCATGAGATCATGACCTGAGCCAAAGTTGGATGCTTAACAGCCTGAGCCACCCAAATGCCTTAGAGGGTCTTTGTTTTATACAGAGAATAAACTTGGAGACTTTTGTCAGGGTTGGTGAAGAGCGCATAGCTAGCAGTATAGGAAAGAGGTAGAAATCTAGGACCTAACTGGTTTTCAAACAAGTTTCACAGTCTGTTTCCTTATGACCTTCCTTCCCCTCCCTAACACTCACCCTCTAGTTCCAGAAGTAGGGTGCAGCTTGTTCCTTGGATTTTTAAGGATTCTGCAGCCTGATTTGGGTTTCAAAAGGAACAAAATTAGACATGCGTGCTCAGTCTGCCATCTTAACCCAGAGCGTTGTATCAGGTCTTTCAATTCTTTAATTTTTTTGGACATATTAAGCATGATGTGTGTTAAACATTCAGTATATTTTATATTTGAGCATTTTAGTATCTGAAGTCTTTCAGGGCTTCTATTGATTATTGTCTCTGTTGACGCTTTGTCTTTCGTAACTTTTTCTTTTGTGAGTTGTGTGAACTTGACTGTCAGTTCAGGTTAATTATAACCTGGAGGGAATTGTTGAGGCTGGTTAGGTAGACACTTTTGCTAGAGATTTAAGGGCACTGTCATCTTGGATCTAGTGTAACTTCTCAATTTCAGATTCTTCTGACCACACAAAAAGTGTGAGGGCCAGCCCGTGGTCTCAAATTCCCAGCTGCGTGCCTGGGAAGGGCAAACTTTTTTCATTAGTTACAACTTTCCTAGTTGTTGTGGTCCTTTGGGAGTCTAGTTTCATAAGGGGGCTCCAGTTTGATTGTCTGTCTAGGGTGGGCCTCAGGTGTCACCATTTGCCCCTTAGGCGTGAGGTTCTTAAAAATGAAGCTCTGACCTGAGATTGGTGTCTGACATTTCGGTTGCGGGTAGCTGCAGGGCTTGCTATCTCATTGGCTGCCCACGCTCTCTTTTTCTCAGGCCTCAGAGAATTTCCTCTGCTTGCATGCATGTTTATTTCTGCCTTTCTGCAATGAATTGAGTAGGGGAAGTTGACTTTTATCCGATGGTTCTGTCTACTGTTGACATGGCTCCCAGGCCCAAGTTCAAGTTCAGCAGTAGGCCATTTGCCATGGTAGACCCCTCACTCCTTCCCCAACCACTGCACCCTGCTGTGGACCATATTTTTACCTTGCTCAGAAGCATTCTGGGGTTCCCTGTTCCCTTTCTTGCTCCTTCCTCTCCATCCTGGGTATTCTAACAGATCTTCCTTTGCCCTTTTATTCCTGCATTACTGTCTCCTGGAATGCCACTTCCAACGGCCGTGGTCCCAATCTTCCCCTGGTTTTCCCATCTTCACTCTTGCTCACAGGAGATTCTCCACTTGGCGTTGTCTTCACGTTCTCTGTCCCATATGGCTGGGCTATATCTCAGTTATCCTTCATGGCATGTTTCCAAAACTACCTCCTCCTGGGAGCCTCCTCACCAAAAATGACCTTTCCCTTGACACTTTTTTCTAAATTCCATGTACTCTTTTGTACTGTTTTGGGGGACACACACTTTCATACATATGCCTTCAAATTCCGGCTGCTGAGAGCCAGAAAATTTGTAAAAGAGAGGTTCAGAAAAATGTATTATCTTGAAAATACTTAAATCAGATGGGTTGAAATTAACATTAATCTTGACTGTGTTTAATATGTAACTTTCTGTCTCTCTCTGTATTAAATGGTCACATTGTTTATTTAAAAATCTACATGCAGGTAAATGTGCAAATCTTAAATGTAAAGATCCCTGATTTTTATGTATATACCCAGATATATGTATATAACCACTTTGATGAATATAGAAAATCTCCATCATTTCAGAAAGTTCTTACTCAAATCTATAGCTTCTCCCCTCCCATTGCAAGGTAACCCCTTAAATTGAAGAGAACAAGATAAAAAAAAAAATTGAATCTCAGCATCTCTTTCTTTGGGCTGATAAATTTATTGTGATTCTGTTTACTTTAATAGTAATTACTGATATGTTTGGGTCTATGCTAGGATCTACTAATCTTGTGTTTTCTATTTACAATAATTTTGTCTATTTTAAAGTAATTTACCCTTGTATTTTATTAATCAAATTTAATTTGTGTGCTATGTATATTGCTATTTCTATAGATGAAAAAATTCTCACATACTTAAGCCTAAAATTAATCAACGTCTCCATTCTCCCTTGAAAACCACAAGATCTTGGAATGCTTTAATTCCAACATCTTCCCGCATTCTTTTATATTATTTATATCTAGTTTGATTTCACTTTAAGGAAAACTTGTTTAATGAGTCAATATGAATTTTTACCTTCATTTCCTGCTTAGTTTTAATCTTCTTTACCAATTTCTTTGCTAACTGTTCCTTCTCACATCCTGCTCCATATGTTGAAGACCTGTTTTCTTCTTCCTCATGCACATCCTTTCATATTTTTCTCAGATAGGACACATCTGTGAGTAAGAAACTCTCATATTTTTGAATGAAAATGTTTCTGTTCTACTTGAACTTTTGATAGAGACTTGAGATTTCTAAATTGATAGTTACTTTTCCTCAGTGCCTGGCTTGTGGGAGGTTTTCTGTTTCTGTTTTTTTAGATTCCAATATTATAGATGGGACAGACCCGTGTGACTCAGCATTTCCCAAGAGATTGTTCCCAGCTCTGGTTAAAATGCATGTAAAGCCATGCTCTTGTCCCTGGGGTGGCCTTAAAAAGAAACTGGTCTTTAGTCCCAAGGCCACATCTTCTCTGACAGCTCTGTAGATCACCATAACCCCAACTTACTCTTCTGGCTTGAATATGGATTTACCAGTGGTGTAGGAGAGTAGAGGTGCTGTGGATGCCAGTGCCCTCTGTCATGCCCTCATCAACCATTCCCTATTGTCTTGTTCTTATGTTTGCTTTTACTGCCTTGCCCTTGAAGGCATTTGAGTTAATCTTGAGTGCCACTGGAATATCCTTTCCTATACTAGAACTACAGTCATTCTGTGTGTGTGTGAGTTCATTTATTCCAGTATATTCTAGGTACCCACCCTCTGCAAAGCACCATGTATATGAGGGGGGAAAAAAGCAGTGAACAAGAGAGACCGCAGGTCCCTAATCTTATACAGCTTACAGTTTAGGTGTGGGGCACATATAATCAACAGGTAAATAATTGAGATGTATTGTGGTTTAGTCCGTGGTGACTGCTAAGGAAAAAAAGTAGATCAGAGAAGTGGGATGGGCAGTGTTGAGGGTGGAGTGGTGGTTATTTTAAATAGGTAGTCAGGGGGTGCCTGGGTGCCTCACTGGCTGAGGCGTCCACCTTTGGCTCAGGTCAGGATCTCATGGGTTGTGAGTTTGAGCTCCGTGTCAGGCTCTGAGCTGTCAGCACATCCGGAGCATATCCAGAGCCTGCCTCGGTTTCTATGTCTTCCTCTCTCTCTGTCCCTCCCCCTGCTTGTACTCTGTCTCTCTCAAAAATAAACAAACAATAAAAACAGTAAGTCGTCAGGGGAGCTCTTACTGATAGAGTGACACTGGATCAGGGACCTGACATGGGGACCAGCATGCCTTGCAGTAACCTGAAGGAGACACCTGTAAAGTAGAGTGAACACTGACTCCACAGGCCCTGAGGCAGGAACAGGAAGGCCAGTACACCTGGTAGACTGAGTCAGGGTGAACCATTGTACCTGAGACCAGAGAGGGGCACCAGATCACAATGGCAGAAGCTTCTAGAAGGCAAAATGGAAGTAGTTTTGGTGCCTCAATATGGGAAAATGTACTCTCATGAAATACCTGATACATCAGGGTAAAAATAAGTTTTATCTGAACCATCACTCAAACTAGGAAAATACAGTCTTGAAGAATGTTTGAAGATCACAGACGTCTCGTTTCATCTGAACCACTTGAGCTGTAGCTTTCAAAAGCATGTGGATGTTTTTAAAAGTTAATAACAAGGAACTTGAGAGAAGTGGTCTTGCTACCTCTTAGGAAGAGCAACTTGAATAAGTTTATAATAGAGTACTGTTTTATTCCATGAGGCTGTTAATATGGGGTCTTAAGTGTCCATTATTTTTTTTTCTTTTACTCACCATGAGAGTCTATTTTGGGAGGAGGGGTACACCAGCAACCAAGATTTAATTTTTATTTGTACAGTGTGAATATAGGCCTTAGTCCATTTGGGCAGCTATAAAAATACCATAGGATAAGAGGCTTATCAACAACAGAAAGTTATTTCTCACAGCTCTGGAAACTGGAAGTTCAAGATCAAGGCATCAGCAAATTTGGTGTCCAGTGAAAGCATATTTCTAGGCTTATAGACATTCATCTTTTTTGCTGTGTCCTTTCATGGAAGAGGAGGTGAGGAATCTCTCTGTGGTCTCTTCTCTAAGGGTACTAATCCTACCACATTCCAAGGGTCCCCCTTCCGAATACTATCATATTTGGGTTTAGGATTGCAACATGTGAATTTTAGGGGGATACAAACGTTTAGTCTATAGCAACATAATAATCTGATTATAATATTCTGTTACTGTGAGTTACCACCCCATAGCTCACTCTATTATTGGCTTATAGTAATTGTTCTCCTTCCCACATTAAACTTGAGATTTGAATATGACAGACTCAGGGAATCTCAGTGATGAGAATTTGTCCTCATTGATGGTTAAGATTATTCATTGTCTCTTATTTAACTGGCACATGCTAGGTGCTCCACAGAGCATTAAATATATACAAACACACACGTGCTTGCATGCACACACCCACACACATTCCTTATTAGAATGGATGAGTAAGAGAATTGGTTTGAATTTCCTGTATCATTAGTAAATCCCTGGATACACATAGTGAAATTAAGAAGGAAAAAAAAATCAACAGGATTAAATAAACCATATGCCAGGTTGGTACAATCAAGCTAAGGAAAAATGCTTGTCCATTTCCCATGTGCATTTGTTTGGAAAATTGTAGGGGATTCACTCTTACTTGTATATTTTTCAAGGTTCTGTCAAACGCTAATGTTTTCTCAGGCTTATTATAGGAAAGAGCCAGTTGGGGTAATTCTTTTTCTTTAAAGTCTCCCCTTCTTTTGCAGAGAAGGAATGCCAGTGCATTTAATGTGTGCCCAGAAGTAAAATTGCCTTTAAGAAGGTGCAGGTATAGCAGAGTGAACGTGGGGAGGTAGCTTCAAACCAATATTAAGAGAATCTGGTGTACTTCTGTCTGATTGAATTAAAATGTATTGACCAACTGCTATAGAGTAATCATAATTTAAGTGTGGAATGTAAGACTCGTTCTCAAGTAGTTTAAAGTGTTGTTTTTATTATTTTATTATTTTTTTATTTATTTCTAGGAGAGAGAGAGACCGCGTGAGCAGGGGAGGGTCAGAGAGAGAGGGAGTCACAGACTGAAACAGGCTCCAGGCTCCGAGCTGGCAGTCAGCACAGAGCCCGACGCGGAGCTCGAACCCACAAACCGCGAGATCATGACCTAAGCGAAAGTCGGACGCTTAACCGACTAAGCCACCCAGGCGCCCCTAAAGTGTTGTTTATTAGATAAGATAGGATAAAAGAGCAGTATGCGACAATATAAAGTGAGCTGATACAATGACCATAGGGCATTCTTCAGTTCCATTGGAAGGGAGAAAGAAGAGGTCTATGTGGGCTGAAGTGCTAGGCGACATCAAGGGGGAGGATGTGAGCATGAGTGGATGGACGGGTGGGCTTTTGATGATCAGAGGGGAGGCAAAGGGACAGTGTAAATGAGAAAAGTATAAAAAAAAGGCTAAGGTAGGGATGAAGTTCATAGGAAACAGGAAGGGGACCAATGCAGTTGGAGTGGGGAGTTTCTTTAACTAAAGGAGAATGAGGAAGAGAAAGCAAGTTTGTCTAGGATACAGTTTGGGGAGAGAGTGAAATCAGACTGAGCAATTTGGATTTTTGTTAGAAAAGGGGCCAGTAGTTTAGCTTGGAGACTGTCTGAAGCAAGGGACAACAGTTGGGATCAAAAGAAGAATAAATGCCTAAAAGGAAAGGCTGGGGAATGAGGTGTCTATTGGGGCTTTGAAAAATTCTGACCTGTTCTTGCGAATTTATAAGGCCACAAATAGGTATACTTGGGTGCATGCTGAGGGCTTCATGCATGTTGAGTAGTAACCTAAGAAGGCTCTAAACCCTTGCCTCTGGCTCATCTTGAGGCTCTGTGTAAACAGGAAGTGAAGGCTAAGGCAGAGTTGTCGGTCGCCTGGCTGAGTGAGGAAGGCATGCCCACTGTATACTAAAAACTACAAAGTGCAATTGAAAGAAATTAAAGAAAATGTCAATAAATGGAAAGACATTGTGTGTCACAACGAGACGCGGCTTCATACCCACCAAGATGCGGTCATCAAAAGGTGGGCAGTAGCAAGTGTGGGGAAAGATGTGGAGAGTTTGGGACTCCCGTGCATTGCTGGTGGGAATATAACATGGTGTAGCCACCTTGATAAACAGTTTGGCAGTTCCTTAAATGGTTAAAAATAGGTTTACCATATGACCCAGCAATTCTGCCCTCTCTTGGGTAGCAATAGCCAAGAGAAATGAAAGCATACACCCGCACAAAAGCTTGTACACATATACTAATAGTATTGTTTATGATAGTCCCAAAGTGGGTACAATCCGAATGTCCATCAGCTGATGAATGGATCAGTGAAACGTGGTGTATCTATACTATGGAATATTATTCAGTCATAAAAATGAATTAAGGGGTGTCTGGCTGGCTCAGTCAGCTATGCGTCCGACTTCGGCTCAGGTCATGATCTCACGGTTCGTGGGTTCGAGCCCCGCATCTCGCTCTGTGCTGACAGCTAGCCCAGGGTCTGGAGCCTGTCTTCAGATTCTGTGTCTCCCTCTCTCTCTCACCCTCCCCTGCTCACACTGTCTCTATCTTTCTCTCAAAAATAAAATTAAGTCCCTTTACATGGTGCATCATGGATGCACCCTGAAAATATGGGAAGTGAAAGAAGCAAGACCAAAAAAGCCACAGGTGGTATGACTTTCTTTATATGAAATGTCCAGCATAGACAAATCCAGAGAGATAAAGGAGATTAGTTATTATCAGGACATGAGGGAGATCTTAATGGTACTGACTGGTAACTGGTATGGGTTTCTGTACTGGGTGAAAGAATATTCTGAAGTTAGAGAGCCACATGGTTGAATGAAATGGTGAACATAATAAGAACCACTAAATTTTATGCTTTGTAAATTTGAATATTATGATATGTGAATCATATCTTGTTAAAAGAGGACTCTTTGAAGGCTTTTCAACATAAAAAGTTATATATTAAGAGTGTAATGTACCTTCCTAAATAAATAGCTAAAGATTAGTAGGTAAGGTCAGAGCCCAAAGAGATTAGAATTGAGAGAAGTTCAGCTAGGAAAAACTTCCTGCATCCTGGCCAAAGAGCATTAGATCAGGAATCCAGGTAATTTCAGTAATTCCTTTTTGGGATTTTCTGCTCACAAGCTTCTAGCACCTGACAGTACTCAGCTATGGGACATGTTAAATACATTTCTACTGAAGCTTAAGTCAAAAGGCCTGTATTGTAATCTCTAGGGTGTGTGTGTGTGTGTGTGTGTGTGTGTGTGTGTGTGTGTGTGTATGTATGTGTGAGAGAGAGAGAGACATTGATAAGGATATGTTAAAAAGCTCAATTAATTTATGACTTAAAAGTGAACATAACCATAACAAAAATAATAAAGTAGAAAGGAGGCTATTCATCCATAACTCCAGTCCCGGCAGATTGGCTTGTGATGTTGGACTTTTTTTTTTTTTTTTTAAGAGACTGAAGCCTTTGCTTTTTTCCAGCCATGATTTTGTCTAGTTGAGTTTAAATACATTACAATGTATATACTGGATATTTTTTTATATAATTTTATAATATATTGGATATTTATTTGGATATTTATAACATTGGATATTATTTTATTATAAAAATTGAATTTTATGATATGGTATTATGATATTAGGTATTATATCCATTTTATATTACATATCACCTGTTCTACATATCCTATATATGTGTATGTATTATATACCTGTGTATACATATATGTTTGTAAATGTAGACACGCACACACACATACACACAAATGATAGGAAATTGGGAGAAGTAGTATCTTAAATTCAGTAAGAGTCTAATCTTACCCAGTACTATTTAGAGATGCCCACGTTTCAAATGTGTTGCTGATTTTTTATGTGAAAATATAAAAAGCCTCTCTAAGAATAGGAAGCCAGTTCAGGAATGAAACTTCCTCTCTTGCTTAAAGGGTTGTGTTTTCCTATGCAAATGCAGCAAAGCCCAGAAATTAGCAATGACTGCTAAATTAACACACTTGAAGAGCTTGGCTGGTTCTAATAGGCAGTCAAATGGTCTTGTTACATTGTAATGGTGCCAAGCTAATTGAAGTGATTACTGTTGCTCATGAGCAGCCTTTTTGAAATAGAAGTCTTTTAAATTATCCATAGACGTTAAATGTCAGACACTATTGTGTAATTATACTTTGTAAATGCTGAATGTCATAAGGCATCACAGGTAATTGAGGTTTACAGAGAAGAGCTTTTTCTAAACCTAATTGGGCATCAACTCTTTGTCACTTTTTCTAAATCTAATTGGGCATCAACTTTTTGTGCCAGGGGACACTCCAGTGCCTCCCAGTCTCCCTTTCTTCCCCACCTTCTCTGGCTAGGCTTACTCATGGGGCCCCACATGTCACGATGGTTCCGAATCAGTGAGCTTAAAAACCTGTCTGTATCATCCTCCGGGATCTTTGGGGACTGTCCCACTTGTTTGGGACATCACAGGCTGAAGCTTTCTGGGAAGCCGGGTGTGGCCAGCTGATGACAGAGTTGGACCATCTCAATGGAACATCGAGTCCTTTAAAATCTCAGAGGGATTCCAGAATATTCCTCATGTTCTGTGATTTTCATCTCTGTGTTATTGTTATTTGTGAGTGTAATTTTGAAAACTATCTTTTCATGACATTAGAAAAGAAGGTGCCTATGGCTCTGAAGTAGCCATCCATGTTTTCTCCCATTTTTATCTCTAAGATTTTTTTTAATGTTTATTCATTTTTCAGAGAAAGACAGTGACAGCGCGTGAGCAGGGGGGTGGGGTGGGGCAGGCAGGCAGACACACACACACACACACACACACACACACACACACACACACACACACAGAATGTGAAGGAGGCTCCAGGCTCTGAGCCGTCAGCACAGAGCCAGATGTGGGGTTTGAACTCATGAACTGCAAGATCATGACCTGAGCTGAAGTAGAACGCCAAACTGACTGAGCCACCCAGGTGCCCCTCTCCTATTTTTATTTCTTAGCTCCTACTGGAACAGACATTAGAGTTCCAAGTTAAAAGAATTCACAGAGGGACGCCTGGTTGGCTCAAGTCAGTTGAGCGTCCATGTTTGGCTCAGGTCATGATCTCACGGCTTTTGAGTTGATCCCTCTGTCGGCCTCTGTGCTGACATATCAGAGCCTGAAGCCTGCTTTGGATTCTGTGTCTCCCTCTCTCTCTACCCCTCCCCTGCATGTTCTCTGTCTCTCTCTGTCTCTCAAAAATAAGTGTTAAAAAAAATTTGTAGAAAGCAGTTTTCTGCATTGCTTTTATGACAATAATGTTGATCATAAACCAAACTTTGAATTTTCAAATGTCTTGCCTGTGTGGGCCACACACTTGAGAATAACTCAAAAGCCAAGTTGGGCTTTTTTTAAAATAAATTTTTAATGTTTCAGAGGGGGTGGGGTGGGGAGGGAGGTGGAGGGAGGGAGACAGAGGATCCAAAGCAGGCTCTGCATTGTCAACCCAGAGCCTGGTGCGGGGCTCAAACTCACTAACCGTGAGATCATGACCTGAGCCAGAGTTGGAAGCTTAACCGCCTGAGCCACCCAGGCACCCCCAGGTTGGACTTTTTAACGCAGACGTCAGGGTACCCTGCTGTTGGCTGTGAGTCCTCTAGCTTGGCTGGCCGGGAATACAGTCTCCATTTCTGGCATAGTGGCTGGCAGGAAATATACAAAAAGGCATTCTTATTGCATAATTCTTAATACATGTATTCAGTTGGTCACCAAATTTTATGAAATCAAACTATTATGTTGCCGTGATTTCATGACGGGGCCCTTATTGTGTGTTTCCCACAGGTAGCAGTTTATGAAAATCCTAGCTTATTTGTAAAACTATCTCGATCTGTGCTTTTTAAAAGCATTCATTATTCTCTATGATAAATTGAGTTCTGATTAAAACATTTTCTGCCCCACACAAGGAGACTGTATGGGAGCAGTGTCAGTGTGTAGAAAAAAGAGTATGTGGATGTTTTCAACATGATGAAAACAGAGGAGTTATGTAGTCTTGCTCAGTGCGTTGTGGACAGTCTGCTGATTTCTGTAGATGGAGGCAGAGACGTTCACATAGATTCTCAGAACGGTCAGGCCTTATTACAGGCTTCACAGGTACCTTCTTCTTCTTTATGGTTTTTTTTTTTTCATTGTGATATTGAAAAGGCAAATGAGGACTTTTTATACATTACAAATAGTGTACAGATACTTGTCAGAAATAACACTAAGCAGGGAGTGTAGTTTTTCTAGCATCACTTTTGAAGGTGGCTTTTATGATGTGCCTGTCAGAGATAATTAGGTTCAAGGATATTATTAAAGTTGTTAAAAGTTTAAAGCAATAATGTACAAGGTGCCACACAAAATGTTGAATTAGACATGGTTTTTGCACAATGAGCTTATGCATACCCTCTCATTTTGCTCCCCTCCTAAACAAATTATAACCTTCCTGTTAAAGTTCTTACCCCAATGGCTGGTGAGTCTTGCCTTTCTTACTAATCAGTGTCCCTTTTGCTCCTGTTCTATCAGGGTGATTTAAAGTGGTGGGGAGAGCATTGTGCTTACGGATGTGATATTGATGACTAAGATATGCAGAGACTCCTGGTTAGCCACAAGTTTGAAAAATCATCAGTCATCTTACACACCTCTAAGAGTCCTCAAATATAAGCAACAATGTGCAGCTCTTTGTGCAAAGCCTTTGAATAGAAACTTTGCTGGACTGTGGCTGTCCAGCTGAAGATCGAGGTAACCTATCAGAAAAGTGACCGCCACGGGCTGCTCTCCATGTTCCAAGGGCAAGGTTAGCATTCTCAAGGTGAGGGTACTAGCTGGCTTCACAGGGGGTGGCCATCAACAGTGTTCATTTCTTATAGCTCGTTCCCCTCCAACACAAGGTGGGCTTATATTTCCCTGTGGTTAGGTGGGGCTCAGGTGACTAATTTTGGCCAATGAGTTGTGAGTAGACATGATATGGGTTGTGTTCAAGCTGGAGCGCTTATTGCCAGTGTGAAACCTCTCAACAGCTCTTGTTCTACTTAGCATGGTGACTGCCAGTATTCACGATGATGGGTGCTCTATCAGCCAGAGCGAAGAAGCCTGGAACAGAGCCCTCAGCTACCCTAAAGGGCATGTAAACCAGAACAAGAAATAACTTCTGTTGTTACTGGGCTTTTCTTAGTGCAGCATACTGTAGCCTACCTGGCTGATACACCATAGCTAAGCCAGTAGTTCCTATATTAGGGGTCACAAATGTGAGTCCCCGTGAGACCCCACATGAGTGAATGAGGTGAACGGGCTGTAAGAAAGGCACAGATTTGCCTGCTTTTTACAAAGGTGTGCATTCTCCAATTTTTTTGGAAATAAGTAGACTTTGTGATATCTCTTTTGATACTTTTCCTTGATAGATGATAGTCCCGCCAACTGTTTCTCTATTAGTTGTAAAAGCAGCGGTCAGGTATGATGATAAATGACTACTGACACTCGCTGGACATGAATAGGTGGGGGGGGATAACATAGCAAAGGTGATTTCTGTGAAAATTGGACCCTATAAACCCTGTCTAAAGAAGGCAGCTGATTTCATTTAGCCCAAGGCCATTTCTCATGTCTGGAAGTGTGCACAGAATTCCTAGTTTTGAGATTTTCCAAGAGAAGATTTTATATGAAATGTTCTAATTTTGAAATCGTCGATTGTAAAAATTGACAGAATAGAGAAAAATATGTCATACAGCTAAAACCTTATAGACTTTGGCCTATATCCCCCACAGCTTGTGATTCTCAAACTAATAAAAAAAAAAATCTTCATTTGAAGTGGTTGCATCTTAAAAACAGAACAAGCACGTATCAATTGACAATGTAATGATACAACAGAATAATAACAAGGAATCAGTAAATATTTGATTTCTTACTCTTTGTTAACATTGTGCAAGGTGCTATGGGAGATACTAGAGAATGAAAAAGGATGGACCCTGACTTTCGGGGAACTCACAATTTCACTGGGGAACAAGTGAAAAGAAATAATATAATATATAAGGAACAATGGGGGCATCTGGGTGGCTCAATCAGTTAAGCATCCGACTTCTACTCAGGTCGTAATCTCCCGTTTTGAGTTGGAGTCCTACATCGGGCTCTGTGCTGACAGCTCAGATCTGATTCTGTGTCTCCGTCTCTCTCTGCCTCTCTCCTACTCTCGTTCTGTCTCTCTCAAAACATGAATACACATTAAAAAATTTAAAAAAGAAAAAATATAAATAGTATCAAAAGAAGCAATGAAAAGAAACTGTATCAGGATTCTCCAGAGAAACAGAGTCAATAGATATACAGGATATATATTGTATTATATATATATAGTTGACCCTTGAACAAATGGGCTTGAACTGCATAGGTCTACTTATGTGTGAATTTTGTTTTTCAATACATATAGCACAGCACTGTAAATGCATTTTCTCTTCCTATTTCCTTAATAACATTTCCTTTAGCTTTATTGTAAGAATATAGTATATAATACATAGTTAAAATATGTGTTAATTGACTATGGTCATCAGTAAGGTTTCCTGTCAACAGTATGCTATGAGGAGTTATGTTTTGGGGGACTCAAAAGTTATATATGGATTTTTAACTGTATAGGAGTTGGCATCCCTTACCCCCATGTTGCTCAAGAGTCAACTGTATATGTGTGTGTGTGTGTGTGTGTGTGTGTGTGTGTATATATATATATATACACACATAATATGCATTTTCTGTATATATAATCTACACACATATATACACCTATTTAGAGAAAGATTTATTATAGGAATTGGCATACAAAATTATGGAGGCTGAGATGTCCCCTGATCTTCCATCTGTAAGCTGGAGGCCCAGGAAAGCCAGTGCTGTAGTCTGAAGACCTAAGTAAGCCAGGGAGCTGGTGGTGTAGATTTCAGTCTTAATCTGAAGGCTTGAGAATCAGGAACACCAAAGTCAGGAGATCAATGTTCCAGCACAAACAGGCAGAGAGTAAATTCCATCTCCCCTGCCTTGTCCTTCTATTCAGTCTTTCAATCATATTGAAAGACTCCCATATTGGGGAACATCATCTGCTTGTTCAGTTCACCAATTCAAATACTGACCTGTTCTGGAAATCCTCCTAGACATTTAACCAGCTACATGAATGTCCTATGACTCAGTGAAGTTAACACATAAAACCTACCATCACAGACACGATGTAAGAACATATAGTTAATAGCCATGCTTTGCAACAAGAGCTGAAGTGTGATTAGAGAGAGTGGAACAGACATAGAAGGAGGAAGTGGGATTGAGCAGAAGGTTGAGGAATGGATGGAGTAACAGGTGAGGCTGGCAAATGGCAGATACTCCATGTGAAGAGGACATTGAGGTACAAAGAGCAGGGTGGCTGCTTAACTAAGAGAGAACACCCCTAGGGGGAGCAAGAAAACATGACTGGGAGAGAGAGAGTTTGGTTGCCAGGTACTGTGTTAAGGACCTTAGAAGTCAGGCGGAGGCATTGACCGCTGCTGCTGTAAGAGGCGGTGGCTCCTGGCAGCAACCAGGACATCAGGAGGAGACTGGACACCAGAGTCCAGGCCAGCGCTCACTAATTAGCATTGCTTGTGGGGCCTGGGACAAGTGATTCACTGTCTGTTGTCCCAGTTTTTATATATGTGAGATGAACAGCATCCGTGTTAGACTCACAGATGAAGTTTATTAAAAATAGAGATGTTTGGGCACCCAACACCCCAACCTTCTGAGAATCTGGATTTTGAGTGAGCTCTGGAGAGGACTCTGATCCGTGCTAACCTTTGAGAAGCACTACACTGAGAGATCCTTGGGTTGGTCAAGTAGCAGGCCCTGAAGCGCACTGAGCTGGTAAGTAGGGTCAGAGCAGAGGCTGGATTAGGGAAGGAACAGCCAGAGTCTATGCCTCTTCTCCCATGCAAGCCAGATTAGCCTACTTACTGTCTCCATAATGTGGCTTACCTAATCTCTCTTGAAGGTTTTGTTTTGTTTTTAATGCTTATTTATTTTTTGAGAAAGACCCAGAACATGAATGGAGGAGAGAGGAGACACAGAATCCAAAGCAGGCTTCAGGCTCTGAGCTGGCAGCACAGAGCCCAACACGGGGCTTGAACCCACAAACCATGAGATCATGACCTGAGCCAAAATCAGATGCTTAACCACCTGAGCCAACCAGGCACTCCTGTCTCTTGAAGATCTTAATCTGGAACCACCCTGAGGCAGGTTTTTGTTTAATCATAAGGCATAAAATATTGTCTGTGTGACAGGGAAGTCAAGTTGATTTTAAGGTCTCTTTGTCATCTCTACTTGTTGCAAATGCTTTCTTGGTTTCCAGTCCTAGATGTTCAGGTTGCAGTAAATATAAAACAGAAATGAAGCACTGTTTAGCAGAAGATTAACTATATGCCATGTGGAATAATATGTACAATGGAATACTATTTGGCAATGAAAAAGAATGAAATCTTGCCATTTGCAACAACATGGATACAACTGGAGGGTATTATGCTAAGTGAAATAAGTCAGTCAGAAAAAGACAGATATCATATGTTTTCACTCATATGTGGAATTTGAGAAATTTAACAGAAGACCATGAGGGAAGGGAAAGGAAAATAAGTTACAGAGAGGGAAGCAAACCATAAGAGACTCTTAAATACAGAGAAAAAACTGAGGGTTGATGGGGCTGAGGGGTTAGCGAGGTGGGGGCATTGAGGAGGGCACATGTTGAGATGAGCACTGGGTGTTGTATGTCATTGATGAATCATGGGAATCTACTCCTAATGCCAAGAGCACACTGTATACACTGTATGCTGGTCAACCTAACAATAAATTATTAAAAAAAAAAAAAAAGATTTAGGGAGCATGGGCGGCTCAGTTGGTTGAGTGTCCGACTTTGGCTCAGGTCAGGATCTCGCAGTTGGTGGGTTCGAGCCCCGCATCGGGCTCTCTGCTGACAGCTCATCGCCTGGAACCTCCTTTGGATTCTGTGTCTCCCCCTCTCTCTGCCCCTCCCCTGCTCATACTCTCACTCTCTCAAAAATAAATAAACTTTAAAAAATTAAAAAAATGAGTAACCACATCCCAGTTTTAGGACTGAATTCTCAGTTGGTTCTCTCCCTCATTCTTCCATAGATGCCTTTCTTCTCAGCATCCTTCATCTCAGAGGCAACTGTGTTTATGTCCTTGTCTGGGACATGTTCCAATGCGTTGTCAGAGAGATTTCAGTCTCCAGCGCCTAAAGAGGTCCCATGCACGATTGCTAAAATTCCAAGAATCAAAATTACATCTGATAGCTACGCAATCCCTGAAGAGTAGAAAGGAAGACTTTGCTGAAGGCAGAATGCCCTAATCCATTGTATTAGCAAGTTGCCAGAGCTGTCCAAGTCAATGTTTACTTTTGTCAGGAGCAGGAATAAGGCAAAACACACGGGAGAAGGTTCCAGCATGGAGAAATTAGTGCTAAATTAAGAAGCAAACAACATGTCCTGAGGATGGAAAACAATTTAGGAAAATGAAGCAACTGGTAAATATTGTTTGTTACATTGATAAATAGGCTGTGGCAGCCATCCAGAGTTTGTATTTAATTTGAAGCCAAAAATGCCTTTTGATTTGACAGAGCAGTTACATGCGTGCCAGGAGTCCTGTACTCCAAGGTGGGCGGCCAGTGACGTGGGCTGGTGGAATGACTTCTGAGGACGATCACAGCGTGTTGACACAGTGACCCCACAGGAAAGCAGTGCATGCAGTTTTTGCCTCTTAACCTTTACGTTGCATAAGGAATATGATAGGAGTTCCGAAATAAAAAGGAACCTGAAATTCTTCTTCTGAGCTCCTGTGTTTTCTCATGATCTTTTCCATGTCCCTACTTGTCAAATCGTGCTAAAGGTGGGGAAGGAGTGATAGTAGATTCATCATCACGAATCAAACTAAGTCGACATTTTTAATCATTTTTTTCCCCCAAGCAGTGCTGTGCGTAAGGTGAGGTGCTATTTTTTTTTTTTTTTTTTTTGAGAAATAGGAAGAAGTTTAGATGTGGTTCTGATCTTCAAGGACCTTGTGTTTTGGTCTGCCTTTTCTATTCATGAGTAGGTTGGTTTTTAGAATCCTGGGCTCAGGACTCAAAAAATTTAAAAGCGGGTGACTGGGTGGTGGCAAGAGCTGGTTCTGTGATGAGGAGGGGGTCTGTCCTTTGTGCAAGGCTCCGTGGTGGTACGCCCTACCCTCATCTCCTGTCTGACACACAGACTTGCACAAGGAGTCCCACCAGTGCAATCTCTTTGCCTTTTCATCACAGAAAGCATGAAACAGACACTATTATCCTTAAAGTTCCTTCCTGTTGTAGCGTTTAACACCTAAGGGAGTGGCGAGTGTCTTGGCTTCTCGGCGGCACTGACTGTGACAGGCAGGAGGGGCCAAATGAGCCCATCCTACTTACTTGACGGGGGGTGGGGGGGTACTAGCATATATGCCTCTTACATTTAAGTCTCATGTTGATGCACTTAGAAAAATCTTAACCAGTGGCAAAATTCTGACTTAAGGAAGGCTGAATATTTTTATAACAACCACACTTAAAAACTTTTTTTAATGTTTATTGTTGAGAGAGAGAGAAGAGAGAGAGAGAGCGCGAGTGAGCACGCACAGCAGGGTAAGGACAGAAAAAGAGGAAGACACTGAATCTGAAGCAGAATCCATATGGGGCTCGGACTCATGAACCACAAGATCATGACCTGAGCCAAAGTTGGATACTCAACCGAGCCCCCTAGGCACCCCAACAACACTTTAGCCAGACCTCATTATTTGCCGAGCTCAATCCTATGTCCTATACGTTAATTAGCTCTTTTAATATACAGAAGAGTTCTATGAAGCAGGTGTTCATTTCCTGCTTTTAGAAACGAGACAGCCGAGGCATAGAGAGGTCAAGAAATGTGCCTAGGTTTACACAGCTAGTGAGTGGCAGAGCCACTTGAAACCTGGTGGTCTGACATTGGAGCTCACAAATGGCTGGTTTCATGCTCCTCTCCATCCCTATACTCTCGTGTCCAACAACAGGAGAAATAATTTATATGTAAGTATCTGAAGTCAGGGGACTTTAGAGGCTACTTAACTGCCCATAATCATGTTGCTCTCTCTTTGTGGATTTGTAATAATGTTACAGGAATGTTATAAAAAGTGTTTCCAAGCAGCTATGTCCATTGTGAAACATACGACACAGCTCTATTTCGACTAAAATCATCCTTTAGTCATGGTCTAAACTAAGATGGAGAAAAGCTGCCAGCCCTATCTCAAGGAAAGCCATCTATAATGGTGCTCTGGGTGAAGCAATAGTGAGTTGACATAAAGGGATTTGAAGAAAGCCATCAGGACAAGATCACAAGAGTCAGGGAAGTGGCTTTCTCGGAGTTAAAAAAAAAAATCTCCATATATAATCCCCACTTATCATCTGATACTTCCCATCTCCAGCTAGATTTCCTTAGTATTTCTCATAAAACTTTTTAGCATTCGTAAATTTGAAGAAGAATTAGGATTCCAGCAATCAGTGCCACTTGATACAATGTGAAAACGATGCAAAAGTCAGTCCACCATAAAATAAAATTTCAGGGGAAGCATGACCCTGAGATGTGTTGATCTGAGGATGGAGCTGTTACTGGATACCAATTTCAATTACATTAAAGGTCCCATCTAATTACCAGGAAACCGAAGATGAGCTCCCATCATTGGCCACGAATTATATACCATATCTGATGGCCCCTGGAAGGAATACTGATAAATGTTTTTCTGAATACATTTTACGTGTATTGATGCACTATAATTACAAAGAGATATTGGCAAAAATACTGGGAAATTCTCATAAGCTCAACTTAATGGGCAAGCTAATAGATATTTCTAGTTTCATCTTCCAGAGCTGGGTGCCTTTGTTCAATGTTTTGCTTTTTATTTTTATTTATTTTTTTAATATTTTTTAAAAATTTATTTCTAGGAGAGAGAGAGACAGCATGAGCAGGGGAGGGTCAGAGAGAGAGGGAGACACAGACTTGGAAATAGACTCCAGGCTTCGAGCTGGCAGTCAGAACAGAGTCCGACGCGGGGCTCGAACCCACGAACCGCAAGATCATGACCTAAGCAAAAGTCAGACGCTTAACCGACTAAGCCACCAGGTGCCCCGCAATGTTTTGCTTTTTAATTAAGAGCAGCTTGATAAACAATGCATTCCAGAAACTTTCCTACAACTGATACTGAAAACCCTCAGTGTGTCCAGCTAGGGACTGTGGAAGAAATCACCTTAGTATACAACAGGATCTCCTACCTTCAAAGGATTTATTGTCTTTGAACCCTAATCCTCTGAAAAACAGAAAATAATACAGTTGAATGCAGGTCAACTTTATTATTTGTACAGGATATTTTAAGTGGACAAAGGATTTAACATGTATCTCCTTTATTCTTTCAATAATCTCATGAGATAGTTGACATTACTGTATTAAAAATGCAGAAATGGAGCATCTGAGATGGTAAATGCAGATCACTGGCACACCGGTAGGGGACCCCATTTTCTGCCTCCTAACTAGTCTCTCCCTCCATGATACCCCCTTCCCCCCCTTTCTGGATACAGTTCCTTGCCACTGAGGTGGATAAAGCTAGCACACACTGTGGCCGATATGCTGTTGGAACACATGTCTGGAGCCACATAAGCTTTAGTTGTGATTTGGGTTTATGACCGGGAGACCTCTCCTGAAGAATATGCCAGAAACACCGCCAGGGTTCATTGAACGTAGTGCAAAGATACCAGGGAGAAGACTGCCAGGGACAAGCCGAGACCACCATAGAAGGGCCTCAGGAAAACCCCACCCTGCCTACACTGTGATCTCAGACCTCAAGCCTTCAGCACCGTGAGAACCTAAGTCCCCTGGTGTGTGGTACTTTGTTATGGCAGCCCTTGCAAACTAACATAGTTAGTTTAAAATGATTTTAAATTGGTTTGTCTTAATATTTCCCTGGTGTATCACTTAGATTTTTGGCACCAAATGGCACTGAACTCAGATGGCTGAAAGAGAAGGCTTTATTGAAAGGGCTACTTCTGGAGATGTGGGAAGCAGAAAGGAGGCTGGAGGCTAGCGGCAGTGGGGTGGCGTCACTGTGCTTGGGACAAAGGGAGCGGGGGAGGGGGTGGAGAGGCCCCCCGAAGAGTGAGACGTGGAGCAGTAGGCGAGGGGCCAGTTAAGCAGGAGCGCTGTCATGAGAAGTTTCAGTCATAGAGGGGTTGGGGACCCAGGGAGAGGTACAGAGATGCCTAAGGCCCTCTCAGCTGCCTTCTCATTCTGATTGAAGCCTTTCATTGGCCGAGTCCAACAGAAAGCCAGAAAACAGGACAATGTGGAGGGTGCTGTCTGCAGAGGTCCACTCCCAGAGATTCTAGAAGGTCCAGAAAGATGGTGAATAAATGGTGGGGAGGAACAGAGAATAACTTCACAGAAGAAAATAATCAACATTATTGTTATTCAGCAAAATGGAGAAACATAGGAGCTAGACTTAGTATTTTTCTTATTTAAAAAAATTTTTTTAATGTTTTCTATTTATTTTTGAGAGACAGAGAGTATGAGTGAGGGAGGGGCAGAAAGAGAGGGAGACACAGAATCTGAAGCAGGCTCCTGGCTCTGAGCTGTCTGCAGAGAGCCCAACGTGGGGCTCAAACTCATGAACTGTGAGATCATGACTGAGTCACCCAGGCGTCCCCAAGACTTACTATTTTTCCAAGATCAGCAGCAAAATCAGTAGCAAACTGAAAATGACATCACCTCTCTCCTTTTTGGTCACTTGTGATTTTCCTGTATTTTGTTTTATGGAGGCAGGGAGGGGAGACTTTCCATTAAAATAAATCTTTTAAGAGTAGAAAGAGGGGTGCCTGGGTGGCTCCGTTAGTTCAGCATCCCACTCTTGGTTTCAGCTCAGGTCTTCATCTACCAGTTGGTCAGTTCAAGCCCCATATTGGGCTCCCCATGATGGTTTGGAGCCTGCTTCAGATTCTCTGTCTCTCCCTCTCTTTGCCCCTCTCCTGTCCATGATCTCTCTCTCTCTCAAAATAAATAAACTTAAAAAAAATTGAAGAGTAGAAAGAACAGTCAACTCTTCCAAAGGTCTCAGTTTAGAGTTGAGAAAACAGAAGACCCAGAGAAAAAGCAGCCTCTTCCAGCATCAGTTCTGTGGAAAATCAAGCCAGGACCATTGATCGCCGATCACCACTACACTGACCTCATCAGTCAGGCTGTTCAGCTTTAGGAGAATGTTTCAAGTATAGTGGCCGTAAAAAAGTTGAGGAACTTGCTTAGGAATTTGTTGAGGCAGCAAAGGAGGGAAAAAGGGAACCAAGGTTGTTTATATTCTAGTTTTAGACCTGAATAAAGAAAGGCTGTGTGATTCAGAGGCAGGCAGATGGCCCACATTCCATTCAGCCGTGGTCAGTTTGCAGCAAGTCTCTGAGGCAGGCCAGGGATGCTCCCGGAGGTAAACCCTGACCCCAGGCCCTGTGATTCTGGAGCAGCAGCACTCTGCATCCTTGGTTTATCCTTCCTGTTTCCTCACTTATCAAATATTTATTGTCAACAACGGGCAGTTGTGTTTGCACACAGTGTGATGGGGTAATGAGATAGTTAGGTTTCCTCCTGTTATTGATGGGGCGTGCTGATGGCATGAATAATTTCCTCTTTTTACAAATGGGAATTTAATTATTGATGCCGTGTTTAGGCAGTGACAGAGGTGTTACCAACACACTGCAGTTGGAGGTCTTGGCAGACATGAGGATCTGGGGTTCGTGGGGGTCTTGAATTAAACTTGCCTAATTGTTTAGAAGAGAGGGAATATGTGTGTCTCTCTATACACATGTACACATACATATGTGTATGTATGTGTATTCTAAACATGTCATCTGAAGAAATTTTTATCTAAAACATATCAGAGAAAACAAAACCCAGTCTCTAACAAAGTGCAAACAGGTCAGATCAGTGGAAACTCATCCTTTCAGAATCGCATTGAACAGGAACCGAATTCTTAGCGTCACAGATGGAATATTTTATTCACGTAAGCGAGGATTTCTGTGGACTGACAACTCGCATTTGCTCTTAAGATGAAAAGACCATGAGGTTTCTAACTTAGTATTGTAATTTGATGGCTTTCTTTGAAGGGATTCAAGGCTCTCGGAATACCACGTTCCAAGCCAAAAAGAAAATCAAAGCCAAATACTACGATGTATTTCTCAATGATGAGAAGTGTTCATTATTCCTTTATTTAAAATTTTTTTATGGGTGTCTCTTCCTTTGGTAGCGTGAGATCAGGTAGATTTCAGAGGAGGCAAACCTTTATTTTAGGGAACTCTGATGTGGAGAAGAATTTTTGTGGTTCTGATGAAGGTAGGAATACAGTAAAGCAGCCATCTCACACTTACTGTGCCCCTGAATCACTTGGGATTTTGCTAATGTGCAAATTCTTTTCAGCAGGTCTGACGTGGGCCCAGAGATACTTTGCACTCTCCCAGGTGAAGCCAGAGCTAGCTGCTGGTCCATGAACCACAGCCACACTTTTAAAAAAGATTTTTTTTTTTGAGAGAGAAAACGAACGAGTCGGGGAGGGGCAGAGAGAGAGAGAGAGAGAGACAGAGACAGAGAGACAGAATCCAAAGCGGTCTCCAGGCTCTGAGCTGTCACACAGAGCCCAACACAGGGCTTGAACTCATGAACAGTGAGATCATAACCTGAGCCAAAATCAGACACTCAACTGACTGAGCCACCCAGGCACCCCTCCATGAGCCACACTTTGAGTAGCAAGGATTATTGGGCCAGACAGCACATCCTTGAGATAGTGAGTTTTTAAGATCAATAGTAGTAATGTTTTTATAATTTTTGATTCTTTATACTTTTTAAAAATAAGGATAAGTAGATTTTTTGCCCATCTGCCTCAAACAGCTTTTTGCTGCAGAAACTTCATTTAAATTTTTCTGAGTATCTGATAATATTGGCTATTGATTTATAGTGGCTGGCATAGGTTGGTCTCAGAAGAATTTTTTCAATATTTTTAAAATTGGAGGGGTGCCTGGGTGGCTTAGTCAGTTGAGCATCCGACTTCAGCTCAGGTCCTGATCCCACAGTTCATGAGTTCAAGCCCCACGTTGGGCTCTGTGCTGACAGCTCAGAGCCTGGAACATGCTTCAGATTCTGTGTCTCCCTCTCTCTGCCCCTCCCCTGCTCACGTGCACTCTTTCTCTCTCTCAAAAAAAAAAAAAAAAAAACTTAAAAAAAATTGGAAACCACCTTCAAAGATATAGCCAACTAAGTTAAAGGCATGGATATTAAGCCCCCTCTCGGCCTACTAGAGATATTAGTATACTTAATACTCAGTTTGAATCTTTCCTCCTTCGTTTGAAGCCTTTTGCTTCCCTGAGCTCCTTAGCAAACCTGTTAATGGTCAGAGGCTCAAGAAGAGTGTGAGGTTTTCTTCTAGGCAATGGCTCATCTTCCTCAATGTTGTCCATTCTTCAGAACAGATCTATTAGCTGGGGCCCCCATGGCCTTCCTGTGATTACCAGTTTTGTAAATTCTCCCTGTGGTGTTCATACAACATGTCTCCTGAAGTTCCTAAGTGCTTTTTCCATAAGGCACCTGGGGCAGTTACTCCAGGTAAATGAGAAGAAACAAAAGTTGAGAGAAGGAAAAAAAAAAATCATCCTAGCAGTAACGGGATTGAATTTGCTTGAGCCGACACTGAGGGTGGCATATGTATGCAGATATATGTAAATGACGAATAAACCAGGCAGAGAAACCTGAAATGCCCCCTCCCACCTGATTGCTCCCATACCTGAAAGATGACAAGGCTCCCTGGGTCAGTCAGCACCTCTGCAGCCCCTCGCCCCACCTTCCCTCCCTCCCTCCCTCCGTGGCTCCCCAGCCAAACAAAACAAAACGTAAGGATATTTGGGGAGAGTTTTTTTTTTTTTTTTCTAGGAGAGAGAGAGAGAGAGAGAGAGAGACAGTGTGAGCAGGGGAGGGTCAGAGAGAGAGGAAGTCACAGATTGAAACAGGCTCCAGGCTCTGAGCTGGCAGTCAGCACAGAGCCTGACGCGGGGCTCGAACCCACGAACCACGAGATCATGACCTAAGCGAAAGTCGGACGCTTAACCGACTAAGCCACCCAGGCGCCCCGGGAGAGTTCTAATAGAAACCTCATCCTCACTATCCCTCTCATGGGTGATGGAGGAAGCCCGAACTGGCAAAGAATGCGCCACAGTTTCTTCCCTCCTGGCTGCAGATACCTGTCAGGCCTGACACCTTCCAGAAGCTTCACGGGGACTGAAGGTGAATGATCTTCCTGATCGAACGTTGAAGGATCAATAATTATTAAAAAAAAAAAATTAAAAAAACAAACCAACAAACGGGCAGGGGGTGAGAGAGGAGAAACGTATGTAAGAGAGGAAGGAAGGGATCTCAGACCAATTATTTTTCGACAAAATACTTAATGTGACAACATCAGCAGCCCCCCAAAGGGCAACGTGTAACAACAGAGCCTCATTAGAATGATTTCCGTGTAATCATTAACTCGCATCTAACACCTACGAGAGTATTTCTGTTTAAACTAAAACATGACCTGCATGGAGGAGAGGCCTTGTAAACTGTCTCTGAAATAAAATATGTGACAGGAAAGGTCAGAGCTGCCCTCATTTGAATTTCAAGTAGGGAGCGGGCTCCGCGGTGGCCAGCGTAGCAGGGCCTGGTGACTCCGCTTTCCTTGGCCTTCCCGCCAGCCGGAGCAGTTGGAGAAATCCACTAGGACTAATTACTGGGATTGCAAAACAAAGATTTTTCTTCCCTTGCCTCTGCCCACTTTCTCTTCCCCTCTCCCAGCCAGGGAAGGAGGCAGGAGTCTCTAACAGTGTTTGGAGAGAGAGGTGATTTCCTTTGTTGTCGCTATGAGACCGAAGGTCACTGCTGAGTGGCCCCATCCGCCTGACCCAGACACCCGCCTGCTGGCCGCTGGGCCAGGCCTCGCCTCGACTGGGCTTCCTAGCGCATCGGCCTGCCAGCCAGGCTGGGGAGGGCTTGCTAATAAACCCTCTTCCCAGCAAGAGTGATGCCAGGGCTTTGCCTTCCGCTGGGCTGCGTAAAAGCAGCTATCAAATCAGCAAGATACAACTTGATTTGCAGGTCTCCAGTGAAATTTAAGAAGGCGAACTGTAAAACGTTCAGAGAAAAGGAAGCATGAAAACATTTTTAAGGAAAACATTTAAGAAGTCAGAGACAGACATAATAATAAAAAAAAGTTGGCAAGGAAGGTTTTATTTATTCATTTTGAAACATTGCAAAGAGCTCTGTTAGCAGCATTTATCTGCCTTTTTTTTTTTTTTTTAAAGGCAGCCCCAAAAGCAAGTGAGTTGAATTCATTTCCTTTTTCCTTCTGTGACTTTTTAAAGCCTTATATACAATGAGATCTTTTTTGCACTTCTGGGAATTTATAAAGCTATAACATTTCATCCATAAGCCTGACTTGGCAAAACCTCCTTCCTTTTCCTCCAATGCCCCCCACCCCCCATTCCCTTCCTTTTCTCTCCCTTCCTTTTCTCTCCCTTTTCTTACCAGCCTGCATACACTGTGGGGTCTTTCTTTGTCCTGCATACCAACTGGTCCTTTCCCCTCAGTTTTTTGGTAATATTTTCTTCAGTTTTTTTTTTTAAAGATTGTATTTTGAAATAATCTGTATACCCAATGTGGTACTCGAACTTAGAACCCCAAGATCAAGAGTCACACTGCTGAGGATGGGTGGGCTCTACTGAGCCAGCCACGTGGTCATCTTCAGGTTTTTTGTTGTTCTTCAAATCTTTGTCTTCTCTATTTTTAAATGTTTTTTTATTTATTGAGAAAAAGAAAGCACAGGGCAGGGGACAGAGAGAGAGAGAGAGGCAGAGAGAAAGAGAATCCCAAGCAGGTTTTGCACTGTCAGTGTAGAGCCTCATGTAGAGCTTGAACCCACGAACTGTGAGATCATGACCTGAGCTGAAACCAAGAGTTGAATAGTTAACTGACTGAGCCACCCAGATGCCCAAACTTTTGTCTTCTCTTTAACATTAACCAAAAAAGGATGAGAAAATTCAAAATGTACTTGGATAACAGTGGGGGGAAAACCCAGGTTTGGCTAAACCACAGATGCACGTCATGGAGGTCACTATTCTCTTTGCTATTCTGCACTAGGTCAGGAAGGTTACTGGGGTCCATGTGGTGAAAGAGAAATGATTCACTGGATGCTCATTAAGATGGGAAGAGAGATTTTATGCAAGACTATGGCAATAGAGGGGAGACACTTGGAGTAGGTGGCAGAGACTGAGCTTACCAGTATAGCAAAGATTTATAGCCAGAGTGAAGGGGTCACTCCTCTCTATAGAAGGAAACTAATGAAGAAGAGATGCGAAGGGTAAGGGGGTTCTTGCTAAAAGCAGACCAAGGTTGAGGCCTTGTCAGAGATCTCAGGGGAGCCTAACTGCCGTTTGGTTTGGAGGAAGGAGGGAGTGTTGGTCTGTATTTCTCAGCACCTTCCAGTGGGTTGTTCTGTGTTCTCAGTCCAACAGTTTTGACACGTAGTGGACAAAATTACATGGCACTGGGCTGATTCACACTACAGATCCTCTATGTAAGTTCCTAAACAGATCTTAGTTCCTGTACCAGATTTACATTGTTGTTGATAACCTCAAGAAAAAAATGCTTCTAAAACATCTGTTTAAGGACCTTACCTGCTTTTGATTTCTATCCCCATGGTACTTACTAGAAAGATTTTTGCTTTTGGAGTTAGAAAACAAAGTTCACATTCTGACTTTGGAAGCATACGATGTAACCAGCCTATCGGCTGTGCTGACTTTGATGGGGTCCAATCTGGAAAATGCTGGTTTTCTCTTTTTCTCCTGCTGCCTTCCATCAAGCTGTGTTGAACTCCACTTCTTCATCCTGTGAACCCAAATCTTTTTGGTGACTTTTGGCTGTCAGAATTTAAGTTGACAATTAGCGCTCATTTTCAGGGCTTAGAAAATTTCAGTCTTTTCCATTGTACAACTTGTTTTCCTTTAGAGGCACCTCAAGGGGACCCTTGCGGGGTAGTGTATTAGTGCTGTTCTCTTAAATCGCCCCTCAAATCTTGTCTGTGGTGGCAGCCCCCCAGCCTCTTAGTGTTGAGATCATTTTGGCATGGCAGGAAGCCCTCTTGGGTCCCATCCAGACAAGGAAGACCAGGCTCCCTTCTCAGCCTGTATGTGGGGGGCTATGGGATGCCCATACATCCTTGCCATGTGCTTAGTGGCAAGACAAACTGGGACTCTACTGTCTTCAAAATTCTCTGAATCTCTGGCCTTGAGGAAGCAGCCACAATGCAGTTTCTTACGCTCCACACGTCAAGGAGCAGATGCCCGGTGTTCCGGAACTGCTCCCCACTTATGTGGCTGCACCAGGCTGGACTGATGAGTTTCTCTGATTTGGCAAGCTTCCATCCAAGGACTGATCATGTAGACCTCCCAGCTGGGCTGACCACTCTCCTGCCCTCTGTTCTTCTTCTCAACAGCATTCAGACTCTGCTTATACAGGATGAAAGGTGTGGCGGGATCCGCTCTGAGCCAGACCTGGAGGAAGGGGTCTCGCCACTCCTCTTGAGAAAGTAGCCGTAACAATGGCCTGTTGGCCTTCTGAGAAAGCAAAGCATAAAATAATTGGACACATCAAGTAACCTGTGTCTTATTTTTTTTTCCTCTGTAAAACGAGAGCACATAATTCTCCCTCGTTAGGGTTGTTGTAAGGATGCAAGGAGAGGAGACATGTGGAGGTGCCATTTCTGGGCAATCTCTTCTGTCTTCTCGCCCTTTCTTTTTGATGCTTCTCTTGTTTAATTTCTCCCACTGTTCTCTTAATGCCCTGAGGTTGACAGGCTTGGACGGGATCTCATGGAAGCATTATGTGGGGGGAGGGGGAGGTCTCAGTTCAGAATTTCTTTTAAAAAGATGCCCATTTCATTGATGGTAGAAGTGGAACTGCAATAGGAAAATCTGTAACTAGGACGTTTCCAGGGCCTCTCAGGTGTGAAAGCGGCATACAGAGGAAAGCAAGATTTTGTTCAGGAGAAGTCTTCTGTTGAGGGCATGCTGTGCATTCCCAGCTTTGCATGTGTGGTGCAAGTCAACTCCCAGACTAGGAGGGAAAGCCCTCTCTGCCGCCACTCCCAGAAACGGGTGCCGCTAAATGCCTGCTGCCTTAGCACTTTGTTCCTTAGTGAGCTCCCAGGTTATGGCTTGGGGGGGTAGGGGTGGCTCCTCAGGGAGGGGAGCTTGAAAGTCCCATCAGTGCTGTGTCCCCTGCCTGCCCGTAGTGCTCCTAATGATGGATGATAGGTTGGGGATGATCGTATTTGCTATGGTGGATCACAGAGGAGTATGAAAATTCATAAGGCAGTGTTAGGTTGTATTTCACAGGACTGTGTGTGTGTGTGTGTGTGTGTGTGTGTGTTGTAGCCCCATTAGCTCTCTTGGGGATTGCACAGAGTTGAGCCATTTTGACAGTTTCTTGTTTCCCATTTCCCCCATTCCTCCGCACACATGTTGGAGGGAGATATAGCTGCTTGTCCTTTGAGGCACAGATGGTTGGCCAACAATCCCTCTTGTTGCCCTTGAACCTTTGCCTCTCCCTCTTCTGGGTGAAGCCTCAGCTGTCTGAGGAAGTGTATGTTTGTGAGCGTGTTTGGCCAGAGGGCTCTGCCTTCACCCATTACTGCCCTTGCCACTCTGAAAAGTTCTCAATTCCCAAGACACTGGATGCAGCTGTCACGGAGTAGTGCTAGTCCCTGAACCTTCCAGAATGTGCAAGGGGGGGTGGGTAAGGTGTAGATAATTTTGGAAACTTTGTTTCCTCTAAGAGAACAGACTATCGGTAGATTATGGAAACATGCAAAAACTATTATTTTTTCTGTCAAAGGGGAGTGACACCGAATACTTCTAAGTGGTGCCCATACTGTTCTAAATATAGTCTACGAACCTGAGCATATTTTGGTGACAGCCATTCCAGCCACCTCTGCTGCTTCCCCTTCTCTTCCCCTTTCCTCCTCTTCCTCAGTATGAAGGGGCATCCTCGGTGGGGGGTGGGGGTTAGGACAAGCTATAGAATCAGAAGATTTTTACTTTTAGTTCCAGATTTGCTTTCATTTCATCATAAGACAGGGCAGAAACCTTCATTCTCTCCCAACAGGATGTGAAGCCATTGGATGGGGGAGCTGCTGCCTCAGGGTAAAAGGCTCTGTGGTTGGAGCGGAGACAAGGCCTTCCCTGTCCAGGAGAAGCTGTGGGAGAGTTAAGATCCCTGGAGTTGTGTGGCTTGTGTATGCAAGAGTCTGGTCCTAGTATTGTGCTCATAGGGAACACAGTGACTTGACCCGGAAGTGCTTGTCACAGGTCACCAGCTCTGTGGTAACCGTAGGAAACACCTCACTTTCTGATCCCTGTGGAGCTGTGGCTTGGCTGTGCCTGCAAATGCTCTCATTTCATCTGCAGCCGGATCTTGCACCTCTCTAGCTCCTTGGACTGGTTCTCCTGAATTTCCAACAGGCCCCCGAGAGTGAAATCAAGGACCTTGGTAATTGGTGGACTTCTGGCAGAACTTCCAGCACCAAGGCTTGGCTTCGCCAAAGGGGAGCTCCCTCAGCATACCGTGATAAAAATTAGGCAGTATCTGAGAGCCATTTTACTGTAATACTGAATGGAAGAAGGTGCCTTTCCTTGATGACTCTTATTTTTGTCCTCTAAGATTAGAACTGTCCACATTTACAATAGGAGACCCTTACCCAGGAAGGTCGCTGATGGGCTTTGGACCTACTGATGGGTGAAGAGGTTCTTGTCCTGAAATCCCTGTTTCTTCTTGTGACAGGAGAGGCCACATCACTGAAGACACCACTTTAACATCTTTTTCCACTTTTTCAGCTCCCCTTGATTCCAGGTGGGGTTCTGTGTAGAAAGCAAAAGTGGGAAAAGCCCCTTGGCTTAAGTAACAAGCCAAGTTGGTGGATTCCTGCCAGGCCCGCGCCCTGGCGGTGGGAGCATGTGGATGTACTTATGCTGAAGGCGGCTTGCCAGAAGCATTCTAAAGGGTTGGATATAATGAAAAAGGAAGGAAAAAAAAAGCTTAAAATAGAATTGTCAACAAGTACTGTGAAATGACTACTTGGGTCATTAGGGAAGGGTTTATGGACACTGTTACCTTCTTAGTATCCAGAACTTTGTTAAGAGCTAATAAAGACAGGTGCTCTTTACCAACATTTTGCTGATGAGTTACAGATGTGCTATTTTAATTTTCACAGCTATCCTACATGGTAAATCTGGTTACCATTTGATGGGGAAACTGAGGGTTATCAGCCACGTAAATTGCCAATGTCTCAGAGCACCTGTGCTAGGTAGAAGACTATTCCCCCACCCCCCGAGATGTCTATGTCCTAGCCTTCAGAACCTATGAATATGTTGGTGTGGCAAAAGGGAATTGAAGTTGCTGATGGAATTAAGGTTACTAATCAGCTGAACTAAGGAATGGGAGATTATCCTGGATTATAGGGCCAGGCCCAGTGGAATCACAGGGTCTTTAAAAGTAGACAAGGGAGGCAGAAGAAGAGTCAGTGTCAAAGTGATGTGAGGAAGACTCAATTGGCCATTGCTCTATTAATGAGTGGGGGCTACGAGTCAAGGACTGTGTGTGACCCTAGGAAGTTGCAAAAGATAAGGAACCAGATTCTTCCCTCACACCTCCAGAAGTAGCATAGGCCCACTGACCTCTTGATTTTACCCACTGAGACCGGTGTCAGACTCCAGACTCCCAGAACTGTAGAATGATACATTTGTGTTGTTGAAAGCCGCTGAATTTGTGTGAACTTGTTATGGTGACAATAGGAATCTAGTATACCACCTAAGGGGCAGAGCCAGGACTAAAAATGTTTCTCCTCTTTCCACCATGCACGATGACCTCTAAATGGTTTGATATAAAAAAATAGAGCCAGAAAAAAAAAAAAAAAGAAAAAAAGAAAAAAAATGCTACTCAAATAGTCTCCTATTTTCTCTCTCTGCCTTTTCTTCCTTTTCTCTTATGCTCAGTTCATGTGCTTTCCCCCCCATCTCCCTTTCCCTAAATTAACAGATTCTTGCTGTAAAAGAAATTGATTCTTCACTCCAAAGTAGGTCATTATAACAAAGGTTTTAAATCATTTGGTCCTCCCATTTGTGAAATATAGACTTCACTTTAATCTTCTGTGCATTACCAGCAGTAAAAAAAAGGCCCATAATTTGTGAAAAATGGGATTTTTCCCCCCCACCATCAATCATTTAGGCAGATGTGTAAGTTTTTTGCTCCTTTTTCACCCTCTGACTCATACCTGGAAGTCAGAGGACCCGCATTCATCCACATAGACGGATGACCCTCAGCACCAAATTTAGAACTGAATGAAATATTTGGTCTCGGTTGCCACATTGGAAGAGCCCCCATTTCTTCTCCGCATGTGTTTTTTTTTTCAACTTCCAGTTGTCTATCTTCGAGATCTTTGTATCTAAGAAACTCTCCTAGCCTCTTAAAGCTATTGACTTTGTTTTGAAAAACTCAAACTAAGCTTGCTTTGTTGGGAGAGTGCTGGAATAGTTAGAGCTTGTGCGCTATTCTAATTTTTGTGCCAGAAGCATTAGAGAAGCTTATAGTTTCTCAGCAATTGCTTTTTCACTTCAGGACATCACCTAAGCAAAGATAGTGGACGTATTTTAATGTAGGACATATATAACCTCGGACAATTATAAAGGTGGATAAGGCACTAAGTTGAATTCTACGATCTTAGAGTCCAGGGGTTAAAAAATAGGGCCTCTTTGCAATGATCAGATTGTACTGTAACATCTCTTTCCTTATCTAGCTTCCTGTCTGCACAGGAGGAGATCTAGTCTTTGTCCATTCAGGGACCATGTTTTTGTTGTTTTTTTTTACAAATAGTTTATTGTCAAATTAGTTTCCACATAACACCCAGTGCTCATCCCCACAAGTGTCCTCCTCCATGCCCATCCCCCCTCCCCCCCATATCCATCAGTCCTCAGTTTTTGTCAGCATTCAAGAGTCTCTCATGGTTTGCCTCTCTCCCTTTTCCCCACCATTTTCCCCCTCCTTCTCCCCCATGGTCCTCCGTTAAGTTCCTCCTAATCCTCCTATACGTGCACACATATGATATTTGTCCTTCTCTGCCTGACTTATTTCGCTCAGCAGAACACCCTCAAGGTCCATCCATGTTGCTACACATGGCCAGATTTCATTGTTTCTCATTGCCATGTAGTATTCCATGGTATAGATAAACCACATCTTCTTGATCCATTCATCTGTTGATGGACACTTAGGCTCTTTCCATGTTTTAGTTATTGTGGAGAGTGCTGCTATGAACATTGGGGTCCATGTGCTCCTATGCCTCAGCATTTCTGTATTCAGGGACCATGTTTTATGTTTTGCATGAATTCCTAGTTCCCAGCACAGGGTGTTCAACTTACAACTTCATATAAACTTTGGAATTTGTCAAGCCTGGGTTCAAACTCTGATTCTGGTACTTGCCTCCTGTGTGTCCTTTGTCTAGTTACTAGTCTCCTGCTTTTTAAAATTTTTTACTTTAATTAAAATTTTTTTAACTTTAGAGAGTGAGCATGAGTGGGGGAGGGGCAGAGAGAGAGAGAGAGAGAGAGAGAAAGAGAGAGGATCCGAAGTGGGCTCCGCACTGACAGCAGACAGCCCGACTCAATGCTGGAACTCACGAAAGATGAGATCATGACCTGAGATGAAGTTGGACGCTTAACCGACTGGGCCACCCAGGCGCCCCATTACCAGCCTCTGGGATATGTATTTGGTACCTCTGTAAATTGGGCTATGATAATCCACACTGCTCTGTCGATTCAATGAGGTGGATCATTTAAGGCACCTAGCAAAGTCATAGCATCGTCATAGTGAGTAGACAGTTTTGAAAATGTAGTGGTTAAAAATGTGGAGCCACACTGCCTAGATTGCATTCTATCCAGCTCACTTACCAAGGAAGTTAATACTCTTTGCATGCCTCAGTTTCCTCATCTGTAAAATGAGTGTAAAAATAGCATTTACTTTAGAAGTTTGTTGTGTGGATTAAATGAGTCAACATGCGTTAGGAGGCCCAGATAGCAAGTATGCACCTATAGCAAGTATGCACTGGACTTTATTATTAGCAACGATAAATAATAAGGGTTTCTATTCTTCCTCTGTCATTCATCCCATTTTGTTTGATTAATTTGCTCTCCTTTTCAGACCTTATAATATGTGTAAGGGAAAAGTGAGTTGATTCTAAAGACGATTCCAGAATCCTTCTCTGCTGTTTAAAAGGCTGTAACTTATATGAACAAAGATCCAAAGTCCATTCTCCATCCTCATATTTTCTTGGGGTCCAAAGGGAGAGACTGTAATTTTCAAAAAGCATGTTCCACAGCTAATGGAAGTAAACATTCTCGTGGCAGGAAAAGTAATCTTTCCCCCACCCTGGATTAGACTCAATGTTTATAACAAATAGAACTGCTGTGGGCTTTACACTTAACACAACAACAACAACATCTTTGTTAGAAAAAATATATATACATATGTTTGGTTTTCTAAATAACAGCACTGCAATATGGTGTGTCAGAAATTACAGCCGGCTCTTGATTTTTTTTCTTTCAATGAAAAGAAAAATTTTGCATAACCTAAAACTGCACTTGTGTTGGAAGCGATTGTCAGATAGAATTTTTTTTGAGAGTGGGAGCGAGAGCGAGAGATGAGAGAGGGAGGGAGGGGTAGAGGGAGAGGAAGAGAGAGAATGTTAAGCAGGCTTCACACTCACTGTGGAACCGGATGTGGGGCTTGATCCCACAACCCTGGGATCATGACCTGAGCTGAAATCAAGAGTCAGATGCCCCGTCAACTGAGCTACATAGGCACCCCATCAGATAGAATTTTAATGGTTGATTCTATCTTCTTTATGTCCCTCGTGAAGTTGTGTTTTCTTTGTGATGCTCTGAGCAGCCTCTTTCATTAGGTGTCACATTTGTGTTGGTAAAATAATTGCCTCCTTCAAGTCCTCCACATCATTTCATGTAAAAGTCAAAGTGAGGGTAACATCCCCCTTTCCTGTCAACCGCTTTTTTTCCATCAAAATCAAGAGCAGGCGTGTTTGAAGGTTTAAAACAAAGCTATATTTGAGTTTATCCAATCACAAAAAGCATCTGAAAAATGTCTGAGCTGGTGAAAAACACCCCCCTTTACATGCTCTGCTAACTCTGAAATGTCCGGATGGAATTTGAGCTGAGAACAAGCTTGAAGAATCACAGAACAAGTGGTAATTGTTTTCAGCAAATCAGAAGTGCCTGAAATCCATGTACCCTTGACCAATGTAATGCCCTATTCCTCCATAGCCAGAGAACTAGTTCTTCGAAGCGATTTTCTCTTTGACTCAGGGTTCTGCATCTGAGTGCTCCCATGTATGGGTAGAAGTTATTAAAGGAACATGGGGTGGAGGATAGTGAAGGCACTTCTTGAATGGGAGCAAGGTATAATATTAGGCTGATGAAGTTCAGTGACTCCATTTGTGGTGGCTTCTCTAAGGGCCAGGAAGATTAGGGTGATATGGTTTTTATACTCGAGCAGTGGTATGATATGGTGCCCGAGCTTACGGCCTATGGTTTATAGAGCATTAGAGCAAGAAGGACTGCACAGACCACTAGACCAATCTTCATTCTACACGTAAGGGAACCTGTCAAGGTCACTTCTGCTGTTTATTGTTCATATGTGTTGTTCACAGTTGACCTCTGGCAGGGGCTCAAGGTTTCTCTTTCCTCCTCCTCCCTCCTTGCTTTACTGCTCTCTGAGGTGGGTCACGGTCCAAGGAGGAAGAGACAGCGATGACGAGTTCCAGGCCATGAAATGTCCACTTCTCTAGGGGAGAATCTCCTTTTGCATTCCCCTCTCCTGGAAGTTTTTCTTTTCCTCTGGAAGCCTGGGGAATTGAGAGGCCCTTGCATCTGTCTTCTCCCTTCTCTCCTCCCCCAAACATTCCAGAAATTGCTATCCAATCCAGAAGAGACTGGACATAATTGTTTAAATCAGTTCCCCCTCTGTGCGGTGGAAACCAGAAAACTCTTGTTTGTTGCTTCTAGAAGGGTGTGCGTGAGGGGGTGGGTAGAGGGGAATGGGCATTGAGACCCGCCTCTCCTCAGCCGGGGCTACATCCGAAGTTTAAGTTTTGGTTTCGGGGGAAGGAGGCACAGCAGGTCTTTGATAGATAGTTTGGTTCTAGGCCACCTAGCGTTCCAGAGGCTAGGCCACAGTGGTGCTCTGTGTATTCCCCCCTGGTTTTGCAGACTCACACCGTGGGGCCTGAGCCTCAGCACCAGGCCCGACTCCCCTCAGCCGCAGTTTCCTGCTAACTACAGCCCAGCCAGCAATAAAATGCTGCCTTGCTTTGTCCTTCATGCATTTCTTTCCTCCTGTGACCTTGTGGAGAGGAGTGGCTGATTAAGGGAAAGTGATCGTAAGATTGCATGGGGCAGCTTCAAGCCTTTGTTCCATCTTCTAATCCCGTCTCTGTTCCTCAGCATCCCATTTTGGCAAAACCTCTGCTAATTGTGCTGCTTAGTCCTTTTGAAGGACTAGCAAATCCATAGAACCTGTGTTATGTGTCAGGCACCATTTTGAAGGCTCTATATATAATAATTCATTTAATCCTTGCAACCCACCCTTGATATGTGCTGCAAATCACCTTTTTACAACTGGAAACATTGAGGCACAGAGAGGTGGAGTGATTTCTTCAAAGTCCTACAGCTAGGAGTGAAGCAACTGGGATTCACATTTGGACAGTCTGACCCAGACAACATGGTGGTGGTCGCTAGACCCCACCACCTGCAGGGGGAGATAAACTAGACTGAGGATATATATGGCAGCCAGCTTGGTAGAGGGTGCCTAGTAAATGCTCATGATGGTGGGGAGTATGTGTTTGTATTTGGTAGCGACAGGAGGTTAAGTGACAGTCCAGAAGAGGTGTAGCAGATCTTTTAGGGGTCAGGAATATCTGCCAGCCGGCTGTATTGTACTAGTTTCAGATCGCAGGAGAGGAGGGAGCATATGGCTGTACTTGAGGTGGTTGGAGGAGAACAACTGAACATCGAGTAACGAAATGCAACGAGGAGGGGAGAGGGCACATCTCAGGACTCAGTAGCTGCTTATATGTACCTAACCTCACTTTAGGGGGCGGAACACCTTGTATTGAGAACAGAGAGATCTGGCCAATGACTGAACACAGGAAATTCATGAAGGAGGATTCTGGAGGAGATCCAAACTTGTGGCCTGAGATAAACATGAAGTAGCTCCAGGATCAATTTTGACTATGCATGTTGCATTAGTTACCAACATTTAAAAGCTAGAGAACACACATAAACTATATATTTCCAGATTATGTTGCAAGATGGAAAGATCTGGCAATGCTGGGTACCCGTTTTCACCTGTCTACAATTGCCTTCACTGGGTAATGGATTGCTTGCCACTTTAGAGGAGGCATTTAAGATCCATTTTCCACAGGCCCTACTATTTCCTAGTGTCCATCAAGTGACTTGCCTCTCCTGGTCAGCATTTGAGTAGGAACCCCCTGCCTCACTTCATATATGCAGGAGTGGAGGGCTTGAGTAGTGGCTAATGAGAGCTCTAACTTGACTCTCATTTTTGAGTTGCAGTGTAAACATCTCCCCAACCATCCAGACTGTTTTGGTGCCCAATTCCTTCTGTCCTAAAATAGCTACATGTGGTTACAACTCGGGCCATCTGGGCTTTGGATGGTATGGCTAGTTGATTTATCCTGAACTTGTGAGATTGGCTTACTAACAAGGGTGCAGGGGGTGCCTGGGTGGCTCAGCCTGTTAAATGTCCAACTTCGGCTCAGGTCATGATCTCGCAGTTCATGGGTTCAAGTCTTGCGTCAGGCTCTGTGCTGACAGCTTGGAGCCTGGAGTCTGCTTCAGGTTCTATGTCTCCCTCTCTCTCTCTCTGCCCCTCCCCTGCTCGTATTCTGTCTCTTTCAAAAATAAATAAACATTAAGAAAAAATAACAAGAGCACCAGACATCAAAGATTTCACCCCTCTTGTTTCTCATGAAGTCTTTTTGTTACTGTGGTTGATGACTTGAACCTTGAACCAGCAGACTGGACAGTAATGCAAGGCTACCTCCAGTGCGAAGGAGGGGACCTGCCCTCAAGAGCAGTGTTGACATGGGCACTGTCACTGCTCGAAATGTCCTTCCTGAGAACATCCACTTTGGTGGTGGGCTGGGTCCTTACCAGATAGTTCCTAGGAAATGCTATGATTCTTTCGCTGAAATCCATCTGCCATATTCCTCAAGGCTCTTGCAAATTTGTTTTCCTTTTCGACTTTCCTGCGCTCATCCCCATTCCTAATCTGGAACCCTTTTCTTTGTACCCCGAAAACCTCTGCTACCAACACTTGGAGTGGTGTTAGGAAACCCATGCTGTAAATGCACGGGTCTGTAGCAGAATCTGAATTTTTTAACCCTCGCTCAGAGTTTTCACAAAGGGCTATGCAATTTTCCTTGGCTCAGTGGCAAAATATTAATTCGCGTTTTTTTGAGTGGAAGTTTTTCACAGTCAGTCAGATCTGAGCTTGCTCTCTCCTCTGTGATTTTTAGAGGCCTCAGGAAGGTTGCTTAACCTTGCTGACCCTGACTTAGAGAAGAAAGATGGAGCCTGTAAGATGGGAGTGACTGCTACCTTGTGCGGCAGCTCTGATGAGTAAATAAGAAATGTGAAGTATCTACCACAGTCCCTGGCATCTCAGTGAGTTCCCAAATTTTAGTTCACTACCTCTTCTGTGACCCTTTTTGGGAGCTGATAGGGTCTAGTGGATTCTGGATTAGATAGTTTTGGCGCCATGGGGGATTCTGTGGGAAATCACAAGAGTGGGTGCCTAAGAGGGACAAAACTCTTAGGGCAAGTGTTGCTCTGTGGTTGGAGGCAGGTCCTGGAGTGGAGGAATTCTAAGTATCAGGAAACAGAAAATGAGATGGAACTTTTACTAGTAATAAAGGAAAGAAAGAAAAAAAAAACCCCTTACTTTCCTTTGTCTTCTCAGAAGGGCACCAACTTACTCTTCAGAGTGGACACTCAATAAAATGTTGTTGACTGACAGATGGTGGGATGTTATAGAGGTTTGCTGGGCAGGGAATATAATATTAATATCCATGTAGTGTTTTTATGTTTTAATTTTGGTGGAGGAAGCCTTGAAGCCTGGGGCAAAAGCTAGTATTTTCATTTGCTTCACCTGAAGTTATATTGGCAGGGGCCCTTGGGGTAAAGAAGACAAGGATTAGGTTTGGGAATGGGGAAGGATATGAGGATGTTGTAATAAAATATATAAGTGCAAGAGCTTGCGGAATAAATACAAATGAATTTCAGTGAAAGAATAGAAGGATATGGCATAAAGATGTTTTGAGGGGGAAAAAAAATACACCCGTAGGGTAGGCTTTGCTGAATTGGAGAGAGAATGTTAAAAAAGTAATGAAGAACTTTTAATATCCTGGATCTCCCTAAGAGGGGCATAGATATTGTTGTTTTACGTTGATTGAGAGCCCACCACGGACAGGCTGCTGGTATTTGCTTGAAAATCGAATGTATGAAAATGTGGTTGTGGGAAAGAACAAACCTGACATGTGGAGGGGAAGGTAAATTTTGCTATGACTTGTGCAGGAAGCAGATAAAGGGACGATTATTTGACTGGTAAGGTCTTAATGAAAATCATTTGTGAATCAGCCAAGCCAGCAGCAAATGCCATGTTTACCCTACCATGATCATGACCTCATTGAAAGAAAACAGAGGGCAGAGTTCTCAGGAAAGGGATTTGCACTTTTCAAGACAGGAAGAAAGACTTCTTTGTAGCATTAACATACACCGAGGACCTCCACATCTCTGTTCATCAGAAATTTGTCCGGAAGAGTCCCACTCAAGCTATAAACATACTCATTAAAAACGTATCTAGTGATCTTTTGCCACCATCTGACCCCTGTTAATAGTCACCGCCTAATCTCCGTCTTTGAAAAACGATGAAGGGTAAACTCTCAGAACTGCCTACGACCAGGCCCCCACAACACTTTTGTTGTTTGCAGCATCATCCCCGGATGATGACTTGAACGGGTTACTGAAATAGAAACAGACCCACCAACCCTGGCAATGTGGGCTGAAGGTTGGTGGATTTTAGCCACACATTGCTCAAAGCCAGGAGAAATTAGACCATGAGGAATTGACAACAAAGGTCAGCTAAGGTGGGATTTTGACTCTTACCATAAGAAGAGATCTCCTCTAGATTCATTGACTTCAGCTCCTACGGTGGTGTTGGGATTCCTTCTGCAACATCTCTGGGAGGGAGTCTGTTTCCTCAAGAGGAATTGGGCTGGTCTGACTGTTACATAGCTTTTTTTTTTTTTCTTTTTGCATTATTTTGGCATCAGTTTGAAGTCCACCCTTCAGTTCTATATGTTGAAGAATATTCCAGAATGAGTTCTCTTCATATATTTAGTTGAAAGTAACTTTTTTTTTAACTTGGACAAGAAACTTTTTTTCTTCACATATTTCTACTGTAACATGCTCACTTCTTGTCACTCATTGCTGCCTTGTGTTAGTATCTGTCAGACTGGGCTTTGCCTGATAACAAACAACCCCATACTGATTTCGCTCAGAAATTTTGTTTCTTCTATGTAATTTGGACACTTGTGTGCCTTTTGAGGGCCAAGCTATGTACCCAGGGTAAGCAAAAGAATAATTCTGTGTTATGGAGCAAAAGAGCAACGTCACATGTTCAGTGGACATAAATTTCTCTGGAACACACTTCAAGGCATTATACACAATTTGGGAACAAACCCATTGTGGGTTCTTTATATGTGGGTGAAAGGATTCTCAGTTCACCTTCAGCTCTCAGGCAAAGAGCAGTCAGTACACTGATTTATGCAATGCTCAATTATACAATCCATAGCCTCCTAAAGTACTGTCTATAGATTTTGTTATGTATGCCTCTGTAAGCATTTACATGGCAATTCATTCTCAAATTATACAGTTGTCTTTCTTACCACAGTGGTGCATGGCTGTAACCTCTTGACCAAGCTCACGTGTCCTAATTTAGGTAATCCTGCAAACTTTCCATGTTGTAGGTATATTTTGAAGATTAAATTGGCGAATGCGTTTCTTTTTTTTTCTTCTAGTATCCGAAGCAACAGTCATTCATTTCCCCCACTTATTTGTTCCCGCATTTATGTAGTCACTCAACAAACATTTAGTGAGTCCTTAACAACAAGCAAAGAAATACAAGTTAGATTTCATTCCTTAGAGCATCGGGTGGGTGGAGTGAGACGCATGTAAACATTTTAGTGAAGTGCTGGACATTAAGGAAAAAAATAGGCGAAGCCTTCAAGAGGAAGGACTGCTCCTAATTGCTCTGAAATCTCACTTTATCCTCATCTGGGGGAACTCAAAAGTTTTCAAAGGAAGGTGTAGGTTCTGTTGCTACCAATAATCTCCCTTCTGAGTATTCCAGCAAACCACAGAATGAGAATTGGAGCTCTTGGTTCTAGACAGTGATGTGGAGCCCCCATGGAAGCCTTTGAGTTATCCTAGGCAATTCTTTTTAAATTATTTTTAATGTATTTATTTTTGAGAGAGCAAGAGAGATACAGAGTGTGAGTGGGGGGCAGGTGTGGGGGGGAGCAGAGAGAAGGAAACACAGAATCCAAAGCAGGCTCTGGGCTCCAAGCTGTCAGCACAGAGCCCAGTGTGGGGCTTGAACCCATGAACCATGAGACCATGACCTGAGCTAAAGTTGGACACTTAACTGACCGAGCCACCCAGGTGCCCTTATCCCAGGCAAGTCTGACTCATTGACTGGAGACCCTGATTTTATACATCCAAAAAATTCCTATATTGAAGATACCATGACATCTAAGTGAAACATGATTCTAAACAACTTACATTTACCAGACTTAGACACAGTCTAAGGCCTGATGAGGCCAGATTCATTTAGTGCAAAGGATGGCATTGTTCAGAGGTAGAATGCCAGGTCTTTACTCATCTTACTCTTTTTTTTTTTTAATACTTTTTTTAAATGTTTATTTTTGACACTGAGTGACAGAGGGTGAGCAGGGGGAGAGGCAGAGAGAGAGGGAGATACAGAACTCAAAGCTGGTTCTGGGCTCCAGGCTCCGTAGTGTCAGCACGGAGCCCAACATGGGGCTCGAACCCACGAACTGTGAGAACATGACCTGAGCTGATGTCGAACACTTAATGGACTGAGCCACCCAGGCGCCCCTCATCTACTCTTTATGAGGGGTGAATGAAGGAAGGCGTGTGGCTTCTTCTAGGACAGCCCCCGGAGAGGTGGCAACAGGGGGCAGGCGGTTCTCTTTCTAAGTCATTTGTACAAATGCTGATGCTCCCAGTTATGTGCATGTACGGTCATTACCATCAGTTGACACCTTAATTAGCAGTTAATGTTCTAGCAGGAGTAACTGATGAAGTGTGAGAGGGGAAGGAAGGACGGGGGAGTAGTGAGGGTTGACGTGAGACTGGGAAAATGCCTTGAAGGAGAGAAGGGTGTAGAAGCCAGTTGCAGAAGGCACTGTTGGGGTTTTTCTTTTGTTTTGCTACTTGAAATTTTTGTCATTTCATGGGTTGCTAACTTGATCTCTTTTAGGAAGTGGAAAAGTAGGATTTGTCTATAAATTTGAGGGTGATCATATAACCTTCCCAGTGAATGCTGGGCCCCTGCTTATTTTATCAATAGCAGGAAATCCAGCCTCTCCCTCTCCTGTGAATGTGTGCAGGGCCTCCAGGGGCCGACTCGGTGGAAGGCGTGGGAGTGAGGAGGTCTGCTGTTTCTCAGGTTGCCACATGGTGGCACTGTCGGGGTTGAGTCCTGCACAGTCCCCAGTTGGCGAGCCCATCCTGGCCCGAGATGGTCTTTAAGGCTATGTCTCATTCCTGTGTCTAACAACTCCTGTGACGGAGGTTGTTGGCATATGGGTTATGGATTGCGCTGTTTATTGGGTGCAGAGAAACGGAGATAGAGCTGAAGGGGTTAGGCAGGAGTGTGGTTTCATCGCTAGTAAATTTGATAAGGAGACAAATGTAGGAGGAATAAATATTGACAACAGCAGAAACTGCCCGTAAATTATCCATGGGGTCAGGTTGGATGTATCTTTGAATTATTCACTGGGATCATACAGGCAGTTTAGATACACACACACACACACACACACACACACACCCAAGCCCCTGTTGCTCTATGCAGTTACAAGCCTCTCCCTGTTTGTGGGGCTAAGATCTGATCAGTGCAGGAACAAATCAGGTAAGTTATCTGGGATATAAGGCCAATGGAGCTGGGAAAGCCACTTACCCTATTACCTGCCCCCTTGGTTTTGAGGAGTTAAATGACAACTAAAATGTGACCTACGTCTTAAAATGTCCCAGTATTTGTTCATGCGATAACCTAAGGAAGGACACGGTGCCCTTAGAGAGGGCAACCTGTTTCACTATGACACATACCTGCTTGTCCCCATGAACCCACTGATCACACGTACTCTCTCCTATTTGTGTTTCTTGCTCCTAGACAAGGAACTAAGAGAGACATTAATAGAAACGTGTAAATGACTGATAAAACTTGGTGCCTTTCCTCTTTGAGGCACCTCAACTTTAAGAGTGGCTATCCTTTTAAGGAAAATAATGTGGTTAACTTTGGAATTTCAGGTAGACATTAAATCACGATGGCATATTAACCTCCTGAAGGGAGCCCGACTCAAGATTTGGGCCGTGTAACAATGTCTTCAATTTCTCTCTGCTGAGATCCGACCACCTAATCTACAGCTTGATTCTTCCCAACTGTCAAGGTGAAGACTGGCTGCAAGTCTCTGAAACAGTTAAATATATTTTACCATTTGGCATTCATGTGTCTGTTATTTAGATCTCGCTCTCACTAAATTTTCATTCTTTTCCAAATAGAATTCTCAGCATTTGAGATTTCAAGTTAGGTGAGTAGAAATGGTTGAGTGGAAAAGTTGGCTTTATATATATAGTTTTTAAACTCAGCCCTCCAGATTGAAGTATTAGTGTCAGGTAGGAGCAAGCAAAAAAGGTCATCAAATCTTTGTTGCAAAAAGGTCATGACCTTCTTTACACAAAACCTCTACTTCTTCTTAAAAGATCATACCTTTCTATGTCGTTGCTTATATAAGTGCTCCCCTCCCCCATAGTTATTTTAAGTCAATAAATCTTTGGTATATCAGTCCTCAGTCTTTTTTGGTTTTATTTTCTCCTAATGGCCCACGTCCCACTTACTTTAAGTTAACTTTTGTGCCTGAGTTCTCTTTTAAATGCCTTGACTTGTAGGCATCAACCCTGAGGGAATCTCCTGATATGTTGTTCTCTGTTCCCTCCTATTGCCATCCAGCAGGGAGTTCACAAAAGGGCATAAAATGCTCTTCCCATGATGCACTGGTGACAATTCAGTTTCTAGTAGCTGGGAAATATCAATAAATAGACCGTGCTTCAGCCGCCTCCCAGGGGAATTTTAAAAGAGTTATTATGACAATAGTGTTGTAAGCAGGGCAATGTATCGTTGCAGGGGAGTGCCAGCCCCGGAGAGTGAGGGCCCCGGGCAGGGCTGCGGCCTCAGTGTTGTGGATTGCCTTAGGAAGAACTTTCCAGCCGTGGCTGAGTGTTGACCCAGCTCCAGATTCATCGCTGAGATCAGCTGTGCTCTGTGCTCTGCTGAGAGTCACTTTGGCCTGTCTGAAAGAGGCAGCTGTTGTAAATTATAAGTGCGGATCCAGGGGATAATTCTTGGCTTTCATCATGCTGTGAAGGCTTCAGCAATTAATTTCTTCTGTTCTTCTTGCAGCCAAGGGTTCTCTACATTATTCATCTCTTTGGGCAAAAGCCATTGGTGGCTTCTGAGTTATTTTCTCATTAGGTTTAGGGTGGGAATTACCTGACTGCGGACGGCTCGCACTTGTAGTTCATTTTGTGGGTGGATTATGACCGGGTAGGACCTCAGCAGTGACTGCATTTGTCTTAAGCTCCCGAGGCACAGAGTTCAGCATGGCATTTCCATTTGACATGAAGAGAGCAGCTTGGCATTTTCAAATCCAGAGGCACAGCTTCCTGATGGTTTCACCTCTGCAAGTGGCTGGTTTCCCTGTGTGCACATGCTAAGACCCGAATACTTCCGCGAGAGGGCCAGACCTGGGCTTTTATTTCTGTTACTCTATAGGAAAACAAAACCAAAATGAACAACCCCCTCCCCCCCCACCCAACACTAACGTTTCCCATTGGGAGATTCAACACTTGAACAAAACGGGGTCTTAAAGAATGCTGAGTGTCCAAGGCACAGGGGAGAGATTGTGGAGGGCAGAGGATGAGATTTAGTCCCCAGGGGTCTGTCTCAAGTCTCAAACGCTCAGAGACTTCAGAGGACAAAGATGGGGTCTCTGCAGGACCCTTTAGCATGGTCCCCTTGGTGTTATTTGTCTGTGTTTTTGTGTGTGGGGAGGGCTGATAAATTCACTGCACGCACAGAGCCGTGATTTAACTCTCGTATTTTCCCCGTTCAGCAACATTCCCTCTTCTATGTCTTTGCCAGGCCCGTGTTGCTTCCAGATCAGCCGGCAAGGAGCACAGACGCCGCTTAATGAAAGCGATGCTTGGGGTCCTTCACAGTCTCATGGAAACAAGTAGATTGGGAGGTGGGAGAAGAGAGGAGTGCCATTCAGTTGGTCAGAGTGTGGCCTGTTTTCTCAGGAGGCCAACTCGAGTGTCCTGCAACCTTGACGCAGAGAAGCCGAGGCCTTTCCTCCTCCCAGAGAGGTATGATGAAGGGGTGCTGGCTGGCTGGGGACACCGTGAAGTGAGCCAGGTTGGGTTTGAGTGTTCTTTGTCTTCTCCGTGATTAGAAACTCACTTCATGGTATACCACCTGGTCTTAGCACAGTCTTTGGCAGAGTAGGCACTCGTAAATATTCAGTGACCCAATGGAGGAATAAGAGACTGGCAGTCCATCATTTTGGGTGCCCTCCTTTCGCCGCGTGACCCATCCTGGTTCCCGCACTTCTTTTGCCTCCGTAGCAGAATTTCCCGACTTGCGGTTCCACCGCTGCTGAAGTAGTGGTCTCATTGGAATGTAATCTGAACAACCTTCTCTCTGAGGTATAATAGTAGCTCATGAATAATTTAATGTGCTACCCTCGAAGGGATATGCACATTTTAACAGGTGACAGGTAACTGGAGACAAATAGTAACAACAGATTCATATTAATGGTGGAATTCCGAGTTGGTTGCGGGGTGCTTTCTTGAGTCTGGAGGGGGGCATTTCTGAATTCCCTCCCACCATGTCACACGGGGAAGCCCTGCACCTTCTTCAGTGTAATTTTGTCCCTGGACAGAGTCATAGATGACCTGACCACAGTTATTGCTCCCCGAAGTGTCTGAGTCACCACAAAGGAGTCTTTACATCTCAGTGCAGGACAAGAATTGAGATCTTCCAACTTCCAGCCTGGTCTCGGGCTGTGTTGGGGGCCCGAGGGAGAAGAACCCAGCACTGGGAAATACAGACAGGTTCGCCATGAATTCAGATTCTGTTTCCAATCAGACAAAATGCGTGTGGGGTCGAGGAGTCTGGAAAACAATTTGCAGCCCTGACAGCCTCTTTTTATGGAGGGTACGTGTTGAACACAAACTCATAACCATCAGATCATCTTCGGTGGGAGGGAATGAAGGGGCTGGTCCCTTCTTGGTGGAGGCGGGCAAGTTGAGCCGCTGGCTGACTTGGCTTGGCCAAGGTCACTCAGCAAATAGCCAGACTGCTTCCCAGTTCCTAGCCCAGCTCACCATTGTCCTGCATGCCCCCGTTGTCTCAGTTCAAAAGCAGAGCTTAGTCGGAGTCGGTCTCCACAGTAGGGCTTCGGGGAATGTGGGTGTCAGCAGTCTGGTCTTGCAGAGACTCTGAACAATACCAGGTATTTCCTAGCAGCTATGTGCTGAGTGTTCTTCTCTCACTGTCTGCATTTGGGGCATTCAGCATATAATCCTACAATTAGTTCATTAAAAAAAAAGAAAACGACTTGCAGGTCACCTTTAAAACAAAGGGAGAAGCAATTTTGAATGTAGCAATTTTTCATTTTTGACACCTAGCACCACCTCAAGCTCTGCAGTTACAAATAATGCTGGTGGGGAACAGACCCTCTCTGCACAGCTGAAGAACGAAGGGCTATACATTATGAATAGAACATGGGTAAAGGAATTGGTTGTGTAGTGCAAGATATTTTGAGTACATTAATCAGCCCATCTCTCCTAGAGTGAGAATCATTTAAAAAAATGATTTAAAAAAATCATTAAAAAAAAAAGAATAATTAAAAAAAATTAAACAGAATGCAAACAATTTGTGCAGCTCAAGGCTGCTTGATATACGGTGGACATATGAGGGCCAGGGCGAGATGTGAAGTCACAGAGACGAAGGCATTGAGGGAGTTCCTCAGGGTAAAATAAGACAAAGGAAAGAAGCAGAACTTGGAAGAGGCACCAAGATGGCACCCAGTCCTACTTATATTCCCGTAGCACTTGGCACACTGATTCATTTACTCTGCGGGCAGCAGTTAGGTGCTAGCCACGCGTCAGTCCTGACCCCACCAACTCTTATTCTAGGGGGGAAGACTGACGCCTACTCAGAGTTACAACAGAACTTGCTACAATGGGAGCAGACGCAAAGAAACCTTTCAGTTAGGAATGTTTTCCTTTACAGATGACAGAAAATACTGTTGACAGTGGCTTAGAGTTTTCTATTTCTCACGTAACAAGTAGTCCAGAAGTAGGCAGCTGTTGTGTGGTTTACCATCTCAGTGACACAAGGGCTGGGCTCTCCCTCAGGGTTTCAAGACGGCAGCCATAGCTCTTTTGGGGTGGAGGTGAAGAGATGCCAGCGATGGTTAGCTTGTTCATAATTGGAAACTCTTTCTATAAGCCTCAAGCGAGACTTCCATTGACTTCTCATAGGCCCAAACCGTGTCATATTCCCTCTCCCTGATTGATATAATAGTAGGGGTTGGGAATGGGTATTTCTTTACCCAACCAGCATTATCTGTCAGAGGGACCTAGTGACCCAGATGGGGAGGTAGGGGAGGGTGAGAAGGGTGCCAGAGAGAGTTCACAGAGGAGCTTAGGTAAATTTCTGTGAACAGATAGGATTTCATCAGGTAGAGGAGGGGTGGGAGATGGAGAGGATATAGGATGTAGAGCCTTCTAGCAAGATTAATTGACATATACAAAGAAACTATGGAATGTGAGGGAGCCTGGTGGTAGTTTAGTGATAGTTGTGGACAGAGGACAGATAGTTCAGAGAGGACTCTGAAACATGGAATGGAGGAGCGTGCATCATGGAAGCCAGCTGGGCAAGGTGTTGGGAGTTTTATTCTGAGGGAGACAGGCCGCCCTTAAATCATTTGAAGGAAGATGTGGCTTAAACTGTGTTTTACAAAAGTCATTCTGGTGGCACCATGGGCGATTATCAGAGTGGGTTGAGAAAACATCTGGGAGAGGCTTAGGAAGTGTCCACAAATTTTCTTCACGAGATAGTAAAATCCTGAATGAAGGCTAGCTTTCCCTCATGACCTTCCCCCCAAATTAAACCCTCCCCTCAGAACAGTTACTATATAGCCCTATTATATCCTGTGTCACAGAATATTATGGTATTCTAATATTATATTATTGTAATAGAGTACTATAGTTCACTACAGTATTGACTTTTCTACTTATCTCTATAACTCCATGGGGACAGGGACCATGTCTCAAATTATCTTTGTATTCCCAGTGCATAGCATGGGGCCTGGCACACAATAAGCATCCAATAATTGTCTGTCGAATTGAATGTGGGAAGTGGGATTTTCATCTCCTGGTACAGACCTACTTTACATGCAAAGTGGTTACCTGGGATGAGTCTAGTATGGCTTGATTCTCATATCCGACAGCTACTCTCTTACTGATTGAAAGGCAGAAAGGAAACAGAAGGAGGAAGGAAGGGAGGGAAACAGTAAAGAGGTATGGAAGGAAGGAGGAGTGGGCAAAGTCTGCTTTTCTGAATGCTGCGGATGAGACAGAGAGGCAGTGAGGGGGCGCTGAACAAGCCGGTACATAGACCTTTACTGCACATGACACCAAGAAATCTGAAGCCAAAAGGCAGATTCTCCTTTGTTTGGTGCAACGGAAGGGGGAGAAATAGACCAGGTAACGGCAATGCATGTCTTGATTGTTTGCACAGTGGCTAAGTTATTTTTGCATGGGCTAAGGGTTGCTGCCCAGAAGTCCTCTCTGAAACCACAAGGCTGCACCTGATTCAAAGTCCTGCCCAGAGATCCTCTGCAGTAAGAGCTGCTCCCTTCAGTGATCTGGCCAGGGATGAAGGGCCCTCCTCTAACCCATGACCTGGATGACGTTAACAAGTGAAATGTGATCAAATGGATCCCTTGGGGAGGGGAGGAGGTAAAATAACAGATCTTGGAGGGTGACTTGGAAATAGTTCTTGAGAGTTATGAAAAATGGAGCCACAGATTAGGAAATACTCAAAAATGTCCATGAAAATGTAACTAACTTGAGACTATACTACAAAAAGTGTCAGAGAACAGGTAAATCTATCTTTAAATCACGTCTTTAAAACCTATAAAGTTGTGGTGGCTGGGATAGGGTCTGAGGATCTCAAAAGAAAATCTTTCAGTAGTTTCAAGCATCTATTCTAAGCCAGGTGATTGCCATACATATTACCTCATTTGAAAATCTTACAAAGCTCAGAAGTAGATGTTCCTCATCTTACAGATAAGGAAACGGAGGCTTAGGAAGCTTCAGAAACTTACCCGCAGTGTCAGAGTGTGATAGAGCTAGGATTTGAACTCAGTTTGCCTGATGTCAATGACTTTGAACTTCAACCAAGATGCTATTCTTGTGATACTTCTATCAGCTTTCCGGTATTCTCTCTCTTGCCCCATATTCTGTTTTTTGGTATTGTTCCAGATGTTTGATTCTGTGAGGGGTTAATTCTTAATCCCAATGAAGGTTTCAGTTGTGAAGTTGCATGCTGGATCTTAATCCTTCCTTGCAGAAGGAAGATTGAGATCACTATGGCTCTTGTGTTAATCTTTGAAGTAACACATGGTTTTTCTTTCTCTCAGGCTTTCTGTATAGGTTAGATGATTTACTGTGTACTTGCCTTAGGAAGCATATTGTCATTGGCCTGTGCTTTTCTTCACCTTATTTTGCTCTTCACTGAAAGCAGGTGTCTCACCCCAGACACCTTGTACTCTGAGTGTAAGCAGAAGCCCCAGTAGGTCGTGGTAAGTGCATCTGCTCTTTGCTCTTTATCGGGAGTGAACTTGGAACCTTGAGAACTATACATGTGCTCATTAGCAGTTTTAAAAGAGTTTCTTATTTCTTTTGGGTGCTGAAATGGGGAATTTTTTGCTGACGTTCATCTGGAACGCAACATCTCAGGGAGGCAGCCGCCATGGTTGGCAGTGCTTGGCCCTTCTGTGTGTGACCAAAGCTCCTTGGGAGAACGGCACCCCAGACTAGGGAAGCAGCTCGCTCGCTCGCTTGCTTGCTTGCTTGCTTTCTCTCTCTCTCTCTCTCTCTCTTTCTTTTTCTTTCTTTCTTTCTTTCTTTCTTTCTTTCTTTCTTTCTTTCTTTCTTTCTTTCTTCTTTCTTTCTTCCTTTCTTTCTTCTTTTTCTTCTTTCTTTCTTTCTTTCTTCTTTCTTCTTTCTTTCTTTCTTTCTTTCTTTCTTTCTTTCTTCCTTCCTTCCTTCCTTCCTTCCTTCCTTCCTTCCTTCCTTCCTTCCTTTCCTTCCTTTCCTTTCCTTCCTTTTCTTCCTTCCTTCCTTCCTTCCTTCCTTCCTTCCCACCCTCCCTCTTTCCCCTCTGTCCCCCTCCCCCTCTCTCCCCCTCTCTCCCTCTCTCTCCCTCTCTTTCTTTCTCTCTCTTTTTCTATCTCTCCCTCTCTCTCCCCCTCTCTCTCTCCCTCTCGTTCTGTCTCTCTCTTTCTCTCTCTTTCTATTTATTTTTGAGAGAGAGACAGAATGAGAGCAGGAGAGAGTCAGAGAGGGAGACACAGAATCCAAAGCAGACTCCAAGCTCTGAGCTGTCAGCACAGAGCCCAACATGGGGATCAAACCCATAAACCTTGAGATCATGGCTTGATCCGAAGTCTCAACCAACAGAGCCACCCAGGTGCCCCTGGGAGGCAACAGTTTCTATGTTTAACCTGAGCAACTCTTTCTCCCGGTGCTTTGGTCATGGATGGTTTTGCGTCTCTGGGTGGAGGTAATGCCTCCCATGCTAAGCTCCTTTGCCTGTCCTTTGGCAATGGGTTCTTTTGTCTTCAAGAGCCCACGGCCATATTGTCTTCAGTCTGAGATCTTAGTTGTTGGGTGGAATTCAGGTTGTCAGCAACTCTAACCCAAGGCCTGGGGAATTTCTTCAGAAGGCTGGGACTAGTCTTTGGAGTATTAATTTCATCAGGTGACCCAATCCTTACTACTTGGTACATTCTTTCAATATGGTTTATTTTCTTACTTTCACGTTACTTATATACAACCCTGGGTCTGGTATCTAGAGATAACTAGAGTGTAGCAAGAGGCAGATGTGTGTTTGCTGAGTAAATGGCCCCACTGGACAAGCCATTCTCCTTCTCTCCTTTTGTTTCCTCGCTTGTTGAAAGGGCTGCTGCCCACAGCTTGTGCCAGCAAGGCTCTGGGGACAAATGTTTGATGGGCGGTCAGGTACTGCAAAGGGCCAGCATGAGGAGGCAGCTGTGTGCAGACTGGGATGGTGTATAGAACTGAGCATCAGGTGGGGACACCTGGGTGGCTCGGTTGGTTAGACGGTCGACTTTGGCTTAGGTCATGGTCTCATTCATGAGTTCGATCCCTACATCAGGCTCTGTGCTGACAGCTCAGAGCCTGGAGCCTCTTCGTATGCTCTGTCTGTCCCCTCTCTCTGTGTCCCTTCACCACTCATGTTCTCTCTCTCTCAAAAATAATTAAACATTAAAAAATAATTTAAAAAAGAACTGAGCAGCAAGGGAAACCAAGAGCTGTGAAGGCTAAATGCCCACCTTCTCTCATCTCCACATCCAAACTCCCAAGGCTTTCAGGAAGATGGTGGGTTTCCTATAGTCTAGAAAATGACGGGGGCGAGGGGATGGTGCCTGGGTGGCTCAGCTGGTGAGGTGTCTGACTTCAGCTCGGGTCATGATCTCACAGCTGTTGAATTTGAGCCCTGCATTGGGCGCTGTGCTGACAGCTCAGAGCCTGGAGCTGCTTCAGATTCTGTGTCTCCCTCTCTTCTGCCCCTCCCCCACTCACACTCTGTCTCTCTCTCTCCTTCAAAAATAAATAAACATTAAAAAAGAAAAAGAAAAGAAAATGGGGATATAAGCCAGTCCTGCTGAAACCTTAATAAGGTGACTCCTGAAAGCCCAAGCAAATTCAGGCAGCTGACATTTGAGTTGCAACCAATCTCCATCAGAGAATAAAGCATTGTTTTGACTCCAAAGGCGTTTCTCTTCCACAAGCCATAGGTTTGTGTTGTTGTTGTTTTGGTTTGGTTTGGTGGAGGGGAAAAGAAAGTCAAACAAGTGCTAAGACGCTGTACAACTTTCTGAACCCAAAAGAAACCAAATAGCCATCTGGTGGCTTAAAGAATTGGAAAACAGAAGCTAAATATATAGAGAGAATACCCACTCTTGCAGGCTCCAGTTTAGCAAAAACAGTGGTCCTAGGGAAAAACATCACTTCCCTAATTATTCTGAGTCTTTATGAGTGAACCGCTATTCACATCAGGGGAACTGTTACTTCACCCTCATTCTCCTTTATTCCCCTGCTTCCTGGTCCTGGATTAAATTCAAATTGATAAAATGTTTTCACTGGCCACATTACTGCAGTAAACACAGAACTGTCTGCCATCAGGATATACTTTTAGTCTTTAAGAAAATCAAGTAGGGATGAAAATCGTTTGGAAACCAAAGGGGAAAAAAAGGAAGAAATAAAAATAATAAAAAATGAAATCCTTCAGGCGATCTGTGAACTAGAGGGGGGAAAATCCCCCAAAGATCCCTGGTTTTGATTCATACCTTTAGAGAGGTTCCCTTAATGACTGCTCCTTTGTGTCGCCAAAGCAGTGTTCATTTATCAGTCTGTGGTTTAATCCAAACCTATCAGGATGAAAATTCAAGGAGGGTGAAGGTTAAATGACAGCCAGCCTGACATGGAAACTCCAGAGTTGATAAATGTCTACAGAGCTTGACTGAAAGGCTGAGAGGGAAAAATCTCCCTCTTCAGAGATATGGAAAACAAAGAGGTGCTTGGCGGGGAGGTTGTGAAAGGAGGGCGACTCTGACTTGGAAGCCAAGAGCACCTTTGATTCTAACACTTTGTTTAATTGCTGGGTGAGTCAGAGAGAAATTCTGAACTGTCTCTTCAGTGTATCAGTGCTGATAAATTTGGCACTAAGCCAAAAAGTGGCAGTAAGCGTATTGTGGCTCAAAGCTAAGGGATTGATCATGGAAATAGAGGTTTCAATAAAATAGTAAGTTGTCTCCAGCACTATTGCCTTACCAGCCTCCTCCTTCTCACTTGGACCCTCTTCCTTTCTGCCCCCCAGGATGCTGAATGGATCACCTCCTTCTTCTCCTTTCTCCAATGGGTTGAGTTTCCTCTTTCCATGTGCCTTTGTCTGTGTAGCACGATGTCTGGCATGTAGTAGGTGCTCAAAAAAAATGTTTGCGCCTCTGTATTTGAAGCCATGCTTGTCAAATTGGGTTGCCTCTGATACATTGTACGTTGATGGCAGACACAGCCCTTCCGTGGCTGTGAAGTGTGGTGTTGTGGTTAAGACTCCATTCTGGAATCAAACTCAAAGTGTTCTCCAGTGTGTGACTTGACTCTCCTGGCTATGTTTTCTCCACTTATAATAATGCCTACCTCATGGGGTCATTATGAAGATTAACTGAGTTTCTATTTTTAAAAGTGCTTAGAAGAAAAAAAAGATTTTTCTGGGAGAAATGGCATGTGTGGATAAAGCTTTTTAGTACGGCAAGAGGATCAAAATCCAAAAGTTCCTTAAAAGGTAAAAGTTGCAAGTCTCTACAAAAAAAAAGAGAAAAATGAAGGATATGGCAGGAATGACAACCCTTTTCTCACCCCTTTATGTCATCTTTTCTAGAATAAAGTCAATCTCAAAAAAATACACCAAAACTATACTAAAAACTAAGTAGCATTTAATATGCAAAGATTATGTCCAAAAAGGATTTCTGCAGGGTCTGACACATCACCCATACATGGGGACTGCTTTCTAGGCAAGACATGTAGAAGGCAGATGACCTTCTGCTTGTAAATGAGTGAATGGTGGTAATGATAAATCATGGGAAGGTATTTATGACCACTTCCTTTTTAGGGTCCCTACTGACATTTCATTTTATCTGATTCATGGATTCTCTTCTGGTTTGGCTCATGTTATTTCAGTGGATTCTTTCATTTCCCCCCTCTCCTAATTAAAAAGTATCTTGCCCGAGAAAAGACTGGATCTTGAATCAAAATGATCTTGACACTTGTTTGGTATCCAAAACATGGAAAGCAGGCTTTTTGTTGCTAGCATATTCTATTTTTTATTGAGTTAGATAATCCTTTTGGCCCATCATTACTTCCTGTTCTGCAGTGGAAACTTGAACGACAAATCCTTTGGGCGAGGACCATATGTGCATAAGGGTGAGCAAGGTAATAGTTGGTGGAAGTGGTCACTGGGGAGACAGAGTTGGCGGGTTGACTCTGGCATGTGTCTCTCTCCAGATTCTTAGGGTCGACACTCTGCCATGGGTTGGACTGCCTTCACAGCATTGTCCTGTCCCCCAAGAGGGGCTCTGTGGAATCTTATTGATTCTGAGCACTGGTTTATTGCCAGAGAGACCAAGGCATCAACCCCCACTTACTCCTTTCTCATGTCATCCTGAAAGACCAGAGTCCCCCGAGGACTTTATCTGGACAGGGTGAGGAGTGCCCCGCTGCACACACTGTCAGAGGGGGAACCATGCTCTGTATCCTCTTGCTCTGCCCTCAATGTCTTCCCCAGCACAGACTTGCCAATTTCCAGGCAATTAAGGGTGTCTTTTGAAGATGTCCTATTTTCCTTCCACTCTGTCATGAGAGTCCATTCCTGTAAGTAATTTGTCAGGAACAAAATTTCTCAGGATGATTTTCCAATATTCTCTCTTCATTTCGTTCAGAAGCTTTATATGGCTGTGCTGTATTCACTTCAGAGTTTTAGTATTTAGCTTATTTAGAGAGAAAAAACAAATATTATGATAATGACAGCAGCCAATGAACAAATGGTAATAGCAGCAGAGACCTAAATACAAAAATTAATTAACAAGAAACAGGCAACAGGCCCAGCTGTCTTGAGCAATTTTGAAGGCATAACTGGAAACGTGGAAGATGTTCAAAGGAAGACTTAAGTGGAGGAGAAAACATGTGCCATTAACATGTACACTGCAGATGTGAGCTTTGCCAGCAGCATTCTCTCTTCTTACCGTAAAGCTGAGGTTGATATTACAAGATCACATCAATTATGTCAAATTAAAAAATGCCACATGACCCGAGAGCTAGAGGAAGAAATTCCACTGGTAAAGGCACTGGGGATAATTTGATTAGCTTAATCTGAGCATCATGTGATGCATTGTTCTGCTATCCAGTTGGGTAACACAAAAGCATAAATAGGTTATATTGAGACTTTTTTTATTTGCAGAGAAACTCCCTTTGCCTTACAAATAAGAAATAACAAAGTCTCTATAATTCAGCAGAAACCCTTTGTAACTAGTATGACGACATCATTTGTCCAAACTGGGTCACTTTGGAGAATGAAAGAGGATGTTATTAATAATTATGCTGGGACAATAGACAGGAACCAAAATTGTCCCAAGCAAATCAGGACATGTGATTGTCCAAATTATAAGCCTAGAGCACAGAGGCTAGATTTGTATCAGTCTTAAGAGAATAACTAAAAGGTTGTCAGATTTCTCCTTTATATCTTACTGTATTTTGGGAGAGATGAGTTGATTTAAAAGGAGAACCAATTTGACTATATTTTGCTCTATTTAGTCCCTTAATAATGAGTAGCTAATGGTATATTTCTCTCCATTATGAACTTTTCCTTGGTTCTTAATCATTTTTTTTTAACACTCTGGTGTCTGCACATTTGATTTTACTTTCATTCAACAATTTGTCCTTCTAATGGAGATTATTCGGATATTAGAGTGATTTCTACCATGATTTTGGATGAAGTCTGAGAGTTTCACTGCAACAGGCCCAGGGCTTGAACTTAGACCTTCTAGAATAATATTCTTAGTCTTCCAAGAATTATAGCCGCTGATTTCTGTAGAGGTGAAACCTACAGGGTTCTGTTCTGTCCGACCATCCAAGCAGTTGTTCACTGATGAATGTGGTCAGGAAATCTTTCTCTTGGGCTCCTCAGAGCAGTGTATTATGGTCACAAGGATTTGGCTTCTTTTTCACCTCACTCTGAATGCCAAATCCAAACCATCAGCACACGATGACCTTCAACACTTCAGGAAAACATCACTTAGGCTGAGACCCAATCTGGGCAATTCATTTAATAAAGAAGTAGAAATCTTCCCTTGATGCTGAATGGGCTCAGTTTGACCTCTCTGTCTTGAACTTTAGTCTCTTTCATTATTTTGAATGAAGAGAGTGTGGTTGACTGCACACAATTGCTGACCATCTTAGAAATTGAGAGACATCTGGCCTCTGAAAAATCAGACGGACTGCTCAGGATGACAGATAATTATCTGTTGGCTTCTCTTGTCCCAGAGCAATTTGATAGTGCTGACTTTTTCCGAACACCTGGAAATACTTCTCTTCTAAACTCCCACCTCAGCTAACCCTGAGCTCTGTGCTGTACCTTGGAGACTTCCCGGGCTTCATCTCCAAGGGCCACTTTTTCAAAGAAGCTGTCCTCTTGGCTGGAAGGAGGAAATTCTATGACTTTCTCTTTAGACTTCCTGACAGCTGAAAACAGTAAGGAAACATTCAAACTTGGACATAAATAATTCAGCACTGATTTTCCTTGAGTTTCATAACCAATATTAGTTTCCTTCACTTTCCTGTCATTACTCCCATGTCCTTTACTGGGAGTAATAACCTTCCTGTTGTACCTGCCGTGAATTTGGTCCAGTAGCATATTGGGTCAGCGGCAAGGAGAAATTGATGATAACTTCACTGGTACAACCTTTTGTGCCCCCCCTTCCCAGATGCTTATAAGATTTCTCCTATTTTTAAGCTTCATATCCCAGGGTTTGCTTTTTTTTCTATTTTTAAAAATTTTAATGTCTTATTGTAGTGTGTTGCTAGGGCCACTTTTGCCCCCAAAGAGAAAGCTTGGTTGTAATAAAGAAGGTCTGACACGCTTTTCATGAAAGCACTTCTCTACTAGGGCTGGGCCTCAGCTCTTACATCTCTGCCAGTTTCTTTTTTTGTGGCATTAATAACACAGGTAGCCAAATCTATTCCCTCTCCCCTCTTGAATTGCCTTTTATAGTTAACTCATTAATGAAATATAAATAATTATGAAAATGTGGGCATGGGAGCAAAGAGGAAGAAAGGAATCTGCCTCCATTTCATCAACCTGCAATGAACTCCTTCCTTTTATAGATTACCTGTCAACTAAAAAAATCACTTAAAAATTCTGCATGACTCAGAACAATTATGAACTAATTCTTTTAAAGGAAGCTATGCTTTTCTTGGAAGGGGAAACTAGTTCTAGGTTATCTTCCCTTTGATCGAAGGCTGAGTTGCCTATTTTTCCCTTTTTCTTTCTCCTTCTTTTGCTTTTCCTCTCTCTTTTTTTCCCTTCATCTTTCTTTCCGCCTTGCTTTTCATGATTCTTAATGGCCTATTCTACACCAGGAATGCTAAGTACAGAGCAGGCTAGAGATCAGGGGTGTGGCGAGGAGCAAGAGGAAGCCATGGATCCGTCATTAATGGGCTGTCAAGAGAATGAATGAAAGCAACAAGACAGGGATGGCAGGTGTGATCAGAGGAGTCATGCCAGGTACGGATGGCTGCTAGAGCCAGGGATGGGTGGGAAAAGGAGGTTAAACTTCACCTTGAATGGGGGCAGTTTTCAATGAGAAAGTGACTTTGCAGCTGGCTTTTGCTCGATGAGTAGAAACTTCCAAGGTTTAAGAGACAGCATTCAGAAGAGGGAGATGTTATGTTCAACTGACAGAGCAAGAGAAGGTGCTCCTGAGTTAGAAGGACGTACGTTTCAGAAGAAGCAATGTCGTGTGCTGAGGGAATCCTTAGAGGAAGGAGGGACAGGGCCAAATGTGGAGAGCACATGGACTGTGGTCACAGGTGAGGGGGACACTAACAGCCGTTATAAATTACTGCTAATGAAATCAGGAGAAGTTGCTTTCATTATGTATGTTTCAAACAGGAGGAAATGGAGAATTAAGGAAGCCAAGCGATTCACCCAAAGTCATGTAGCTACTAAATGGCAGAGTTCAGGCAAAAATTTAGACCTGTCTGACTCCAAAGCTAATCTTCCCTTTATACACCAGTACAGTGGAGGCAGGGACCTATAAAAGGAAGGGCAGGTCTTGACAAGTCATTTATTGTATCAGGTGATGGGCCTGTTCCAAATCACAATGGCACAGAGCCCCATGAACTCCCCATTTCTAAAGAAAGTCTGCGCTAGTGGAAGATTCCCCTTTGCAGCCTCATCTGTCTGGCTTGCATGCTTTACCTCTAACTTTATTTGGTGACCTTGAAGCAAGGAGGTGACGGAGGGTTCTCTAAGGCCGTTTGGATGCTGTATTAGGGGATTGTATCAGGGATAACTATGTTATGTTGGGGTGAAAAATGGCCTCCAAACAGCTGTTCTTTAAGACAAAAAAAGTACACAAATCACTAATGCCACATGTCCAGTGTGGTTGGAGGAGGGACTCCATACAGTTGTTACTCAAGGGCTCAGGTGGAAAGAGGTACCACCATTTTTTTTTGAATGTTCACTTATTTTTGAGAAAGAGAGCACAAATGGGGAAGGGATAGAGAGAGAGGGAGACACAGAATCCGAAGTATCCTTCAGGCCCTAAGCTGTCAGCACAGACTGACACAGGGCTCAAACCCCCATGAGATCATGACCTGAGACAAAGTCAAACGCTCCACCGACTGAACCACTCAGGCACCCCCATTTCTGCTTACACTTTGCTGTCTAGGTCTAATCGGATGGTCACACTTAACTTTCAAGGGCAGAAGAACAATAATCCTCCATGTGGATACAAGAACAAGATACTGGAGTGTATGAGTAATGTCTACCACAGGGGCGTATACATGCCAATACATTTGTACCTTCCTCAAGACTGAGGGATGGTAAAACATCCATTCTAGATGGGCCAAGAGTAGTCCCTTTACTTTTTCCTATTTGTGGGTCTTGCATTCTCTAATACAATAGCCACTATCCACATGAAGCTGTTTAAATACTTAAGTTCTACTAGCTACATTTCAAGTTTTCAATAGCTAGTAGTTCCCTTAATGGAAAGTACAGATAGATAGAGCATTTCTGTTATTACAGAAAATTCTACTGGCTCTTGCTGTCTAGACTAAGGATTGACAAAATTTTTCTGTACAAGGGCAAATAGCAAAAATTTTGGCTTCTGTAGGACATCCAGTCTCTGTTGTAACTACTAAACTTTGCTCTTATAGTGTGAAATCAGCCATAGACAATACATAAGCAAATAAACATAATTGCATTCTAATCAAACTTTATGTACAAAAACAGGCAGCAAGCAAGATTTGGTCCATGGTCCATTTGTTTTCTAACCTTGCCTCGACCAATTGTCTCTAAAGGGAGGGGCAGCTACTTTTACATGACCATCCACTGAGTATGTTAAAAAAAAAAAAAAAACAACCAAACATCAGAACTTCCATTTATATTTACACTAAAAATGAAATCCGTTAATTTTATATCATTTATCCAAACTGGCATTGGTTCTTTCTTTCTTGGCCTATTTGCTGGATGCTAACACATCATGTACAGTAGATAGGAGTTTTGTGTTTTATTTTAAAGTTTATTTATTTTGAGACAGAGCAACCAAGTGGGGTAGGAGCAGAGGGAGAGAGGGAATCCCAAGCAGGTTCCATGCTCAGTGGGGGGCATGATGTACGGCTCGATCTCACGAACTGTGTGATTATAACCTGAGCCAAAATCAAGAGTTGGATGCTTAACCAACTGAGTCAACCAGGTGCCTCTAGATAGGAGTTTTATGCCTGGGGGTGTATATTGTGCTGCTCACAGACATTTCTTCTCCTAATACATTGTGAAATATTGCAGCCTTCAGTGCCTAGTTTTGTGATTTTATGAATCACATTACCTAATTTTTAAAAAAAATATTTTTATTTATTTCTAGGAGAGAGAGACAGCATGAGCAGGGGACGGTCAAAGAGAGAGGGAGATATAGACTCTGAAATAGGCTCCAGGCTCTGAGCTGGCAGTCAGCACAGAGCCCGATGCCGGGCTCGAACCCATGAACCGCGAGATCATGACCTAAGCGAAAGTCGGTTGCTTAACTGACTAAGCCACCCAGGTGCCCCTATATTACCTAATTTTAAATAAGCTAACTGTCACAAAATGAGCAGGTGGTTTAGAAATATTTCTGCAGAGGAATCACTGGGTATTAGGATGTTGTTTCTTGTCTCACACTACATGCTATGCTCTGGGGTGTGTGGCTACAAACCCCATTTCGGCTCTGGCAGTTGCTCCCAGTTAGGTTCTGCCAGCCCGCAAGGCAGGAGGAGAAGGCACGAACTTGTTACTTTCTCTTTGTCAGCTGATTTTGCTAGTGTCACCCCAGTGGGTTCCAGTAGTAATTGGCTCCAATTCCCAGCTTCTTTTCATACTCTCCACCCACTGTCACCATGCTTCCCACATGTGGCCACACCAGCGTGGCAGCGCCCCCTCCTCAGAAGTCTGTGTCCTACCCTGGGGGCCTTTCCTCCAAGTACCTGAGGAATCAGCACTGGTGCCCCTGCTGAGGTCTGGGTCCTACGTCTCACAGCCTCCCTTAGGCTTCTAGGTCTGTTAACCCCAACCTCTTCCCTTTGATCCCTGGACCCAGCAATGGAAGCTGCTTCCTGAGATCACTATCTCTGTGGCCAGTGTTTCCTCTTCCCTTTTCAGTCTTTTAATGCCTCTTGAGTCAATTCCCCTTTTAAAATTCTCTGCTAAAATAACCACAGTGGTTTATTTATTGCTTGGACCCTAATTTACAGAGGTACCATGGATTAAACTTCATCAGTCCAAACATCTATTGTCAAGAAAATGGTGGTGTTGACAATATGAAGTAAAATGATGATATAGATGAGTAATAAACTAAAAACAAGGATTATTAAAAAATGGATTTGAGCCCAAATGTCCATCGACTGATGAACGGAAAAGACGATGTGGTGTATATGTATGTAGACACATACATGCATACAATGGAATATTGCTTGGTGATAAAAAAAAAAAAAAAGAATGAAATCCCATTTGTAACAATGTGGATGGAACCAGAGTGTGTTATGCTAAGGGAAATGAATCATTCAGAGGAAAACAGATATATGACTTCACTCATATGTGATATTTAAGAAACAGATGGACATAAGGGAAGGAAAGCAAAAATAAGATAAAAGGAGAGGGAGGAAACCCATAAGAGACTCTTAAATACAGAGAACAAACTGAAGGTTGCTGGTGAGGTATTGGGTGGGGGGATGGGCTAACGGGGTGAGGGACATTTAAGGAGGACACTTGTTTAGATGAGCACTGGGTGTTATATGTAAGTGATGAATCACTAAATTCTAGTTCTGAAATCATTGTTACACTATATATTAAACCACTTGGATTTAAATTGAAAAAATAAATAAAAAATGGATTTTCATCCACTACCATTAATGATGAAATCTCACCACAAGCTTATATTGGGCCTTAAGATATGAACCAATGATAATAAGAGAAAGCAATTAACACACAATTAAAAATCCATCAAAACATGAAGAGAACCTTGTAGCATTTTCAATGATACTTTGAGATATTTGGTCTTTTACTAAAATTTACTAAATTTCATATTAAACATTTAGAAACATCTTTTGAGTTTTAAAGAATAGCTTTCTGAATGCAAGTATTTTTTCTTCTTGGTTTGATGTTGTATCCTCAGATCCCAGAAGAGCATGTAGCATGTAGTAGACACTCAATGGATGTGTCAAATTAGTGAATAAATAGTAATTAATGTAAAACAAAGATTCCACAAATTGGAAACACTTTATTCTTTTTTTTTTTTTAATTTTTTAATGTTTTATTTATTTCTAGGAGAGAGACAGCATGAGCAGGAGAGGGGTCAGAGAGAGAGGGAGTCAGACTCTGAAATAGGCTCCAGGCTCTGAGCTGGCAGTCAGCACAGAGCCCGAGCGGGGCTCGAACCCACGAACCGCGAGATCATGACCTAAGCGAAAGTCGGACGCTTAACCGACTAGGCCACCCAGGCGCCCCGGAAACACTTTATTCTTGTAGCGATGGTAAAAATGGCCAATGTTGTATATGGTAGACAATAAACTAATATGCATTCCTTTGCCCGCCAATGCTATTAGAAACCCCAGAGAAAACTGCTTATCACTCGAGGAAGCAAATAGTAGGATACATGTGGAACATTCGCTATATGGCTGCCTCAAAGTACAGATGGCTTTATCATGTCTCAGTTTATGGTATTCATTAGATTCAGTTTCAGTGTGAAAAAACGAAACTACCTTGTGATCCATAAAAAAGAGTACATTCAACAAGATATTTTGTATAGATTAGTTGACTTCTTCAGAACAACTGTTTTCTGGGAAAACTGTGTACGTGTAGCTCTTTTGACTGGAATCGAAAAAATAGGATTCTGGGGCTAAAATCCAGAGGAAGAATCACAAATGAAATTCATTCTTTGTAACATTCATGGGCAGAAACATTGTAGAAAAAGTTGAAGGTAGATATGACCAAAATGCTACATGTCATTGATGTGGTTTTTTCTTTTTTAAACAAGGCTTTTAAATATTGCATCGTCATGGTGTTTATAATGAGATGGATGAAAATAATCTTAATCACATGGAAGTTTACTTTTGATCCTGTGACAAATTGCCTGAGAGAGAGATAAAGTAAAAGATAAATTATACTTTATTCTTTTACAAATGCAGAAGTGTTCCAAATTTGCTGACCTTTCATGTGATAATAAGTAGCTCTCTTCAGTACATTATTTAGAAGGTATTTTTAAAATACACACTCTTAATCAGCAGAAAGGTGGTATTTTAATAGTAAATGAGAAAGTAAATGCTTTCCAAAAGATACGCATGTTATGGAAGAGCATCTTGAAAAATGGCATTTAGAAAGGGTATAATTGTTAATTGATTTTGTTGCTGAAAATGATCTAAACAGTCTATTGGTATACTTAAAATTTTCTGAATTGGTGGATAATATCACATATGGACAATTTTTTTAAATGCTTATTTACAAGAGAGAAAGAGAGAATAGAAGATGAGTGGGGGAGGGGCAGAGAGAGGAGACAGAGGATCCAAAGCAGGCTCTGTTTTGACACCTGAGAGCCTGATATGGGGCTCGAACTCACAAACAGTGAGATCATGACCTGACCCAAAGTTGGACGCTTAACTGACTGAGCCACCCAGGTGCCCCTCAAAGCACTTATATTTTTTAAAACATAAGAATGCAACACTTTCCAATTAGTTTGTAAAACAAATGATTGAATTCAGTGAGGATAATAATTTACTAGCTAAATGTTCATACTAATCGTTGCCTAATTAGAGGATGAAATTGGAAAACATCAGATTTTAGTAAGTGTAAGAAGCTTTTCTATTTGGATCTACATACCTTGCTGAGGTATGTTTTTTAAGAAAGGCAGATAAATGTTGAAATAAAACTTTGAAAATCAGATATTCTAATTGTTGTATCTTAAAGTGTTAAACTTGGATTTTCATAGATAATGAAGGACTTAATCATGTTGCTCTCACTAAGAATATCATTTATGTTATATGTTAGTGGGATTAAATATAGTTTTGTACCATTAAAAATAAAATTTTAATAAAATATTAAAACCCTAATTAATATTAGACCTTAATAATTGAAGATGTAACTTCTAGTGGAAACCCTCAAATATTAGAACATAACTTAACAAGCTAATTGAGGGGGAAGTATGGAATAATATACACATTATCAACTTAAAGACAAGGAGAGAAGGAGGATGATAAGGAGGAATAAATAGATAGCAAATAGGAAGATAGAGTTAAACTCCAATTTTCCAATGATTATATTAAATGTAAATAGGTGAAATTCTCTTTTGTTGACTAGATAAAATAATAAGAAATATACTACTTAAAAAGAGATAGATTTAAGATATAGGGATAAAGGAAGAATGGCATAAAAGTGGAACAATTCTAAATTTTTTGCAAATTTTATATGCAAAGTAGTAAATCTCTTTGATCTCTACATATCTCTATATCATCTATTTACCTGTCTGTCTGCCAAAGGCAAATCTTCAAGCATAGGAAATTTTAACATACTTCTCTCAGTAACTGAGAGCAGAAAGACATTAATCAATAGAGATATAGAATACTTGAATAATATATATAACAAATATGATTACACACACATACATACACACATTCCTATACCTTCAAATGACAGGATATACACTTGATTCAAGTGCACATGGATCACTCACAGGGTTACAAATCAGATATCAACACATTTCAAAGGGTTTAGAACATTTAATATCTACAGTTGAATTATACTAGAATCACTAAAAGATAACTAGAAAAATGCCCATGTATTAAATACTTCTCAATTATCCATGTATCAAAGAGGAAATTACAATTAAAACTAGAAAATATCTTAAACTGAATAACAAAAATGACATATCAGAACTTGTCTTAAATACCTATATTAAAAAAGAGCAATGGCCAAACATTAGACTATTCTTTCAAGAAGTCAGCAAAAGAATAGCAAATTAAACTAAAAGTTACTGAATAGAGAAAATAACAAAGGTAAATTCATAAATAAATGACATAAAAGGAATATACCATGGAAAAGAACCACAAGGCCAAACATTTTTTGAGACTAATAAAATTTGTAAGTCCCTGACAAACTGTTAAAAGACAGAAGGCCAGTAGTAGGAAAGAAAATGGTGCATCACTATACAATTTAATGCAGTAAATTTGAAAATTGTGATATAATGGAGAAATTTATTTTAAAAAAAAAACTACCAAAACTGACACTAGAGGAAATAGAAAGTTCAGCACAGTCCTTTACAAAACATAAGGATGAGCTAAATAAATAAAGGAACATATCATTTTCAGGAATTGGAGGACTCATTATGAAGATGTAAGTCTCTCTAAAGTTGATCTCTAGATTCAAGACTATATTTGTCAAAATCCAGCACATTTTTCTTTTTTAATGTGTGCCTTTGTGGAAGTCGAGAACTTGACTCTAAAATATTTATAAAAATGCAAAGGATCAAGAAGCGCAGGGACAGTCAGGTAGACATGGATTTTACTAAATATGATGACTGATTATATAAAGGCATAATAATCAGGATAGTGTAGTATTGGCACAAAGATATATAAATACATTAATGGATTAGAATAGAGTCCAGAATGAAACATAATTTCTCATGCCATTTTTACTAAGAGTCTTTGGGGAAAGGACATGAGCAGGGCTTCTAGGGGACATGTATTATTCTATTTTTAGAATAGACCAGGGTGGTAGTTATGTGGCTATGTCCAGCTTTTGATAATTAATCAAACTTTACAGTTATGATTTGAGCATTCTTCTATATGTATATTAGTCCTTAAAATGTTTATTTCACAAGAAAAGAGGGAGTTTTAGACATTATGGTGAACATATAAATTATTTTCTATCCTCATCCTCTCTGAACAATCCTCTCTAGCCCAGTGTGCATTTCGTTCTTGGAAAAATGCTATGCATCGGTGGTGGTGGTGGTGCAGTTGGAGGTGGTGGTGATGCAGGTAGTGGAAGTGCAGGTGCGGGTACAAGTTGTCCTCCGTGGCCTGATGGAGCCACTGCTTCCGGAGGCAGATCTTTGGGGAGACACCAGGAGCATTTGCAGAAGGAAGTGGAGTTTTATTTGTGGGGCTGGTCTTTGAGAAGCTGCACGGGGCTTGGATTGCCTAAAGACATGACACTGGGTCCCAGGGCTTTCTGATTACATGAATGGTGTGCTGGAGCCAGCTCATATTAGATGGCTAATTGTTAAATGTTCACAGATTGATTTTAATTTTTTATTACATAAGTTTTATATTTTTTCCAGCTTTGTTGAGATATATAACATTATATAAGTTGAGGGTATACAGGGTAAAGATTTGATACATGTATATATTGCAGAATTGCCACAGTAAGGTTAATTAAGACATCCATCACTGCACATAGTGACAGTTTTTGGTTGGTAAAAACTTTTAAGATTTACGTTCTTGTAGGGGCACCTGGGTGGCTCAGTCAGTTAAGCGTCTGGCTTCGGCTCAGGTCATGATCTCACGGTTCATGGTTCAAGCCCCACACTGGGCTCTGTGCTGACAGCTAGCTCAGAGCCTCAAGCCTGTTTCGGATTCTGTGTCTCCCTCTCTCTCTCTGACCCTACCCTGCTCACGCTGTCTCTCTCTCTCTCTCTATCTCAGAAATAAAAACATTTTAAAAAAGATTTACATTCTTGTAAACATTCAAGTATACAACACAGTATTGATTTTTGTATTTTGATTTTATATCCTTCAACTTTACTGAATTATTAGGGATAGCAGTTTTTTGGTGGAGTTTTCAGGGTTTTCTATGGACAAGATCATATCATTTGCAAACACAGTTTTTCCTTTTCTGATCTGGATGCCTTTTACTTATTTTTCTTGACTGATTGCTCTGGTGAGGACTTCTAATACTCTTTCAAATAGGAGTGGTGACAGCAGGTATCTTTGTCTTGTTCTGATCTTGGAGGAAAGGCTTTCAACCTTTCATTTCATTGCTGAGTATGATGTTAGCTGTGGGCTTATTGTATATGGACTTTATTATGTTGAGATATGTTTTTCTATATATAGTTTGTTGAGATTTTTTTTTTTTTTTGAATTTGTGCCTCTTAACTCCTTCACCTCTTTCACTCTTTTACTACCCTCTTTCCTCTGGCAATCACTGGTTTGTTCTCTGTATTTATGAGTCTGTTTCTGTTTGTTGTTGTTTATTGTTTTGGTTTTTTTTTTTTTTTGGTAGATTTTACATGTAAGTGAAATCATATGGTATTTCTTTTTCATCCTTTCTCATGAAAGGATATTGGATTTTGTAAAAAATAGTTTTTTCTGCATCTAGTGAGATGATCATATGATTTTTATCTTTCATTCTATTAATGTGATGTATCACCTGTATTGATTTGCATATGTTGAGCCATCCTTGTATCCCAAGGATGAATCCCACATGTTTATATTATATATTCCTTTTAATGTGCTGTTGAACTCAGTTTGCTTTTATTTTCTTGAGAATTATTACATCTATATTCATCAGAGATATTGGCTTATAGTTTTCTTTTCTCATGGTGTCCTCATCTGGATTTAGCATCAGGGTAATGCTGACCTTGTTAAATAAGTTTGAGAATATTCTCTCCTCTTCAGTTTTTAAGAAGAGCTTGAGAAGAATTGGCATTAATTATTCTTTTTTTTTTTTTGCATTAATTATTCTTGAAATATTTGATAGAATTCACCAGTGAAGTTATCTGGTCCTGGGCTTTTCTTTGTTGGGAGTATTTTGATTACTGGTTAAATCTGCTTCCTCCTTACTGATATGTTCAGATTTTCTATTTTTATTTCTTCATGATTCACTTCTGGTAAGTTGTGTGTTTATGAGATTTTATCCATTTCTTCTATTTGTTGGTATAAATGGTTCACACTATTACAAATCCTTTGTATTTCTGTAGTATCTTTTGTAATGTCTCCTCTTTTGGATTTATTTATTTGAGTCCTTATTTTTTCTTGGTTAGTTTAGCTAAACGTTTGTCAATTTTATTTATCTTTTTAGATGAGCAATCTTTTGTTATGATTTTCTATTGTTTTCCTATTTTCCCTTTCATTTATTTTTGCTATCATCTCTATTATTTCCTTCCTTCTCCTAACTGGGTCTGCATGTAAGTTGAGCTGCTGGGTATGCTTTCGGGTTGAGCAGGGCTGCTGGCTACATTCCATGGCAGAGTGTTGACATTGGTTGGATTCCTTGAAAGGATGGGGCTGCAGGCTTTGTTTTGCGATTTCTCCTGGTTGGGTGGGGTCTTAGGCTGTTCTCTCCAATTTGCTGGTGAGTGGCTGGACTCTGTGTTTAGGTGGGGTGGGGTTATAGGCTGGATTTAATGGTTGGACAGGGCCTCAGTCTGTGCACTGCAGTCAGGTGGGGCTGTAGGGCTAGCTGCACTCTGCTGCTTGGTGAGGTCCTTGGATGGCGTTCTCTGGCTGGGTCCTCCAGCTGTACCTCACAACTGGGTGAGGCTAGAGACTGGGCTCCCTTGTCATGTGGGGAGCATTTCAGTCTATGATTGAACTATGGATGTCATGGCTGGGCTCTTTGCCCAGACAAGGCCACAGGTTGTGTTCAGTGATTGACAGGGCTGTATGCTAGGCCCAACTGACAGTGGGAATTGTAGGCTGTATTCTTCAGCTGGGCAACAGTGAAGCTGCACTGTGTAGGCTGCTTGTTTATTTGGAGATGGACACTATGCTCAACAAGTAGGTAGGGCCGCTGGCTTGGTTCTCTGCCAGGATGGACCTAAGGATATGCTCTATAGCTACAGATCAGTTGTGGCCATGTTGCCCTCAGGGGTGGAACTGGAGGCTTTGGTCAGCAGTTGAGTGGGACTGGGAGTTTGCCCCCCTGCTTAGGCAGAATGTAGGATGTGCTTCGTGACTGCTGGGCATTTATGGCCATGGACCTGGGAGTATGGGATTGCAGACCATGCTCTACAGTTGGGCAGGATTGTGAATTTTCTCTTACGTCCAGGCAGGGCTGTAGAATGGACTTGACAACTAGTATGGTCCTTTGGCTGGGGATCCAAATCAGGCAGAACTGCCAACTGAGCTCCCTAGCCAGATGGGACCACTGGCCTGGCTTTGTAGATGGGCAGAGCCAGTGGCTAGGAGTTTTGCTCAAGTGCTACTATAAATAGAGATGTGGTCTGCCATGATCTGAGTCCCAGTTACAGTAGGCCTCACTGCCCCCTTCTGTGTCTCTCTCTTATCCCAAGTGGTTGAGCTCCACAGATGCCCCCACTGATCCCTGTGAGGCAAGACCTGAGTGAGCCTTTTGTGAAGTGTCCTGTAACACTGGGAAAGTTGCATGTCCCCCTTGAGTTTGCTTTTTCCCACTGGAGAAATCAGAGGCCCAGGAGGCCCAATCCATGTGGCACTGTGCTGGTCTGGGGGAAGGAAAGGGCCATTCGGTCAAAGGGTAGTTTCTCCCCTTTCTCCTCTAATGTCGTCCTTCTCAGTGTTTGTTGACCAGGACAGGTACTTTAGCTTCACTGATGGACTCTGGAATTTTTACAGTAGGGCCTTGCATCTCCTCCCCACCTGTGGAGATTGACAGGAAACACCAAAAACTCTAAGGAGTCCTTCAGTGAGAAGCCAGTTTAGCTTCATATTAGCACAGTGTTTCCAAAATATTTTGAGCACTAACCCCTTTTTCTCTGTAAATATTGATTTTACAGTTTGGAAAATGCTTTAGGGGTTGATTAACTGGGCTCATTTGAATGCTGGGTCTTTTATAACCAGGTCCCATAGTTTCAAATGTAGTCTAATCTTCACTTTGACCTTCTGAGAGGCATCTCTTTGTGTAAGTGCTCAAACCCTTATTTTCTTACACAGAAGTAAATATGTAATTATGGGTGGCAAGTAAATCAGTTCAGTGACCAGAGTTTTGGAATGACTTAGATTCTCCTTGGGTATTCTGTTGACAACATCCTATACCTGGTTTGTTCTGCGGGATCCGATGCTTTGGACCCTGAATCTTCTTGCTGTAAACCAGTTCTCTTCCAGGACATTTTAGGCTTATGATGAGTGGAACATCTCTATGAAGGAGCGATTTCTTGGGTTCCAATAACATTACCCTGGTGACTTTCATCATTGTGGAGACATTTCAACATTTTCTTAAGGGTCATATGGGGAAATATTATGGAAGTTGTGTTCACTGATTATTTTTGTGACATAACTGGAGATGTCTTTCAATTTCTACCTTCTATTAAATATTTAGCAAATATTATAGTATCTTGAGGGCATTTTTCTTAACATGTATTACTCTCATGTAGTGTAAATCCTCAAGATGAGAATAGATCATAAACAACTGATCTGATCCTAACCCAGACAGTATCCTCAACTCTGATCTCCATTTGAATAATTCATGTGACAGAGGACTGAGGGAGACAGTCTGTTTAATAAAGTATCTAATTGTTAGAAAGTTTACATTTTTATTGATTCATAATTCATCTCCCTGTAACCTACACCCAGTAGTTTTAGGGCTGAAATCTGGGGCTGCCTAAGAAGACATTTCACTTCTTTTCTTTGGGAGTTGTGTAGCATTGGCAAAAGCCACTACCCAATTCTCTTTAGTTTCTTCTCTTTTGCAGCTCAGTGACCTCAAATGTCCTTTGTATTTTGTCAAATGACTTCTTGCCAAACTATAGATCTTGTCTGTATGCATATTTTGTTTGTGATCGTCAGTCTTGATTTGCCTCTCAGGACAAAATTAAGTACACCTGGGAAGATGCAGTTGGGGCACTGTAGAAAGATCTTTCTGTGAGACACTGAAATTCTGCTAGGTTATATTGAACCTCTGGACTTACAGCTAAGATGTCTAGTATTTCATTTTGTACTGTAGCTGCTCATTGAGATACATCTTCTCCATTCTGCCCTTAGGATGGTCTTCATTTCTTTCTGCTAGGATTTGGTGCCCCAGTCTTGTATATTGCTCTGCTTTGAGAATTTGCCCCATTCATTCAACTTAGGTTTTTCTTTTCTTTTTTTTTTGGTTTTGTTTCATCTATGAAATAGATAAATCTAGAATATAAATTTACAAGATATTAATATCTTCTAAAAATTATTTTTCATGTTTATTTATTTTGAGAGAGAGAGAGAGAGCATGCACATGTGAGTAGGATAGAGACAGACAGAGAGAGAGAGAATTCCAAGCATGCTCTGCACTGGCAGCAGGGCTTGATCTCATGAACTGTGAGACCCTGACCTGAGCTGAAATTAAGAGTTGAATGCTTAACTGACTGAGGCTCCCAGGCGCCCCATGATGTTAATATCCCTGACTGATCAAATGATTAATGAAAACATTAAATCTGAAATTTTATAATGGTATTTTTTTTCTTCCTTTACACTAATTGAAAGTATGACAATACCATCACATAGAGCTTTTTTAGTGTGTCAATGGTTTTTTTATGTGTCAATGGTTTTTATTCTGTTTTATGAGATTCTATAGGAATTGTGTTAATAATTCTAATGGTTTATGGATCTTAGGCTGTTAATCACTATTCAATGTAATACCTCAAAGTGCTAATCATTCATTGGGCTTTAGAAGTTAAATATTGAACTTCTAAAACTAAATGAGAATGAGTATGTCTAATATTTATTAACAAGGATATCAAGAAGCATAATTGTTTGCAATCCAACTTTTTAAAATTAAAAAAAGGCATGCTGAGTGAAATTTGTAGTGTCCTTACCAGGCTGTTAATCTTTTTTGGTAAAATTTGAATTTGAAAACCATCTTGATGGCCTTCATGATTAAGTTTTTCACTTGTAATTCCTTAGGTTTATCAAATAATTTAGGTGGAGAGGGCTTGGTGAAAGACCGAATGATAATTATGCTTATAGTTTGGATCAGATGGATAGTGAGAAAAATAGCATGTTGTTACTGTTCATGGTTTTCACTTTTATTGTCATCAAAATAGAAAAATTTTTGACCTATGAGTCAGAAGAAGTGGACTGAGAGCAAACTCTTTAATATTTACCTTTTAGACTTTTAAAAAAGGTTTATTTTTTAGAGAACATGAACAGGGGAGAGGCAGAGAGAGAGGGGAACGAAAGATTTGAAATGGACTCTTTGCTGACAGCAGTGAGCCTGATGGGAAGCTTGAACTCATGAACCATGAGATCATGACCTGAGCTGAAGTCGGACACTCAACCGTCTGCTTCGTCTACCCATGGAAGCTCATGTTTTAAAACATAAGATCTCGAGTTTTAGGATGGAGGTTAAGTTGTTGTATACTAGTAATAAGAATCAGATTACATTGCTTCCCTGCTTAAATCCTCCAATGACTGCTCATTTTAATAAACAAGAAGTAGAAGATTGACTTGGAAGAGCTGATAGGATCTGCTCTTACTTTTTTCTCTGGCTTCATTGTCTCCCCTCTGCCACAACCACACTGCTTTCCTTCCCTCAGACAAAATGAGTCCATTTTGCCCAAAGACTTCGCACCAGCAATCTTAATGATCTCCCTATAGACTCTAGAGTCCAGAGCTTTCGTTGACCTTTTTCTTCTCATGTTTCAAGTGTTAGCTCAAAAACCACCTCCTCAGAGAAGCATTTCCTGACTACTTTATCAAAGTAACTCTTCTTTCCTCTTCAGCTGCTCTTTATCATAGTACCTATTTTCCTCGTGTCTCGTAGCATTACTGGAAGCCATCTTGTTTTACATATCTAATAACCAAAGTACAAATTCCATGAGGGTAGGGACTTTGACTTAGTGATTGCCATAGTCCTTATGCCTGGCACACAATAGGCACACAACAAATGTTTGTTAAATAAATTAATTTTAATAGTTATATGGAATTAGTGCCTACTCCTTGCTGTTTTTCTGGTTCCTTTTAGTTAGGGCAAGAATAAAATGGAGAAAAGTCAGAAATAAAACAAACGTGGGCGTAATCAGTAAGTTTACAGAAACAAATCCTGACTCTCAGATGATGACCTTCTTGCTTATTTTAAGAGAAACTAGAGCCATTAGACAGGAGTTTCCTCAATATTCCATCTCTAGGCTTGCCAATTAACACCTGTAACTCTCTTCTAAAAGTTCAAAGAAGTGCTGCTAATTCTGTTTGAGGGTAATGCTACCACATGAGTTCTGAATCCCCTCCTATCCAACTTTTTCTGGCATCTTGGCCCATTGAGTATCCCTCCTGTCCTCTGTTTCTGCAGCCACATCCTCTCTATTTGCTCCTTTTCACCAAAGTGTCAATATACTCAAGACACCTCCATCTTTTAGAACACATTCTTTTAAACCCCTCTTCTATTTTCTCCATCTTCTTTAGCTCTTTTTACATCCCATGTGTTGCCACACTATTTGGAATTGTTGTTATACTTCTTTCTCTGCTTCTTCTACTCACTTTCCTACCGTTTGCTGTCTAATTTCTGACCAAAGCCACCAAGAGCCTCCTTCTTGCTAAGTCCAATGATGCTTCTCAATCTTTATCATTTAAAAAAAATTTTTTTTGCATTTATTTATTTTTGAGAGACACAGAGAGACAAATTACAAGCGGAGGAGGGGCAGAGAGAGAAGGAGATGAGACACAGAATCCGAAGCAGGCCCCAGGGTCTGAGCTGTCAGCACAGAGCCCAATGTGAGGTCCCAACTCACAAGCTGTGAGATCATGACCTGAGCTGAAGTCAGACACTTAACCAACTGAGCCACCCAGGTGCCACTCAATCTTTATCTTTCTTGATCTCTTGACAGCATTATCTATACTTTTCTTCTGGAAATATTTTCTTATATTCATCTCCATAAAATTACAGTCTTATAGTTTTCGTCTGATGTCTGTGGCTACCCTGGATCTTTACTGCATCTAAGTCTAAAATGTTATGTCATGGAGAATCTGTTCTGCAGTTATCTTTGCTTATTCTGCATACACTCCCCGGGTGACCTGATTAACTCCCATAATTCTACTTCCAACTAAATATTGATGATTCCCAAATCCAAACTTATATCTTCCACTCACATATCTCCCATTAATTTATATACCCATTGACCTACTTGACATATCTGTTTAGATTTTTCATAAGCAATGAAAACAATGAATTGGTCATCTTCCTCAGCAAACCAGAATTGGTTTTCATGTTCTCTCAGTGAGTGAGACCATTGCCTACTAAACCATCGAAATTCAAGTCTGCAAGTTATCTATGATTTCTTTTTTTTAAAGTTTATTTAAAAAAATAAAGAGAAAGAGCATGTGCATGTGTGTGAGCAGAGGAGAAGCAGGGAGAGTGGGAGAGGGAGGATCCCATGCAGGCTCTGCACTGTTCGTGTAGAGCCCAACGTGTGGCTTGATCTCACGAACTCAGCTGAAATCCAATGCTTAACTGACTGAGTTACCCACGCACCCAGGGAAGTCATCTTTGATTTCTTATCTCCTGCCCTCAACATCTACTTAGTCTCCCTGTCCTGTTGAGTCTAACTTCCCAACTTCTCAGAAGCCCATATACCATCTTTGTTTCCATTCCCACCATCCCCAGTCAAGCCATTATGTTCTCTGGGATGGGATTACTGAAACGTCAGTTTACCAGTCTTCCTATTTCTAGTCTAAAGCCTCCAATCTAATCTCCTTACTGATGTCGTAGTAATTTTTCTAAATCATTTCACTTTTAAAAGGCTGTTGGGGCACCTGGGTGGCTCAGTTAGTTAAATGTCTGACTCTTGATCTCATCTCAGGTCCCAAGTCCAGACCCTGCATTGGGCTTTACACTAGGTGAGGAGTCTACTCCTTTTAATGGTTTCATTTGGTCTCAGCATGTTTCTGAATCCCTGAATGATCTTACTCTCCACTAACTTCTCTCTTGAAATTCTGTCTTGTATTTTATATTCTAGCCAGCCAAAGTTTCTTCTGGCTTCTGGAATGTACCATGCACTACCTTTCCTTTTTCCCCATACACTATTTCGTAGGGCAGCAACATCTCCTGGGCTTAGCTTAGCATTTCTACTGGAAAATGGTGCATGTTCTATAATGTAGGTCGCAAGCAAGAGGAACAGACTCTGGCTTATATTCTAATAAGGAATTGTTTGGAAGGGCACAGGGTAGTGCAAAGAAACAAATGAACAGCTAAAAACCCAGGACCTGGGAGGGAAAGGAGTGAAGGCAGCTCCAGGAATTTAAGTGATAGGGGCCAGAGTACTGTCTCTTGAAGATTCTGCCATTAGAAAAACTCCAACAACTTTTGATCTGTGACACTCTACTTGGGAAATAATATTTCTGGGATGAAATATCTGATGGTTGGTCTAGCTTGGATCACAGATCCACTTCATAAGCAGAAGATTGCCCTCAGAAATTAATGGGAGCCTCCCTTAATTTCAGGGAAATAGAGTTCTCCAACAGGAAATTAGGTCCCAGCACTCAAAAAGGGGAACAGGGGCACCTGGGTGGCTCAGTCGTTTGAGTGTCCGACTTCGGCTCAGGTCATGATCTCACGGTTCATGGGTTTGAGCTCCATGACGGGCTCTGTGCTAACAGCTAGCTCAGGGCCTGGAACCTGCTTCAGATTCTGTATCTCCCTCTCTCTTTGACCCTCCCCTGCTCATGCTGTCTTTCTCTCTCTCTCTCAGAAATAAATAAAACATTAAAAAACATTTTTTAAAAAAGGAGGGAAACAAATGCTGGGTGGGTAAGAGCAGCAGATGACTGCAATAGTGGTGATTCCTCACCCCTGAAATTTTAAGTTTGTGTCCTTTCCACTCACTCTCAACGCTGCCACATGTTTTTCCCTTTTTTTAAGTGCTCCGTGGGCTTCTTACTTATTTGTTCCCCTAGTGAATGATTAGTTTTGCTAACAGTGACTGGCGCTTAGCAGATAACCTGTAATCATTCATTTAGTAGAGGATGGAAAGAGTAGACAGATTTAAGTAGATGTAGGACACATGCTCTGATGTGGCTTTTGTGGCTGGTTGGCTTGTGTTAGATAATTTTAAAACATGAAATTGGAAGTTTTGACAGGACCATCAATGCCAAGTAAATACAAATCCATATGAACATAATATTGTGTAGAATCTAACTTCTTGAGGGAAGAGGAAGCATTCCTTGTCATAGCTCATGTAAAGCTTAGTACAGAATTTGTACTAAGAATTCTCTGAATAGGCAGTTATTGAACTAGGGCTTTTCATGGACATTTCTTTTGTGTCTGTTGTAGTAACATGTTAATCTTGAGTGTATCCTAATGCTTTTCTTCCTTTTGTGTGTATGTGCTGCTTCAGTTTTTAATACCACTAATGGCTTTGAAATGGGACATTGACTCAGAATTGGTGACAATCAAGTGTTAATGGTCCTTGCCTCTGTGGCCTATCAGCAACTCATCTTAGGTGATCATTAGTTCCCAGAAAATAAGCTGGATCAGGCTTTTCCAAGATGTGGCCATTTAGAAAAGATTCCTAATTGTCATTGGAACCTCTTACTCATCTTTCATTGCTTTTTCTATTTTTACGTCTTCTTGGCTTGTGCTTTTGACAGAGGGGGAGTGATCTGTGCCAGTTACAGTGGGTAGTTAATGAGGGGAATAAAACAAAAGGAAGAGAGAAATAGACTAAAATATTCAAACGGAATTCACATACACCATAATAAAATCATGGGCCCTAATGGCCATAAACGACCGTAGAGATTATCTAATTAAACCCCCTCATTTCTCATTTTATAAATGAGGAAACTGAGACCCAGGGAGGCTAAGTGACTTTCCCAAGATCTGTAAAAGAAAAAAACAAGCTGAATGCTAATGCCCATTCACTTCTCTAAGCAATTCTGAAGGCTTTGTTACTGTGCTTCCACCATAGACTTCTCTTGACTAAGTTTGCAAGAAAACGTGGTAGTGAGTGAAAGCAATCACAATTTCAGTTGTGCAACAATCATTGGTACATTTTGTGCTTCTGGTTCTCTGATGATCTGGAGATTGTCTGTCTTCAACAGACAATGGTAAATTAAGAAAAAACCAGTAGAACGGACCAAAAAATTGGAAATGACATCACTGGGATCAGCCAATATGCATTTTCTCCTGGAAAGTATTCTGTGAACCTAATTAGGATGCATCCAACCAGGGCTTAGCAGAGAATCAGTGATAGATATGCTAAATTTCTTCTTGTTGTGGAGACAAGTAATCCTTAATCTGTTTGCCTTGCATCGATTTTGTAGGGTACTGTTTCTGCATCTGTTTGTTCTCAGTTTCTGCTTTAGGAATGATCCTTCCTCTTCCCCTACTACGTTCTGTATCAGAGAGGGTGGACCACTTCTAGGCTGCATTTTCCCACGTCCCTTGTCAACTGGACTGGGTCTCCGGGACCTGGCTCTTAGCAGCTTGTGATCATCAGCCGTTCAATGTTGAGAGTCCTGTGAATTGGCAAACACTAGTTAACATCATTAAACACGAAGTTATCAAATCTTATAGTTCAATAAACAAGTTTAAAAGCAAAGGTAGTACCTATCCCCCAAACTTATCATTTCAAATGATTTTATTACTTTTTGACTGTTCCTTTCCCAACTTTGGATTCAGTGATTGCACAATTTACCCAAGATTGGCCAGGTGAGAGTATTCACACCATGGAAATTGGCAAATGGCACAAATTAGGGTATCTTTTTAATTCTGAGAGTCAGCAGTTAACTTGCTGGGTGTTTTTTTCCCCCAGCTGTATTTGGTTAATGGGAGGCACCCATGGTATTGTAAAGGCAGGGGAGAGAGAAGTCAGGGTGTTTCATCTCTCTTTCTGTGCCCTCCTTGGGTTGGCATCTCCTGGAGGGTAATGGCAGCTTCCTGCTGGTGCTCATCTCTGAGTTACTACATCGTCCACCATTTGCCATTGAGTTTCTCAGCTCTTCTATGCCCTGCATGGAACTTCTTCGGCCTGAAATACTTGAACGATTTCCTTTTTCCTGATCACATCTTGTCAGATTCACATAGCAAATTTATTTAAACCGGTATCTTCTGTTTCCAGTGGAATTTTTATGTCAAAGCTTAATAATTTAGAATAATATACAGCATTAGACATGGAGGCTACACTCTTCATTCAGGTGACGGACTAAAGACCCAGAAAGAATAAACTGTTTGTCCAAGGACCCATGGTAAGTTGGTGAAAGGCAATACATGCCTCCCCAGCATATGCTGAAATCTGTGAGCCACACATTAGTATTTTTAACTAGAGCTGATATAAATGTATTGGAGTTGCTAAATTCCTCCTGTACTTTTTTGAGAATTGATTTTTTTCCCCACTAAAATATAATAAGGCAACATCAACTTTTGGCTTGATAGCTTATATGTTGCCTTTATTTAGTTATTTTTTTAAGGTGCCATGGTGGCTAAGTGAAACCCAGAATGGGAACTTTGGTGAAATCTGTATGATTTTAAAATATTGAATTGATTTCCAAAAATGGAATGGACAGCCAGCAAGGTGTTTTGCTGGCTTACGGAAATAGCTAATTGGTTCTCTATTTATGAAGGTCTGTTAATTTATTTCATATATTGGCCTAAATCCACACAATTCTATGGACGCAGAGGGAGGAAGATGCCAGGGAAGGACCATTTCTCCCTTTCTTTATGGATCTGAATAATAAAGAGAAAATGGGTTTTATTTAGGGAATGACTGAATGGTTTTATATTCATCTTCTAAGGAAGCCCCGATTTTCAAATTCTGCTGAATTGGCTTAGATTAGAGACACTGTTCATGTAACTTTATATCTTGTAGGTCTCTTAGTGCTCTACTATTAAAATATGAAAGAAAGGGTACTGATTAAATTTGCCTACACGGATACATTTACATTAATGCACGATGATTAATTATAAGTTAATGCGCTCATTCACAAAAATATTTGAAGCTGGCATGATGAGGCTGCATGGATAACCCGGCACAGCCCCTTATTAACATGATCAAAAGCCAGATGTGAGGCGGTGTGACACGTTTCCTAGCGGCATGCTGGCAAGCCAAACTGGCTTTCCCCAAGGTGTCATACTCACCTTCGACCACAAGATGCCGCTCGTTAATCCGTTATGATTTAGGTCTTTTGTTACAAGCCAGAGTGACATTTCCTTTTATGTTACATGCTTTCCAATTACATATTAAAACTCATAGTGGGTGGGTTGGGGGAGGAGGACACCCCTACCCCGAAGGCACTTTTTAACCTGTGTGTGGGAAATCAATGAATAAATTCTTTAAGAAACACAAATTCAGGCTGAGAATTCAGATGCCGTAGAATCATTGCACCCCTCAGTTTCTGTGCTTGTGTGTGTAAATGTCTACACCCACCCTGCCATCCACCAAACCTTTTCTGTTTAGTCACCAGCACCACCTGCCCCCGAAAGAAATAATTTCCTGCTGGCCCCTGCTAGCAACACACAAAACAACCTATTTATGTAGCTACTCAAAATGTCAAAGGATTATCTTAAAACGAAAACACAAAATCAGTTTTCTGTGTTTCAGGCAGCAATTAAGTAGTCACAACCTGGAAGTCCATAGATGAATGCTCTGGAAATTATCATTTGCAAAGGTAATCACCGGAAGAAGATAATTTTATTTCCTAAGTCCATGTTTAAAGCTGGAAAACAAAATCATAGCATACAGATTCTGTTTGATAAAGATGGCTGTGGTCATTGACTTTCACGTCAAATCTGTCTTGATTTTAAGTTATGCTTTTTATTTTTTTTGAGATAAGACGAAGGTAAAGCTTTTTTGATACATGCCTGTGTGTGTGCGTGTGCTTATATACATATGTGTGTATATGCATATATACACACACTAGACACATACATCACTAGTGTCTAAAAAAGACTTATGACCATAAGACAAGGGTGGCCACATGATCAAGAAACATTCTCTGGGAAGTGGAAGGGTCAGGCTTACATAAGAAGCAGCTGTAGAATGAAATCTCCTCCATAAACGTCTCACCGTAAGGTTATCTTGCCCTTCTCTGGTATTAATGTGGTGATGATAAACATGATTTGACCTCTGGGGGAAAGAGACTGCTTATGGTGGCGTGATTTGGGGATGTCAAGAAATAATCCTTCAAATATTAAGTCCTTAGCAGTCACTCTTATTTTAGTATGAGTTGTTTTTCAGATACTTTGTCTCAATTGGCTGAGTATAGGGTTTTAGGAAGTAGAGACTGATGATCAAGAAAAACAAACAGATGGAGGGGAGAGAAGAGTGAGAATAGGCAGCAGAAATGGGATGAGAATGTTCTAGAAGTGGAAATCAGAAAGTGCTCTAAGAAAAGCACGACCTGCTGCATTGTTTTTCCTGTAGTTCATCCTTAAGGCTGAATCAACTTGATGGTGAGAGCATCTAGTTAAGACAATAAAGAATGAATCCAGAAGCTTATCGTCTGCTGAGTCCTGTAGCCGTTTGCATTTTATATCAGCTTTCCCGTTGTATATCATTTTATATTAAGGATACCTGGCTCCTTATATCACTGACAGATGCATCACGTTCCTGTCTTCCTTCTCCTTCATTTGTTCATTCTTGCAAATCATCCGTTCAACAACTAATCATCTTGTACTTACCATACACAGGGTACTGGGTGAGATACCGCAAATAGGAGATGAAAATCTTGCAGCTGTCAAATAATACAGGGAGAAACTCATTACATTTGTGATGCAGAAAAACTCATTTTTTCCCCTTAAAAATATCCTAACCCATATAGTGAGAGTGTTAAATTTGGTTTTATTTGGGCACAGGGCTTTATTTGTTATAAAGATGTTAGAGTAAAAACAACAAAACCCAGCTTCTTTAAACCAGTGGTTTTCAAACATTCATGTGCACGGGGATCTCCCACGAATTTTGATAAAGTGAAGACTCTGATTCAGAAGGTCTAGTGTCACACATGAAATGGTATATTTCTAACAGGTTCTTGGGCAACGTTGCTGGTCTGGGGGCCACACGTGGGGTGAGAAGGCTTTAGCAGGACCTACAGTGGGGTGACTGGATACCCAGAAAGAGCTGTTTCTTACAGTGAAATGAGCCCATTTGACATCAGAGAGGAAGGAGACAAAAGACGTTGAGACAAGCCTCTATAGAATAGGACAGGAGGGTCTGCTTATGATGATTCATTAGCTGCCACCTGCCTCTTTGCGCGTTTTCAGGATCAGATAGACGTACTGCACACCAGGATACGGGTTTTCTCCTACGAGGGATACTAATCATTGACTGCATCACTGTTGTGAAACATCAGTGGCCACCCAAATGGCTTTTATGTTCCCAAAAGAAGAAGCAGGAGAACAAGAAGAAGAAAAAGACAATGCTTTTGAAGGGAAAAATAGTTTTCCGATAACCCCCATTAACTGCAGGGTCATTGTGGGCAAAATGAATGGAATTAGAAATCTGCTAAAAGCTGCGGTATATGGTACGCGGTGACTGACAAGCCTTTTGCTGAGTAGTTACAAATGGGACTAATGGTTTAAACTTGTTAGTCATTGTCAGGGGCTCTGATCCTTGAGTCAGCCATGGAAGCTATGGCAGAAATCGATAAGGCACCACTTTCTGCAGTGAGCTGCTAGACCATATAGATTGCCTGGAGGGAAATGCTGAGCTCCCTCCCAGGCTGCCAGATGAAAGCAGGCAGCTAAATCTGCGGGAAGATTGACCACACTGCTCGGGGCAATTAGGCCTTTCACCACTTTGAACGATGATTATAAATGGGGAGAGGCTTGGGAGAGTGAAGGAGAAGACCACTTCGCATGACAGACTGGAGGCCGGAAGCCATTTTGGGGAACCTCGTCAGTTTCATGGTCACCGAGGGCATTTTTTCCCCCCCTTTCCCTTGTTCACATTGTTACACAATGAATGTTCTGGGGCTGCTGCTTTCTTTCCTTTTTTTCCCCCCCTTTATTTTTCTTTAGAAGCCGGAGAGGGGAAGACAGGCAGTGAGAGCAACACTTGGTTGATGATAAACTGTAAACTACAGCTGAACTCCATTAATCCGTCCAATCCCCGAAGCCTGGGGCCTGAGAGCATGTCGGAGGATGGCTTCCTGTTGGACACATTTCAAAACAATCACATCCCATTGTTCAGTGCCTTTTTGGGTAGAGCCCTGTGAGGGTGCCAAAGTCATCAGCGAAAGAAAGTGCATGTTCGCGCAACAATTACAGACAAGCTGCAGATTATCAGCAGGCTGCAAGGGGCGAGGTGCTGGGGCCCGTTTGGCAGAGGAGCTCCGTATCTGATGCACGCAAAGCTGCACCCAGCATTAATACTATGAGCGGCCAAGTGCCCTATGGCTGCCCAGGCTGCGGGAAGCCAGATGTGCAAGAGCAAAGCAACTATGCGAGATGTGCAAGGCTTTGCCCTGCTTCCTCGCCTAAAGGCAGGACTGCTCAGCCTTGTACTGAAGAGTGTTTGGCCTCTTTCTGCTTCATCAACCTGGCATTGCTGCTCCAGTTTCAATGGGGGACGCATCTCCTTTCCATTCCTCTTGCAGTTGAATCCCATTCCCTTTCTAGTATTGGCGTCGTGATTGATTTGTTTGAATTGTTTTTCTAACCAGGCCCTGGCTCCCATTTTACTGTTGACTTTAAGTTATACTGTAAACCATGGTCTGCTAAGTATTGTTTAACTGTCAAGTGGTTGGGGAGGCAAGATGTTGTGGGAATAATCCCAAGTTGCTCCTCTGTGGGAGGGCTGTCCTTCAGAGGTTCTTGGGCCATTTCATCACTGTGTGAAATCCAGCCCTTGGTGGAGAGTGTTGAAAAGTCTACTTTTTGAAGTTTGCTTGGCTTCTGGCAGCTGGGAAAAGGTTTTCCTCTGAAAGATGTGTAGGCAAGATTTGAAATCCTGATCATCGGAAGAGAAGGCTTGGAGAATTTGAATATGGCAAGCCCTTAATGGAGGTGATCTCTTGAGTGGGAGGGCTGTTTAGGAGATTTTTTGTTGCCATTTTCTGTTGCATGGAAAGGGGTGCTTGGGCTCTAAAGGGCTAGATAATTGGGCATTCCTTTGCTCATCCCTAATTTGCCAAACATCAATGGGACATCAGTCATATGCCAGAGAGCTTAGTCTGGGTGGCTCCCAGGCAGACAGAAAAGTTTGCATTACCTACCTACTTGTGATCCCCCACGGATGGACCAGCCACTCATGAAAACAAAAGGGAATTATAAGTACTACCCAAACCTTAATCATAATCATAAGTGAAATAAAATGAAGCAATTTGTTTGATTTGGAAGATTCTTTTATAAAGTAAGTGAATATGACCTTCCCCAACCTCCTTTATGGCTTAAAAAGAGAATTATTTTTGCAAATCCAATACATTTAAAAGAAGATATTAACTCTTTTAAGCAACCAGGGAATTATCAGTCGCTTAAAAAAAAAGACTTAATCGGAAGACTGTTGGGTTCTGGAAAAATTTACAGAATTCAGAAAAACTTAGTCTTAGGAAAATCTTTGCTTTAATTATAGTTTCTTTAGCTATGGTTTTTCTTAAATTATGATTCCACTGAGGATGACAGCATGGTAATCTGGAGTACTAGGCTGGAAGGTAGGAGACGGGAAATTTAGTTCTAATTCTACCCCTCACTACTGTGGCAGGCACATGCTTCCATCTCTTTGCCCTTTTTTCTTCACCCACAAAGTGGAGAATTGCACTAATCAACCTTAAGGTCCTGTGGTTGGCAGAATAATGGCCCCTCAAAGAGTCTACATCTTAATCCCAGGGACCTGTGAATATGTTATGTTCTATGGTTATAAGGGACTTTGCAAGGTTTGTAAGGTTCTTAAAGTAGGGAGGTTATTCTGGATTATCTGGGTGAGCTCTGTATAATTATAAGGGTCTTTAAAGCTGGAAAACAGAGGCAGAAGTGTCAGAGAAGGAGAATGGAAGCAAGTTCTGGAGCCATGCGATGTGAGGACTCGACTTGCTATTGGTGGGGTTGGTGATGGATGGAGGCCATGAGTCAAGGAATATGGGCAGCCTTGGGGAGCTAGAAAAAACAAGAAAGTGACTTCTCATTTAGAGCTTCCAGAAGAGATGCAGTTCTGCAGATGTCTTGATTTTTGCCCAGTGACACTCATTTTGGATTCTTACCTCCAAAGCTGTAAGACAATGAATTTATGTTGCTTTAAAGCTGCTGAGTATTTGGTAATTTGTTACAGCAGCAATGGGAAACTAATATAGATCCCCTTCAGCAATAACCTTCATGAAACTATGAACATGCAGTGTATGGCAGGTCATTGGAAAATCCCAACACAGGTTGTAATATGCAAAAATGATGGCTACTCACATTGAATTGAGGGTTGCCTGAAAATACAGCATAGAAGAGCAGAAACCAGTAAGGAAGGAAATTAGGATACCAGAGCCTGTAAAAAGAGTGAAGGATGGAAAAGATATTTGTGGAGGAAGAATTATACTTTGGCATTTGCATAAACTTGGGTCATTTTAACTTTTTAAAAATGTTTTTATTTATTTCTGAGAGAGAGAGACACACACACACACAGCATGAGAAGGGGAGCGTCAGAGAGAGAGAGAGACACACAGAATCTGAGGCAGGCTCCAGGCTCTGAGCTAGCTGTCAGCACAGAGCCCAATGCGGGGGTCGAACCCACAAACTGTGAGATCGTGACCTGAGCCAAAGTCAGACGCTCAACTGACTGAGCAACCCAGGCACCCTGAACTTGGGTCATTTTAACCAGCTCTAAGTATTTTTTTCTTTTCCTTTGATTGGCAGAGTGGAGCATGTTAATAGCCATGGCTTTAGAATAAATAGAATTTTAGAATTAAAAGCCATTGAGATTGATCTCCTTGTAATGAAGGTCAGAACACATTCTTATCATTCCTGAAAAATGCTAGAATGTTGCTAGTGGGGCAGCCATTGCCCCTTCATGGGACAGCCCCTTCTGTTGTTGGGCCACCGAAATTCTTCAGAAACTTTTCTTACACAAAATCAATTCTGTCTTCTCCTATTGTCCACCTTTTGATCTTGGATTTGTTTTTATGTGAATTTTCAATGTGCATATCTCAAGATGAACACCCCTATTAGTGAAGGGGATGTGAATATGGGCTTTGGGACAAAGTTCACACCAGAGAGAAAGAGGTCAAAATCCCAAATTATGTGCATGTAGGCAGAGGCATGCAAGTGTGTGTGTGTGTGTGTGTGTGTGTGTGTGTGTGTGTGTGTGTCTTTAGAAGTACTAAAAAGACTAAGATAGCTATGAATTATTTTACAAGCATTTTTTACTGCTGTTCCTAGTAACACCAACAGTGCTAGCTCATAGTAGGCACTTAATATTTGCTAATTCAGTGAATACATACATGACAACGAAGGACACCAGTAGTGAGTAAATTAGCAATTATGAAGAAAACAACCTGAATAATCAGTTCAGATTCATTTAATGGGGAACAAGACAGACTTTGAATATAAGGAAAGCTTTGCTTTCTTGTTCCCCCCTGCTTTCAAAGACTGCAAGCAGCACCCTGTTAGTATCTTCAAAGAGACTTCCTGCTTTCCACTGGAGCTGTAGGTGATATGCAGGGGTCCATGCATGCTTTTTATTTTTAAGGAAACCTGTGAGGTAACTGGGAAATTAGGAGATCATTGCCTCTCATGGAAGAGAAAGCAGCACTTTCTCCTCCCAGGCAGATGTAATGAAGTCACATGGGTAGCTGTAACCTCTCCGTAACACAGGATGTGGAGGTTACATTGGGCCTTGGACAATTAATCAGTGTTATGGCAGAACAGCTCGAATATGGAAATTCTAAAGGTCCCACATGTTGATAAATGGCCAATTTATGCTAAGATCCATCAAGTGTGTTGAGGCATTTGGAGTTATCACTGCACAATCATGACATGGTCATTATCAGACCGCAAATCGTCCAAAGAAATGACATGCCTCAGGAAGCAAGATTTGCGGGCAGAGCCTGCCTCTTTCTAAACTCAGTATGAGGCCGGCTTGCTGTAAACGGAGCCATACAGCATGTAGATTAGCTCATGTGTGGCAGCTGCATGGCGGAAAGCAATTATAACACAGAGGCAACTCCACGCGCAGGAACTAGCACCTCCTGAAATATGATCACCTCCGCTTCACTACCGAGGGAGATGCCAAACTGAAATACACACACAGCCATAATGGAAGAGACCTGAATATATTACAGCGGGGAGGGGAAGAGCTGGGGTAGGAGCTCAGCCGTTGGCAGAGGCTGTTGCTGAAACCTCCTTGGGCTCCTCTGAACTCTGAAACGGGATTCCTCTAGTGATACCGCAGTCCACTCTTTCCTTTGTTTCACGTGGAAGACCTTACAAGGAGGGCATTATGGTTTTTCTTTTTGTTGACTGTACTTGATGTGACAGTTGCTTCCTCCCCATTGTCATGTCCTCTTCCTAGAGGACTCCTGTCTCTGAAGTGAGTGGGCACTGGGCCAGGAGGACTGGCCCAGTGGGTGGCGTGATTGTTCAACACCGGACCCAGGCTGCACCAGGCTGACTCCATCTCCCATAGCTCAAGGCCTTGTTCAGATGTGGATGTAACAGCAGTATAAAGCTATGGTCCTTGCTGCCATGTGTTCAGGGAAGCGGGAGCGGCCAGTCTGCTGAGTGAGGAGGAGCCCAGTAGCTCCATAAACATGTGATGCAGAAATGGCCTGGTCTAAAAGAGATTTCGTAGTCTCTCGTGAGGCCCTGCGATAATTTTTTCTGTTAGTTTCTGTCAAATATTTGTATATTCTTTCACAAACGCTCCCTTTATTCTACTTTCTGTTTCTGTGGCTTTGATTAAATGACACCTGCTCCCAACTTTGGCTGAGCACCTATGAGGTACCAGGATTTGTTTTGGTGATTTAGGTATATCACCTTATTCAATGCTTTCACCAACATTCAAAGGCAGATGTGGTTATTTCACTTTTTTTTTTCATGAAGAAATAGGCTTGGAAAGGTTAGATAATATCTCCAAAGTCACACAGTTGATAAGTAGGGGAAGTGGTGATTTCTATTGAAGTTACATTTGCATTGAAATTGATTTTACATTTTCTGTGAAATCATTAAACCACCTACTATATAGTAAATGATTTATGCTATAATTTGAGAACAGAATCTATGTTGAATTACTGAATCAACTTGGGAATATGACTAGAAAGCGAATCATCTTTATTTAAAAAGCTAACATTACCTATGTTTACTTGAGGGTTGAAAACTTGCACAAGCCTGAAGGAAAATAGGCTATGTGTAAGGATCTTTCTGGGGGAAAGAGAAGGAGGAAAAGTTGTGAAGTGTTACCTAGACTTTTTATAGTCTATTCCTATTTATAGCTTGCTGATGTATCAACTCTGTGATGCTGAAAAAGATGAAAGAGGCCATTGGATGTTTCGTGAATCGCTCCTCTTCGGCCTTAGATGGAGAAGATAACCAGAGAGACTTAGATTAGCATTATTTTACCTTAATCAAAAGGGTCTGATACTCCTCTTTCCTGGTTTCATCTTTCCTTTGAAAATAAGGAAATAAACATGTTCCTTAATTTTGTAACATTGAGGATCTTTATCCTCTTTCATTTTTATTTTGCCTTTCCCCCTGACTTTAGCTTTCCTTACCATGATGTTGAAGACCATTCACGATTTGGCCACAGTCAGTGTCTTCTTTATGACCATTACTACCCTTCACATGTTCAATATTCCAGACAAATGAATTGCTAGGAGCTCTTCATTCATCCGTGTGCTTGATTTTCCCTGTTTGGTGCTTCCTACCCTTCAACCATGTCACTATCCATTCTAAATAGGTAGTGCCTGTCCTTCAAGACTCAGCTAGGTATTACTCCTTTAGAATGAAATTTTCATTGATTACCACAGATCGCAAGTGACATGATCAACTGAACACCCATAATATTCTAACCATCCCACCGAAAGGATCCCTAATAAAATCTAGGTATTATAGTAATTTCTGCCTATGCTTTCTCATTCTTGCCCGTAAGCCACTTGAAGGCAAGGTGAATTTTAATCTGCTTATTCTCCATACCACAGAGCACCTTTCATGAAGTAACTTTACAATAAATAGCTGTTGAATTAATAAGCAAATAAACAGACAGATCCTTAATGTGGGGTAATTTTAGTGTAGCTCTGACATTTGCATTTCTTCTCTCCTGAAATGTTAAGACCTAGTGTTCACATTTGTCACACCTAGTACACTTTAGTTTTATCACAATACATGTTTTTAAATATGATTCATTGAGGGAGAATAAACAGTGAATTGCCTACTCTTCAGTATTACCTGTTTTTTAATTATGTAGAAGCTGCATTGGCCAAACAGGCTGTATAGGCTGGGGTTGCTGACTGCTATATTGATGCGATAATGTGGAATATATTAGAACGAGGTGCTTAGCTCTCATTAATAGGAAACTCTGACTGAATTGGCTTAAACAAAAGGGCAAATTATTAATATACTTTACAAGAAGTCTGGGGGAGAGGGCGGGGTAGCTCCCTGATCAGTTAAGTTTGTGTCAGTAACATCAAAGACCTGGATTCTTAGCTTGTTGCTTTTGTTCTCATAATAGCTAAAATCTTCATGATTTTTGTTGTTCTGGTAATCATATACAGGCACAATAATATCCAATGGGAAAGGAGAACGTGTCCTTTGAGTTTTTCTTCCAGCGGTAAAGCCTGTTGTGGAAGCCCTACAGCAATCTCCTCATTTCTTCTTAGCTGGATTTCAGTTACTTGTCTGTTCCTACACCACTTTTGGTAAAGGCCTTGAGATTACCATAATTGGATTAGACTTCAAGGATTTACCTCTGATTTTGAAATAGGATCACCATCATGTTTGGAGGGTATGTAGCGCAATGAAATAAGGCTTCTGTTTTCAAAGGCAGAATGTGTAATGGCTTTTAGAAGGCAACACCAGCATTTGCCATTTAGAGAATGAAAATATTCCTGTATATGTGGTTGGGGAGATGTGGGCAATTTTGCCTTCCTACCCAGGGGACATCTGGGGACATTGATAGTGGTCACAACTTGGGAGCTGGGAAGAGGCTGCTACTGGCTTCTGGCTCATCTTAGGATGTGCAGGACAGTCCACCGCCTGACCCCCAACAAAGAATTATCTGGTCCTACATGTCAGTAGTGCTGAGGTTGAGAATCTTTGTCATGGATATACTTGTTCCCTGGGGCTGACATATTGTCTAAAAATCCTACTATTTATTTTTAGCATCCCTTGAGACAGGACCACTGTGGATATACAGTATTTTACTTTGGAGGAATAATATGCCAATAAATCATCATTCCATTAAAACAATAGTAAAACTATTTCCTCAAATTACCTGGCTCACCATTTAGCAAGACCCTAGGGAAGTGAACGTGACAGGGTAGGTTCTGAGAATGAGACTGAAGTGCAAGAAAGAATGACTCCAGGAGACCAACCTGTGACAGGTACAACCACTATTTCCTTTACTGAATGCAGTACTAAGAATTGACCAAAGTCAAGAAAGGGGGGAGAAATGCTACTTATTTGAGTGCCTACTACTATAGCAGGCACTACCAAAGGAAATTTAGAATACATGGGATAATTTTCCAGATGAGAAAATGGAGTTTCAGCAATGTTAAGAGAATGGTTAAAAAATATTTAAGAAAATGTCTTCAAATTTCATATGAAGAGAATAATTTTCTCTCTACAGATGTTTTTTTTTTTTTTTCCATTTCTGAATAAGTGACGAAGGTTAGTTGACCTTATTGCTTGATAGGAATGTGAAATGTAACACGAAATTTTGAGACTGCTTAGCTCCCTAAACAATATTTGTCATGCTTCCTTTCCATTGTTTTACTTTCTTCTATTATCTGAAATTATAGCTGATTCTGTAGATCAATCTCCCAGACGATTAGAATATCATTTTCTTTCAAAACTGCAGCCATGCATTGCCTATTTTGTATTCTATATAGCTTTTAGCACAATGGGCTGCACATAGTAGATATAATGAATATTTCTTAATATTTTTGGTTGCCCAGCTTCTAATTCCCTACAAAGGTGATGCTTTGCTCTTGGATGTTGTACTGTAGATGTCCTGGAAGCCAAGGATGCCAAATGGCATACTTATAAGATGGAAGCTGGAAGATGTAGGGATCTTTAAGACACTGGTTGGAGAAGAGCTTTCTGAGAGAATTCCACAATCCACACTGGACCATGTAACCTGTCAAGCCAGTAAGATTTCAGGAATTATTTGCTACTACAACATAGCCAAGTCTATTCTGACTACTGACTAATTAAAGATGTGCTCATAAGAGTACTTAAAAGACAAGTGAAGTAAGGTAGTGAAGAGGAAAGAATAACAGCTTTACAGTCCAACAGGACTATTTGGAACTCCAGTCCTGCCACTTACTAATTGAGTGACTTTAGACATTAGTTGAAGGGAGCGTAGACAGAAGTACTGCACAGTGTTTTTTCATATGCAAGGAAGAAAGGGGAGATGTGGATCCAGGGATGCTTGAATGAGATATATCCTATTAAAGTCTTTCTAGCTCCAAGACAACGTATTCTGAAGTAACTTTCTCATCTCATTTTGGTTTCCTCAAATTGCTTCTCTAAATTTCTCTGAGAAGTAAGCTATTGTGGTTCTCACATAAACTAATCTCTTGTGCACCTGGATGAGACAAGTTTTTTTTTTTTTTTTTTTTAAATAGGCCTTATTCATGCTTTGATTAGCTGAAATGTCATGGTTCAAATCTGGCAGGAGGAAGTAAAGATTCCACAGTTCATAGGGTGACCTTGAGCCTCTCCTTTTCCCATCTCCGACTCCCCTGCACTTATTGCAGAACCCTCGGGTGGTTGCCCAGTTGGTTATTCAGATTTAAGCGTTACTGACTGTTGCCCCCTCATTTTGCATCCTAAAAGCATCACAGTGAAAATTCAGCATTACATGACCTGAAACTAGCACTTCACAGACCTTATTCTTTTGTGCCAAAGAGCTTACTCTAATGTAATATCCAATGTTCCCACAATTATCACATTTCTTTTCCCCGCTGAGCACTCTGATGCATTTTTGCCAAGTAGTTACAGAACCGCAGTGGAAACAGTTCTGTTGTCTGGTGGTCAGATTTGCAAATTCATCCCAAACCCATCCTATAACCCGTACACATGCTTCACATATGCAGAAAGCCTACTGTTATGCCAAAAATGTAAGTGGGTTATTCTGAGATGCCCTTTTTGCCATTAGTCGTACTGCAATGGGATTGTGGTACACTGGACTTGAACTCCCAACAGCTCCCAATGCTGCCTGCTGCCTCAATGAATTTTATATTAGCAGACAAACAAAACACTCAACCAAGTGAAAGGAATTCATAATAAGGCTTCCTAGGATCAGAATGTGCTGTGTGTTTTGCAAAGAAGGATTGTGGCTATCAGCTCGTGATAACTAATCTAGATAAATCGCCCCTTTACAACACATCTGGCCTCAAGTTGTTTAAATTAGTGGAGTTCAGCCGTAGAGTAACAGCTGAATTGGAGCCTACAAATTCATATGCTTCCTACACATGCATAAATGCTAAATGATGAGCTTGGTAATGATCGGGAACCCCTTATTTCTGAGAGACTGGTAAGTCTACAGTGTTTCTTTGCCGCACATTAATTAGGATAGCGTAATAAAGCTTCAGAAGTAGTCTTCCAAGCAACATAGTTTGAATTAATGTTTATGAAAGCTCTTTATTAACCTGAAAATGCACTTCAAAAGTAATATGGGAAAAGCTTTTTTCCTCTTAATTGGCATTTTAGTAAGTATCACAGATCTTTCCATTTTATACCTAGTCTCATTATAACCAGAGCCAAAGATTTTGGCTGTCCGGCTTCTGATCCTTTGTGTTGGAAGAAAGCACACCATTGTGTTGGGATGTAGAAGTTTGTCTTCAAGAAAGCTGAAAGATCCATATGCTCCCTGTCCCTGTCCTCTGGTCACCAAGGCAAAGGCTATGTGACCTAAGCATCACCGATGTGATATTTTCCTTTTATGTGTTGTCCCACAGGATCATGATGATAACTTCCCAGTATGTTTGCTGTTATCATCTGTGTTGAATTTGTTGATGAGCTTATAACCTTCAAGGGGCCCCTTCTGTAGACTCAGAGTTTAGAACTGGAAATCTTCAAAGTTCTCTACTCCAACCATCTCCAGAATAGAAAACCAAGGCCTCACTTAATGCAAGTCACAGTAGCAGTATGATGTGGTTGCCAAGGAGCTCATGCAATATTGTTCTGTGCTGAATCGGAACATGAGTGGCCCAAGTGATGATGATTTAACATTGCTCTGAACTTCTTAGGTCACTCCAGTAGCATTCTGTTTATTTACAAGTGCAACACATTAAGAGAGACATTGGAAAGATAAGCTGATTCATGGTAACAGACCCATGAGGGTAAGAGGTCTTTAAATCACGCCGAAAAAACTATTGGTAGAACGGTTGCACAAAGGAAGATTCAGGAGGAAATTGACAACTGTCTTTAAATAAAGGAAGAGAGGTTATGTGGAGGCTTAGTCAGCAGGAGTTAAAGGATATCTGAGAAGCTCTTGGGATTATGTGTAGAGTTTGTGTGTATGGAAGCATTTATACTTTGGAGTGAGGTAGGTCTATAGAATTAACCTGATTCTCAAAGACTAAAGATCAATGTCCTATACTTACTCTGTTGGATAAAGAGGACTGAACAACAGTCAATAGCTATAAGTTGCAAGGAGGCATAATCTGGCTATATCAGGAATAATTACAATTTTGAGTTGTCTGCATATGGACTGGTGTGCCTCCAAGTGGAGTGAATTTCTCATCACTTGATATTTCTAAGCCCCAGACTATATCAAGAGCGGTTTAGAGAAGATTGATGCATCAGAGCAGGGTTGAATTAAACTGCTTCTATGATTTATACTCATTCCGAATTTTAGGGACCCTATAACTCATGGAAATCAAACAATGCTTACAGGCCGTGAACTTAATTTGCGGTGTGGATTCCAGGTATCTGTTTTTTTCTCATTGCCATCCTGTTACTGATTTCTCCTGGCTTAAAGTAAGCATATTTAGATAAAGATCCTAAGAAAACCAAACCAAACCAAAACAAAAAAAACCCAAAAAGCACAAAACACTCAAGTGCTCAAGGGATTCTCTAATTACATCTTCGTAAAGAATATTTTATTTTATTCTATTTTATTTTAAACAATTTATTTATTTATTTTTTAAGGTTTTTATTTATTTCTAGGAGAGAGAGAGAGAGACAGCGTGAGCAGGGGAGGGTCAGAGAGAGAAGGAGTCATAGACTGAAACAGGCTCCAGGCTCTGAGCTGGCAGTCAGCACAGAGCCCGACGCGGGGCCCGAACTCACGAACCGTGAGATCATGACCTAAGTGAAAGTCGGATGCTTAACTGACTAAGCCACCCAGGCGGCCCTGTAAAGAATATTTTAAAATTTTAATTAGTATATCTTGTATGAAAACTCTGAATATATGAGGGTACTAAATTAGGAGACCTCATAGATTGTTCTTTGAAGACCTCATTCTTCATGAAGTATAAGAACTCTATTTGGCTGAGAAAATGCATTTTTAATTAATCTGATTTTTGTGTAATTTATTGAAAAATTAGAAAGTATTAATAAAGATGATCATTAGCTTTCTTACAATATGTTTCTGGATTATATATGTTACTTTATATTACATATAAATATTTGTGTTAATATGCTAGATGTAGAACCTAGTACTTTTATTATCTCACTTAATCTTTACTGTTTTCAGTGATGAGAGCTTTATCGTTATCCCTATTTGCAAATCCGTAAATTAAAAGCTATAGAGATCATTTGGCCAGTAAGTGGCATTAGGATTTGAACTCAGATCTGTGTGGCTCCAGAATCCACATCTTAGCGATTTCTACCTTCCACACTTACTGAGGTGAAGCTGGTTAGATAAGGAGATGACTCCACCAAGACTGAGGCCTGAAAACAGTTGCAACCAGGCTGTTTGGTGCCTTTGAAAAGGGTTGGTCCCACAGGGCTAAGCCACATTTTGCAGAAGTCACTTCCCATATATGTCCAGGTACGATAGGCCATAGGAAACAACCTTTTGGGAAGCTGGGGGTGGAAGTGAAGCCACAGCAGCCGTGTTGCCAGAAAGGTGCTTCCTCCTTTTCTCTTGCTCCCTTGTTGGTGGGAGACGGTGGCCGATCTCGCATCTGTGCACTGTCCTTAAGATCCTCCTCCAGCTCAGGGGCCTCGTGTGGTGTTGAACTTCATGCCAAAGCTTCCCCTGTCATTCCAGCATCTGCAAGACACTCATCCCATCAAGGTCAGAGTCAGTAAGAACTTACTAGAGCTTCCGGGGTTTCAGCTTATCCTTGATCTCCTCCACTTTATGTCTTCCCTTTTGAATAACCTTTCCTGCAGACATCTCGCTTCAAAAGTATGCAAGGGCAATGGCCTTCCTTAACCAGCCCCCACAATTGTGTGAATCAAGGCCCTGTGACAAAGTATATGTACACTCAGCCCAACCTACTTCTGTCAGTGAATCAGTGTTTTGTCTTTTTCATACCTGCTAGGGCTTCTCTGATTGAACCCTGAGCAACTGTTACAAGTATATTGGGAAATGACCTTGATTTGTGGGTTGAAACTGCCAAGTTTCCTATCTTCTGTTGTTTCAGGCCTTATTTCTGGACCCTGGAAACATTCAGTGCAATCTTTGAAACAGTAAATTTGTCCCTCTGTGTTTCAGCCACAAGAGAAAAAGAAATAAGGGATTTAATAGAGAGCGGGAAGACAGTGCAGACAGAAATGGATACTACTTGCAAACCACAGGAGGTAGCCTAAAGGCGGCAGAGCCAGGCAGCCATGTGTAGGTTCTGGTTCTTCTACAACTTCTGCGTGATGATAGGCAAGTTAGTCACCCTCTCTGGCCCTGTCTCCTCACGTGCTAAAGGGAGTAATATTAGTATCTACCTCTTGTGTGTTGGAGGATTGAATGAGTTAACATATGAGAAGTACCTAAAGTGTAAGCTTTATATTAGGGTTTTCTCGTTGTTGTTGTATTGTTACTATAGGAGAGGGAACTGGTTTATCTTTTTCTAGGAGAGTTTCACTCAACCTCTTAAGGAGTAAAAACTCAGGTTAATGGCTCACCATAGACTTCCTTTAGCCCTTTCCTATCCCATCTTACCCCCTGTGTCTCTTTGACTGTCATTAAATTTTTTGGGTGAGTGGGTCAAGAAAGGAAACATGTGCTTGAGGAAGACAGCAGAGGTTTAGGTGTAAGGGACAAGTAAGAAATTAAGGAAAAAGAGTTTCACTCTCCTTCTTTCCCAACATCAAGGCTTATCATAATCTAAAGAGAATCGGGGGCATGACACACTAGGAAAAAAATGGCCTTGCTTGAAGGGTAGTCATACCGTGGGCAGGCCCCCACAATCAGCCCAGTTTGGGTAGACTTCACAGATTCTAATTAACTGTATGTGCTCTGCCGTAAGGCTACTGAAAAGGAGATAGAATGGAGGTGAACAGGAAGTACTGTTCTTATCTTCCAGTTGAACTTTATCATTCTCCTTTAAGAAATAAGTTAATAAGTTTTTTTTTCCCCCATAGACATTCTAGTACTTTTTTCTCTGGCCCCTCCTGGAACAGCTCACCTTTTCTGGCTCTACAAGATAGGAGAAACCTTTTGAATGCAGCTGCTTGTTTGGGCTGATAGGGGAGCCCGGGCAGACATTTATTCATTCCTTTTAGAAGATAGCCTCTTCCCTTCCCTCTGGAGTCAGCTCTTGCCAGAGTGGCTGCTGTCTGGCAATCAGGCAGCCTACGATGGTCAAGTTTCAAATGTCACCATGCAAATGGCAGTTCCAAAGACTGAAGTCAAGGATTGAAATGCCAGCCTTTAAATGTCCCTCAAATACATGTTTTCCCAACTAGTGACTTGCCACAGAAATAAACAGCAATTATGTAAAAGTACCTCCTCCCCCGCGTTTCCATTTCCTTCCCAGTGTTCTGAAAACCATTACACGGAGCGCTTTGTGACAAAAAGATGTCTCAGTGTGGCCCACTTAGTATTTTGAAGCATAGAAATGAAAGATGGTAGGGCACATATGCCATAGAGCCACTAAATGACAGCATCATCACTGGCCTAGTTTTCTGAGTCACTGTGACAGACACAAGGGGATTGCTTTTAAAGCTCCTGAGGGCACATCAAGAAAAGAGGAGAGGATGTCTCTGCTTTAGAAACGAGATTTAAGGAATCTTTTTTCTGACTTGGAAATAAGTTTTGAATCCAGACTTTTTTTTTAAAGATGGTAAAAAAAATTTTAAAGAAGATGAAAGGCAAATGACAGAGTACTTACCTGAAAACCTCTTATAGCGACACTGTACCCAATTCCCTGTGAATGCCCCGGCAGAGAGAATGGTGCCCGCTTTGAGCTATGTAGGGTCCTTGGGATGGCATCCCTAACTGCAGGGGAAATTTCACCGCAGAGCAATGAGCCAGAGAAAACATTCCTATTTAACGATTACAGGCTGCTGTAATTCGGTCTCCTTGGCGTGGACGGCAAATGAGTCAAGCGAACTAATGCAGAAGGTTGAACTCGTTTTCTTTTGAGGAGCCCAGGAGAAGTTCCGTAGTGACTTTTTGCTCACACAACCCAGTTCTTCTTCTCTGGCTTGTATGGCTACTCATCCATCTCTGGATCCAGATGGGATCAGGAGAAACGAGAGAATGAGCTCTCAAGAAGAAGTGGGCCAGCTTTTTTGACGATTCCGCGAGAGATGCCTGAGCTTCCGGAGGGTCTCTGACATATCCTGTCTGTCCTTGGGAGCAGGCTGGTAGGTCCAGTTGAAGTAAGCAGGCACCAACTCCCAAATGGAAGGAGAATAAAAACCCTGTCGTGATTTAGACTCTTTTATCAAAACAAATCAACGACAAGAAAATAAATCCATACTCTATGCCCTGAGTCATTGTATTGGTAAAGGTCCCTTTGGGGGTTGTTGCTTTATATCAGAGCTTTTTACTTTAGTTACTAGACTGTCTACTACCTTAGTAGAAGCCTGCAGACCTTAAATGAAAAGTAGGCTGATTAAATGCAACAGTTTGAGTTTTGATGCCACACAAAAGTCGGCAGTTTTAGGAGCTAAAAATACAGGACTCCTATTAACTTTGAATTCCGGATAAACCATGAATAACTTTTTTAGTATAAGTCTGTCTGAAATATTGTGCAGGTCCTATTTATACTCGAAAATGCTTACTATTTAACTGAAATCCTTCAACTAAAAATATTTGCTCATCTGAAATTCACTTTTATTTATTTATTCATTTTTTAAATGTTTTATTTATTTCTAGGAGAGAGAGAGAGAGACAGCGTGAGCAGGGGAGGGTCAGAGAGAGAGGGAGTCACAGACTGAAACAGGCTCCAGGCTCTGAGCCTGCAGTCAACACAGAGCCCGACGCGGGGCTCGAACCCACGAACGCGAGATCATGACCTAAGCGAGAGTCGGATGCTTAACCGACTAAGCCACCCAGGCGCCCCTGAACTTCACTTGTAACTGGGAGTCCAGTATTTTCTGGGGTGACTCTAGTGCTATAGTGAGATTGTAATGAATTCTTAGATAAATGTTTTGATGGGATCGGTTGGAGGCGTGTGTAGGATGTGTTTACCTGGGCCTGGGGAACCTGGTTTCTGAATGCCAGGCTGTTCTTGTTAAGAAGGAGTCTTCTCATTTTCCTGGTAACAGAACTGTCAGCAGCCATTCCTGCAGGGCAGCCTGAGGCCTGGGGTGCCGCCGCCCTTGCTCCCTTAGGAGGTCTGCCAGTGAGGAGCTCTTTGTCCACAGGCTCCACGGACCCGCAGATGGCAGAAACGATGCCGCCTCTCTCTTCCCATCCCTGTGCGGTGCGTTCTTCTGAGAGTGATGAAGCTGAGAATGTTCCACCCTCTTTTTGGTTAGGAATCTTGTTCTCTTCCCCCCCGGGGACTAGGAAAAAAATGAAGCTGTGTCAGAGCTTCCCTGCGGATGCACTCATAGTCTGTGTTTTCTGTGTAAGGCTGTCTAATTTTGTAACTGGAGATAGGATCCTTAATAGCTTCTTTAATCTACTAAATCAGAGAAAACAGGAGCCAAATCAAGCCGTGTTCTATAAGGCCCTCCCCCCCCCTTTTTTTTTAATTGGTTGAGTCCAGTGTAGGCCGCATAGGGGGTATGTGGATGTCCAAATAAACATTTGGTAGGTAACCAAGAGAAGGGAAAATGCTTGATGGGGAGACAATCCCAAATGCCAGGAGTGTTCTCATCTCTGTTTGTACATATGAGGCACTGAAGATCACAGTAGGGAATGATGGATTGTTCCTGGTCAAGTCATGGAAGGATTTATAGAGGTAGGAGGACTTTGTTGGAGCTGGACCCTGAAGTCCGAAAAGGAGTTTTCTAGGTGGAGAAGGCGGACTGGGGAGTAGGGTGGAGGCAGCCACATGTGGAGTGAAGATGAGACACGTTAGTTCAGGGACTGTGGCTGAAGTTCATGTGACTAGGTATGCACCTGGAGATGGTGGTAGATGAAGTTGAAATGGTGCATTGTATTTGGATCCTAAGGACCCTGAATGCTTTGTTAAGTATATTAAATCTCCTCTAGGAAGGAATAAGGAACACACCAAGTCCTTGTCCCTCCATGAAGATGTTACAAATCCGTACTATCAGGTCAGTCTGCATGTGTGGCCAGAAATCACAACTTGGGTAAGACTTGGGTGTTGGCAGTCACTTAGCGATTTCACTTACTGTTGGCTGTCATTGATTCAGCTTCCCAAGTAAGGGATGCAAACCCACCCTGGAAAAGATTTTCCCCAAAACTAATTGTAAGTTTCTTCAGCCATTTCTTTATTTACTCCCTATAAATGTATTTCCCTCATTTTAGTGATGTTGAGCATGTTTTCATGTGCATTTCATGGTGATCATGCCTTTTTTGGAAAAAATGTCTGTTCAGATCTTCCTTTGTTGTTGTTTTATGAGTTCTTTATGTATTTTGGATATTAAGCCCTTGTCAGATATGATTTGCAAATATCTCCTCCAATTCATAGGTCGTCTTTCTATTTTGTTGGTGGTTTCTTTTACTCTGCAGAAGCTTCTTACTTTGATGTAGTCTCGTTTGTTAATTTTTGTTTTTGTTACCATTGTTTCTGGGGTCGGGTTCAAAAAGACATTGCTAAGACTAATGTGAAGGAGCTTACTGCTGTTTTTCTAGGAATTTCATGGTTTCTAGCTTTATATTTAAGTCTTGAATCCATGTTTAGTTAATTTTTGTGTACCATATAAGATAGTGGTCCAGTTTCACTCCTTGGCATGTGGCTGTCCAGTTTTCCCAACACCACTTATTGAAGAGACTGAACTTTCCTCATTCTTTTTTTATTTTTTTTATTTTTAACATTTATTTTTGAGACAGGGAGAGACAGAGCTTGAGCAGGGGAGGGGGAGAGAGAGAGGGAGACAAAGAATCCAAAGCAGGCTCCATGCTCTGAGCTGTTAGCACAGAGCCCAATATGGGGCTCCAACTCATAGACTGTGAGATCATGACCTGAGCCGAAGTTGGCCGCTTAACTGACTGAGCCACTCAGGTGCCCCTGAACTTTTCTCATATTTTTATTCTTGTTCCCTTTGCCATAAATTAATTGATCATGTATGTGTGGTTTTATACCTGGGTTTTCTATTTTGTACTATTGATCTATGTATCTGGTTTTATGCTGATACCATACTGTTGTGATGACCACAGCTTTGTAGTGTAATTTGAAGTCAGAGAGAGTGTGATGCCTCCAGCTTCATTCTTTGTTCTCAGGATTGCTTTGGCTTTTCTGGGTCTTTTGTGGTTCTATACAAGTTTTAAGATTGTTCCATTTTTGTGAAAAATACCATTGGAATTTTAATAAGGATTGCTTTAAATCTGTAGATTGCTTTGGATAATATGGAGATTTCAACAATATTAATTCTTCTAATCCATGAGCACAGAATATCTTTCCATTTATTTGTGTCATGTTAAATTTCTTTCATCAGTGACTTACTGTTTCCAGGGTACAGGTCTTTTACTACCTTAGTTAAATTTTTTGTTGGATATTTTATTCTTTTTGTGCAGTTTTAAATGGGACAGTTTTCTTAATTTCTTTTATAGCTCATTGTTAGTGTATAAAAATGCAACAGATTTTTTGTATGTTGATTTTTTAAGTTTAAATTTAAATTTTTTTAATGTTTTATTTATTTCTGAGAGAGAGAGAGAAAGCGTGAGTAGGGGAGCATCAGAGAGAGAGAGAGAGAGAGAGAGAGACAAAGAATCGGAAGCAGGCTCCAGACTGTGAGATAGCTGTCAGCACAAAGCCTGACACAGGGCTCGAACCCATGAACTGTGTGATCATGACCTGAGCTGAAGTCAGACACTTAACCAACTGAGCCATGTAGGCACCCCTGTATGTTGATTTTATATGCTGCAACTTCACTGAATTTGTTTATTCTAACACTTTTTTTTTGGTGAATTCTTTAGGGTTTTCTATATATAAAATTCATGTAGTTCATAAATAGTGACACTTTTATTTCTCCTGTTCTAATTTGGATGACTTTTATTTCTTTTCCTTGCCTGATTGCTCTGGCTAGAATTTACAATGCTGCATTGAACAAAATTGGTGAGAGTGGGCATCCTTGTCTTGTTTCTGATCATAAGGGAAAGGTTTTCAGCTTTTAGTTGAGTACAGTAGCTGTGGGCTTGTCTTATATATCCTTAATTATGTTGAGGTATGTTCCCTCTCTACCTACTTGGTTGAGAGATTTTATCATAAATTGATGTTGAATTTTTTTTAAGTGCTTTCTCTGCATCTATATAGATGTTCATATGATTTTTTATCCTTCATTTTGTTAATGTGGTGCATCGTGTTGGTTGATTTGCAGGTGTTAAACCATCCTTGCATTCCTAGAATAAATCCCACCTGATCATGTTGCATGATCCTTTCAATGTATTGTTGAATTTGATTTGCTCATATTTTGTTGAGGGCTTTTGCATTTATGTTCCTCAGGGATATTGGCCTGCAATGTGTGTGTGTGTGTGTGTGTGTGTGTGTGTGTGGTTTTGTCCGGTTTTAGAATCAGAGTTTTGTTGGCCTCATAAAATGATCTTGAAAGTGTTCTTTCCTTTTACATTTTTGGAATAGTTTGAAGAGGTTGGGTACTAAATCTTGGAATGTTTGGTAGAATTTACCAGTGAAACCATCTGGTCCTGGACTTCGTTGGGAGTTTTTTGATTACTGATTCAATCTCCTTACTAATAATAGTTTACTCAGATTTTGTGTTTCTTCATGATTCAGTGCTGGAAGATTGCATGTTTCTAGGAATTTATACATTTCTTCTAGGTTGACCAATTTGTTGGTGTATTACTATTCATATTCAAAAAAATTCTTAAATTTTTTTGTATTTCTTTGGTATCAGTTGTAACTTCTCTTTCATTAATGATTTTGAGCTCTTTCTCTTCTTAGTAAGTGTAACTTAAGGTTTGTTGAGTTTTGTTCACCTTTTCAGTGAATAGATATTTCTTTGGTCTTTTCTATCATTAGTTTCTGTTTGTGCTCTGCTAGTTATTATTTCTTTTCTCTACTAACTTTGGGCTTTGTTTATTCTTCTTTCTTTAGTTTCTTTAGGATGGAATATTCTGTATATGTATTAAGTCTGTGTGGTCTAATGTGTCATTTAAGGGTTGATGTTTCATTATTTTCTCTCTGGATGATCTATCCTCTGATGTAAGTGGGGTTCTTAAATCCCTTACTATTAATATGTCATTGTCCATTTCTTCCTTTAGTTCTGTTAGTATTTACTGTATGTATTTATATGCTCTTATGTTGGGTGGATATAAAGGTTTACAGATGTCATATCTTCTTACTAGATTGGCCCCTTTATCATCATGTAATGCCTACTTTGTCTTTTATTACAGTCTTCATTAATTTTTTTTTTTAAAGAAAAAGCATGAGTTGGGGGAAGCACAGAGGGGGGGAGAGAGAGAGAGAGAGAGAGAGAGAATCCTAAGCAGACTCCATGCCCAGCATGGAACCTGATGGGCTCAATCTCATTATTGTGAGATCATGACTTGAGTCGAAATCAAGAGCAGGATGCTTAACTGACTGAGCCACACAGGTGCCCCGTTAGTCTTCATTTTAAAGTATTTTTTTATGATTTCAACATAGCTACTTAAGCTTTCTTTGCTTTCCATTGCATGAAACATTTTTTTCTATCAAGGCCTTCACTTTCATTTTGTGTATATCATTATATCTGAAGTGAGTCTCTTGTAGTCAGTATGGAGATGGTGTATGTTATTTGATTGGAGAATTTTGTTCATTTACTTTTTTTAAAGGTCTTTTAAAAAAATTTTAATGGTTTTTTAAAAAATTTAGTTCTGAGAGAGAGAGAGAGAGAGGCAGCGTGAGCAGGGGAGGGTGAGAGAGAGAGGGAGACACAGAATCTGAAGCAGCCTTCAGGCTCTGAGCTAGCTGTCAGCACAGAGCCCTGATGCGGGGCCTGAACCCACAAACTGTGAGATCATGACCTGAGCTTAAGTCTGACTCTCAACCGACTGAGCCACCCAGGTGCCTCTTGTTCATTTACTTTTAAAGTAAGTATTAATAGGTATGTACTTATTTATGGATTTTTTTTGGTCTGTTTTATATTTCCTCTCTTTTTCTTTTGGTTTCTTCTCTTGTGGTTTGATGACTTTCTATAGTATTATGTTTAGATTCCCATCTCTTTGTGTTTTTAGTATCTGCTGTGCGTTTTTGCTTTGTGAATACCATGAGGCTCATCTCTAATTCTATATCTATAAGAATATATTTTAAGATGATGTAGAGTTTTAGAATGCTTTCAAACTTAATATCAACTTAAACATTTTATGTTTTTGATACCATATTCCACATCTTATTTTGTGTGTCCCTGAACTAATTATTATAGTTATGTTTATTTATACTACTTTTGTCTTTTAATTTCATATTAACTTTATAAGTAGTTAATCCACTACCTCTAGTATGTATTTACCTTTACTAGTGGGATTTTTACTTTAATTTTTTTCTTGTTACTAATTAGTGCCCTTTCTTTTCAGCTTAAATAAGTATTAAATAATACTTCTTGTAAGGCTGGTTTAGTATTGATGATCTCTTTCTGCTTTTGTTTACATGGAAAACTCTTTACCTTTCTCAATTCTAAATGATAATGTTGCTGGGTAGAATATTCTTGGTTGGAAGCTCTTTTCTTTCAGTGCTTTGAATATATCAAAGTATGCCTTTTAGCATGCAAAATTTCTGCTGAGAAGTCTGCTGATAGTCGTATAGGGTTTCCCTTGTTCATACCAATTTGTTTTTCTCTAGCACCCCTCCCCTTTTTAGAGAGAGAGAGAAAGAGAGAGCGAGAGCACACACTTGGGGGAGTGGCAGAGGGAGAGGGAAAGCAAGAATCCTAAGAGTCAGCATGAAGCCTGACTCAAGGCTCGATCTCATGACCATGAGATCATGACCTAGGCTGAAATCAAGAGTTGTTTGCTGAACTGACTGAGGCACCTGGGCACTCCTCTCTTGACACTTTTAAAATTCTCTCCTTATCCTTAACTTTTGGCATTTTGATTATTATGTATCTTAGTGTCTCCTTGGGTTCATCTTTGGAAGTTTCTCTGTTTCTTGAATATGGGTGTCAGCTTCCTAACCAGATTAAAGAAGTTTTCAGCTATTATTTCTTCAAATATATTTTCTGCCTCTATCTCTCTTCTCTTTCTGGGGGCCCTTTAATAGAGATATTATTTCTCTTGATATTATTCCATAGACCCCTTAAGCTATCTTCATTTTTTAAGATTATTTTTTTGTCGTTGTTGCTCTTTTTGGGTTTGTTCCACTGCATTGTCTTCCAGGTTACTGACTCTGTCTTCTCCTTCATCTAGTCTGCTGTCAAATCCTTCTATTTTTTATTTATTTATTTATTTATTTATTTATTTATGATGTTTATTTATTTTTAGGAGAGAGAGAGAGACAGCGTGAGCAGGGAGGGTCAGAGAGAGAGGGAGTCACAGACTGAAACAGGCTCCAGGCTCTGAGCTGGCAGTCAGCACAGAGCCCGACGCGGGGCTCGAACCCACGAACCGCGAGATCATGACCTAAGCGAAAGTCGGACGCTTAACCGACTAAGCCACCCAGGCGCCCCTGTCAAATCCTTCTAATGTATTTTTCAGTTCAGTTTTGTATTCTTCAGTTCTGTGATTTATTTTTTTGGTACTTTCTGATGTTTTTTGACTGTTGAAGTTTCTGATGTGTTCATCCATTTTCCCCAGCCAAGTTTGGTGAGCATCTTTAAGACCATTAGTTTGAATTCTTTATCATAATTTGTATTATAAATTACTTATCACTGTTTTATTAAGGTTTTTTTCTGAGGTTCTATCTTGTTCTTTGATTTGAAACATATTCTTCTTTCCTCATTTTGCTTGTCTTTGTGTGTTTGTTTCTATGCATTTTATTTACCAGGTGTGCTATCTCTCCTGGTTTTGCAGGGATGTATAAGAGATGAACTTTATTGTTCAACCTTGCCCTGGCTCTTGAACTTTTGTGATTGTCTAAGCAAGCTGATTTTTTTTTGTAGGTCTTAGTTATTGAGGATGTGCCAAGACTTGTTAGTGTTCCAGAAAGCAAGATCTTAGTTAGCACCTAGTTTCAGACTAATTGGAAATTAGACCCTAAGCTAGTAGCTTTTAAGGTATGCAAATGGTGGGGTGCCTGGGTGACTCAGTTGGCGGTTAAGCATCTGACTCTTGGTTTTGGCTCAGGTCATGATCTCATGGTTTTGTGAGTTCAAGCCCCACATTGGGCTCTGTGCTGACAGCACAGAGCCTGCTTAGGATTCCCTCTCTCCCTCTCTCTCTGCCCCTCCCCCACTCATACCATCTCTGTCTCTTTCAAAAATAAGTAAGTAAATAAATAAATGGTATGTGAATGTTTATAGTCCTATAGGACTGTTGCTGCACACCCTGCTGGCCTCCAGACCAGGTGATCAAGGGATGTTCCCTTCACGAGAGATGAGAAATTAGGGGCTTCAGATGAGTGTGCGATCTCTTTTCTGGGCGGTCCTGGGGAGCTATAGCATGGCCAGACAAGAGCTCAAAGGTGGTATCCCCAGGCTGTGTTCCCCAAGGGCACTTCCATCGCCTCTAGATGTGTGGCGAGCTTGAAGCCTGCCCCTTTGCCAAAACTCCAGTTTAAGTAGATAGGCCTTATTCACAGTAAGAGTAGGAGTGTGACTCAGTCTGCTGTCTGCGCAGTACCCTGGGGATGGTAGGCTGCTGAGAACTGTGCTGTCAATTGTTTCAGACACATGGGGCCCAGAAATGCAATCCCCCTTGGCCACCTGAGCCAGGTGCTGAAGGCGTGTCTCCTCTGGGGGCTGTGTGGGGGCAGGTTTTGACAGGGTGGCGGTGGGGCGGGCCATGGTGGCAGGGCTCTTGCCTGGCCAGCTTGGCGGGGCTGTGCGTGGAGCTGTGTGTGAAGGGTGGAAAAATGATTGATTCTTTTTTTTTTTTTTTTTAAATATTTTATTTATTTCTAGGGGAGAGAGAGAGACAGCGTGAACAGGGAGGGTCAGAGAGAGAGGGAGTCACAGACTGAAACAGGCTCCAGGCTCTGAGCTGGCAGTCAGCACAGAGCCCGATGCGGGGCTCGAACCCATGAACCACGAGATCATGACCTAAGCGAAAGTCGGACGCTCAACCGACTAAGCCACCCAGGCGCCCCAAAATGATTGATTCTTAAGCCAGATCAAGGCATCACATAATTTCTGATACTGCTCTCATTTGGATAAATTGTCTAGAAATAACTCATCCTTTTGGGAACACAGGTTTGGGTTATTTTTTTTTAATCTGTAACTGGGGACCAAATGCTGACCTGCCTTCTGGATGTGTTGTATGTATTAATTAACTGCGTGTGATTGAATAGCATCCTCTACAAGCATGTAAATGCCAAGTGTTCTCACTGATAATAAAGCAGATACTTTCTTGATAGGGTTGTCATGAGGATTAATAATTTAATTGCGACAGAGTGCTCTGATATTCTTAGATGAAAAGTACCGTATAACTTTGAAGAGGAATATTATCAAGTAGCTTCTGCTTTGGTTCCTGAAAGAGCAATGCAAAATAAGGCAGTGCTGATCTGCGCATGCCTATCTGCATTTCTCTCCCTCCTTTTAGAACAGCAGGAGTTTAGAGATGGGGTTCATAATGGAGGCCTGGAACAAAGTAACTAGCAGTTTCCAATTCCTGTTATCTAGTAGGCTCATAGTTATTTCAGGATGATTTCTTCAAAGTTGTCAACAAATAGTGTAGCTGGGAATTAACCAGTGCAAACACTTGTTTGGTGGAACAAAATATAACTGCCCTTGTGACTTTGCATTTCCTGGACTCCAACCACACTGGCTTTCTTGCTCTTCATTCTATTTGCTAAGCTCTTTTGTAAATTTTATTTAATGTTTATTCTATTTTTGAGAGAGAGAGAGAGAGACAGAAAGAGTGAGCACAAGCAGGGTAGGGGCAGAGAGAGGGAAACACAGAATCCAAAGCAGGCTCCAGGCTCTGATCTGTCAGCACAGAGCCTGATGCGGGGCTCGAGCTCGTGAAATGTAAGATCATGACGTGAATGGAAGTCGAATGCTCAACAGACTGGAGCCACACAAGCACCCCTTGCTGAACTCCTTTAATTTGGTTTGTGACTTTTGCAGTGTTATTTCTAGCTTTTCAGAGGGCTAAGCATGGTCACTTTTGTCCTTCCAAATCTCGGATCATGTCCCCTCCTCAATGAGACCACACTCTCAGGACTCCCTCTTGTCCCTAAATCCATTCCTTTCTGTGTCTCCAACTTTTCTGATTGTCATTAGTACTTACTGGTGTGAATCAGTGTGTCTTTTTACTGACCCGTTTCAGGATGTACTGTTTCCTTCCACTGAAACATTAAAAGTGTGAAGGTGGATTTTATTTATTTATTCTCTGCTCTTTGCCAGTGTCTGGCACATAATGATTGTTCAGTGGAGTTTGTTGAATGAATTTTTTTTGTTTTGAACAAAATTATCCAACAGGTCATCAGTAAATGAGGTTAACTTTGAACTGTGTATATTGAGGCTTGGAGTGAAAAACTGAAATTTCCTCTTAGCAAATTTCTATAAAATCATGAATATCAAGATAGACATAAGAATAATAGATGATACAGAATCCAATAATGCAAGGCTTAAAATCCCTAGCCTGACCTAAAGGATTATATTATTGACATTTTCTTTTCCCTGTGCTTGATTTTGTGACTCTACACTTTGGGACTTTTAGTCTTTGAGAAATGCAAAATCAGAGGTCTGCAGACTAAAGTCTATATCCAACTGCTTGTTTTTGTGAATAAAATTTTATTGGGACACAGTCGTGTTCATTTTTTTCTGTATTTTCTATCTGGTTTTGTACAAGGGCAGAACTGAGCCAGCAAAGCCAAAAATACTTAACTTTCCAGAAAAGTGCTCATCCTTTTCTTAGAGAGTATTGTTTTCCCATCTCTTTTTTTTTATTAAAGTATATTTGACATATAACCTGTAAATTAAAAGGCGCATGTTAATTTGATACATTTATATATTATGCGGTTGCCATTGTAGTGATAATGTTACCAACTCTTAGAGAGCTGGAAAAATTGCAACAATTCTGAAGTATGTACATTGATCCAAGGAATTGTTAGTGGCAAGTTCTGTTCTCCTGAGTTTTGTGCTGTAATCTTCTACTCCTTTAAGAACAAGGAGGTAAACAAACATAGGGGGAAAAAATAGCAAGCCAGAAAAACCTCCTTAAAATATTCTCAGGCAAAACTTGGAGAGTTTCATTCCAAAAGGAGCTTTGTTGGAATGAATGAAATGCTGATATTGTTTGTGCTTTCATGCCAACTCTTATTTATAGGACGGAGGCTAGTTTGTCGGCATGCGGATTGGAGTCTCCTATTTTAGACTGGAGAATTTGAAGGAGAGAGAAGGGGAAAGATTGGCTCGCTTTTAACCACACAGCGAGTTGTTAATTATAAGAAAAATTATTGTCATTGTGTGACTACTGAGTAAGCCACGGATTGTGTTAGGTGCCTCCAAGTTCAGTGTCTTATTCTTGCAAGGACCTCCATGGCAGAAGCTGCTCCAGGGCTCAGAGGACTGCAGTAACTGGCTCAGGAGCCCCTAGGTGATCACAGGTGGCCTCGAATTAGAATTCATGTCTATTTGTTCTTCCCTGGGAGCGCATCAGTTAGGGAAGTAGGGGCTGCACTTTAAATCCAGGAAAGGCACGTTGTACTCTTTAACGTACTTCAAATATACACGATTTCATTGTCAGTTATGCTTCAGTAAAGCTGGAAGAAACATACATGTACGTACTCACTGGAAAGGCAGATCTCTTCTTCCAAGGAAAATGTTAATCCTCACATCCTGCCCTTAAGAGTGAGCCCAGGCGGAGGCTTCTCAGTACAGTGTAGGGGCCAGCAGGCCACTGGCTGAGCTGCTTTAATGGGAAGCACCTTCCCCTGGTTGACTCCCAGATCTTTCCTTGGGGAGGAACGAGGTGTGCTGCTTTGACAGAAGTGGGGAAAAAACCAGAAGAAAGTGCTCTCTCCAGCACTTACCTGTTAATTTGAAATGCCTTCAGTGAAGTCGGCTCCCTGCAAGTTTTTAAAGCGAAAACACTTTCCTTTGCATTTTCTTTGCAAAGGCAGCTTTTGAGAAAAAGTCTCCTTTTAAACATTCCATGACTTTGGTCAAAGAGCCGGGAACCTGGTATTAAAGATTGCAGTGCTGTCAGAAGCTTCCGCCAATGAGAGTGCTCTTGTCATTCACACTGGGGCTTGCTCAATATTTCTCGTGTTTCTTGCTTGCACCCTGACAGCTTCTAAGTCTCAGGGGACTAGGGGATCTTTCTTTACCTTTTTATTTCATCTCTAAAGTGTGTATATTTATGGGGAGGCTACATTGTGGGGGTGGGGAGATTGGGAGAAGGTTGGCTGAGAATAGGTTGAAGGCTGAACAATTTTTGTGCCTTTTTGGTTACCCTTGACAAAATTTTAAATAAAAATGTTGGCCATTTGTTCAGCCTTTCCCCTCCCTGGCTGATATTTAAAAGCATTCAATTAAGATTTCCTAATGTGTCCAATGAGTTAAAACTGTCCAATGGTATTAGAAAAATATTACGTATATAAATAAAATACGTCAAAGCATTAAAAAGCTATTACACACACTGAACATAAAATGGCAGAATAATGATGGATCCCACCATGCAGGAAACATATTCAAAAATATTATCTTCCTGGTAATGAAATGCCATCCGTTTCATTTTAAGCTAAATACGTTAGACATATCAGTGGAGTCTGTGCTGACACAGCAGTGAGTTGAAATTGAAAATCTGAAATTATATATATGATTGGACACAGTGTTAAAGTAATTTATAGGAAAAACCACGAATGTGCTGGGTCTGCACCTTCTGGTGAACTCATTTTATAGAATCAGATAGAGGAAAACTCTACCATTTCTAATGTGCAGTTAGAATGGCAGCCCGCCAGGGCCCCAATATATTCAGTATGAAAAGGGAGAAGAAAGGCAGACGGAGACAGGGGGTGGGCGGGGACGGGGGTCCAGGAGCAGCCAGGGAAGGGGGGCATTGGCCTGGGGGCGGGAGGAAGAGCCAGGGGAAGAAGCAGGACTTCGGAGGCTTGCTTCAAATTACAGCAGTTCTGCATAAGCCATCAAGAAAACGGCATTCGCTTTCATTGCTCTGCCCTAATGGCATATAGCGGCGGTGGGGGCTGTATTAGCTGTCGGGGCAAGTGGCAGATAACAGGGGAGCCCGTGCAGGGACAGGTCTCGGCGAGGCTGGGCCTGGGCGCTCCGCGACACCACTGGCTGAGGTGATGGCCAAGCCCCCGGTGGAGATCATCTGACCCCGAAAGTTCAGGGGGATCCGGAGTGCTGACAGGAAAGGAGGCGATGGGTGCCACTCACAGGCCCACTCCAATCCCCTGTCAGTCTGGCGTCTCTCTCTCTCTCTCTCTCTCTGACCCACTTTCTTCTTTATTTTCTTCAACATCGTGCATGTTTGGCCACAAAGTGCAGTGGGAAGTGGGGTAAGCTGGAGATGAGGAGAAAAACAAGACTGTGCTTTTGTGTGGAGATGTGTGACGAATTGGTACCCTGATGTGCTTTTCGTCTTCCATTTATATCCATAATCCTGCTTGAAATGTGGATTATTTATTCATACTGGGCCGGTCCCCTCCCGGAGCACCAGGGAGCCGCAGCTGTGCTTGTTCATTTGGTGGCCGCACCGACTGAGGCAGAGGTGGTCGGGGTCCTCCAGAAGTGTCCTTTCTAAACCTTCTATCTTTTTCAAAGACGAGAAAGGAAGGTTTGAACATGAAAGAAAGAAAGAGAGAAGGACGGCTGCTTTTCATCCGCCAGCAGACAGCTAGCTCTAAAGCAAGGAATCCAGAATGGAGGCAGTTAAGTGTTGATGCCTGCAGGTGGTAAAGTGCCACCACACCCTCTGGTTTTCCTACTGTCCCCTCGCAGCAAATAGCCCAGGGATTTTCAAAGCCTCACATAACTAGAAGAGTAAAAAAAGACCCAGAACGCACGTGGAATTTTCTTCCTAAGCCCTCCTGGTGTTTCCATGACCTAGAGGCTGTTGTGCCTCACTTTTGGTTTATAGAGGTCAGGGGACCTTCTGCAAGGATACAGAGACCAGGAGTGCCCCAGATGACAAACTCAACACTCCTCATAGTCTTGGTGAGGCAAACGCCTTCAGCCCAGTTCCATTCCAGTCATTGTGGATGAACGGAGGGGTTAAATGATATGCTTCAAGACAGCCTTTCCTGAACCTTTTCTGAATCTTCCAGCTGGCTCGGCGGCTGCCTCTAGTACCCTCTGCTTTCCTTCGTGGCACGTAGCACAGGCTGTAATTTGTATTTGTGTGTGCTTAGTAATTGCACTGGACACTGAGTTCATGAATACAGTAGGCGTGTTGCTTCTGTTCGTCTAGGGCTTAGGACAGTGACTGGTACTCAGCACATACTCCTTACATGGTGGTTAGATAAATGGATGGATGGATGGATATTTGTAGTTTCATTGGTAATCCATAATAGACCCGGGGCTAGAAGCTTCTAAGTCATCCCCTAGACTACTTGTTGTTTTTCAGTTGTGCCTGTGGTTATAGTTGTTCTCTCCAGAAAAAGAATCAACGCTGATAAACTCAGAGCATTGAGAGATTGCAGTAAGTCCGGTGGGATGCCTAGTCTACCATTCTCCCTAGTACTGAATAACTCTTAGCCTTTAGGTTTCTGCTCTGATACATCCTGAGCTGATGCTCACTGTATCACAAGACAGCCCTTCCATTGCCTCATAGCGGTGGTTTGTAATGGCATTTTCTAGAGAGAATCAAATCTATTTCTGAAAGTGTCATCATGTTGGTCTTTGCTCCTCTGGAGCTCCACACATCAGGCCTTTTTACGCCTACGAAGACAGGCCTTTAGATGTGTGAAGATAGCTATCATGTTTTACACTTGCTTCTCTTTTGCAGTCTACATCTACCCAGTTCTTTCAGCTTTGTCTTACATGTTTCTGGGCTTAGCACCATCCTGGTCATCTTGGATGGTCAATGTGCCCTTTAAAACACTTAACACAAGTAAAATCCTGGACAGGATTTTAACACAAATTTAACACAAATTCCATATGTGATTTAACACAAATTCCGTGATTATTGCTTTCTGTCATTTGAACATCCTAATGTGGGGCGGTCTTATGTTAAGTAAGATTTCATAGCAGCCGGACCGGAGTGTTGACCCATGTAAAATTTATGGCCAGGTAAAACTTACTGGTTCAGTTCATTCATTCACTCAACAACTATTTCTTGAGCCACCACTCTACACTATCCAGTGGGCAAACATTGGTAATAGGATGAATGAGGCACGGTTCTGAGGCTAGCTGAGGATGTGCCAATCTATTGGATGAGACGTACAAGTTAATAATTACTACATTGTTTAATCATAAGATGCATATGTTTTTAAAACAGTTTTTATTTTTTTGGAGAGAGTGCATGAACAGGGGAGAGGGCCAGAAGGGCAGAGAGAGAATCCCAAATAGGCTCCACACTTAGTGAGGAGCCCGACGCGGGGCTCGATCCCATGATCCTGGGATCATGACCTGAGACCATCAAGAGTGAAACAGTCAGACACCTGAACCACCCAGGAGCCCCATAAGATGCATGTTTTAAATTGTTTTATCATTTTGACTTTATATCCTATTTGTAAGTGATTGGTATTTTTAAAAACATGGTTTTATAACTGAGGGAATATGGCAGTTGCAATGTATTATAAACAAGTCTAATAGTATGTGCCAGGTCCCATTGTGATACAAGGGAACGATGATCATCTCTGCTTGGGATGCACAAGGCTTCACAGAAGAGGAAACCAGTGTTTTCAGGCCTTGATGGATGAGCCATGGTATACCACTCTCATGGTGAGAAGGGAGCAGAGTAAGAGAGTAATGTGACTGCCAAGTGCGGCAGAGAGCTGGGCAGTCCTGTCTTGTGTGAGCAGCAGGAGGAAAACTGGGCCTCACTGTTGAGAAAAACTTTTCCCACAAGAAAGATGATTATGAATGTCATAAAGTAGCATATCTAATTGCTGTACAAGTTCACAAATGAAAAAAGAGGGAAGTTACTTGGAATTGTAAGAGGAGACATCTGGAAAGATATCGTGAATTTGCATCAAGGGCAGCATTTGCAGTGTGCATCCGAAGGAGGGTAAGATTTCAGAGGAGATGGGAGGAGTGTATTCCAGGGAGAGGAATGAGCATGAGCAAAGACCTAGATGTGGGAGAGACTGGAAAAAGTGGGAACAATTGCAAGCAGTTTGGTTTGAATGGGACTTGGCATTTGCACAGAGAAGTGACAAGTGGTAACTCGGAACACATGGGAAAGACCTCCGTATCCACAGTCTCTACCAAGTGCGAGTGTGTCTAGCACGCTTGGACTCAAGATACTTCGAGTTCAATCTGGAATGCATGGTGTGAGGGATAGGCTGATTTTGGTGTTGGTTTGCTTTAAATAGACTCAAATGGGATTATTGATGATCCCTTTACCAGATGTCAAGGAACCAAGAGTGGGGTAGAAATAAGGGAAACACATCATCAAGAATTTTGATTTGAGCTCCATCAAGTTCTTGGCTTGTGCCATTTCTCATCTAAAGGCTTCCCTAGAGGGCCCTATTTTTGGCATGTCTTTCCACGATTCCCAATTTCAACACAGTTTCCCCCTGCTAAGTAGATAGAGTTGACTCAACTGTGTCCTTACAATTGCCTTTGTAAACTGTAGAACTTTTCATTTACTGTGGTCAGATTTAATTGTGTTGGCTTTGTACAAGCATTCCATCCTGTCAAGTTCTCTTTGGATCTTGAACTTTTCATTCAGCATGTCACTTAACTCCATCAATGTTTTGCTATTGATCATTTTATAACTGTGTTTTGCATCATTTTCCCAAATCAGTGAGACCAAGTTTCAAAAGAGACAGCATCAAGGAAAGAACTCTGTAGCACTCAACGAGAGGGGTGGCTGCAGCTTGACACTGTCAGGGAGTATGAGTGTTTGAGTGTTCTCATCCACCACAAAGGTACCACCATGGAGTCCTAAAATGTTTTACTGACATCAAGACAAGCAGTATTTGTAACAGGATTCTAAATACCTTACAGATTCTATCAAGAAGGAAATGGGGTTCACGTGGCATAGAGATATGGCTGAAAATTCTTCTGCAAGATAGACTCAGAAAAATTCTCTCTGATCTAGCTTCTCATGCTACCATCCAAATGAATTCTCTGAAGTATCAACAGCCCCACTTACCCATTCTCTGTAGCTGAACTTTGATGAAATGTGCCCACTGGCTCTTGACTGTCTAGAAAGTCATCCAACATTGCAGAAAACAGAAGGGAAATTCCTTCATGGAAAGGCAGAATCTAGTTTCTATTTTACCTCTGCTTTTCCTTAAGTAACTAATACCAGCTCTCCATGGATTATGGACTAAATTGTATCCTCTCCCACCCTGAAATTCGTATATTGAAGCCCTCACTCTCAGTGTGGCAATATTTGGAGATAGGTCTTTTGAGAAGATAATTTAAGGTTGAATAAGGTTGTATGGATGGAGCCCTAATCCAATAGCACCGGTGTCTTTGTAAGAAGAGGAAGAGATACCAGAGAAAGAACTCATTTGCACAGGGTAGAGACCACATGAGGACACGCCAAGAAGTCTGCCATTTGCAAGCCAATGAGAGAGGCCCTAGGAGAAACTAAACCTGTTGACACCTTGATCTTAGACTTTTAGACTCCAGATTGTGGACTTAGACTTTTAGATTGTGAAAAAATAAATGTCTATTTCAGTCACCCAGTCTGTGGTATTTTGTTGTGGTAACCCTAGCCATCTAAGGCACATATTACTATTTAATGTGAACTACACCCCGTCCCCCAACTAATCTTGCTTTAAAAACCACTTTCAGGGGTGTGCCTGGGGTGGATCAATTTGACTCTTGGTTTCAGCTCACATCATGATCTCACGGTTTGTGAGTTTGGGCCCCATGACAAGCTCTATGCTGACAATGTGGAACCTGCTTGGGATTCTCTCCCTCTGCTTCTCTCTCTCTCTCTCTCTCTCTTTCAAGATAAAGAATTAAAAACCACTTTTGGGGGAGAAGTGTTGCTATTTTAAGTGTGTATACTGTTTAAGACATTTCTACTGCAAATATATTAAAGCCTGAAAAAGACAACTTTAAAAGTATTCATATATAATTTTTCTGCATTTGTGCACACTCCTGTGCATACTTCATATTTGGAGATACTTTGATTCAGAGAAATGGGGTGTTAAACTGCCTCTCATTTTTTTAACATCTTATATTTCATTGTGGCTTTAATTATAGTGATTTTCTTCCTAGTTAGCAATCACCAACCAGGCAGAAAGATCATTAAAAGATGTTGAGTAGCTTGGTAGATTTGCATCTCGTAAATCACCTCAGGACGATTACCACATTCTCACCTAAATTACAGAGTCTATGAGAAGACACTTGCGTAGAAGAAAACAGTATTCATCCCTGGCTTCCAGAAACACATTAAAATTTTTTTTAAAATGTTTTTAAAATTTATTTTTGAGGGGCAGGACCGAAAGAGAAGGAGACACAGAATCTGAAGCAGGTTCCAGGCTTTGAGCTGTCAGCACAGAGCCCAGCATGGAGCTCGGTCCAACGAACTGTGATATCATGACCTGAGTGGAAGTTGGATGCTCAACCTACTGAGCCACCCAGGCACCTAACCCCGAAACCCCAACACATTTTTGTCTGGAGTTTGCTTTTTATAGAACTCCCTTGCTTTACTATAGAGGTCTCCTTGGACCTCTGTGGTTACTCTCCAGTCTTGGGCCTCTAGTTGTCTTTCTCTTTTTTAGCTGTCTCTCATCAAGGGAGAGTTGTGAGGCTAGGTAGTGTAATTTTCCATTATGGCCATCACAGATTTTCACAAACATAGAAGCTTTAGATAATGCCCATTTATTACTGCACAGTTGAGCTAACCTACAGCAGGGCCTAAGTGGACTTAGAGTCTCACAAGGCCAAACTTCTTTATTGGAAGCTCTGAGAAGGAGTCTATTTCCAAGCTTACTCAAGCTGCTGGCTGAGTTCAGTCCCCCATGGTTGTAGCATTGAGGTGCTGGTTTCTGCGCTGACTTTTCCATCAGAGACCAGTCTCTCCCTCAAAGGCTGCTTGTTTTCCATGTGGCTCCCATTACTGGAGAGCAATGGTTGATCAAGTCTCTCTCATTCTATAAATCAAATTTCCTTTTCTGTAACCAGTTGGAGAATATTCTTGGCTTTTAAGGTCCCACTTGATTAAATTGGACCCACATGGATAATCCAGAATCCTTAAGTTCTGTTACCTGATTACATCCACAGTCTCTCATTTGCTATGTAAAGTAACAGATTAACAGCTTCCAGGATTTAGGGCATGGACATTTTTGGGTGCCATCATTCTGCCTTCCATGATAGGTTTCTAACTTATAATTTTTCCCAGATTTATTCTTTACTCGGAGTCTTAGAAATGCTATCGTAGGTTTTCAAAATCCTTCAAGGCCATGTAGCTGGAAGGGAGGCAGGTCATTCATGTAACAAATATACACTGGACCTCTCTGATGTGTCAGGCATTGTGCTACACCAGTAAGGTATAAGGAACAAGTTAGAGTACCTGTCCTCTGGGGACTTTTATTCTAGTAGGAGGAGACAGATTAAACAAACAAACAAAGAAGTAAACAGGATTACAATTATTTTGAGTGCTCAGAAAGAAAAAAAAAAGAAAAAAAGAGTATCAGAGAGACCTACAGAGAGGACATTAATATAAAGATGTCTTTGAGGAGATGACTTTTCAGCAAAGATGAAAATTAAGAGAGGGGCACCTGGGTGGCTCCATTGGTCCTGGTGGCTCCAGTCCTAAGTGACTGACTCTTAGGTTTCAGCCCAGGTCATGATCTCATGGTATGTGAGTTTGAGCCCCATGGCAGGGGCTCTGTGCTGACAGCGTGGAGCCTGCTTGGGATTCTCTCCCTCTCTCTCTCTGCCCCTCACTACTCTCTCTCTTTAAAAAAAAATTAAATTAAAAAAAGTAGGAGAAAGAGCTAGTCCCACTGAAGTAGGGACCCCAGGGTGTGCTAGGAAGAGGAAAGGGCATTTGCCAAAACACATGCTTCCCTTGTCTTCAGTCACCCAGTCCTTCTGGCAATTGTAGATGGTTATTGTTATGTTATTCATCTTATTTTTTAAAGCACTAACAGATTTGGGTCTAAATTATTTGGGAGGCAATCCCAGGAGGTAGTGAGGGAATGAGCAAGGAGGTGAAGAAGGCAAGCACTAGGTTAGTGAGCAGATGATTGCTGTGGGCAGCCCCACCCCCAAGACAGGCTAGTACAGTTGGTTTCGGTGGATCCAAGCATTCCAGAAAAAAGCTGGTGTATGACAAAACTAGACTTTTATTTGTTTAATCCACAAAAGGCCAGTGATTTTGCTTCTTGAAGCTGAGCACACTTCTAGCTGATACAATTCTGTGTATATGGGAGCACACAAATCAGCAATTAGCAGTGTCAAATATGTATGGCAACCAAGGGATGTGCCCACCTTTTGGCAAGACCATTGTGTCAATGCTCTTTGCTCTCCAGGCCTGAAGTCTTTCCTCTTCTAGTCCATGCCCCATGCAGGCCCCAGAGGGATCATTTTGTAGCACACAGAGCTCACTCTGTCCTGCCCTGTTTTGGGGTAATTCTCTGACTTTGTCATAACTGAGATACTCCCTCTTTGTTTGGTCAACTCCTGCTCATCATCAAGGTCTGTTTTTAGTGGCATGTCCTTTTTGAGGCCTTTTCTAAGACTACATTATATAACAGACGTCTGTGCTTCTCCTGGGCTCCAAAGCCTAGAGCATCATTCATTTAAAACAATTTTTTGAAATATTTATTTTTGAAAGAAAGAGACCGAGTATGAGAAGGGGAAGGGCAGAGAGAGAGAGGGGGGTGGGGGGAGGAGGACACAGAATCCGGGCAAGCTCCAGGCTCTGAGCTGTCAGCACAGAGCCTGACATGGGGCTCGAGCCCACAAACTGTGAGACTGTGACCTGAGCTGAAGTCAGATGCTTCACTGACTGAGCCACCCAGGTGCCCCACATCCATCATTTCCAAGAGCTGGCTAGGAGATTCTGACATGTAGCCACAACTAAGAACCAGTGTGTTGAAAGGACAGAGGGAGATGACCAGCAGAAGGAAGGAGGAGTCCACACAGCATCACATCCAATTGTAGAAAAAGAAAAAGGAGGAGATAAAGTAGAAGGTGAGACAGAACCCATTAAAGGCAACGTCCTAACAGGAAGAGGAAAAGCAAAGGGTAAAGAGGGTTTCATTTCTGAGCATGATGGTGATGCTTCTAAAAAGATCCTGGAAAATAACAACCACTGGAGCAACAAAGAAGACCATGTTTCTAAGAGGCAAAGGAAGAATGAATTAGTTCATCATCTAGGCAGGACATGAAGCATACAAAGGAAAACATTAAAACAGGTTGTTTCTGGGTGAAAGTTTGCTTAACTGAGGATTGAGTGTTGAATAACATGAAGTATTTAGAATTAAAAAAAAATTGAGGATCAATTTGGGAATGATTGCGAAGGGAAATGGCACACCCTATGGCCAGGATTCTCTGGCGACCCTGCCAGGCAGAGACCATCACTGCTTTCTGATGGCCCATGTGCTCCTCATTTCCCTGTCGTTTTGTGTCACCCCCTTTATGAAAACCCCCTAGCTCTGTCTTTTCCCATCTGGAATGGAGATTGTGGAACCTCCATTTGTCTAGACCCCTTGTAGAGCTGACCTCCACCCCCAACATACCATGAATGAGAAATAAACACTTGTTGCACCGCTGAGGGTTAGGGGTTAACTTGTTAATACAGATAGCTCAGCTTATCCTGAACAACATAATTTGGTGTAAGAGAAAAGAAAAATCATGTTGGAAGATGACAATATGGTTTGATGAAATGGGATTGATCCGAACAGCTTCTCCAAATAAGATCTTGGCAAAAAAAAAAAAAAAAATCAAATAATTTTAGTACTGGAACACAGTTGTTAAAAGGAATTATGATAAAGGAGACTGAACACTTTAGCTGGCTTTTTGAACACCCATTTTGATCTCCCTGCAAAGAGGATGGAGTTATTAAATTCTGTCCTGTAGTAATTCCCGTGGGTGCTGTAAACTCAAGCATTTGTAGGATCCTTGAAACAATCACTAAATACATTCAGTGGGTGCTTACTGTGTGTAGATCAATGAAGTGGGCACTATGAGAAGATGTAAAACCATTATGAAGTATAAATTATCCCTAACCTTGAGTATTTTTCAGTGCAGAGGAGCAGAACTGATACTAGCAAATCAGATTAGGATGTAGGAGGTGGAGGGGATATAACTGGGAAAACTTACTTGAGGTGAGTTTTAATGTCTGATTTCAAATGTCTAAAGGCATAGAAGCTCAGAGGAAAATGGCACACATGAAGAAGGGTTGGAATTAAGAATGAACAACATTGGGGATTTTTAAAAAGCTTAACAAGTCGAGGCCTGTAGTCTATACATTTTATGTAAACCATCATTTTCCAGGATCACATTTGGCAACAAAATTTGTCACCGGGTTTTTAAAATGGAAAGAAACTACATATATTCTTTATTAAGTTAAGAAAAACTCAATACAAAGGAAAATATACTAGATCTCTAATTCAGTATGTGGATTTCATATGTTGAAGTGATGCCTTCTTTGGAAGTTATAATGGAATTATAAATTACCTGATGATGTTTATTTCCCCCTTTTCATTTGTATTTTGTGGTCAGCATAGATAGAATTCTCAAAATTAATTGATTTTAGTATAATTGATTCCTTTTCCATACCACTCTAAAGCCTTAAGAAACACTGTTTTACTCCTCTACCCAAAATGTGACTATAAAATGGGCAGATGGTAATGCAGTGATTCTAAGCTAATCCTTATCCTCTCAATGGCCACCAAGTAAAGCACCCCTTAATTCCTAATTGCACTTGTTTTGCAGGATTGGTTTTGCTAGGTGGTTAGGACAAAGACTCGATGATTAAGTGTACACTTTTAGTGGTAGCAATATATTAATATATTTACTTTTATTATTTCTTTAAGAGTATGTCTAGATTCTGCTGTTGTTTTTAAGGGACTTCCAAGGTAGTGTTGGTCAAGAGTATTCCTTAAAATTTACAGCTGGAGGATGTATTTGTTAATAATGTCAGGCTAATTAAACCTCCAAAATAAACATGTAAAGAGGAAATGTATAAAAGTCAGAACTCTCATTTTAGGGGCACCTGGGTGGTGCAGGTGGTTAAGCGTCTGACTCCTGATTTGGACTCAGGTCATGATCTCACAGTTTGTGCTGACAACGTGGGGTCTGCTTGGGGTTCTCTCTCTCTCTCTCTCTCTCTCTCTCTTTCTGCCCCTCCCCTGCTTGTGTGAGCTCTGACTCTCAAAATAAAAAACTTAAAAGAACGGGTGTTTTAATTGTTGTATTTTATTTTACGAAGTTACCATCATTTATACTAAGTATAAAAACCAGCATAGTAAAGAATAAACTGCAACCATCTCTTCTAAAATATACATATGTCTGTATAGATGTACTGATTTTTATATATTATGCACATATCCACAGGCTTACAAGTGCATAAAGAAATAGAAAAACACCAAAATATTGATAGTAGTTATTTGGTGGGGGACAGAGAACTGTCATACACACACACATGTATATATACATGTATATATGTGTGTATATATACATGTATATGTATGTACATATATATACATGTGTGTGTGTATATATATATATATATATATATAAATTATTTTTCTCCTCTCTATGCTTCAGGATTTTACGTTCTCTATAATGAACAGGAATACTTTTTAAAAAGTTTATTATTATCCCTCTATATTTTTTGTAAATATATATAGCATCATAGATAGCTTTTAAAAGCAGAAACCAATAATCTGATCACCGTAATGCCATTATTGTAATTTTTGTAGTAGTGCTTTCTCTTTGCCACCAGACTGCACATATATTTGACAGAAATGCCATAAAATTGTGTCTGTAAAGTTTTGAATAAGTTATATATTCATACAATACAAAATTCAGAAGATAAGGTTTATAATAAAAAGTATATTTTTTACATAATTGGTATATTCTATATCTTAATATAAGACTGCCTCATTCTTTTTCTTTTGATTTTTCTTAAAGTTTATTTATTTATTTATTTATTTATTTATTTGTGAGAGAGAGAGAGTGAGCAACCAGGGGAGGGTCAGAGAGAGAGGGAGATACAGAATCTGAAGCAGGCTCCAGGCTCTGAGCTAGTTGTCAGTATAGAGCCTGATGCGGGGCTCGAACCGACGAACCGTGAGACCATGACCTGAGCTGAAGTCAGACGCTTAACCGACTGAGCCACCCAGGCATCCCTAAAGTTCATTTATTTTTGAGAGATAGAGTGTGAGTAGGGGAGGGGCGGATACTCTCTCTCTCTCTCTCTCTGAATCAGGCTCTGAACTGTCAGTAGAGTCTGACACGGGGCTCCAACCCACAGACTGCAAGATCATGACCTGAGCTGAAGTCAGACGCTTAACCAACTGAACCACCCAGGTGCCCCCCTTTCTCATTCTTTTTAGTGGCAGCATTGTGTTATCATATTCCCTCTTGATTGGTATTTGGGTTGTTTCTAAATTTTGTTAATGCTGCAGTGAATATTCTAGTATATATATTATTTTGCATACTTGTGACTATGCAAAAATTTCTTAGGGAATTTCTGGGTCTCCACATGTATTTAAAAAATTCTGGTAGCTTTGCAAAACTGTGCTCTGTGGTGACTGTGTCATGGAGGCTGTGCTATCTTAGAAGGAATGTGTGAAGAATTGTTTCCGCACACTCTTAATGAAACTTTGATTTATCAAACTGATCTGTCAGTTTCGAGAGATTAAAGGTTCTACCTATTTTTATGTACATTTTATGTATGTGTTTTCATGTGCATTTATATTATTAGGAATGAAATTTCGCATCTTTTCATACTTTGTTTGAAAGTTTATTATTTTGAGGGAGTCCTGGGTGGCTCAGTCGATTGGGCATCTGTCTTTGGCTCAGGTCATGGTCCCATGGTCCATTGGTTTGAGCCCCACATCGGGCTCTGTGCTGACAGCTTAGAGCCTAGAGCCTGCTTCAGATTCTCTGTCTCCCTCTCTTTCTCCTCCTCCCTCATTCATGCTCTGTCTCTATCTCTCTAAAATAAATTTTAAAAAAGTTAAAAAAAGATAAAAGTTTATTATTTTGAGAAAGAGAATGCTGCAGGAGTGGGGGAAGGGCAGAGAGAGAGGGAGACAGAATGCTACGTGGGCTCTGCATTGTCAGCACAGAGCCCATCGTGGGGCTTGATCTCACAAACTGTGAGATCATGACCTGACCCAAAATCAAGAGTTAGACGCTTAACCGATGGAGCCACCCAGGCACCCTGCTTCTCATACTTTTAAAGGGTGTTTTCATTTCCCTTTTTGTGAGAACTATTGTTTGTCACATTTCCCCATTTTTTTTTCATTCATCTGCCTTTATCTTGTAGGTCTTAGGGATATTTTAAGTCTTAGGCACATCTATATATCCCTTTTATCATTTTAATTTTATTTTTATTTAAATTATTTTTTTAAGTAGACTTCACACCTAGTGGAGAGCCCATTTTGGCGGTGAACTCATGACCCTCAAATCAAGAGTCTAACACCTAACCAACTGAGCCACCCAGGCACCCTCCTTTTATCATTTTGAAAATTACTTTTTGCCTGCTGTTTAGATTATTCTATTTTATGTTTCCTAATATATCAGTATTACTTTTTATGGTTTTCTAGGTTTTGCATCAGACTTAAAAAGATCTCTTCCAGGGGTGCCTGGGTAGCTCAGTTAAGCCATTGACCCTTCGATTTTAGCTCAGATCATGATCTCACAGTTCACTTTGTGAGGTTCGAACCCCTTGATGGGCTCTGAGCTGAAAGTGTGGAGTCTCCTTGGGATTCTTACTCTTTCCCTCTCTCTGTCTGCCCTGCCCCTACCCTTGTTCGCTCTCTCTCTCTCTCTTTCTCTCTCTCTCTCAGAATAAATAAACTTAAAAATAAGATCTCTTCCAATTCTGAGAGTAAAAAAATACTTAATATGTTTTCATTTAATTTTCTTTGTTTGTAATGTGGACTATCCTGGAATTTATTTTGGGGTAAGGCATTAGGAAGAGGTCTAACTTACATTTTTTTCCAGCTGGCTAATCAATTATCAAGCATTGTTGAATAATCGCCTTTCTGCTATTGATTCATAACTCCATCTTTATCATGTAAAATTTTACCATAAGAAAAAAAAGAGGTAAAACTTTGAGAAAATCCAAATGAAATGTTTTTTTAATCCCTAGAAGAATAATTCTAAGAATTAACTGTAAGTTAATTTTTAAAACAATGTACATCGTTTTTAAGGTAAAGTGAATTGGTAAACAATTTTAAATGGAACTGACATTATGATTAAGGAATACTTTATCTGGCTTTTTTGAAGTGCTGGTCAGATGACTGGTTAGCCTCCCAAGGATCAGTTAGGGAACTTAAAAATAGGGCAAGGGAATTCTAGTGTCTAGGGTAGGCTGCAGGCATTTGCAGATTTTCAGACTGTCCCTAGATGATTTTGATAGTACAGATTTAGAAACCATTGGTTCACTTAGTCACAGAATCTTATTTATTCTATTTCTGTTATGCCTACTATATATAAAGCCCAGGACTTTCTTAAGGAAAAAGTATCAAGTTCATATAATTTACAACTCCTGTATGCATATATGTCTAGGGTCTGTTCCTCAAAAGCACAAGACGATCAATTCTTCTGTCCCCTGAAAACCATAGTTGGCAGAATGCCTTAGCAGGTATTTTTATTCCCTTTTGTCTTATGCTCTGTGTTCATGTTGGCTGTGCTGGGCTTATGTCCAGCTCTCTCTAACAACCCGCTTCTCCTCTTCAGCCCCTTTCTTGGGCAGTAGCCAAGAAAATAATCCAGCTCACCTTCTCCCTTTTCCCCCATGAACCTAAAAGAGAACAAATATTAAACCAAAAATAATTGTTACTATTGAAGTTTATTGTATATGTCCCCTATGTTTGAAATAATTTAGTCAATCAGAAAACAGCATTTAACATGTATTAATTTCATATTTCTACTGGATGAAACTAATTTTTATATCAAAACAAGATATATAACCGAATGAGAATTTCTTCCACTGTGTTGAGAGGAGGCTTTCATAAGACCACTGTAGCTGATCTGTCCACCCTTTAACTACAAGTCACCCTATTCATTTCACATCTTTTGTCTTCCAACCATCCTTCACTCTTCTGTTTCCAGAAAACGTCAGGCTTATATTCTTTTGTGCCTTTGAATTTGCTCTTCTTTCTGCCTAATATACTATTTTTAGCTTCCATTTTGACCCTGATGAAATAACTATCTGAAGATGATAAATCTGTAGTAATGTTGACTTCATTATACGGTACTTATTTATCTTATCTGCTAGACTACGAGCGGGCTTTACTCTGGCACTTGGCAAGAGTGTCACTCATTGAAACATGTAGTGGAAATCAGACCTCTAGGATGAGCTGATCTACATCCAAAACTAAAGTACATTTCACTTAATGATGGAGAAGCCTGTTAGATTCTGTGTGTGTGTGTGTGTGTGTGTGTGAAAGAGAGGGAGAGAGAGAGAGAGACAGACAGACAGACAGACAGATGTGAGTTAAACCTATGCTTTTCCATACTACCCCACTAATAAATTAACTAAAAGTAGTGCTTAGGTTGATGATATCCCTAGAATGCCAGCAAGAAATGAATGTATGTAATATTTTTCCATAAACCAGGCAACAGGAAAAAATAGATGTACTTTAGATGAACTTACTCTAAAAATATTTAAGAAGAATCCATCATGAGTTAGGGTGAATACGGAAAAAATGTTTCACGGGTCAGATTTTGAGGTAAAATAATATTGTGAGGCTATATAACTAGTATGTTTTAGATGGCTAACAAAGAAAAAAGACCAGGAAACATAAGAAAAAAGCAAAATTCAGCTAAGGCAGACTTGAGGAAAAAAATAAAATTGAACTTCTAGAAATGAAAAAAAACTTAGAAAATATGAAATTCAAATGCATTTCAGAGGTTAAATATCCAATTAGACACAACTGAAGAGAAAATTGTAAACTTGAAGACAGCTATAAGAAAAATATCCAGTGAGTATGAGAGAGAGGTGAAAGATACGAGGATCGAATTATATATGCTATGTTCTCTTAATAAATGAATTTGAGAAGATACTAAATTGGAGAAAAAAATGGTTAACTTTTATTTTACCTATTCTTTACTTGATTTACTTGATTTACTTCATTTCCAAAGGGCCAACTGTTCAGTGGTAATGATTTTTTAAATTGGTATAGATATTCATTAATTTTAACTATTGGACATGGAAGTATTGAGAGGCTTCCCAGGGAACCTTGGGAGTACAGACAGGGGCTCCAGATTCCAGTTGTGTGGAGGCAATCGGGCTTTCCTTTGATTACTAGAATTAGTCATCACTAGCAGTACAGAAACCCCAATCTTTAAAGGGCTGCTTTTTGAGACCATTCTTTTCTTTCTTTCTTTTTTTTTTTTAATGATAAAGGTTGTGTATATTCAGCACTTACTATGTGCCAGGCAATAGGTGATGCTCCCTCAACCCTTTTTATTTAAAAAAATGCAATTTTTAAATTCCAATATGTTTAACATACCGTGCAATATTAGTTTCACGTGTACAATATAGTGAGTCAACAGTTCCATACATCCCCCAGGCTCATCGTGACACGTGAACTCCTTAATCCCCATCATCTGTTTTACCCATTCCCCACCCACTTCCCCTCTGGTAACCATCAGTTTGCTCTCTGTGGTTAAGCGTGTGTTTCTTGGTATGTATCTCTTTGTCTGTCTCTCTCTTTTTCCTTTGCTCATTTGTTTTGTTTCTTAAATTCCACATGTGAGTGAAATGATAAGGTATTTGTCTTTCTTTTACTTACTTATTTTACTTAGCATTATACTCTCTGGCTTCATTCATGTCATTGCAAATGGCAAGATTTCATTCTTTTTATGGCTGAACCAGATTTCATTGTATATGTTTACCACGTCTTCTTCATTCATCAATTGATGGACACTTGGGCTGCTTCTCTATCTTGGCTATTATAAATAATACTGTTAAAATATAAGGGTAACTCTATCCCTTTGAATTAGTGGGTTTTTTTTTTTTTTTAGGTAAATACTCAGTTGTGCAATTACTGGATTGTAAGGAAATTCTGTTTTTAATGTATTGAGGAATTTCCGTACTGTTTCTCAGAGTGGCTGCACCAGTTTGCATTCACACCAACAATGCAAGTGGGTTCCTTTTTCTCCACATCCTCAACAACACTCGTTGCTTCTTGTGATGTGATTTTAGCCATTATGACAACTGTGAGGTGATATCTCATTGTGGTTTTGATTCTCATTTCCCTGATGTTGAGTGATATGGAACATTTTTTTCATGTGTCTGTTGGCCATCTGGATGTCTTCTCTGGAGAAATGTTTCTTCATGTCTTCTGCCCACATTTAATTGGATTATTTGACTTTTGGGTGTTGAGTTGTGTAAGTTCTCTATTTTGGATACTAACCAAAATAGTATGAGAGCAGAAATAAATGATATAGAAACTAAAAATCCAATAGAGCAGATCAGTGAAAGCAGGAAATGGTTCTTGGAAAATATCAACAACATTGATAAACCTCTAGCCAGACTCATAAAAAAAAAAAGAGGACCCAATAAACAAAATCATAAATGAAAGAGGAGAAATAATAACCAACAGCACAGAAATGCAAACAGTTGTAAGAGAATACTTTATTATGAAATCTATATGCCAACAATTTAGACAACCTAGAAGAAATGGAAAAATTCCTAGAAACATATAACCTATCAAAACTGAAGCAGGAAGAAATAAAAAATTTGAACAGACTAGTTACCAGCAAGGAGATAAATAAGTAATCAAAAAAGTGCCAACAAACAAAAAGTCCAGGACCAGATGGCTGGTCTGGTTACATGGGTGTAAGTTTTGTACTGTGAAAACTGATGAAAGATATTGAAGGTAACACAAAGAAATGGAGACATTCCATACACATGGATTGAAAGAACAAATATTGTTAAAATGTTTATTCTAATCAGTTTATTTTAAGTAGCCAAAACAATCTACAAATTTAATGCAATTCCTATCAAAATACAAACATCATTTTTCATAAAACTAGAACAAACCTAAAATATATATGGATCCACAAAAGACTCTGAATAGCCAAAGCAATTGTGAAAAAGAAAAGCAAAGCTGGAGGTATCACAATCTAGACTTCAAGTTATATTACAAAGCCATAATGATTAAAACAGCATACGGTACTGTCACAAAAATAGGCACATAGATCAGTGGAATACAACAGGAAACTCATAAACAAATCCACACTCATATGATCAATTAATCTTCAACAAATCAGGAAAGAATATCCAGTGGGAAAAAAGATTTGTCTTCTCAATGAATGCTTTTGGGAAAACTGATCAGCTACATTCAAAAAATGAAACTGGGTCACTTTCTTATGCTGTGCACAAAAGTAAACTCAAAATGGATTAAAAACCTAGATATGAGACCTGAAACCATAAAATCCTGGAAGAGAGCAAAGGCAGAAATGTCTAACATCTGCCTGCACAACATTTCTAAATATGATTCCTGAGGCCAGGGAAATAAAAGCAAAAATAAACTATTTGTACTCCATCAAAATAAAAAGCTTCTGCATAGCGAAAGTAACAATCAACAAAACTTAAAGGCAGCCTATGGAATGGGAGAAGTTAGTTGCAAATGACATATTTGATAAAGAGTTAGCGTCTGAGACCAATTTTGATACTAAGTATTCCACTTAGTAATAACTGTAGAAGGAAGAAAGACAAATAAAATATTATTCAATATAAAGCACAGGACAAAACATGAAAAAGTATGATAAAGTGAAAGTGCAAAGTAATTAAAATACATTTAAAGGAGCAGAAATATAAATATATGAATTTTGCCCATTTAGAGACTTTCAGATTGAGAAAGAACAAACCCTACCTATATGTTGCTTCAAAGAGAAACACCTAAAGTATAATCATACAGGTTGCATGTAAAGGAAGGGAAACGATTTGTCAGACTAATATGGACTAGAAGAAAACTGGTGTAGTTATATTTATCATACTTAGTAAGTAGAGAATCATATAATCATTACACAATTATAAAGGAAACAATTGTTAGGAAATTGTAACAATTCAGATCCCCCGTAAGTACTTAAAATTATAGCCTCAGTATATAAAGTAAAATTTGGTAGAATTTATGAAACTAGACAAAATATTAAGTCATACAAAAAGATTTAATACACAGCTCTCTGTAATTGATTAAGCACACAGAAATTAACAAGAGGGAGAATAAAAGATTATCAAATGGACATATATAGAATTTTTAAAAAATGAGATAAATAATGTAAATTTATTACAGTAAAGAGTAAAGCAGGTGAATATTTAAAAACACATGGAAGAAAGAGAGGAAAGTTAGAAGAGACGGGGTTCTGAAGGAGACCAACATTATCAACAAAAAAATTTAGCAATGTTCCCAAACTGAAAGACATGAGTTTCAAAGTACAAGAGAGATGCGTTAGTACGATAGATAAAAAGGAATCTACACCACTACCTATCATTGTGAAATTTTGGATTACTGGGGCCAGACTGGTGATCATCAAGGTTCTGGAAGTTAAAAACAAAAACCAAGGTCACATACAAAGTATCAGAAATCAGAAGGAGTTATTATTTCTCAATGTCACAGGAGAGGAAAACAACGGGGTAGTGTTTCAACATTCTGAGGAAAAATCATTTCCTTCCCATAATTCTATGTTCAGCCATATTATTTTACCTCCACACATTCTTTCTCTGGAATTTACCAGAGGCTGTATTTCATAAAAAGAGAATAAGCCAAAGAATGAGGCATGGGATACTAGATATTGGAGATCCTTCACAGGAGAAGTGCAAAGAGAGTGCCTGGGGTGATGGCAAAGATAGATTCTAAGATAATAGCTATGTATCAGGCATGCGGGGCAACCATCCATGCTGTAGTAGGTCAAAGGACCTGGGAGAGACTTCGTCAGGAAGATAATGTTGATATAATACCTGATACATCTGATCATCTTAAAATGAGTTTTAGATTGTTGGTGAAGAGTTTGGTGTTAATTGTAAACTTGTAGAAAACGTAGCCAATGAAAACAAGCCAGTATGTGCTAAGAACACAAAGTCTGTAACGGAAAAGTAATCATAGCTTACTACATTGGGCTGTCAATAGTATTTGTATAGTTCTAGAAATGTAAACACAGTATACTTACCTAAGTCAAATAAGTATTTAACTCTATTAGAATGGTAGAGGGAAGAGACAGTATATCTCTGTGGGAGGAGTTGGGAGTGAAAGTCAGTAGAAAGATGATAGAAGATTAAAGCTCTGAAAAATTAAGAAGTAACAGTGTGCAAGCATTTTATTTAGAAATATAGAAATAGGGGCTCCTGGGTGGCTTAGTCAGTTAACTGTCCAACTTTGGCCCAGGTCATGATCCCATGCTTTGTGGGTTTGAGCCCTGCGATGGGCTCTGTAAGCAATATTTTCAAAGATGGATATGAGATAGGGATCTCCACTGTCAACAGCTCTCTTTAGTATAGCACTGGAGATTCTACTTGGCATGATAAGACCACAAAGCACAGGAATAAAAGGAAAACATATGTATCATTATTTGGAGACAATAATAATGCCTATCTAGAAAAAGTCACAGGAATAGGAGTAATTCAATGAGCATATTTGAACTAATCAAGGAATTCAGCAGGGTTGCTGGATATAATATCCATGTACAAACCATATTAGCATTTCTATACAAAAAGAACAGTTAGGGATGCCTGAGTGGCTCATTTGGTTGAGTGTCTGACTCTTGATTTCAGGTCAGGTCATTATCTCAGGGTTATGGGTTTGAGCCTCACCTTGGACTCCATGCTGATAATTGCAGAGCCCACTTGGGATTCTCTCCTCCCTCTCTCTCTGTCCTTCCCCTGCTCACTCATGCTCACTCTCTCAAAATAAAGATATAAACTTAAAAAACCAAAAAGAACAATTAGAAAATGCAATCAAAATATCATTAAGAATAGCAGCATATTTTAAGGACCTAGGACCAAATGTCCAAAAAGATACCAAAGACATTTATGGACAAGCTTTTAAAACTTTATTAAACAACATAAAAGGGGACCTAAATAAGTGGACAGGTGTGCCCTGTTACTGAATAGATGACCTGATGTTATAGTGGTGGCAACTGTTATCTATAATTTCTATGCAAAAACTATGAAAATTCTGTATATTTCTTTTCATAGAGTTAAAGCTGATTTAAAATTTTACTTAACAGAATAAAGGAAAGAGCCATTGCATTTTTGAATAAGAGAAAGGAACATTTAAGCTAACAAATTGAGACCTATTATAAACCTATCGTAGTTAAAGTGTATGGTATTGGCACAGAAATATTCAGCACAATAGCTCAAACAGAATCATGCACATGTATGCACATATGGTGAAGGAGACATTGCAAATCCTTAAGTCCAGCTATTCAATACATATGGCTGAGTCAACCACCTATTCACCTAGAATTCGTTAAAATAGATCCCTACCTCACATCATGCACAAAATGAATTCCAGATGGATTAAAGACCAGAAATAGGTAAAGCAAAACTTATAGAAATTAAGAGATAGATTTATGACTTCTAGGGAAGGCAAAGGTTTCTTCAGATGAAATATCAAAAGCTTTAAAAAGCGTGAGTTTAACTATGTTAAAATAAATGTCTTTCAATCAGAAGAAGCTACAAGAAAATTCAGAAGATAAGAGACATACCAGGGAGCGCCTGGGTGGCTCAGTCGGTTAAGTATCTGACTTCAGCTCAGGTCATGATCTCATGGTTCATGGGTTCGAGCCCCGCGTCAGGCTCTGTGCTGACAGCTCAGACCCTGGAGCCTGCTTCAGGTTCTCTGTCTCCCTCTGTCTCTGACCCTCCCATGCTCACAATTTCTCTCTCTCCCTCCAACTCCCTCTCACCAACTAACTCTCTCTCTCTCTCAGAAATTAATAAAACATTAAAAAAAAAAAAGAGAAAGACGTACCAGGAAAAGATATTGGCAGTGTTTACAACTGACAAAAATTTAACATCTGGATTGTAGAAAGAATTTCTACAAGTAACTCATTAGAAAAACAGGCAAAAAATAGCCAACGCATAGAATAGGAACCCCAAACAGCTAATACTTTTATAACAATATGTGTGACTTGTTTAATGTGGGAAATACAAAATAAAAGGCTATGAGATGCAGCTTCACCCCTTCATGAATCTCTTTGTGCCATTTATTGGTCAGGTTGTAGGCAAACGTGAATTAATTCCTTGCAGGTGGGAGGGAAATTGCCATAACCACCATGGTAGCCATTTGGCAATACCTGGAAAGTCATAGATAGATATCCTACAGGAGTGGTTCTCAAAGAGTAGTCCCCAGACCAAGAGCTTCAGCTTTACCTAGGAACTTGTTAAAAATTCAATATTTCAGGTGCTGCTCCAGACCTACTGAATCTGGGTGGGTTAGTTTAAGGAGCTCTCCAGGTGATTCTGTTCATGGTAAAGAATGAGAATCATGGCCATGGCGTAAATGCTCTGTATGCTTATGAGGAGACATTTAGATTTTTATGAAGCATTGTTTGGAATATGGAAAAAAAAGTTGGGAAAAATTTTATATTTTATTCTGTTCATCTAACAGAATATGATAGAGCAATTAAAGAACTAGTTCTTAATGTTTTGACATGGACAATAATCAAATGTAATGAGAGTGAAATATGCATGTGAGGAACATACATGTAGAACAGTGGTTCTCAGCTGACATGATTTTGCTCATCAGGAGTCTCCTGGAGGCATTTTTGGTTGTCAAAACATGAGGTATGCTGCTAACATCTACTGGATACAGTCTGGGGATGCAGCGACCTTCCACCATGAGAAGGATGGCTCTCAAGAAAGAATTATTTGGTCTGTGATAGTCTCCATAATGGTTCCCAAAGACGTCCATGTCCTAATTCCCAGAACCTGTGAATGTTACCTTCTGTGGTAAAAGGAATTTAGCAGATGTCATTGACTTAAGGATGTTAAGATGGGGGAGATTTTCCTGGATTATCTTGTTGGACCTGAAGTGTAATTGCAAGGGCCTATCTAAAAGGACAAGGAGAAGGTCAAAGATGGAAAAAGACAATGTGACAATGGAAACGAGGAGAAAAGGCTATGTGATGCAAGGCCACAAGTTAAGGAATGAAAACATACTTATTCATTTATTTATCTTTCTTTTGTCTTTAGTTTATTTATTTATTTTGAGAGAGACAGAGACATTATGAGCTGACATTATGAGCTGGGAAGGAGCAGAGAGAGAGAGGGAGAGAGAGAATCCCAAGCAGGCTCCTCACTGCTAGCACAGAGCCCAATGCGGGCCTTGTATCCACAAATCCATGACACCATGATCTGAGCCAAAACCAAGACTCAGACACTTAACCAACCGAGCCACCCAGGTGTCTTGACAACATCTTTAGAATTTGGGAGAGGCAAGGAAATGAATTCTCTCCTAGGCCCTGCTGATACCTTGATTTTAGCCTGGTCAGACTCATTGCAGACTTCTGACCTTTGGAACTATAAGAGAATACATTTGTGCTGTTTCAAGTCATTGAGTTTTGGATAGTTTGTTAGAGCAGCAATAGGAAACTAAAACAGGACCCAAAATGTCAATAGAGCCAGTGTAGAGAATTCCTGGTACAGAAAGCCATTTCTATAAATTAAAAGTTATACAAAGCCATACTACATATTTTTAGGAAATTCCTATTTATCTAATATTGAGAATAATGTATGGGAGTGGCAAGCATCAACTTCAAGGCTGCAGTAGACTTTCAAGAGGTGGAAGGAGAGGAAGGTGGGGAGGATGTGGTTGGGATTAAGCTATGTCTTTATAAGAAAGAAGAAAGAAAAGTATAGCATATGGAGCAAGATGTTAAAATGTATAAACTCTGGTAGGTGGGTGTGTTTCTTTTTTTTAAATTAATTTCGATACCATTTAAAATTATAAACAATTTTTTTTAGCAATGTTGAATTATTATCATCTTAGCTTTTGCAAGGCTCCCGGTAGCTAAGATGGATGATAAAACTTGTCTAGGGTGGGGGCTGCAGCCTAGAGAAAGATCACAGGATGTCAGTAGGTGCTGAGTTCTATGCCCTGTTCCCTTCGTGGCCTGTTCACATTCTTCATGTCAGCAGAGCGTGTCCTGTGGTGCATAGTAAAAGAAAGCCTTTCTTGGCAGTCTTTCTCATGACAAAAAGGGAATCTCTCCTTCTCAGAGATAATCCTTCTTTCCAAATCTCTTTTCTACTTCAGGACCCAAGAGGTATTATATATAGTCTGTTCTTCCCCTGAAAGTCTACCCCTGGCAGAATCTCTGAAAGAGGCTTCTCTCCTTATGTGTCCCATGAAGCTGTCTGAGTGCATACTTCATTATCTTGGAAGTCCCCTGGGCTAGGGTCAGGATAAGGCCCAGCTATATGGATCATATTATTCTTTTTTTAAAATTTATTTTGTATTTTTAAAAATGTTTATATATTTTTGTGCGTGCATGAGAGAGACAGAAACAGAGTACAAGTGGGGGAGGGGCAGAGAGAGGGAGGCACAGAATCTGAAGCAGGCTGCAGGCTCTGAGCTGTCAGCACAGAGCCTGATGCGGGGCTCGAACCCACGAACTGTGTGATCATGACCTGAGCTAAAGTCGGATGCTTAACTGACCAAGCCAGCTATGCACCCCTTATTCTTGTTTTCCAACGTGGCAGAGGTCCACTTTGGCTTGAAGATGCTCTATCTCTATGATGTTGTGATTTATAATAAGAAATCTATATTTGGTCTTTGTTCCCATTTCTGGCACAGAGCTCCAAAAACCCTTAGAATTTCTTAATGATGAGAGTCATCAAAGTTCTTTCATTATGTTCATGAGGTGACTTTTGGAAAGCAACGAAGAGTGGTGGCTGGTCACCAGAGGAATATGATTGGAACTTTCAGTAACAACCTTCTCACCTCTGGAGAGGGGAGAGTGGCTAGCGATTGAGTTTAGTCAACAATGGCCAGTGGCTTAATCAGTCTTGCTTATGTAACAGAGTCTGTATAAAAACCCAAAAGAATAATGTTCAGAAAACTTTTGGGTAGGTGAACATATGGATATTTGGAGACAGTGCCAGTCTGCAGAGGGCATAGAAACTACACCCTTTCTCCATATCTTACCCTATGTATCTCTTCATTTAGTTGTTGATTCATATCCTTCATAAACCCTTTTAATAAACTATTGTCTTGAATTCTATGAGGCACTATAGTAGATTCATCAAACCCAAGGAGGGAGTTGTGGGAATCTCTGGTTTAGAGCCTGTTGTTTACAAGCACAGGTAACAATCTCGACTTACAATTGGCATCTGAAGTAGAGGGCAGTCTTGTGGAACTGAGCCCTTAACCTGTGGAGTCCAGTGTTATCTCTGAGTAGAGAGTACAGGAATTGGGTTGAATTATAGGACACCCAGCTGATGTTCACAAATTGCTTGGTGGTGTGAGGAGGAACTGACACGTTAAATTGCGTCCAGAATTATTAACCCCTAAGGACAGGTTTTATAATGGACTCTTAGGAGCCTCTTGTCTCATATAGTTTAATAATTATCTGTGAAGGCAGGGAAATGATATGCTATTTCAATCCCTATAAGGGTTAATTCCCTGTTAGATTGAAAGTTTTGTTCTGAAGTTTTAGTGCCTTTGTCTTCCAAACCTGTGAACACAAATTCATTCCACTTGCATTGCAGTCTCTGTAAGTCAAAATGAATGGTTGTGGTTTCACAGGGACCCCTGATATTTTGGAGTTTGTTCTTAATCTAAATACCTCAAAAGAATTTTTACTTTTGTAAAGCTTTCACTATTGTAAATTATTCATTATGGAAAAATCCTGCCAGTAACCAGTTTATAACTTCCTCTGTTTCTTTTCACATGATGACTTGTGTTTTTGTTATTCATTTTCATTCGAGCATATAAGAGAATTGATTTTTTGGGGACACATTTTCACATATTTATATACTAGCAGATGAAGCATGGTCTGATTTTCAACCAGCTGGTTTTTCAAAGTATTTTTCCAGACAAAATCCTAACTTCAACATGGTGCAAATTATTAGAACCCTGTGGGGATATTTAGTGCTTCTCTGAGATTTTGGAGAGATCCCAAGAAGAAATCTGTAGCTCTAAGTTCCAAAATTCCCATGGCTTAATCCTTCAGGAGTAATAAAGGTAAAGAAGGTAACTTAATCAGCAAGCTGTGCTTCACCCCATACAAATGATTCCCATTTCTATTCTGTCTCATCTTAGAAAATAAATACTTTCCTCTAGAAACTGAGAATGAATCAGAATGACTTATAGATTCCTGCAGAAGCCCACTACAGATAAATTCGTTCAAATGTCGCTCCAGGTTTAAGTTTGCTGGAGACTATTAGCAGAATTATTGGAAAGGATTTTACTAATAGTACTTCCAGTTGAAGTGTTGGGAGAAAGTTGAATTATACCAGAAAGGGCCCTTACAGCTCACGAATAATAAAGTAGAGTTATTTTACCTTGGGCCAAGGGACACCAGAGAGATAGTTACACACACGTAAACAAATCGAAAGTCCTAATTCTGGCTCACAGGATTCTCAGTGGTATGTCCCAGATCCCTATATCACTGCTTGATGAATGTGAACCCAAGCTGACTTGTGTTTGGAATGTGGCATGTCAGAAGGCCACCGTGCTTAGGCAGAAGCTCCTAATCAAAGGATTTTGCTTAACTTGGACAATCTCTTCTCTGACATTGCTTTCTTTTGTATGTAATTGGGCTCAGTGATTTTAAAAATTTTCTTCCATCTTGTTCCTCAGTCGATTGTGTTCTCTCAGTTATGAGCCCAAAGATGACTTCTGAAGTAAATCCATGATGGAAAAAGCACTTAATAAGCTCCTAAACTTTACAGACCAGCCTTAAGGAGGATGACTAAAAGTAGCAATATAGCTATTAACCTTCTGGACACTCTTATCACATTCCTAGGGTTTTAGTTGCAGGTTCACCTTTCACATGGTAGGGTCTCTTGGTTTTGGTGAGCTCAGTTTTTTTTTTTTAATCTTTAATGGGGATAACAGTACATGCTTCACAGTTACTATCAGGATTAAATGAGATCGTCTTAGAAAACTCTTAGCTGTATGCATTTTCCACAGAGCATATGTACCCTGCATGTAACACTCAGGGTTTGATCAAAGACATAGAACTTTAGAAATGCCAAGAATATGGGATTTATCAAAGAGGATTGACATACAATTTCTGAATGGCTACTGCTTCTGTATCTGATGTTGGCCTTGAAGTCATCAGGGAAAAATTCTTAACCCTGTAACACACTTTCTCTCAGATCAGAGGCAAGTTTTAGCACAACTAGTTGATGGAGTGGATCCTTTGAAAATTTCAACTGGGGTTCCCACAGATAAAGCCTATTAGAGATTGCCTACAGTTTATGGTAAGCTATGGGGTAAATTCTCAAATAGAAAAGCAGATTTTAAACTACTATTGATCACACGATCAATTGTTGGTCATTATATGGCTCTTATTTGTGTAGGTTGGTCAGTTAATATTGCCTTGAGCATGGAAAAGAAGCTTGGTGAGTTCACATCTTATTTCTTAAAATAATTCCTTACACTGGGGACATTTGAACTACAGAATAATTTGGGTTATCATAAAAACAATGAATTTGTATCTGTACCACACATTTTGGGGAATGGAGAAGAGGAATGAAAATGTGTGGCCTCACTGAAATGCCACACAGATATGTGAATGTCTCTTGAGGAATTGCCAGTGTGTCCACCTATGATGAGACTAGACCTGAAAAATGTAAGTAGATCTGAAAGGTGCCATGCCATTGTTTTAAAATCAACTCCCAAACTTAGTTATTACTAAAGAATGTTAGCTCAGTGGTTCTCCATTCAGATACAAGGTTGAATATGTAATGTTTGCCAAAGGGGTGTTTCAAAATCTATATGTAGTATATAGATTCATAAACTTAGCAGATGCTGTAGAAACTGCAAATTAGGACCTCTGGTTCAAGACCATGTGGATTTCTAGAAATTCTTCTACACTTCCTGCTTTAGAAACCAAAAGGAAAAGAACATATGTGAAGTCTAAGAGAACATCAGAATAAATATTTATAGTGTGGAAATATGCACTTTCATTTGTCACTCAAATGACATGAATTCCAACTGCTGTAAATGGCAAATAACCTGAGATCTTTATGCTGCTTAGTGTTGTGGGCTTGGCTTATCAGGTGTGGCGTTGGTGCCCTTAGCAATGAACAAATTCAGGATGGAAAGGGAGTGAGGTCCAGAATGAAAACCTGTTCATTCTGAAGTGAGAGACTATGACACTTTGTTCTAGCATATGACAGTGAAATAGAAAAGGATAAATGAGCGAGAGGAAGAAAAGGCTATGCTAATGAGTTCATTAAAATCCTCCAGGAGAGGCCAAATGTGTGATACTTGTTACAATTATGCAAGGACCTTTTATCCCGTGGAGTTTATTGTTGGACTAATAATAATGTTAATGTAGCAGAAAAGTTGATTTGTACGTTGCAGCCGTGTGGCATGGTGGTAGAGCCCATGGAATTCTCGGTGACACGGGGTTTGGTTCAGCTGGCTCTGTGTCTGCTGCCTGTCCATCCCTGAGGAAGTAGGTTAGCCTCTCTATGAATTAGGCTGCTTATCTGGAAGTGGCTAATGGCAGGGTGGGATTGATGAAATAAAATAATCATTTAAACCTCTCAGTACAGTACAGTGCTTAGCACATATTAAATGCTCATGATAATGGAGAATTTAATTACTTCCTTTTAGTCAAGTATTACCTAAAAAGTATGTGTGTGTGTGTGTGTGTGTGTGTGTGTGTGTATGTGCAAAAGAGGACCTGAAAATGTGTGCTTGAAATTGCATAAGGCCAGATTCCATAAATGTCCTGCTTTCAAGAATATTATGATTGCCTGGATAATAAGTTCTTGATATAGCTTGTCTGTCATGATATTAATTCCATACTCAGGACTCAACCTCCTTTGTCAGGTTCTCTGCACATCTACGATTCTCTTCTGTTTTAAATCACCCTGGGAACGTCCCCGATGCAGGGGGGAGGGTACGAGAGCATGCAGGGTGATTCTGGAAGGCTTGCCTCCTCTATGGGAAGACTTGAGCATCCACTGCAAGTGTCTGGAGTCAGAACATTCCGGATGGCTTGGAGGTTAGGAGGATGTAAGATACAGGAGAAATGAAACCTCACTGCTCTTAACTCGCCTCATGCTCCACGTGAATCCCGTGAATTGTGAGCCAAGAGCGCTTCTTACTATGAAGCTTCTCCTCGCATAAATGTACTCACAGGTGAGGTTTGCAAAAGCAGAGTCAGGATTGTAATCAACAAAGGTTACAATAACTATCAAAGTTGTTAGCCTTCCTGAAGCTTTCTTTCTTTTCTTTTCTTTCTTTCTTTCTTTCTTTCTTTCTTTCTTTCTTTCTTTCTTTCTTTCTTTCTTTTTTTTTTTTTTTGCATGTCTAACCATGGGGCTCTGATTCTCTTACTTGAAATTTAACACATCACCACTGAATTAAAATGCAGCAATTATTCATGACCGTTCAGTGCATTTCGTTTTCTTTTAAAGCCTTGTCTATGCCTGATACTACAACTTTTGATAGCGAGGCAGTTAAATGAGAAAGACAATCTTCTGTATCAAGATTTAGACTAAGACAGCTTACATTCCTAATGGTGTAAGCACTTTTGTCTGGTGCTAGTAGAATAGATACATATGAGGGCTGTTAATTTAGCTCTAATGTGAGCTGCATGGGAAACGCTATAGGGGTTCTATTTAGTTTGTAGTAAACAACTTTGGAATCAATGTGTTTTTCTTTACTGAAGACTTGCTTAGTGCATCGGAAAAAAATTCTATTAGTTTGCCTCATTTGGTAGTCACCACGCATCCTGACATGCGAGCCAGTGGCCCCCATTAAGGCTGGCATGACTGTTTGTAGCAAAATGAACCAAGCCATCTGAATTCAACCTCAGTGTCATCATTCAAGCAAGCCAGACAGAGCCATGATTTAGGATATTCCCAACATTTTATGGCAATTTGTTTCATTTGCCACAGGCCCGCAATGATGCAAATTGCTATCAAGTGGGATAATCAGGCAGTGGAAGTGTCATAAAACTGCAGGAGAAACAAATTTCCATCTTGGAACTTTGCACGCCGATGAGTGTGGGGAAGAGTAAATGTGGACCTGGCTTGGCTGGTGTTATCTGGTTGCCAAGCTCTATGCCAAGCAGCAATGATTCCATTTTATCAATTTGTACTCATTTCGAGGCCAAAGAATGGGAGCAAAAGAAGACCTGAAAATGAAGGGAAGCACCTGGCCAAAGTCTCCCCTCAGGTGCCTGGGCTGGGAGCCGGCGAGGGGTGGTCCAGGGGAGAAGAGGCCAAACGTGCACTGTTAGATGGATGGAGGATAAATTAAAGGGCTGTCACCGATTGGAGTGCTTTGGCCTCCTGAAATGTCATGGTACTTCTCCTGCTATGTTTTTGGGATCCCTGCCCTGCCTTGAACAGCTCTGCCTCTCTTCTGCCACGAACAGCCGGTGCCACAGTGGGAACCAACAGGCTGGAAATGGCATTGTTAGACCAAAGCTCTTCAGGCTGTGCTGAGACCCGGGACACGGTTGAAATGGAAGAGCCCATTCTCACATATTGCTTGCCCTTGGAAGTAAAAATGTCTTTTTTTCCCCCAAATGCTTGAGAAACAGACTCCCTTTGTCTCTCTGCTTTTTTATCTTCATTTTTTCTTCTCCTGGCCACATTCCTACCCCCTAGATCATTTACATGGTTCAGGTATCACGAGTCATGTCTTGAAGGATGACGCAGCCTAAAATTTCCAGGTCTCCCTCCATAGCTCATAATAGGATTGTTCTGTCTTTGCCTTTTGTTTATATGTTGTCCATTTTGTTTGCTGTTTTGCAATACTGCATTAATGGCACTGGTTTGAAAGTCCCTCAAGGACACATCCCACAGCCTCACTCCTGCTAACTGAACTGGTTTTGACAGGTATCTTAATAACATTCTAGATCATTGCCAAGCTGCGAGGGGTAAGAGCTATACTCATTTCTTCCTTTAAAAAAAAAAAAAAGAAAGAAACCCCAGGAAGACCTTCTCTAGAAGACTTCTGATTTTATTTTGTAAGCTAAATTTCTCACGGACTCCCCAACGAGTAGCTCTGCTTGCTGATTTTGACGCTCTGCGTCCTCAAAGTCACACCGTAAGGAGGATGATGAAAAAGTGGTGTCTTTCTGGCTCTCCCAATGGTGATATTTTATCTCTGGCTTTCACATATTGTCATTTCCCTGTTCCTATGTTTCCTATTAGATTTAGTATGTGTTCTGTGATGTTCTTTTTAATATGCATAGAATATGAAAGATACTGTTTTTAAACACTACGACTGCCTGATCTCCGTTAATTGTAGCTGATGTTGATTACAAACACTTGGTGAGAATACACCATTGCAGTAGTCCTTTACCTGCATTACCTCCTTTTCAAAAACAAACCCATGTGAGGTTTATTGTCCTTTCAAAATATTTTTCCATTTTAAGCAACAGAATGTGCACAGGATCATGTAAAGTGTTGACCAATTCTCTTTCAAGCACAGGGTCAGGATTTCTTGCAGGATTCACAGTCACACTTGAAAATTGTGCATCTATGTACAAGGTGGAAAAATGCAGTTTAGAAATTGGAAAAGGCCTGTGCAGATGAAAATTACATGATTTTGAGGATACCTGGAAGAATTAATTCCTTGGGAGTATGTGGTATTGGTGAAAAGAATGAACTTAATGTGGGGGCAGGGTTTCTTTTGAATGATCTGGTCTGTGGTCTCCCCTAAAGTTAAAGTGCAAAGCATTAACATTTGCTTCTGGTGCCTCTTTAAACTTCCTTCAAAGCCCTCTTCTTCCATGGTGTTCTTCTCTTCTAAAAGTTTCCACTATTGTGCAGTGCCTACTGATTTTATTTCTCTAGGGCTTGCTTCAAGTGGAGCAGGACCTCCCTCCTACTGTTCTGTTCATAAACATTTCCTTTCAAAACATTTCTGGGTTTTTTTCTTCAATTTTAAGCAACAAAATGTGAACAGGATTATGTAGACTATTATATAGACTATTTGTCTTCCAGAGGAGGGCAAATTCTGTTGGGTTCTATTTTCTACAAATGGCATCAACCAACTCGAGCCCATTTTCCTCTCTCATTTTCATCTTAACAGATAAAGAAGAAAGAATAAATAGAAATTGCTGTTTTGCAATTACAGGGGGAATGACGGGGAAAAACAATGGCAAGGAATATTTTCACGGGGAGCTTAGTGGTCAGGGATAGCAATGCATAGCAATGTGTGTTTTGGTACACGTTTATCATTGTAACCTCCACCAATTTTCATGGGCTAAATACTCCCAAAGGAGTCTTTTGCAGGCTGTGATGTCACTGAATGCAGAGTTGAGAAGAGATGCTCAGACTTCCTAGAACAGGCCAATTCTAGCACAGCCCTTTGCACCAACTGGCAAAGCAAGAACTCCAGTTGAGGACTGGGGGCAGAGTTGACAGTGCTTGGCAAGATACTAGGGACAGAAGAAGGGCCTGTGCTATCTGTTCCGGAAGAACATAACTTTATTCAAATAATAAAGCCATTAAAAATGATGTAGTTAGGGAAAATTGTCAAAACCTCTAATAAGAACAACTTAGGCCTAAGTGGTTGAATTTCTATAAAAAGTCTTGAATATTTTAAAGGATAAAATTAATTTTATAAATGTTATGGATTCTTGAGCAGGTGATTTTTATATTTTTGATTTAACAAAAGGTTATATTTTCATGGGAAAGAAAATAAGGCAGCAAGAAAATACCGAGTCTGTAATAGAGGCACAGCCTGCAGTGGATATTGTTATGTTACTAAATGAAATACAAAGCCATGCTATAGCCCAATGCCAATTCGCACCCCCAAGCCCCATTTCTATCAAATAGAATGAACTTTATATTTAAAAGGGCTGAACAAATATTTGTGAGAAGCATTGGTATCTAAATTAGGTGCCACTTGTTATTTGCCCCACTGTATATTAAGGCCAAGATAAGTACATACACATCACTTTGTGGCTGGTACAAAATATTCACTAATTCACTAACACTGAAAGAGTTAGGGATGCCTGGGTGGCTCAGTCAGTTGAGCATCTGACTTGATTTCGGCTCAGGTGATGATCCCAGTGTTGTAGGATCAAGTCTCATGTCAGGTTCCGTGCTGAATATGGATCCTGCTTAATACTCTCTCTCTCTCTCTCTCTCTCTCTCTCTCTCTCTGACTCTACCCCCCTCTCAAGATAGAAAACAAAAACCAAAACAGTGAGAAGTTTAAAAGATCTAGATCTGGAATGATGGGGTGAATCTAATAAGGCCACATGTACTAGGTGCAAATGTTAAGCCATGAAATTTGGGCCAGTAGTCTAACAGCCCAAATATGAGTGATTTTAGGTGATTGTAAACTTGATATAAATCCCCATCTTCTGTATTATGTGGATGCTCGAAATGAAATATAACACAAGGACTCATTACTTGGAGTACATTGTACTATGTGGAGGAAAGGAGATCATCATTTCACTGTAATTTTCACGTATACATTTATCTCATTCATCATACTCACCCATTCATTCACTCATTCATTGATTCAGTGATTTGAGGATCTATAAAATCAGGTAAGTGTTGGATACTGAGTCATAAGATAGGCACTGCACCTACCCAAAGGAGCTAATAGTTATTGTTCAGACCATGTATAAAGTACAGTGGTTGGTCTTGGATATGGACCTAAGGGAGTTGATGAGAAAGTAAAATCTGCCCACAGACTGGTAGTAAGATCTGTCTGGAGTACATTGTCAGTCATGTAAGGAAGGGTTGAAGTAACTAGAGGAGAGAAGAGTTTAAGACCATGTCCTAGCTTTCTGCAAATATCTGAATCATCATCAAAGAGGTCATATGGTACATACGGGAAGGGAAAAAGAAATGAGTAGTTAAATCTGGTTGAGTTGGGAGAGGAAGAGGAAAGGTTTAGCCAAGGATGTAATTCTTAATCTGAGACTTGAAGGATGAATGGGGCTTCACCAGAAAAAAAAAAAGAGAAAGAAAGAAAGGGCGTTTCCCCAGTGGAAGGAGCAGTGTGTGCAAGTGCTCAAGGCCACACAATGGGAGGATCTTTGGTAACAGCATGTGTTTTTGTGTTTGTAGTACAGAGAATAGAATTGGAGGGGAGAGTTGAAGGGGGTGTGGCCAAAGATGAATGTGGAGAGAAAGTCTTGGGTCAGATCATGGAATTCGTTTGTGCCAGGGAGTTTAAATTCTATTTGAAGTCACTAGGGGAGGGGGGTTGAAATCAGAGAATTATAGGCAGGGGAGTGACACGCTTAGATTTATGTTTCAGAAAGATCACAGTGATGGCAATGTGGAGGAAGGATTTGGGGGAGGAGTAAGTAAGAGAGGGTAAGTTTCCTGACTCAAAGGGAAGGAGGAGTTTCTGACATGAACTGACCCTGGGGCTGTATTTTTAGGTTGAGTTTATCTCAGAGAGTCTGAAATGCCTTGTCTCTGTAGCTGTGGTTCTTTCACACTGAGCTGGGTTGATGGTCAAAAAAAAGCTGTGTCTTCTTTCTCTACTCAGAATGCAGAGTATATAATTTTCTCTTGGTGTGTCTGGTGCATCTTAGCACCTTCCTTCCTGCATTCCTGCATTCCTCTATTCCTTCCTGCATTCCACAAAGATGTATTGAATGTATCTGGTAGGTGACAGCCATGTTTTTGATCATGGAAGCATAGCAGATACACAGATAAGTTGGTGAAGGCTGGGAAGGGGAGGAATAGAGACAAACAATAAACAAGAAAACACGTGGAAGGTAATTTCAGGTGCTTTTAAGTGCTGTGAAGTTGCTACAACAGAGTAAGATGATTGGCAGTAGCTTGGGTAGTGATAGGTTTGGCAGGTGGGTTAGTCAGAGCAGGCTTCTCTTAGGAAGTGATACTTGAATTGAGACCTGAAGTAGGAAGAAGCAGTCATCTTTAGATCAAAGGGAGGCTGTCCAAAGAATAACCTACAAGATCAGAATTATTTTGTCATATTCAAGGAAATTTTCATGCTATATGGAATGAATACAGTCGATGAAGGGGAGGATAGTGCTAAGCAAGGTCAGAAAGGGAGGCAAATGGCAAGCAAAACACAATCATAGGACTCAAGGCCTTGGTATAAGGTTGGGGTTTCATCTCATCTGTGTTGTAAAGAAATCACTCTGGTTACTTACAGTGGGGGGTGGATTGGACTGAGACAGGAAACATATCAGGGAAACCAAGTGAAAGCTATTGTAGATGTCCAGGTGAAAAAAAATATGACCTCTCCTGTGGTGATGACAGTGGTGATGGAGAAAAGTTAGTGGATTCTGGGGATCAAGCCGAGAGAACTCACTGATGGATTAGATATGGGGAGTGAGATACAAGAGAAATCAGGAATGAGCTCTTGATTTTGTGCTTAGCCAAAATTTTCATTTTTGGAGAGATAGGAGAGGATGGTGGAAGAAAATAATTGGATGGGAAAATGAAGAGTTCTCTTTTATCTATGTTAGCTTTGATATCCTTGTCAGACTTTGAAGTGAAGATGCTGAGGAGGTGGATAGATACCTGACTCTGAAACTTAGTGAGGTGAGGTCAAAGCTGGAGATATGAATTCAAGGTTTATTGGTATTAAATTAGCGGCTCACAAGGTGTTCACTTGGTCAGGTGATGGTGATCTCTGCTAACTCACTATGACAGCATTCTTAATATTTGGTAGATACTTAATAACTGTTTACTTATTGCCCTGAACTATACTAGTCTGTTCCAGAGTATTAAAGGTAAGTACATTGGGGTGCCTGCGCAGTTCATTTGGTTGAGCATCCAACCTTGGATTTTGGCTCAGGTCATGATCTCACAGTTGTGGAACTGAGCTCCACATCAGGCTCAGAGCTGAATGTGGAGTCTGCTTGGGATTCTCTGTCTCTCCCTCTGCCACTTCCCTGCTTGTGCTTTTTCTCTCTCTGAAAGAAAGAGAGAGAGAGAGAGAGAGAGAGAGAGAGAGAGAGAGAGAGAGAGAGAGAGAGGGAGGGAGGGAGGAAAATAAAAGATAAGTGCATCTGTTTCCAAGAATTTTGGCTGCTTCCTACCAAAAAAGTACCTTTGTCTTCATGGTTAAAGTCTGAGAGGACATATAGAAGGCTCTTTTCCATCTTGTGTTTGTTGAACGTGTCCTCTTGGGCACGTGGAAAGAGGTTTAGACGAGTGTTTCTTCCCTATCTCCTCCCGTCTGTATTTAGAACTCATTGGCTTTTAATGAGAAGTCAAGCATTGGGTCTCTAGTCTTATTGGATGATTTTAACGATATTTCAAACTGAAATTTTAAGCCCTGTAAAATTGCTCTTTATAAAAAATATTCTCAGTATCCACACCTAAATCTACATCACAATGGAAGTTAGTATCACAGAACTGCAGTGACTTGGACTTGGATCCTGATATTAGTGTTCTTTTCCTTCTGACTTTTCTAGAATGTTTTATTTCTGCCTCAATTAAATACGATCTACAGTTTAAAATACTGCTTAACATTTGTGCAGTAATCTGACTGTTAGCTTTCATTGTTAAAACGAAGATCACAACTAGTTTAAAGCATGAGAAATGAATATCTTCTTTGAACAGCAATTCAGGTCATCCATTAATTCCTAGAATGATTCTGGGTGCCCAATTTTACTGATTTTTCTTATTGTCGGCACTCTCTGTAAAGACCTACTCCTTGGTTCTCTTTCCCCTTTTATTTTCAAATCTTTATTCCCTTTCATGGGTGCTTTTGAAATCCAAGTAATTGAAGAGCTTGACAAGATTTGGAAGGGACAGGAGTCTGGCCGTGATGACACAGCCGGTCCCATGGGAAGGTGAAAACACTACTCTTAGTTGTCTTAACATTTATTTCTATTATGGCGCCGTTCTCATGGCTCTGCATACAAAGTCCCAGCCGAAGTTCGTACAGAAGACAGTGTGCTATAGACTCTCACGGGCTGGGCTGAGAAATATTCTTTAAAAATGCATTCTGCTCATTTCCCAGGAAAGATATGAAGACATCTTTTCAAATTACCTCATCATTAATGTGAGGATGAAAGTTACGAATTCTGTAAAGTTTTATGATATCAATCTAGGTTTCATTTTAAGTTAATGTCACAGGTACATTAGACAAAAATGTTCAGTTCATTTGTTTATATGTTAATTCCATCTATTTCACGATGTGTAATACACACTTTTTACATCATGTATAATGCATTTTAATTTATTTATGGTGTTACAATTGAGTTATCTCTGTGGATTTCATAATTTATGTTATAAAAAACCTTTGTAAAAAGATAAATTCTTTGTTCCTAGTAATCTTTAAAACAGATTTATGGCTTTCAAATAATAGCCTCAGAAGTTAAAATTTTAATATCATTTTAATGTATTCTCTAAACACTACTTCAACATTAAACCTTGCTTTTAACTCTTGTATTATCCTATTTCTCATTATACTTTACCAGCATGAGCATCCAATACCTCCTTATTCTCTCTTTAGAGGATTATATATTCAAGTTGGAAGACCTTCAAAGTTCATTTCATAAATGGGATGATTGAAGCTGAAGAGAGCTTCTCTCTATATCTACATGGTCCTATCATACTGCTCCCATCCTTATAGAGAGTGACATTTTCAACATCACCTGCCTTAGAAATAACAGACAAAAGCTAAACAAACTGGTTGAGTTTGCAAACATATATTCAACCCCCAAATTCCCATGAAGTGAGCATTCACCCAAAATGAGTAAGAAATTACCTAATGGGACATGACCCAGGAAAGGGAAAGCTGAGAAGGTGACCAACAGAATTTTGGGATATAAGCTGTGGCATCCTTGGCTAATGCGCTTGCCTTTTCTTATGTCAGCTAAAATCCCCCCTGTTCATTTCTAGCAGTGTGGCCTTCACAAAGAGGGCATGACCAGAAAATTTGTTTAAATACAGAGTGTAGCCCAGGAAACGGAAAGAATGGGTGGTTTCAATAATGTGGCTCAGAGAGTATGACAGATTTTATGACTTCTGAGCATTGGGGAAGATTTTTTTTTTCTCATTGTTCTCAGACTTCACTACTCCTCAAATTAAAAAGCCAAGAGCATCTTGGAAAGAGACTCACACTAGTGTAAGAGAGAGTGAGTGGCAGACATGCCGGTTCAGGAGAGTTCTGTCAGTAGCAATGTTTTGCAGAGCGCACATCCACATTTCCAGCATGTACACAGGTCTGTGCGGTGTGTAGCAGAACCATGGATGCCTCCAGTGGTAGAAATGTGGTTGTTGGAGCTTCTGTCTTTAAAGTCTTGGAAAAATGCCAGAATGTCAGAAGGAGATATTTTTGCCACTAGTATTCAAATCTTTGATGCAGGGAAATGACATTATGACAGAAATTGCTTAGGGGAGGACAGGTGGACAGGTGTATCTCACTTGCCACTTGCAGTTATGGTTTTAGTGCTTAGAAGGAGCATATCTTGTAAATAGCCCCTCATTATCCTAAGGTCTTGTCAGACATGTTTCTTTCTGATGGTGACATGTGTCACGCTGGTTCTAGGAAGAAGTATGCAGCAGAAGATAATTTGTTATTGAAGACGCAGCCGTCTATTAAGAAACCTTTTTTCTTTCTGCCTCAAGTTGCTTCCCAAACCTGTTCTCAACCAAGAGATCATACCCTCACAGTAGCTTATGGTATTGAAATCAGACAATGGCTAAAACTCTTAGCCTTCTTAGGATATTTGCATTTTATCAGAAATTGAAATCTTGAACCAAGGAAATGAGCCAGAGGTGCCATTTTAAAGCAGTTAATGAGCTAACTAATAAGGATTTTTTTTTAGTAGCAAGAGAACTTACTTGTTCCCTTAAAATTATGCCAATTAAAAAAAACAAATGAAATAGTCAATGAGCATTTGATGGATAAAATTTATATTCATTTTTATTTTAATTTCAAACATTTCAACAGTATTTCCACTTCCAGAAATTATGTCTATGTGAAGTTCAGAAATAAATATTATAAATTTGCATTTTTTGAGTTTTTTTTTAATTGAGGTATAATTGATGTATTAGCTTCAGATCTATGACATGATTTAATATTTATATATATTATGAAATAATAACCACAGCACAATAAGTCCAGCTAACATTTGTCATTTCCTTGTGATAAAAATTCTTAAGATCTACTTACTTAGCAACTTTAAATATTTTTAAGGTTTAACTGAAATCATCTTTGTACTTCCTCTACCTGACCCTGGAATTAAATACATGAATTATCTTTGGAATTCTAGGCTCAAGATTAGAGGATCAGTGGGTTAATGAAACCTTGGGCTAATGCTGTCATTGACTTGATGTGTATATTTTGGAAGTCCTTAACTTTATTGTGTCTCAGTTTCATCCTTTACAAAGCAGTATGTTTTGTGAGGATATCCCAAATAGGCAATAGCCTTGAGAGGGAAGAAACAGATTATAGTTATAGGTGTTCATCTGTGAGCCAGGGCTAAGTAGAGGAGAAGCATTGGTGGATGTGATTAATGGTAAAGAACAGAGAGACCTTGGCCTCTGATTGACAAAAGTTTCACGTATGGTTCTCTCATTTATTAGCTTATGACAATTTGTGCAATAAGTTTATCCTCTCTGAAGATTAGTATTTTCAGAATATGTATTATATGAATAGGTGAAATAACATAGTGCATAAATTGGGAATCATGATCTTATGTAAGCAGAACATCAAGTTCAGTATCTAAGATGCTACAGAAATGAAATAGAAAAGAGAGAACTTCAGAATTCAGATTTTCAGGCTTGAATTAGGATAATTTTTATTGCCTTCAAACTGACCATAGATCAAGATTTTTTTCTTTGAATTAGAGGCCACATGTACTATGAGTAAGGTAGCAATGATAGTACCTGCCATATACAATTACATCTCATAACATGGAGCCTTCTGAGCCTCCCCTAATTCCCTAAGGTACTGTCATCACCTGGACCTTCAGTTCTGTGACCAAGGACTCTTCTTGGATCCATGCTGCTCAGCTGACTGGAGCTGACCAGTTGTCACTGAGCAGCCAAATATGCTCCTTATTTTTGACTTCTTTTGAGACCCCCATAAAAGTGCATGGGATGTGGGATGATCCCACACAGAAGTATGGGGCAGTTTATTATTTATGGTACATATTTTCATCAGTGTGCATGAGGAGATGGGGAGAACATGGAAAGATAAATCCTCGCCAGCTCCACCACCATGTCTGTGTTTCTCCATATATCGTCTCTGAAGAAATCCCATAGGACTGAACTAAACTCACCTGGAGAGAGGTATGGTTGATTTCTGGCTCATCATGATGCCATGACTAGCATAATAATGCAATAGCTTCTATCTCTTTCCATCCTTCTCTATCTTTTAAACTTTTCCTGCACTTTCCGTACCCTAGAACTGCACCTCTCAAAAGTATCAACAAAAAATTCTCAAGATTCTTTGGCCTAGAGAAGCCAGGCTAAGATGATGCTTAGCACTTAGAAATTGTTCATTAAATATTAATTCTCCTTTCTTCCTTTTTTAAAAAAAATCTTTAAAAAAATTTAAGTAAGCTCTATGCCCAACTTTGGACTTGAGCTCACAACCCCCAGATCAAGAGTTTCATGCTCTACTGAAAGAGCCATCCAGGAGCCCCTGCCTCTCTTCTTCCTTTTCTATTAATTGTTTTTGACCTTGCTCAGTTTAAGGCTGAACTTCAACTTTGGTGTCTTAGCTGCTTTCGTCCCTTGTCTGTCTTCCTGAACTCATATTCAATCTCAGGTACTGATGTTTCATGTTTGCTTTTCATTTGAGCCTGAAAAGCAATCCATCCCTTTGATGTTTGGTTTCTAGAAATCTTGAGTTGGTCTAAATAGACTCAAGCTAGTGGTTGTAGCTTAGAACTATCCATGTACAGGGAATTCATGATTCATTTTACTTGTATGAGATTTATTGATTCCTGGGTTTTGCGAGGATTGCCATTAGGGTTTGAGAACAGCATATAAATCAATATTCAAACTTTAATGAGTGTTCCTGTGGTTTTTCAATGACATCGTTGTTGCTCTAGAGAATAGAAGAATTTGGGGTCATGCAAACTCTAGATTATTTTCATGTGAGAAGGTATCAATCTGAGGAATGGAAGGGTTTCCTGCAGATTAGAATTCCATCTCCTATAGTTAGAGACTTATAGCAATCCCCTTTTAGAAGATCTCATGGTTAGTTCTCAACAGATAAAGGTAAATTTTGGATATCCAACCTCAGACATATCTTGGGGGACATAGATACTTTCTGTTTCCAGACCTAGTAGGTGACCAGAGTGCTTTTTCATCTCTGTTAGACCTGTGAGGACTGCGATAGTGACTGCCAGCTTCATGGAGGAGTTAAGGCTTAGATTTCACCATAAAAACTGGCTGGTTTTCTATAAGCACATGTCTCCGGGTTTTCACACAACATATACCTCTTGTTTCTTCATCCAACCAATCAAAATTCTAATTATTAAAGATCCATTTCAAATACCACTTTCTCTATGAAACTCTTCCTCATTTTCCTCTCTGAAAGTGATCTCAACCTCATTTGAGTTCTCACATGCTCTTTTTATGTCTCTTTATATCCGGTCTTGTGGGCACACTTGTTTTTGTACATGAACAGCTCCTTGAGACCAGAGGCGAAATCTTATGTATCTTTGTATCATGCCTTAACACAGCGTTTAGCACATGAGGTACTTCACAATATCTGTTGTATTGAATTTTCTCTGTCCTTCACCTCAGACATCTTGAATATTTACTTTGTGCCAAGAACTATGTTAAACATTATGTAATTCAAATCAATTCATTTTCCTTCCTTGGACCCAGCAAAGATCAATAAGCAAATGTCTTCTAAATTACAATCCTTAGAAGAGACCAGTATTCAGAACTTGGAGTTTTACAAAAAACACTTTAGTTGGGGATGACTGATTGGTTTGAATGGATCTATATGACTCTTTTCTCCTCATTCTCCACATTCCCCTTTTTGTCTTTGAGTCTTTCTCTGCTGCTGTCTTTGAATTTTCTCTGATTTTAAACCCTCCCAGCTTTCTCCCCTTTTCCAAGTGACTTAGACTTAACCCCCATAAGTGCTGTAATTTGTGTGAATTTAAGGTGGGTATGGACATGTGGTATTCTGCCCTATTTCCCATTTTATTTTCTGTGGAGGGAATACTCATTTTGAGAATTAGTTTAGGACAATTATTAGTTGGTAGGTAAAATGATGCGTTTCAAATTCAGTATGAAACGCCACCGTTATTTAAAGTAGGGCTGACCAATAAAACTTTCCATAGTGATGGAAATGTTCTGTATCTGTGTGCCCAGTACAGTAGCCACTGGCTAGTTGTGGCTAATTGAGCACCTGTCCTACATTTCTCTATGAACACACAAAAATGCCCTTGGATAAATGCTTTTGGTAAACACTACCTGTATTATATTATTCCCCCATTTGCATATATACCATGTACGCAAATGTGGTGAAGGCTCTAAGAAATCTTACTTCAAGAACAATCTGTTTATATTGGTTTAACCCAGAATTGTCTGCTTTCAGGTGACCATGGAATCCACTTTCCCTCTCCTTCAGCAGTGATTCTTATGAACAACTTGTGACCTCATTCTGTAGAACTCTTTTGGAAAAAGTCTCCTTCAGACCATTTTCCCCATCAAAAGCTTGTGTGATGTGTTTAGCAAGACTTGTTCCCTCTTCCGTTTTGTGGAAGCATAAGGATGGCTTCAGAAAGCATAAAGGGTAGCTTTCTCTAAGCTTTACAAAATCTATCCTGAGGAGATGGGGCATTGCCACATAGGCATGAAGCCATGGAGACTCTGAAATGACCCTTCATGGAGGGGTGGTATGTTTTCTAGTTATAGCTGGGGCTGAGTCTGGGTCACATTTAGTCCCTGGAACCATGGTGTGTCCCTGGTTTGACCTAAGCCACAGGTAGGCCTCCTTTCCGTGGGCCTTAGAGAAGCAATCATCTGTCTCCCACTGGAGTCGCTGTTGTCATGGGCTTATCCCACCAACAGTAATACAGGAAGGAATATGATAACGTTCAGTTGTCTTTTTCTCTTGCTCTTAATAGACCAGCTAGTGATGCTTCAGATGAAATTGGTCTGGAGGCTGAGAGCGGGTCCATTATTGGGAGCATTTGCTTTAAATTATGAAATTCAGGAAGGCTTGTGGCAGAGAGGCGGCCAGTTCTGCCGCAAAAGGCGCTCGCTTGTCTGTTTCTTGCATTCTGTTAAATATTTCTTATTTCCTCAGAATACACCACAAGGACCATTTGACTGTCCCCTCTGGCTTCTGCATCTTGCTTCCAGCATGAACAGACAGGTAATAACCGTTCAGCAGGGCCATTACCTCTTCTAAAGACTATTATCAAAATGGTCATTATACATAATGGAGATTATTACAGGCAGCCTGAGAGATTTTTTAGATACATCTCTCCAGTAATAGGTGGCCTTTTTTAGCCTTATATATCTGTGGGGATAATACCGGGGCACAGAATACATGACAAATGGTGATTTTTAGCAAAACTCTGTCAGCTTTTAATGCATTAATTGGATTGTGGATTTAAATTGTATTTATGCAGAAACTCTTAAATTTTAACTCTTGACAAATACATGGCATGGCAGGAACATTTCAAGAATAGGCATTAAAATATATAGAATGTATCGTCCATGTGTATACTATGCGATCACATATGCAAGGACACTGGCAGTAATGAATCCTTTGAGAACAAAGTCTTTTATAATGAAGTGGCTGGTATGTAGTCAGCCAATCAATAAGTATTTATAGACCTTGGGCTTCATGCCAGGCCCTGGAAATATGGCAGTTAGAATACACAGAGGGAAGCTTAGACACTTAGAGTCTAGAAGTCTGGTTTTTTTAAAAGTCAAATCTCAACATTTGAGCCCCATGAAGATAAAACCTCCTTATATATCTTCCCTTTTCCCCCACCTATTTTGAAGGTTAATAGGTCCTATTCCAGGTAAAAATGTGAATTCTCCTGTGTGAAACACAGTTGGTTGCTCACCAAATGGCCTTTCTCCCTTAAAACAATGACCTTACTATTGTTTGGTTGGTAAAGTAGAGCCAGTCAAGTATAATAGGATGTTGATACGGGCTTCTTGGCACTTCAGTAGTGACTAATGACCCAAGAACAACAAAAAAAAGTAGGTGCCTAATAACAGGTCATTCCAAAGAACTATGGTGGTGGTGTTGGGTCACTGATGCCTGATTTGGAAAGGAGGTATCAAAAAACCCACTTTTGTAAAGCCTCACTCAGCATCCCTTTTTGAGTATAAAATGTTTGAGGCTAAAGTGAGCAGGAGAGTAATTTTTGGAAAAAGTTGTTGGAGAGTGTGACGTTTTGCTTTCTCATGGTGGGACTTGCCCCTCACTTGAGGAGTGAGAGGGTTTTGAAAAGAGCACAGAGATCTTGTCGTTGGTACTCATGGAGCTGATAGGGAAGAAGGAACTAGTATTTACCCTTTGCCTGAGAAACGCCAGGGATTTTGGCTAGCAAGTTACTCTGATAGCCAGGCAAGGAAATGTGGCTTTGTGGAATGTGTGACACTATCAGATTTTATGGTGTGAGTGATACATGAGTGTTTTGTCTGGGCCAGATAGCGTCACTGAAGAGAAAGAGCTGAGCTGTTGTGGAAGGAACCTACTGAGACTCCTTTTCCCAGGAGCGTCATCTGGAGGGACACTGGAACTGTTCTCAGAGCTGATGAGGGACAGTTGTCCGGGCCTGATGCAGGAGACATTGCATTTATGGATACCTCACAGATGTCTCAGCTCTAGGAATTTCTTTTGCAGCACATTTTACTCAGCTGCTCTGTATCTTATAGTTGAAATATTCCTGTCTGATACATTGCTAAAATAACTTCTTGTCAGTCTCCTCTCTCTGGGCCTACCTTGCTGAAGATGTTAGTCCCAACTTGGAATGTCCTGGAGGGTCCAGGTCTCTGTATTACCAAACCTCCATTAAAGAGAGAAGAATCTGGGGGCGCCTGGGTGGCTTAGTTGGTTAAGTGTCTGACTTTCACGTAGGTCATGATCTCGTGGTTCGTGGGTTCAAGCCCCATGTCGGGTTCTGTGCTGACTGCCAGCTCAGAGCCTGGAGCCTGTTTCAGAGTCTGTGACTCCCTCTCTCTCTGTCCCTCCCCTGCTCATGCTCTCTCTCTCTCTCCTAGAAATAAATAAAAAATATTTAAAAGAGAGAAGAATCTGTACTTTGTCATTATGTTTTGCCCAGATTTTTTTTTCCTGTTTACTTCTCTGTCTCTCCCTTCCTCTTTCTAATTCTCTCTGTCATCTCCCACATACTCTGTGACAATAGCAAGATTTTCCTTCTCTTAACATGTGCATAACTACCCTAAATCACTTTCAGTCAGTATAGTTGACCCCACTTGTGATTCCAGAGTTAAGTACCTGTCTCCAAACTGGCCAGTTGTCATGGTCAGCTGTGTTCAATACAGTGATGAGTTCAGAGATGTGACCTAAGCTGATCTGAAGAACGTTTGCTTGGACTATTTAGAAGAGATATTTTCTTTTTACAGGATTGCTAAGCAGGTAGGATGTAATAGAGGGATACTGATGGTTTACTTGCTTCTGTGAGCTTACCTCAGCAGAAGGCATAGCCAAGAGATGGGCCACAAAGATTTCTGGTGACCCCGTTTGATTATCTGTATCCAAACATGTCTGAAATTATAACCATTCTACTTATGAGAAAGAATAAATCCCCTCCAGCCATTTTGTATTGAATCTTGTCATTTAGAACAGGTAAAGATCTAACTGATGAGTATTTATATTATGGTTAAGTTGCTCTGACCAGGGGTTAAAAAAGTTATTTCCATCCCACTTTCTAAGAAAGGAAGGTTTTAAACATACAGATGAGAAAATAATAGCAAATTGATTTCCATATGTTCCCCACCCAGATTTTAACAATTAACTCTATCTTTGCTGTACCACCTGAAAGTATGTTTTAGCCATTATGACACATTATTCTAGATATTTCAACACATCTCCGAAAAATAAAGAATTCTCCTGTATAAACACGATACCATTATCCCACTTAAGAAAATTACCTATAATTTGGTTTATTCTACTATTCAGTCCACATTTAAACTTCACCATTTTTTTCCTAATATGCCTTTTATAGATGATTGTAACAGAATCAGTTTCCAGTGAAGGTTCACATATTGACTTTGGTTATTAAATCTCCTTAGAACTCTTTCCCGTCTTGTTATTGTTTAATGACATTGACCTTATGAGGAGTCCAAGCCAGTAGTAGTAAGAAATGCCCTTTATGTTGAATTTATCTAATTGTTTCCATATGATCTCATTTGACTCATGAAGTGCTAGTGAATTGGAAGGTGTAACTCTACCTTGTAAACTACTAGTAAATCAGAAGTTATGCCTAGAGGCTTGATTATGTCAAAGTTAATGCTTTATTATTATTTTTTTAAAGAACACGTAGAGGTAAATAAGAAGTGTTGGTAAGGATGTGGAAAACCGGGAATTCTTGTGTGCTGGTGATGAGAATGTAAATTGGTGCAGTCATTATGGGGAACAGGGTGGAGTTTTTCAAAAGTTAAAACTAGAATCCCATATGATCTGCCAATCTGACTTCTAGGAATTTATCCAAAGGAAATGAAATATCTATCTCAAAAAGATATCTGTACCTCCATGTTTATCACAACACTGTTTACAGTAGCGAAGACATAGAAATGACCTAAGTGTTCACTGACAGATGAATGGGTGAGGAAATCGTGATGTATACAGGAGAATATTATTCAGCCAAAAGAAAAAATAAAGGAGAAATCTTGCCAACTGTAACAATAGGTGAGAACCTTGAGGCCATCGTGCTAAGTGAAATAAGTCAGAAAAAGAAAAAATATATAACATATCTTGAGAATCTTAAAAAACTAAACTCACAGATATAGAGAGCATTATTGGTGTTTGCAAGAGGTGGAAGGTAGGGAGCAAAATAGCTGAAGGTGGTCAAAGGTACAAACTTGTAGCTATAAGATAAATAAGTTTTGGGGATGTAATGTACACACGGTGGCAATACTTAACAATACTGTGTATGGAAGTTTTTGAGGGAGTAGATCTTAAAAGTTCTCATCACAGGGAAAGTTCTCACCCAGGCGGGTGGCTCAGTTGGTTAAGCATCCAACTCTTGACTTCATGAATTCACGGTTTGTGGGTTCGAGCCACGTATTGGGCTCTGCACTGACATTGTTCAGCCTGGTTGGGATTCTCTCTCCCTGTCTCTGTCCCTCCATTGCTCATGCTCCCTCTTTCTCTCCAAATAAATACAAACTTTAAAAAAAGTTTTCATCGCAAGAAAAAATAAAGTACATGTGGTGATGGATGTTAACTAAACTTATCATAATCATTTTGCAATATATACGTATATCAAATCATTATGTTGTATACCCAAAACTAATAAATGTTATGTGTCAATTGTATCTTAATTAAAAACCCACCCTAAAACTTCATAGGGATGTAATATCATAGGCGATATCGTAGCATATTGTTCCTATTGCTCACATAGGGTCAGGTGGCTTAAAATTAGGGATACTTAGCCTGACTGTTTTGCTTGAGATGGTGATTGCTGTCTTATTATATAGGTACAGTTTTTTGTATCCTTTATCCTTAATAAGTAATCTGTGTGGTGGTGAGGTCATATTGTAGCATCATGAAAATCCTAAAATACTTCCACATTTATTTGTTTTCCTTTTTCTGTAAAGAAGAGTTTTGCTTTCTTCTTTCTTTCCCTCCCTTTGAAAATTTTCTTCCCCTCTCCTTTTTCTTTTTTCTTTTTATCTCTCCTTACTCTCTTTCCTTCCTTCCTTTCTTTGCCTTTTTTTTTCTTTCCTTCTCTCTCTCTCGTTCTTTCCCCCACTTTAGAGTTGGTATGGTATTGATAGATTTGTTTGGTTCTGTTTTATCAGAATGTCTTTATGTTTACCTCTTTGAAGGATGTCTTCAATGGGTTTTGAATTCTAGGCAGGCAGTTATTTTTCTCAGAGCTTTGACCATACCATTCCATTATTTTCTGTCTTGTATTGTTTCTGTTGAGAAGTCAGCTGATAGTCTTTCTCTTGCTTCTTTGAATGTAAAGTACCTTGTATTTTTGACTGCTTTTAAGATCCTTTTGTTATCTCCTTTATTTTTAAATTGTTTTGCTATCATGCACATAGGTCTAGTTTCTCTTGTATTATAAGGCATGGCAAGAATTGTAGATATCTCTACTGGGGATTATTGAAATCTCACTACATCACTCTTTGCTTTAACTCCTCTAGCTTTACTGGTTAGCTTATTTTGCTACTAATTTATGTATTATTGTCACTCTCTAAAGGTTATATTTTATAATATTATAAAGACCGTCTTGTCATACTGGGCTGTAGCTAGTCCTCAAGAACGAACTGGAGCAAGAAACTTAAATCCTAGGTAAGAATTACTTATACTTTCCCCCCAGTCCCTAGGCCCATACAGCTATTACTTTTCATGATGCTTTTCACATTTCTTTTTTTCTTTTTCTTTTACTGAAGACTTGAATCTATCCATGCATACATAGCAGAAAAAAAGAGCTTAGAGTTTCTAAGTTTATGTCTTCTCCAATCAAGAAACCAAGCAAACCATGTCTATAATGTATGCCTAATTTCTTCCCTGAGAAGAAATTCATTGCCCCGGGGGCGTGAAAGGCAAACCAAATCCAACCCAGGCTGGGTATTTTTAAAGCCATGGCTTTTGAGAGGCCACTGTTGTAATCATATGTATTGAGGGGAAGAATTTCAATAGACAAGTCAGTAAGTTTTGGCTACATCTTCCCATTCTCTGTGGAAGCTGGTCCCTATATTTCTTTACTTTGTAGACAATGAGCTTTCCCAAATGTAAAAATGTCTTTTATGTAGACCAGCTAGGAGTCATCTTAAATATTACCAGATTTTAGAAACTTAAGATACTTTTTACCATGCTGTAGGGTCCTGATATCCATAAAAGAATCTTTTGGAAAGCTAACCTTAAGCTCTCCTTCCCCATACTCAAGCTATTGCCCTAGGCCACATCCTTCTCTTTCAACATTTTTGTTTTTTAAATTATGCTCTGCTCTTCCTTAGGTACAAGATCCCTGGGTGTATGTTTGATGAATACTGTCACATTTGACAGTGTTTTATGTAATGTTAAATAATTCTTTTATACCATCTCCCTTTTATCTGATTTTGCAGAAGGCAGCCCTCCGGTTCTTTAGTTGTTTTCCTTTTGGAGTAACTGGCAAAAAAGCATATCACAGGAATGAATCTTCTTTATTAAGAAAGGAACAGTCCTACATAGGTTTGATATCTCAGAGCAACGTATTTAGCATCATTTATATAAAAATGAAGTATATGCCTAAAAGCCAACAACTGCTTAGAAGTTCTTAAAGTTAAAAGTTTTAGTGTACTTCAGGATCGGAAAATATCAACATAGACCTCATTTAAAAATATATTTAACCTCTTTTTTGCTTTTGTTTCATGTGCTTTTACTGTATACCTTTAATGTACGTGTGTATGTACCCACGCACACACACCACATTTTAGGAACTCTGATGTCTAAAGGAAAACCCTTTTCCTCACATTTAAGGGAATGTGCAGTTTTGTTCTCAGATAAGAAGCCAGCAATAAGTAACAACATTAACAACAGCACTGAATGATTCTTTGAAAGGATTTTCCTATCCCTTATTCCTAACACTGTAAGTTCTTAGGAAGCCATAGTTAGTTTTTGCTAAGAGAAATGCTTACATTGTTGAGGCCAGGCTTTAAACAATCTTGTGAGTTCATCACATTTCAAGAACACTGGGGTACAGAGGATACAGTTGTTATAATTGGAAAAGAGGGTCATCATAGTTTGGCTTTGTCTATGGATAGTGATATAGTTAACAGCATCCATGAGAAGCTATGTTACAGAACAGCCAGGTGCTAATAAACTCTTCCCTAAAGAGTCTGTTCTGGTATATGATTTTCACTTATAAAAATGTGTGCTGGCATGTGCTGATGAACTTGGCACGGCATGTTCCAATGGCTCAGTCTTGTTGGCTTCCTAACAGCTCCTTAGAATTGCTAAGGGGCCAGCCTGGTTTTGTTTTCCACACTCCCTGAGTACCACTCATCAAGGCAGCATTCACCAAGCATTAGGGATGGTGCTTTGCTCCTCTGAGCAGGTTAGAAAACAAGATGCCTGGATCCAGGCCCTTCCGTATGTACTTCTGCTCTGATAACTGTCAAGCCCATTACAACACAGGGGCCTAGGTGGTGGGTATGGCCTCATTTCAGAGGAGAGCTGGTGATGTGACATACTCTAGTCTGTATGGATTCTATTTCCATGTAATCGTTTAAGAAGATTAGGTTTTTTGTGTGTTTTTCATTAAGCACTTTGTAACATAGGTCCAGGATCAAAAAGAACATAGTTGATGTGTCAGTTTCCTCACTTTGCCCCATACTCAGCTGCTGTGACAGCCTTCCACTAACTCGGTAGCTTAAAACAACAGACATGTATTCTTTCACTGTTTTGGAGCTAGAAGTCCAAAATCAAGGTGTCAGCAGATTTTCTCCTTTTGGAGTCTCTGGAAAAGAACATGTTCCATGTCTCTCTCCTACCTACTGGTGTTGGCTGATAATTCTTCCCATTCCTTGGCCTGTAGCTGCATCACTCTGATCCCTGCCCCCATCATCCCGTGACCTTCTGTACATCTCTCCGTCTGTGTGTCTGTCCTTTTCTAACGAAAGCAGTGATTGAGATTATTGGCCATCCTAATCTAGTATGTCCTCATCCTAACATATCTGAATTATATCCGCAAAGACTCTATTTCCAAATAAAGTCAACATTCATGGGTACTGGGGGTTCGGACTTGAACACACCTTTTTGGGGGGTGCAGTTTAACCCACTGTAGTTGTTTCTGTTGTGCAACCCTATTTAACCCACTTGACTTCATTTGTCCCCCATTTCATTACTACAATCTAAGTTCTGCTTTATCAGGGCTTTCTTCATGTAATTGATCATTTAATGGAACTTTAAAAAATGTTATCACCGATTAACAGGAACCGTTGTGCTTAATAAAACCCAACAATAATAATTCCAAAATACACACAAGGTAGCTAGAGTAGAGAAAAACCGTCCAAGACCATGCTTCATGGGTAACATTGATACTTCCATTGGACAATGTTCTCAGCCATTTAATATATTGAAACTTAATTCAAGGAACAGGTCTTCGATCCCTGCTGAGAGCGAACAACAGTATTAAGATCTGGGGATTATTAAACAGATAAGCTGTACATTTTGATTTCACTCTCTATTGGTGATACAGAACAATAAGTAACTGATTGTTTTTGAATTATTTTAAAATAGATGTGTAATATCATGACCCAGATTCATAGTACCGCTTTCCTGCCCAGTCCCTCTGAGAGAAAAATGATCTTGGTGGCCATTCTGATCACATAGTTACGCCTCTGAGATATCTCTGTTCTAAGCTTAGTTTGGAAGCATTTAGCATGGGTCAGATGTTTCACTTCTTTCTTTTCAGGTATCTGGGTCTGTCTGTCATCTTTCACAATTACCTTCCTCCATGACTTTGATAATTCCTTTCATTTTAGCTGGGACATCAGAATCTCAGCCCAGTATGTTTTGAATTCCCATCAAAAAATGCTAGTCTGATAAAGAGGAGACATCCCTTCTGTCCCTCACATCCATGTGTACTTGATTTTTAGCTCCTTTGCTCAAGTGCATTTATATACTTTTATTAGCGATATGGCTAATGTCTTATCACTGAACCTGACCGATGAATCTGTTATTGTGGGAATAAAGTGTGTGTGTGTGTGTGTGTGTGTGCGCGCGCGCGCACGTGCGCGCACGCACGTGCATGCTCGCTGTCTGTCATTGGGGTTCAGCGATATTGGAATCCCTCACTTTAAAATCCACATTATTGACCACATAGTAGTTCATTCATGAATATGCATGGTTTAAATGATCATTATCCTATTGTTGGGCCCATATACTGTTTTCAACTTTCCCCATTTGACAGCTTCTTTTTACTCTCATGCACTGTGATAAGATTCATTCATTCCAGGTGATTTTTGACCTCCATAACATCTTTGCTGTTCCTTTTCCCTGGAATTCTCTTTCTTCTGTTCTTCATACGGTTGTTACAGTTGTCATAAGAATGAGGTTCCCGCATCTTCTTCTACCTAGAGTGTGACTGACTGAAGGCCTCTTGATGGTTGTTGTGCTTGGAAATCTATCAGTGACTTTGCATCAAGGACTTACCTCCCAGGGCTGCTCACCTGGGTGCTATGATTGATGTTGTGAAGACTGGGTGTTGTGAGAACACCTGGGGAGCCTTATTTCTAGGGGACATGGGGCTTTTTTGTCTGCCAACATTGACTCCAGAGGTCCATGACTGCTTTGATGAATCTTTGCTATATTGCACAGCAGCCCAGGACTCTTCAAACAACGTTCTCTCCCTCTTTCCTTTACCTGGGGTCAGACTTGCATGATGACCTTGCATGACAATGTTAGGCTTCCACTTCTCCCACCTTTCAACACAGGAATTTTCTCCAATAAAATCTTTACACCTTTAGTCCTATCTTGAAATTGGCTTCTTAAGGGACCTGGGCTAATGCAGCTGGCCTATGTTCCTTACTGTCTGGTCAGACGTCCACTTGCACGTGGCCTTCACTACTATAGCTGCTTTCTTGGTTATTATTTAGCATATCAGCCCACTGTTTTATTTCCTTTATAGCAGTGGTTATAATGCCTAAATACTTGCTTGTTTATTTGGTTACTTATTACCTATTTTCTCTATTGGCATGTAGTTCTCCTTCGGGCAGGGTGGTGATCAGCCCTAGCATTTAACTGTATTCCTGGCACATGATCTGTACTTAACAGATACTGTTGAATTAATGGATGGATTCTGATAGATTTCTAACAAGGGGTTGAGAGTTTTGAGGAAGAAATGTATTAGTGGTAATTAGGGAAGCCGGCAGTTTCTGGAGGAGGGCTAGACGAAACTAGATATTATTAGGCAGCTGAAGACACTACATGGATCCTGGTCTCATGAGGGTAATGAGGTAAAAGAGGTGATACATTGACTCATGTCCCTAATTCTCTGGTACAGCTCCATTTCTGTCCTGTCAGCCATCTAAGGGAACTCACCCTCGTCAGGGTGTGTATTCTGAGAAAGGATGGCCCGTGATGAAGAAGGGAATCAGTAAAGTGTCAAAGGCAAGTTTTGTTTTAATTTCCTGTGACACTTTTCTCTGGCCCACCTGTTTCCCCTTCCTCCCTCCCTCCCTCATGATGTGGAAAGGGTTGGACCTTCTTTTGCTCCAGTGACAAAGACAGAGCCCGAGTTAGGGGTAGGGGGCAAGCGAAGCTGTGCGTTCTCTTCAGTGACTGTTTTAGTGGTGGTGGTGTGTGCTATGTTTAAAATCCTCTAGCCTGAGGAGGAACAAGGGGGAGAAGAAGGGGGGAAATGGTGGGGGAAAGGGAGAGAGGCAAACCATGAGAGACTCTTGAATGCTGACAAAAACTGAGGACTGATGGATGTTGGGGGGAGGGGGATGGGCATGGAGGAGGGCACTTGTGAGGATGAGCACTGGGTGTTATGTGGAAACTAATTTGACAATAAACTATTTGTAAAAAAAAAAAAAAAAAGAGAAGAAAAAATCCTCTAGCCTAATTTTAGCCAGAGGACTATTTCTGCCATTGAGAATTTTCCTTCTCACTTTAAATGGTGACACTCTCTGCAACAAGAGAATTTGGCATTTTGGCCTCAGACAGGTGGAGTTTAGGGCAGTGACTCATTAGTCTTAGAATCAAATTCTTCTGTCTGGCCATATTGGAAAATATAAGACAATTGGCAGGAAAATGAAAAACAACTCCTGAGTGCTCCGAAGTTGTGCCAGTCCTGAGGAAAACTGACCTAAAACTTAATGGAAAATTTTCTTCTTGTTGGGATCTGAGGCTCAGTTTGTGGCTCTCAGGACCGGTGAATTTGTGTGTTGTGAATAACCAATAATGGATCCCATTTTTGTCTCAGATTCTCTTGGACTGATATTAGTCTCTTCAGGCAGATTTTTAAAGGGAATAAGCCAATTAGCTACTCTTTCTTGTGGCCAGAAATTTCTACTTTAACGCGTACTGAACGCATGTGAATATGTACATGTGGGTTCGAACACACACAGAAATTACTACATCTCCTTGTGTTTGATATGTCTGTTTAACTCAAGCCTGTAATTTTAATGAAAATAGAACCAAGATCCATATACCCGAGAAATATATATTTAAATTTTTTTAATGTTTTATTTATTTTTGAGAGAGAGAGAGAGGGACAGCATGAGCAGGGGAGGGTCAGAGAGAGAGGGAGACACAGAATCTGAAACAGGCTCCAGGCTCTGAACTAGCTGTCAGCACAGAGCCTGATGCGGGGCTTGAACCCACAAACCGTGAGATCATGACCTGAGCTGAAGTCAGAAGCTCAACCGACTGAGTCACCCAGGTGCTCCCAAAGAAATATATATTAAAACCAGGATCTACAAGCCAGAGAAAGACCTGGACCCAGAGGAAGAATGGTGCCATTAGCGAAGCAGTGCAGTCAAAGGGAAAGTATCCCTTTGCATGGGGTCCAGATGAGAATGGCCAAAGTTTCAGAGAAGGCAGCATTAGCCTGCCTTGATGATAAGGGTAGGGACAGAAAGAAAGGAGCCCTGCCTGGTTTTGTGAAGTAAAAGTTCCCTTTTCTTTTAAAACACAATAGCTTGTGTAATTTTGTCACATGCATCTGTTGCTCTCCCCTCTTACTCTGTGCTGAAGTGCTCACCAGAGCATTCACGGGAGCCGTTCTCCCTCCCACCCCTGACACCTGCCATGGAAAATGCTGCATTATTCATCGGCGAGCTAATGGCAGGTGATGAGATCTTTTCACGCCACATCCCTCTCAGTAGGTGTTTATCACTCTGTTCACCAGCAGCCCTGCTATTACTGAGGGGCCAGGAGAACCCTACACACTGGCTTGCAAGGTAATGGGAAACGTGCTCAGCTTTCTGGGCTCACAAGTGCAGATGAAGGTTATCACCAGGGCAGCTGCAAAGCCCAGGGCGGGAGGAAGGTGGTCACTCTAAGCGAACAGCTTAATTTTGGAAATCCATACAAATCATGTCAGAGCCATGATAATCCATCTTCTTTAGCTCCCAGCCTTTCAGCAGTGACTGCACTGTAATAATTTCCCCCGATTCACCTGTGATCTCTATAAATAACCAGAGTGAGGGAGGGAAGGAGGGGTGGAAAGAGATGAGTTTGGCTTAGTGTCTGATGAGCATGCCAGCGAGGAATTTATCTCTGTCTAGTAAGCAAGCTGTGGTCTTCTCCTGGAGTGGGTGGGGTGTGGGCACGCACAGGAAGCCAGCAGGGGGACAGTCCTGCGACCCCAGCTCAGTGCTCTGGTGTCATTTGAAACCAGCTTGACAAGAGAGGTAGAGGTTCTACTGATTTATCTGAAAGTTGTGACAAAAAAATTATGGAGCAATACCATGTCAGCATGTAGGAGGAATAAAAGAAGGGAGACTATTTTATCTTCAGGTCCTTAATTCCACAGGGGAGCACATGTTATCAGAGATTCCTTTGCCACACCACATTTGCCATTGGAACCGTCAATTGATTCTTTTTTATTCACTTTTTTTTTTTCCTGGTGAAATTTTTTTGTTGTTGTTGTTAGGAATAGTGGGGAGTAGGGGGTGCCATTTTGGGTTACTGAGATGTTAAGTCAAAGAATCTAGGTACGAAAAAGTCAGTGTGGTCAAAACAGCCTGGTAGGGAGGCAATCACATTTTTGTTCACCCTGCTCACGGTAGCTGATTTCACAGTTCTTCCTGATGGGTGCTATTTCCGAATCCAGGGTCTCCCATTGGTTTTTCTCTTTCACCTCGTAGGCAGTGTGGTTTAGTGCAGGACAGAGAGTATCGATTTAAGGTGGGAAAGACTTGGGTTTTAAGCAGCTATTTGGTAGCTGTGAGACCTTATTTAAACTTTTTGAGCCTTGCTTTTATTACTTGTATAACGGGTATATAATTACAAGTCTAGGGTTAGTTTGAAACCTAAATAATAACCATTTAATAAGTCCTTAACAGTGGCTAACTCCTTCCATTCTTTTGAACTTAAGGTGAATTTATTTTTCCTTTTACACGGCCAAAGAAAATTTCTTTAGGTAAGTTGACAGGTCTTCTTCCATGAGGTGAGCCAGTTCAAATACTCTAATAAACGTTTCAGATTGGCCATGGAATATTATTCAGCAATAAGAAAGAACCAAGTATCGATACACACAATGTGGATGTTTCTCCAAGGGAATTTTGCTGAATGAAAAAAGCTAATCCCAAAAGATTACATACTTTGCCTTTGAAGAAGATACTGACCAGGTAGCAGGGAAGGCACTGGAGGGCACGGGCACTGGCATCAGACCAGCATGGTTGTGAATTCTGGATTCTGCTTCTTCCTAGCTGCCTGATCTTGGATAAGGTACTTATCCTTTGTGAGCCTTAGTGTTCTCACGTGCACCTGGGGCGTAAACACACCCATCTTGTATGGGTTGCTCTGGTCATTAAATGAGAAAGTGGATATAAATGTTAGTATTAACTGATTGACTATATGAGCATAATCATGAACACTTAATTTATGCCAAATACCCTATTCCTTAAAGACATTAAGGGAGGCTTAGATAGTAACTTCTTGAGTTGGCTGAATGTGTCTGCAAATAGTACCCTTCACGGAAATGGCCATGTTGTCAACATCCACACTTGAAAGAAACTTCAATAAAATTTCAGAATGCCCTATCAATGGTTATGGAAAGGACTGTTTAATTGCTCTCCATATTACTGTGTTTGAATGAATATCTGGCCCTAGAGGCATGAATAAATCTTTAGTATTATGTGTCATCAATTATGCCATGGGTTGTAACAATTCTAGGATCACCTGCATGTTTACATGCTTGAGCAAGTGCTTACAGATGAAACAGAAGAGTGAATGTTATAGACTGTAATCATTCATTCACAATTTCTGATGGTGAATTATCCTCCTTCCATTTCCTGTTGGTCTAGGTACTTATTCTTTTCTGCCTAACGTGCTAGAAGGTAATCATGAGAGTCTCAGCTCCGAAACCTCCTTCTATCAAATTTATATGGTAGCATTATAAAGTATGGCATTTATAGTATTAAAAAATGCCCCACTGTTTTCAAAGCTAGTATGACCCCAGCAGCCTCTGTACCATCAGGGACGTGGAGGAGAGTGTAAGAAAAGCTAGTGCTGCAGTGGTGTGTGGACAAATGTGTGTTTGGATCCACTTGGAATGCAGGGCATCAAGTATGTGTGAGATGGAGGACCAGCCAGGTAGAGCAGGGTGCGCGAAGCCAGATGTGGATCTGATTTTGTTCCTGACACTTTCATTAACAGTTAATCTGTGTATTTTTGGGCAAGTCACATGATCTCTGAGCCTCTGCCTTCCCAGTAGTAAAGTGTTGAGGGTGTGGGATTCTGGAGTCAATGGAAACTGGGTTTCAGTTCTTGTTCTTTTGAGCCTCAGTTGCCTCAGATGTAAAATGGGGATAATCGGATTCATTGCATAAGATTTTATAAGGACTAAATGAGGTAGTACATTTAAATACCAGTGAAGTACTGCACCTCTAATAATACCCATTACATGTAAGCTGGTATTTTAAGTGCCTGATTGAATCAGAGGCGGGGGGAAATCCCTGAATCGATACTATGGACGAGGTTGTTTCTGTGCCCCTAATTCATTTTTTCCTCTCACCGTGTAGGCAGAATAATGACTCCCTGAAATGTTCCGAAATTCCTAGAGCTTGTAAATATGTTAAAAGGAGAAGAGTCTCCTGGATTATTCCCATGGGCACAGTCTAATTATCTGAGCCTTTAAAAGCAGAGAACTTTCTCTGGCTGGAAGTTGGAACATTTCTAAGCATCAGAAGGGTTAGACATACCATTGCTGGCTCTGAGAGCAGAGCTCATGTGCAGCAACTGTACAGAGGCCTCCAAGAGCTGAGGGCAGCCCCACAGGATAGAACCTCAGTACTAAAACTGTAAGAACCTGAATGAGTTGGAACACAGATTCTCATCAGAACCTCTCAGTAAGAGCCCAGTCGGCTGACACCTTGATTTCTGCCTTATGAAATCTGGATTAGAGAAACCTGTTGAGCCAGTTCAAACCTCTGACCTAAAGAACAATGAGATAATAAATTTGTGTTGTTTTTAGTCACTCTGTCTGTGGTTATTTGTTATGGCCGTGATAGAAAACGAACACATTATCTGACCCCCTTCACATCTCCTTCCAGAATTGGCAGAAGTTAGCTGCAATTTCAGGGATGTTTCACAAAGATAACATTACCCAGAGTGGAGAGGTATCTGTGCAGAGATTTATGTATTACATATAGGAGAAGCTTATCACCAGGGTATGGGCAAAATTGTATATATGTTTATATAAAATTTATATATATAATTATATATAGATGAGATGATATTTGGGGAATTTAAAAACTGAAAGCAACATTTATGACTATATATTTTTATCTCCTCGTTTTAAGATGAAGGAACTAAAAGTCAGAAGTGCCCAATGGACTTGCCCAAGGTCAAATTTCCAACTACTTATCCTAGGCGAAGACTAGCCTACCAAATTCTTGTGATGTCCTCTCTCGACTCTACATGGTATTCACACCTAATGGATCCCAGTCACATGGTGGGGCACGGAACGGCAAAGTGCTGAGGGGGAGGTGATCAGGAATGTACGCAGTATTTTCTTATTCAATGAGGAATCTCAAAGATCAGCTTCATTAAAAATATTTTACTTGTGAGTATGCATAAGACTTCATTCACCCTCCAGATTGGGCTTATGCATCTAGAATCCTCACCTGGTTTTATTTCTCAAGTGTTCTGTTTTATGTGTATGCTAGCATGGTCATAGGTAGATGGAAGTCATTGAACAGCACATGAGGGATTAGGTTAGGTGACTGATAAAATCATTTCCTGTCCTAGAATAGTTCAGAGCACTCAAGGTAGTGATTTATGTCTGCTTAGAAGGATGCCATCCAGACCTTGACCAGTATTTGAAAACAGTTTCCCAGCCAGCAATGCGAAGAGATTATTCCACAAGTCGGCCATCTTTATGGTATATTGTCCATGAAATCACCAAGTAGACATGTCACTGCATCATAGAACCTTCACCCAGGTTCATATACGTAAGGCGTTCTTGCCTTACAAGGCATTTATGAGATGTATGATAGCAGTGGACAATAGAGGTGCTATTTTTCTCTTTGCAATGCTGAAAATATTGCTTTCTTTTTTGGGTACTGTTAAAATCCCAGTAGACGCATATATACTGTGACAGTGAGTGTGATTTTTTCCTTCGGTTGCTCCAGAATTGGTGATAAGGCTCAGAGTTGAAGAGTGTACAGGTACCCCTCATTTAAATGGGGACACCAAAAACTGGGATTAGACACCTCTCCAGAGCCTACTAAGAAGAAACACAATCTCTCTTTCTTATTCAGCCATGTCCCCACCCCAAGTTGATAAGCATAGGACTAGACTGATACATGTTAGTTTGCTGTTGTTACCCCAACAAAGTACCATTGTTTGGGTGGTTTGTACAAAAGAAAGTTATCTTCTTACAATTCTGGAGGCTACAAGTCCCAGACCAAGGTGTTGGAAGGATTGGTTTCTTGTAAGATGTCTTCTTGATTTGTAAATGGCTGTCTTCTTCCTGTGTCTTCACATTGCTTTTACCCTGTGCCTGTCTATGTCCAAATGTACTCTTGTAAAGACACCAATCATATTGGATTAGGGCCTTCTAATGCCCTCATCTTAACTAAATTGCCTTTTTAAGGACCCTGTACCTAAATATGGTGACATTCCAACTTTCTACTCTTCTTAGAGAGCTGAAAAGAAGACCGCAATTGTTAGCATGACTGCACATTAAGGAACGAGAGAAGTTGAAGGATGGGTCAGTTATCTGTGGCTGCCCAGGTGACATCTAGGCTAAACAAATGGATGTCCCACACAGGGAAGAATCGAAGTAAGCATTGCTCCTGAGGCTGCTCAAGAACTATGCACATATTATCTTTGTTAATGGTTCTCATTCAGGGTGAATTGGCCCTTTAGGGGATACTTAGAAATTTTATTTGTAACAACTAGGAAGAGAGTGCTCCTGCATTTAGTGGGTAGAGGCCAAGGGTGCTGCTAGACATCCTACAATGCACAGGGCAGCCCACACACCAAAGAATTATCTGGGTCAATATGTCCATAGAGTTGCTGTTGAGAATCCTGGTCTACACGGAGGCCAGAACATTGGCACCACCATTATACAGAACCAGACTAAATGAAAGGGAGACCAGTGATGTCTGCTCATTACTGGCAGATGGCCAGTATCTTTGCATCTTTTATTTCTCCTTCTTAAACACAACTGCAAGGATCAAGATAGAGGGAAAGGGAGGCAAAGAAATGACCTAGAAGTATACCATATTCTCCCATTCTGTAATTCAAGGGCATAGTGGGAAAGAAAGAGTATAAAAACAGATCATGCCTTCCTCTTCACATTAGGCTACTTGAGCCACTGATCTAGTCTGTGATACAAGAAGTGGTTAGCTTTTGAACTGGATATGAGCTTGACATGTTGACTTGACTGGGATTGCCTGCTTGCTTGTTTGCTTGATTTTGAGACTGGGTTTTTAGAAAGTGCCTGGAAACCTACGGGGTTTGCCTAAAATGTCCTTAATAATGGGGAGGGGAACTCAACAGTATTAAACTTGCAAATAGTGATGAATGGGGCTCCTGGATGGCTTTGTCGATTGAGCGTCCAACTTCAGCCCAGGTCATGATCCCACGTTTCGTGGGTTCAAGCCCCGCATCAGGTTCTGTGCTGATGGCTCAGAGCTTGAAGCCTGCTTCAGATTCTGTGTCTTTGTCCCTCAATTTTTTTTTAAATAAAAGAAAAGATCCTTATTGCTCTAGGGAAAAAAAAAAGAAAATAGTGATGAAATAAAACCATTCCTTGGTTGAATCCTTAATGACTTGGAACTCTTTTAATAGGAGTTAACATGTAATGTAAACATGGCATGTACCAGACTTAAGGCTAACACTCATGCCATTCAGGAGCTTGCCTTGTAATGCAGTGAATGCAACCAATGGATGATGCGTTCCATAGAGAGGAACCAGGTGTTTGCTCAGTTCAGTGTTCTAAGACTGATGAGTCCTAAGTGAGGTAATGATTTTCTGGTAGAAGCGCAGTAGCTTACTTATTCATCTGGCTGCGTGAAATCGAGTGAGAACATCTAAGTTCAAACCACAATTTAGCTACTGAGTTGAAGGTGTGATCTTAGGTTGCATAGCTTCTGTTTGAGTCCAGTTTCTCCATCTACCAGATGGATAAATATGATTCAGAATGTTATTTTTAAGGTTTACTTAGGGTTTACCGGGGTTTGGGGCTTAACTTCTTCTTATTCTTTATTTAGCAAAAGTTTCCATAGCTGTAACACAGTGGTAGCTACTATTTACAGAGCACTTTTCTCTATGATTTTATTTATATACATTTCAAAACCAAGCAGAACTAGTGTATGGTGATAAAATTTCAACATGTTGTTCACCTGTTGTCTGGGTGGGGTCATGAAGAGATGGCTTTTAGAATGCTAGTGACTTTTTGTTTTCTTACCTGGGTCATGGTTATAGTGGTTTTCAGTTTGAAAAAGTTTTTTTTTTTTTTTTTTTTAATTGAAGTATAGTTGACATGCAGTATTAGTTCCAGGTGTACAGCATAGTGATTCGACAGTTACACACTTATGAAACGCTCACCACGATAAGCGCAGGTAGCATCTGTCCCCGTACAAAGGTAGTGTGATGTTATTGACTTTATTCCCTGTGCTGTACTTGTGAGCCCAGTAACTTATTTGTCTTACAGCTTGATGTTTGTACTTCTTAATCTCCATCTATTTCTACAATGTGCCATACTCTTTTCTGAGTATTGTTGAGTACTGGATAGGAAATGTAGTCTTAATTTAACTTACAGCAAGAGACTCCTAAAGTGTTTTTGAGGAAAAAAATAAGTCTAAGTGGTTAAAAAAATTTTTTTTTTAATGTTACTTTATTTTTTGAGAGAGAGAGAGACAGAGTGCAAGCAGGGAGGGGCAGAGAGAGAGGGAGACACAGAATCTGAAGCAGACTCTAGGCTCTGAGCTGTCAGCACAGAGCCCGACACGGGGCTCGAACCCACAAACTGTGAGATCATGACCTGAGCCGAAGTTGGCTGCCTAACTGACTGAGCCACCCAGGTGCCCCTAAGTGGTTTTAATAGGAAAGATGGTGACTGCCATTGTTTTTGAGGTCATTTGACAAAGGACTTTAGAAGACATTATAAAATCTGAAAATTGTTTTTCTGCCACCTCCTCTTCCTTTTCCTTTGGGCTCTTCTCCTAAGTGACATAATTGTCACCCATGGGACCCTAGAACTTTGCCTGTCCTCCCTGGTGCTACAGTGGGGCAGTCATTTGAAGAGTGATGACTCACTAAAATTGGAGTCTTAACCTATCATCTCACTGTCAGGATGAGGAACATTGTAGACAGAATCTCAGAAGGTGGAGATCTGATGGTGGAAGGGGAGAGCGATTGTCCTTTCAGTCTCAGTTGAGTTCTTTTCTTTGGGCACCGCTGCGCCCTCTGCTGGAGGCCCATTAGAATCCTGCAAAAGCACTCATGGTGGGAAAGTTACCTTTTAGAAAATGGTAGGTACTTCTTTCAGGTGGAATGGTCAAGCAGGAAAGAAAATTCCCTCTTAATTCCCTAGAGAATCAGGAATTTAGTGTTAGGAGGGGAAGATGGAACAACATGAGAGCTTTGCATTGTTAAGTAGTCGTCTTACTTCTTTTGTTGTCTCCCTGAACACAGTATTTACAAAGGGAATCGGGAATGTTTGGTAACTATGCGCACAGGTGGGTGGTACATCATACTTTTCTCAGATTGATCAAGATTCACATTGCATGACTTGCACGTGCAAGGGATTGGGGATACAAAATTATTAAAACGGAGTTCTTAACTTCAGGATCTTATCCTCTGGAAAAAACAGATGTGTTCAACAAATAGATGTGCTTACTGGTTTGGGTGGTAGATGATGAACGTGTTGTAGATAAATGGATGGTGAATGCTTGAAAAATTATGGTATGTTATTTATAATCCCATTTTTGTAAAATATTAGCGTGTATATTCATGATCCCACTTAACATAAAAACTTAAAGTATTAAAAATACTTTGAAATGTTATAAAAATCCGGAAGTCATATATTGATATTAAAATTTTTTTTTAATGTTTTATTTATTTCTAGGAGAGAGAGAGACAGCGTGAGCAGGGGAGGGTCAGAGAGAGAGGAGTCACAGACTGAAACAGGCTCCAAGCTCTGAGCTGGCAGTCAGCACAGAGCCTGACGCGGGGCTCGAACCCACAAACCGCGAGATCATGACCCAAGCGAAAGTCGGACGCTTAACCGACTAAGCCACCCAGGCGCCCCTTGATATTTTATAATTTGTTAATTGTAGGATTTAAGGACATGTATTTTTCTTTTCTTAAAGTTTACTCATATATTTTGAGAGAGAGAATCTCAAGCAGACTCCGTGCTATCAGCATGGAGCCCAACGTGGGGCTTGAACTCACAAACCAGGAGATCATCACCTCAGCCAAAATTAAGACACAGACGCTGAACTGACTGAACCACCCAGGCCCCCCTTAACATGTTTGAACATTTGATTTTGAAGAATAGAACTTTTTTGGGGGGATATTTTTAAGATATGCTCATTGCAAAAAACAAAGAAAAAAAATAAAGAAATAATGTGTAAAGATGTAAAGAAGGTAGTGAAAAACTACCAGCAATTCATTTTCTGAATGCGAAACCGTGAATGAGCTGGCCTATAGCCTTTGAGACTTCTCTTGCGCATGTGTACACCCATAGCAACATATCTGAGACGTGGCTGTGCTTTTTCACTTAAGATCTCCCTATGTCCATGTTAATATATTTTATTTGTATTGTCTTAAAAGAAACACACAGGGTATAATGATTTATTATCTGGCTATCTTGCGGTATAATTGACTTAAAAGTTGTATGCATTGAAGGTGTACAGCATGCTTTGGTACATGTGCTGTTCACCTTGGCTTTTGTAAGCAGGGAGGGGTCTGAAATGAAAAGTCTAAGTTTTTCTGCTTTTTCTTCCTCAACCTTGGTTTCAGTCCGCCAAAGCAACCACTTTCACACACTGCTCTTTTTAGTTCCCCTCGTGATTAGTTTCATAATATATATACCTGTTCTCTCTTCTCTTCCTTCTCTTGCCTTCCTACTTCTCAATTTCTGGCAGCTTTCCTTTGAATTTACATAGTCACAGTGAAACATTTACTTTCCTTTCTGAAATCGTAATTATTATGGGCTTTGTCTTGAGCTTTTACTGAAGGCTGGAAACCAATAAATATTATTTGTTTTAATGGCCATGTATATATTATTCACCGTAAATTCAAATAAAGGCGTTGGGTTGCATTTCCTTCTCTTTATGTGTAGTGTTAAGACAAAATGCCATTTGAAAAAGAATGCTCCTAGTGTCAGAGTCCAATGCATTCACGTTTATTACATTTTTGCCGTGTTTTAGCATGACTCATATTTAAACAATGGATATTTCTAGTAGTTCTTCTGTTTTTCCTGTTTTTTTTTTTTTAAAGTTGGCCTTTCATAAATGAACCTATCCCTTATTTATTGCATTTTTGTTTTTGCAAATTAAAAACAGTTTTTAACCATATTCTCAAATTACTCAGCCTCATTTTTACCACGCACAATACTGGCTTTCTCCTTCTTAGAGACATCAACTCCCTGCTGTATTTGAGCTGGTCGGTCTTTAAAAAAAATTTTTTTTTAATGTTTGTTTATTTTTGAGACAGAGAGCCAGCGGGGGTGGGGGGGCAGAGAGAGGACACAGAATCTGAAGCAGGCTCCAGGCTCTGAGCTGTCAGCACAGAGCCTGACGTGGGGCTTGAACTCATGAACTGTGAGTTCATGACCTGAGCTGAAGTTGGACACTCAACTGACTGAGCCACCTAGGTGTCCCCAGGGCTGGTCACTCATTTAATCTGCTTACAGCATCAACAGTTGTTAAGCCATGAATGTGTCTTCCACTTTGGGGGTAGCTTCTCTTGTTTCAGAATCCTATGTCTCCTCTGTTTTGGTTTCAACTTCATTTTGTGTCCGTAGTACATATTCAAATATCAGACTTATAAATGGCGCTTGGTTTATCAGCAATCTGTGTCTGGGCACATCCAAACATGCCTTTATGTTCTCATTTTCCCTTGGTATTTTGTATGGCTATAGAATTTCAGGTTCAGAATCCTGTAGGACTTTGAATAGTCTTTAACTTTTCACATGCAGGGTTGCTGATGAGAAGTCTGATGTCAGCCTGATCCTACATGTACTTACTTGTTTTGTAGATGAACCATAGTGTGGTCCTTGCTTCTGGAAGCTGTTTGAAAGCAAGAGCACGTGCCCCAGCCACAGATAACGGTGTGTGATTCAGGCCCAGAGGAGTGAAATGGGGGAGCTGAGAGAGACGCTATGTGCAGGTAGGGTCTGTGGGACTCAATGGGTCTCCTTCTGAAGCTTGGCTTCAATTCTCAATTTTTCTGCAAAGCCTATCTAGAGATTTTCATTCTTCAGGCAGTCATGGTCAGTGGGAAATAGCGAGCGCCCACCATTTACTGAAACGTGGCGCAACTGAACTGAAGGGCATAAAATATCCAGCCTTTTTTTTTTAAAGGACTCTACATCCTTCAGAGGTAAAATACAATTGCTACAAGCCTTTATCTTTTCATTAGTAGTTTATATTTTGAATTCTGTTGTGTTCGTTTTCAACACTGAGGAGCCCGAAGGTAACCACAAGTTGCAGTTCAAGTTGGTATTGTTATTACTATTTTTACATTGTGATTATTATAAAATGGATGTCTGCCTTTGTTAGTGACGTGACACATGTACTATTGCAAATTGTAAATTGTGGTTTGGGAAATGCTGTACCATAAGCCACACTGGCAAGATGAGTGATATAAAAAGGGCTGGACGTATTTGGAGTACATCGCTGCGTATCCAGGCAAATCTTTAAGAGTCGCTTGTCTCTACCAGGCCTGGATGCATCCTTGTTCAATTGTAACTTTCCTCAGGGCCTGGAGATGGAGCTTCTGAAGGTGCAGATAGGTGTAAGTTGACATAGAAGAGGCAAAACGGAGTGCAAGAATTGTTCAAGTGTCCGAGAGATGACACAGGAGTAATCATTTCTTCGCTATTAAAATCTTTATGTGGAGATTTTTGACGTAAATAAATCAGTCTACTGAGAAGGTGGATAAAAGCTCTCTTTTTTGTGTAACTAGAAAAATAATAGCCCCTATCCAGGAGGACATTTTGTGGATGTCTCCTACTGACACCATGATTCTGCCATGTTCTAAAATATTTATTGAAAGAGATTAGAATCATCAATAATTGTTACTTGATGGAGGTTTGTGGAAATAAGCCCTTGCAGGCTCTGAGAACCATGTGGTTCTCTTCAGAACAAATAATGAAGGTCAAAAGCACCATTGACGCTTACTTTGCCACAGTGCATTAAAAATAATATTCTTTGTCTGAAAGCTGCTGAATCTGATACACCACTTTGAGTCCTTCTAGTGCATTAGCAGGGTATGACATATGATGGTGGCTCTATGTGTGGATGACCTTTGTGCATAGAATTAGGGGATGGCAACAGTCAGAGTAATTTCAGCTACCACATTCCAGAATTATAGATCTATAGAAGGCTGTTGGAATCAGAAAGCTGAGATAGACTCGTCATGCACAAGAGGGATTTTTATCTGAAAGGTACCTTTTTTTCTGTGTTCTTCATGATGAAATAAGGTCTATGGTGGGGGAGATAGGCAAGGGACAGGAAGAAAACCATGGTTCAGGGACTTTCTGCTTCCCTGAACAAAGCACTCAGCTCACCTGGTAGGTTTTGTTTTGTTTTGTTTTGTTTTGTTTTAATCAGTCAAGTAGCTTAGGTTGGATAGATTTTTGTTGTTTGATTTTTAGCCATTCATTTTATATGCTCATTATTCTTTATACAGTTTGGTTTTTCTCTTCTTCTTTCTGATCTCCTCTTTGCCTGTCTCCTCTTTCTTTCTCTTAGTTCTTTTGTAGTTATTTGGCCTTCATTCCTTCAATAAGCACCCATGGAAGACATTCTCTACATAAAGCACTGTGCATTATGATGGATACAGAAACGGATAACAAATGGTTCTAATCCTAAAGGACCTCACAGACTAGTTAGGTTTAGAAGAAAATATCTAGACGTTACCTTTGTGCTTTGAGTTATTTCAATGCTTTGGGAGTAGAGCTCTTCTTTTGTGTGGATGGATTCCCCTGCTATGTGCCTCAGAAAGACACAGATAAAAGTGAAGAAGTTAACTTTGGTGGGCCTGGTGTTCGTAGTGCAGGCTCTGGTCCCTTCATCCTTGATTCCTCCTTACCTCTCATTCCCACCCGTGGTAAAAAGTAAGATATCTCTGTGACACCTCCGGGCTTCCTCTTTTGGAAGACTCCTACTTCAAGGCTATTGTTACAAATCCATCTTTTGCCATTGCCCTCCCATATTCATTGGATTCATTACTATCATTATTTAAAGGGAGCAGCTAGGGGGCACCTGGGTGGCTCAGTGGGTTAAACAGCTGACTCTTGATTTTGGCTCAGGTCATGACTTCACAGTTCGTGGGTTTGAGCCCCATGTCAGGCTCTGTGCTGACAGCATGGAGCCTGCTTGGGATTCTCTCTCTCTCTCTCTCTCTCTCTCTCTCTCTCTCTCTGTTCCTCCCTCCCCACTTATGTGCTCTCTTTCTCTCTCAAAATAAACATCAAAAAAATAAAATAAATGGTGCAAGTAGGCTCAACGCCTAAATGGAGAGAGACGAATAAATGGCTAGAGAATTTCAATCCTGACTTTTGCAACATTTCTCCGTTATTCTCTTAAAAAGCGCAAGATGGATACTTTCCCTCAATGCTTTTTGGATCTCTCCTGCTGAAAAAAGACATCCATTTCTGACACTTCAAAAAAAAGTATCTTGGTGGCAAGAGACTCTTTGTTTCCCACTCCTGGGTCCTTCTAGGCACTGTTGGTGGCCAAGCTTCCTCAGAGTTGCCGGGCAAGTCCCCAAAGCCCTGGCTCGTGGGTGCCGCGCGGGCCTCCCTGGCATTCTGCGGAGTGACTGATCACAGCCCTGCTCCTCACGCCGAGCTGCCTCCAGAGCACGAGCAGGAAGACCTCGTGTTCCCTTCAGAACCACAGCCTTCATGCAGATCTATTCTGACGTGAACGCGACAGCAAAATAATTCTCGAAATGTTTTACGACCCCTGGCACCTCTAAAATAGCTTCACTTGTCACTTCCGTAGCCTCAAATCAGAATTAGACTAATATCAAGGGAGATGGCAACGGCACATTAGCCTGTCAGGCAGGAAGATCTGAACTTATGGGGAGCCTCGCGCGGTCTACAGATAGAAACCGTAGAGGAAAGTGCATTTGGCTCTGTGACACGCACTGCTAGGTTAATAGGGACTGACGGTTAGAAGAGGAGTGGGAAGCTGTCCGAATTCCATAGTCCTGGTTTGCATAGCACTTTACAGTTTGTAATATATTCCCGTATATGCTTTCTCTTTTTATTCTCATCACAGACTTTTCAGTGAGGTGGGCGGTGGATATTGTCACCACATTAAAGAAACAGCCTCCAACAAGTTCAAGACCTGCTTCAGACCCAGGTGGAACCGTTTGTGCTCAGCGCCGTGACGGTTGTCACTCACCACCTGACACATTGCCCGGTTGGCATTTAAATAGTCGTTAAATAACTTCTATAGTGGCTGAGCCGGAACTTACATTAGGACACTTCTATCTTGAGGTGCGGTGCTGATTGCCTTCCTTAGGGGAAAAAAGTAATTCAGAATCACAGCATTGCTGTGGACATGACCCTTAAAACTTGATTCCAGAGCAGTAGGGGGCCTAATTGCTGGCCGGGGCTGGGAGAGCTGGGTATGCGAGCAGGGTAGGGCAGGCCTGTCGATGAGTTTCACGGATAAAAATGGGCTCAGCTATCAGACACACAGGCAGCCAGGGAGAAAACTCCATGTATATGGCACAAGGACTCCTACTCGGGTCAGCCAGCCTGTAAGGTTGATATTCAGGCCACTTCTTCCCATTCTCCATATGAGGAACCTGAGGCAGGAGAAGGATTTTGACTGAAGTCACCTTGAGTGGAGGATATTTTCTTTCTAAAGTGCAGGTTCTCACTCACTACGCTTTTCTGCCCCTGTAGGACACGGTAGTCACCCCGTTACATGGGGATCAGCTAAGCGAAATCCAATCCATCATGTGAGTCTTGTCCGAGATCTAACATGGCAACAGATGTGTGTGTAGCACGGTGCCGTGTGATTGATGCTGTGATGGGGAGACAGGAGCATGGTGAGGAGCCTGCCTGACAGAGCAGAGACTGGGTTTGCATCAGGAAGAGGGCGAAGCATGAGAAAGGCTGGAGAGAGAAGCCAGCCTCTGCCTGGGAGTGACTGGAATGCTGTCTCAGGAGGCTGGAAGTGAGTAACAGCCAGATCCGGAAGGGCTGGCGCTGTCCCATGCTGGGGTTTAAACTTGACGATGAAGCATAGGAAAAGCCACTGGAAAAGTCTCTGTGGGGAGCGGCTCTGGATAAATGCGCATTGTAGAAAGCCGCTCTTCATAATTTCTTAGATGTATTTGCAGTTTTGGAAGGGGGCTTTGAAACTCCCATTTCACAGAGCCACCATATTTCAAAGGATTATTTTGAAACTAGAATTTGTAACGCCTGGAGAGAGATGTAAATGCCTATTACATAATTGGGCATGAAAGAGGGCAACACATGTAATTAAAGTGGAGGCTGCTGCATACATTAGGGGGTTCTCTTTATCCCCCAAGGCAGGGTCTGCAGCCCATCTTTAACCTTCCTGGCTTTCAAAACCCTGCAGGATATTTAATGCATCAGAAGGTCATTAGCAGTGTATCTGTCTATGGTAGGGAAGAAGACTGCCTTCTGATCCATGTAAATATCCCTTATTGATTTAAAAAATTCAGCCTGACAAAGTATAAAGTAGATATTTAAAATGTGCAGAGTGCATGAAATTACCTCACATTACTAGTAAATGCATGCCTTGTAGCAATTATGTCACTTATGCTTACACTAATTAAGTGTTGATGTGTGAGCAGTAAGTTGCAATGATGTCGTTAACTAATGTACATAAATATTCCCTTTAAACTGTAATTGCACTTTGCCACAACGTAAAAAAGAAAGCGAGCTCAGTTTAGGCATTATGTAGGACTGTTCTTGGAGAAAATGTTAAGGACCTCCAGATAAAGGAGGGTTTGGTTCCAGAGCACGAGAGGAGGAAGGAGAAATGGGGAGGGGAGAAAGAAGGGCTTCAGGAGTGTCCTTTACAAACGTGTTGAGAATATTTACAAGTTCTCCTTTTTGAGACAAGCGTGATGTCCAGGCGCCCAGTATCATTTGCACAGACTGAGGTTTACAAGCGGAAGGAGCCAACAAGACTTCAGGCACACACCATCCGCAGCAGAGAGACAGCACGCTGCATTTCTGTCACCGGGACTTAGCTGATCTTTGGGAAATTTGTGGTGGCGTGCCCGTTTCCTGTAGTGAAGATTTATGACGCCCAACGAGGATATGATTTTATTTTTAACTCTAAAACTCCTCAAACTCCCTTTGTCCCTCCCAGAAACTAAAGCACATCCAGATAGCAGGAGAGGAGTTGTGGCGTCCTGAATTGCTTCTGCACCTTGGGTTCGTTCAAGGCGGTGAAGCTTCTGTGGTTTGGAGTCAAAGAACTCAGAATTCGCTAACTAGGTGTCCGAGCCCTCCGGGGGACACGCATTATTCTCATTTTGTGGCTGATAATGACCCCCCTCTGAAAAGAAGAAGGTTATTTTCTAAAAATACTCCTCCCTCTGCCAAGAACAAAAGAAAGGCCAGTGCCCCTTACAGAGTTTAAAACGAAGTTTGTTGACTCCTGCTAAGAAGGAAACTAGGAACGGGGGATAAAGGCCCGGCTGTAATTATTAGCGACAGCATATGGGGTAATAGCAGTCACCTCAGTTATGCTGCCAGCCCCAGCCCCTACCGGGGCGAGAGTGCCAAGTGTGTGGTAAAGACTTTGAGCTATTTTCACTTTTCTTAGGCCTCCGGTTTTAGAGTTTATTTTGTCAGTTGAGATCTTTTAATATTAGGTAAAATGAGAGGCCATTTTCCTGCTATTTGCACTTGAAGTTTCCTAATCCATAGAATTTTAAGTGACATCTGTGCTTCGCATAATATTATCAGTGTCCAAAAAAGATTACGTTTAGGTGAAATCACTCCATTGGGATGTATTTTTAGTGCCTGTATGACTTCATTTCCTTGGATGGGCCATGTTACATTTGAAATCAGTCAGGAGAGACCATGTTTTACCAGAACGACACAAAACCCCACACTCTCCGTGGCTTAAAACAATAAAGGTTTATCTCTGGGTCATGTTTCATGTTCATCACATATCATCAGAAGGTTCCATCCACCATAGTCACTCACGGGCCGGGCCTGATAGAAGAGCCCGTCTCCGTGTGTGAGGGAAAAAGCAGGTTCAGGAGGGCCTCACAGGGTAACCGAAATGGTCTACAGTGGCATCTCTTACTGGGACACCCCACCCAAACATAAGGAAGGAAGTATAATCTCACCATGTGCTACAGAGGGAGAGAATTAGGTCATTTTGGCAAAACAGATACCACGATATTTACTTTTCTTACGTTGATTTTCATCTCTGAATGAAATGTTTATCTAAGTGGCTTCTGTAAGACAGTCTCTGTGCTCGAGCATGTTCGTGCGATCTTAACCATCAGCAAAGAGGATGAAAAGGAAGATTCGTGCAATCAAACCACTTTATTACCAGCTAGCTAAAATGGACACTGGCCCGGTTCCCATCTGCCACACCCACTGTCAACGAAATGTCAGTGCCAAGCACAGAGGATGAATTTCATAGTCCATTTCTTGGTACAGTTTGAAGTTCTGCATTGGATATTTTTTAAGTTAAAAGATACTATATTAGACTGATAGATCGAATGCAATTATAAAGAAGGATATATTTAAAAGTACCAGTAGGAAAATCTCTCCCAGAATTAAAATGACTAAAAGCAATATTAATTTGTTTTGATGGAAAAATGATATTGAAGATTTCTTTGAGTCTCTGCACTGATTTTTAAATCCTAGATCGCTCAGATGCTTTGGTTTCATATCTGAGCAAGTGAGTCGTTAATCTTTGGATTACTTTTATCTTGTCCACATAGTTCTTGCTTCTCTAAAGATCTCTTCACATAATTCTTATAATTTTAAGTAGCTGACTTTGAGCTTTCTTGAGTGGAAAAGAAAGGAATCAATTGTATTTATTGAGTCGGTAAGACAGAAAACAAAATGCCTGCAGAGAGGTTAAGGAGATAGCGGGTTGGAAAGCGTGGATTAGGTGGTAGATGGTTTATTCTACCTGCCTGAAAAATGCCACATTTGTTGTAGGTTGGACGTATTTTCAGGTCTTGTCAATAAGGAAAACGGTAATTTATTAAAAGCAATCACAACTTATACGACCCTAGCCTCAAGTCTGAAAGACCAAAGCTGCATTTATTTCTTGCTGGAACCTCAAACCAGCAATGCACCCTTTGAAACAAGTGAAAGTCAGGATTTATGAAGAGTTTGGGATAAGTATTCAGTTTGTCAGGTTAAATTTAAATGAGGCAGCACTGTGATTGGTAAAGCAATTAATTGGATTAATTGACACTGGTAATTAATTGGCTAGGGTTTGGCAGTAGGTGGTATGGTGATCGTTTGCTGACAGGGATTTAACACAAGGGTTAGGTGTTTGAGACATTAGTGCAAAGTTTCTTTTTTATGTTCACACAAGGGTTCAGATCTTACCTGCAAAGCTCTCTTTCTTTCTTCCACGGCCTATAATATTCACTGAAGACTTCCATTATATGAGAAGTCTAAAGCTAATCCTTTTCATATTTTAGCTTATAGATGAGAGATGGCAACCAAAAGTTTTTGAGCCTTTACCATATGATAGGGGCTTTGCTTTCCTGTGGATTTATCTTCTGAGGCTGGTAGGGGAGTCAGAATTGAACACAAGTAAGTTTAAAAAAGAATGGCAGGAGCTAGGATAGAATACAGTAGTGGGGTCGTGATGGAGAGAATATTCAGTTGTGCCCGGGGCTTCATAACCTCATTCTTTAGTTAAGTCTTAAAAGGTAGGGCAACATCTGTAAGGCCATAAGTTGAGTAGAAGGATCTAGGCAGAGGGAAGGGTATGTGGAAAGGCAGAGGACTGTTTAAAGCCATACTTTTCAGGGGACCATGAGCAATTCCGTGTGCACTGTGGTGTGATTTGTGTTTCTCCTTCCCCCACCGCTCATTTCTCCCTGGCTTCCCCAGGTCTTGCTGTGAACCGAAGTCAGATTAACAGAGGGGATCTTTGGGAGCACAAATCAAGTTGGCAAAAGGCTAAACATTTTTAACATAATAACTGTGCTGGGGACATGGAGAAGAAAGATCTCATTGTTTCTAAGATATTTAACCTTGAATCTAATTCATTAGGAGAGCATCCTACCTCTTCCATCCACAGGGATGGACACACCTACCTACTTCTAGGTCCCATTTTGTTCAGAAGAAGGAATTTTTCATTATGCTGACAGCCTCTCCTGAGACCCAGAGATAAAATAAGTGGAATGTGGGGGAGAAAAGAATTTATAAGGATGAAGGGAGTGTGTTGAAGAGGAAAAAGAAAGAAGGTATAGGATATGTTAGGATGCTTTAAGTGATAGGTCTGGTGTTCAGCAATAAAGAGAATTTACTGACTCATTTACTCAATAACCCAAATGTCCACAGTGTCCTCAGGAATGAAGCTCCATTTGTGTGTGTGTGTGTGTGTGTGTGTGTGTGTGTGTGTGTGTGTGTGTGTGTGTGTGTGTGGTTCTCTAAGTATTCTGTGTCACTCTCTGCCCACATTTATGTTGGTTTTATCCTTAAGTTTGACTTTATGGTAGTGGCAAAGTAGTAGCTAATAGCTATAGGCTGTAAATTTCCTTCCTCACAGCCAGGGAATGTCTTCCTGCATTCCTCCAAGCCCAGTGCCTTATTATGATTGGAGCATCTTAGATCATGTGCCTGCCTCAGAAGCAGTCCTGGGAGCCACAAGAATGCTCTGAGCTGCTCGGATTAGGGCCGGTGTATGCACCTATACCTGAAACATTTGCTGTGGTAAGAGAGGTGCCATGGCCTAGCTTGGTTTAGGCTAATCACAGCCTGTAGCTCAAGCTTCAAAGTTTTTTTCTCAGCAAGAGAAAGAAGAAATTGGAGGACTGAAGAAATATTCTCCCATAGGAAAATGGTTAGTCTGGGGAGGCAACCACAAAGTCCACTTCCTGTGACCCCACGTGATACCCCAAATTTTGCACTCAAGACCTCAGGCCTTTTGAAAGACCTGACTTTCCTCTTCCTTAAGGCCTGGGACATAAAACACTAAGGTCTAAACCGAACAGTTGCTCATACTGCTGCCTTCACATGACAAGAGTATGTTCTTTCAATTCTAGACTGTGTCTACTCTTTCCCCTGAGACTAAGTTACAGCCATGTCATGGGTGACGAGAGGGGACCAGATTAAGGAATTTAACATTTATCCTGAAGAATTTTAGAATTAGCCCAGAAGAATTTTGAGTTAAGAAGTTTATAAAGAGGCTTATGGTTTGGAAAGGCAACACTAGTTACTCGAATGGAGAATGAATAGAAGAGACTGAAAGAAAAAAGAGGTTTGGGCTGTTTGAGGCACGAAAAACGATGATGGAGGTGAGGCCCTACTGAGAGATTTAAGAAGGATTCTAAGGGTTTAGGGGCTCCTGGGTGGCTCAGTCGGTTAAGCATCTGACTTTGGCTCAGGTCATGATCTCATGGTTTGTAGGTTCGAGCCCTGCTTTTTGGGCTCTGTGTTGACAGTGCAGAGCCTGGAGTCTGCTTCAGATTCTGTGTTTCCCTCTCTCTCTGCCCCTCCCCCACTCATACTTGCACTCTCTCTCTCAAAAATACACATTAAAAAAATTTTTTAAATGGGAAATCGTTATTCTTGAAAAAAAAAAGAAGTGTTCTAAGGATTTAATAAGTGAATCAATAGTGGCAATGGTGAGGGTTTGGTAAGAGAGAACAGTCTGTGAGGAACGGCTATAAAGGTAATGGCGCCTTTTTCTAAAAGGAAAGTATTAGTTACAAAATACTCATATCCTGACACAGACCAGAAAAGTAAGAATGATTGTTTTTTCCTTTCTGTTTTCTTATGGTGAAAGTAAGTAGTAAGAGGTCATAGAATAAAGATAGTTTGCAAAGGTCTGAAACTCCATTTCCTTTGATCTGCTGAATTTCTGACCACCAATGAATACAGAAGCATACGTCTTTTGTTTGTTCTTTCTTCCTTAGATGAGGGACTCTGAAGACTACTGTTCCCTCCTGTGTCGTTCATGTTAGTAAATGTGCTAGTCATTGATGAGGTTTAATAATTGAAAAATAAAGGGGTCTTCTTGAAAACACAGGTTTCATATTTTTGAAAAATTCCAATATTCCTAACTAGTAAATCATTCTGAGTCTTGAGAGTAAACTCTCTCTAGATTAGAAATGTTAAAGGTTAATGTTTGGAAGAGACTGGCTATCTTTCTTTTATTCCTTAATGTTTTTTTAATTATTTGTTAATTTTTTAAGTTTATTATTTCGAGAGGGATAGAGACAATATGAGTGGGAAGGGGCAGAGAGAGAGAGGAAAGACAGAGAATGAGAATCCCAAGCAGGCTCCATGGTGCCAGTGCAGAGCCCAATGTGGGGCTTGAACTCACAAAACCGTGAGATCATGACCTGAGTAGAAACCAAGGGTCGGACACTTAACTGACTGAGCCGCCCAGGTGCCCCTCCTTAATGGTTTTGAATGAAACATGAAAAATAGAAAGGAAACATAAAAATTTAGACCTAATCCAGCCAACTTGGATTTAGAAGTCAGTTTGCTCGGGAAAGAATATGAGTTTCATGCACATTGCCGGCAAAGGGCAAGGTAAGTTGATCATTAAACGGATCAGTGCAACATCATTGACAGGATGTAATATAGGTTTCTGACCACTAGCCCTGATGGGCCATATAGCTGTTAAAGTCATTTGCTATTTTTTATATGGACAATTGGAATCTTGTCTAGTTGAACAAAGGTCTCGCGTTGCTTTACAAGACGAGACAGAAAAACTTTGCAGAGAAGAAACATTTGGAAAAGCTTGACATATATAATTGACCACCAGCTCCTGTTTGGTTTCATCACTATAGCTTAGGAAGTAACCTGGGTGTATGAGCTAGATTGCCTAGGATATATTTATTACTATACTCTATGGGGAAATTCCAGAGTAGAGAGAAGAAGGATTTGTAAAGTAACTATTCTCTTCACATATAAATGTTGAGTGGGCTTTTACCACCAACTTTGTTTTCTGCCTTTGGTCGGTTGGGTCTGAGAAGACAGTACTAACCAGGTGAGTCCTAGTGACTATACCCCTAGATCTCAGTTTCTGCAATGACCATGGAAAAACAATGCATTCCCTACCAGCCTTGAAAATTTCTCCTAAAGATTAAACATTGAGATTTGGTAATTATGAAATGTCTACAATTTCACACTTTGTTTTTTTTTTTAAGTTTTTTTTTTAATGTTTTTATTTATTTCTGTGAGAGGGAGAGTGTGAGCAGGGGAAGGTCAGAGAGAAAGGGAGACACAAAATCTGAAGCAGGCTCCAGACTCTGAGCTAGATGTCAGCACAGAGCCCAATGCGGGCCTCAAACCCACGAGCCATGAGATCATGACCTGAGCCAAAGTTGGATACTTAACTGACCGAGCCACCCAGGCACTCCTACAATTTCAGACTTTGGAATTGCCCTTCCCCACTGAGTTGCTATCACAGGGAAGCCCAGACTACTTGGTGTGGAAACTAAGGCTTTCCATGGTCTGCTCTTGCTTTCCTGTCCAGCTCCTCTTCTTCTACCCACGCCCACTGCCTACACCTTCTACTCTACATGCCAGACATAATGTCATTTTAGTCTACTTATGGTTTCCAAAGACACTTCTATCACATACTCCTGCGTATTCTCTCATCTCATCCTCTCTACCTAACGTGCTTGTCTGGAGGCATTTTAGTTACTATCCAGGTTTCTAGACCCTTCATCCCATCCTCTAGAAGCCAAGTTGGACTCAAGGCAGATGTTGGCAGTAAGGCCGCACTGAGAGGAAGACTGAGGTTGGTTTCTGAGTCCCCTTGTTTTTTCTTCATGATGGCTATAGAAAGCATAGGGAGTCAGTGCTATCTCTAGTTTTACAAATGGGGCATCTGAGTCACAAAGGGTTTAAGTAATCTGTCCAAGGGGATAAAACAAGAAACTTGTAGACCTGGGATTTGGATGCAGGCAGTCTGACCTAACAACTAGGACATTTCCTTTGTTCTGTACAGAGCATGGTGAGTGACTGTTTCTTTATCCCTTCCCTGCCTTGCTGTGCACCTTCCCTCACTCTAATCTAGACTGTGAGGTTTAAAAAAACTTTACCGAAGCCATAAGAGCAACAGGAAGGGCTCATATGCAGGAAGTAAACATTGGGAGTGAAGTAACCATGAAAATGCAAAGATGTCCTTTCTTTGGTGAACTCTCACTCTTCCTCTCTTTAAATACTTGACTGATTCCAAGGATTCCCATCTCCTAACAGTGGGCAGAATGTTCCACCGTGTCCCAGTGACCTACCTACCTTTCTTTGGGATTCTTTATTTCCCCCCGTGCCTTGTCTTATATCCACTTCCAAGTCTGTTTATCTGTTCTGCTTCTTTATTTTTTAGTATTTATTTATTTTGATAGGGAGAGAGAGCATGAGCAGGGGAGGGAGGGAAGGGGGAGAGAGAGAGAGAAGAGGAGAGAGAAGAGAAGAGAAGAGAAGAGAAGAGAAGAGAGGATTAGCACAGAGCCTGACAGAGGGCTCACTACCATGAACCATGAGATCATGACCTGTGCCAAAATCATGAGTTGGATGTTTAACTGACTAGGGCACCTAGGCTCTCCCATTCTGGTTATTTATTGCTGGGTAATAGACAACCCCAGATCTCATTCATTTAAAAGAATATCTTTTCTACCTAAGATGATTTTGAGGGTAGAATGATGGATAGTGCTCAGCTTCTGTTCCACTTTGTGTCAACTGGCATCATTGGATGGTATTCAGCGAAAGGTAAGGCTGGTCTGCACGGATCAAGAACGCTTCCCTTGCTGCTTCAGAGGGGATAGCCAGAAGGCTGGATTCATCCATTTCCTCCCCTTTTCCATGTAGTGTCATACAAAATTCATGGCTTCACCATGTGGTCTCTTTAACAGGGCAGTCACATCTTTTCATGACATCTTAGGGCTTGCTAGTCTTGAATATATTTTTTAGGATGCATGTTTGCCTTTTGACTTTCAAAATCCAAGTTATGAATGTTCTAGGAGAAGTGGAAGCTGCCAGTTCTTAAGACCTAGAAACTGGCACATGTCACTTCTGCCATATTCTATTGGTCAAGGGGTCACTGAGCCTACCCAGATTCAGAGGGAAGGGTCATGGGCCCCTCCCTCCTGGTGGGGACAGTGTTAAGCAGTTAGTGGACATTGTCGATTGACCGTAGTAACCTTCTGCAGAAAGCTACTATGTTCACAGTGAAGGCAGGGAGGCAGACACTTAGGCTCTGGTGATTTTATAAGTTAGGATCCTGCCCCTGTTATTTTCAGCACTCTTTGCCTCAGTTTCCTCATTAAAAAAAATAGAACTAATGCTCATCCCTACTTCATGGAGTGGGCAGTTAATGCATCTGTTATACACATAGGACAAAGTCTCGCACCTACAGAGAGCTGTAAAGATGACCTACTGTTAGCGGCCGATAGTGTCACGCCTCCTTGTCTCAGTGCCTTTGTTCCTGAAGGAGGTCATCCTTTACTGAATGGCCCAATGGCATGACATCAGCCTCCTTCCCAGCAACAACAACAAAGGTGCACACACGTGTATCCTCCAAAAGGGCAGCCTCCCTTCACCAAAGCTGATGACAAAAATTGCTGGCAGATTTTCTTGACCTTGAGCAGCGCAGGCTTTTGTGCTCTTAGGACGAGGCTTGATCACAGCACCATCTCCCATCTATCACATCGCCTTTTAAATTGTGTTGAAATTAACTGTTTAATCAGCTCTACCCCATTAAACTGTGAATTACTTGAGAGCAGGAATTTGAAACTTTACCTTTTCATTCACAGGGCTTCCTTAGCAAGATAGCCGTAGGTGTTCAGTATCTTTGTAAAATTAGTGAGAGTATTTTCTTCATTAATCAGGCTACATAGAGGTGGGTCAGAGTGACTGTGGAAGTTGTATTGCTGAATAAAATGTGAGAATTACATCCTTACAGATGATTTTTAAAAGTTAAAAAAGCAAATATGTCATAAAGAATATAATTCAAGAGTGGTGATTAAATAATGGTTTCTTTATTTCTCCTCAAAATATAGAATAGGTCCAAAATCTGAGATGCCAGTTTCAAATCTTCTTTTTTGTTGCTACATAATAAGTAATGTATCATGGCTCTGCCGGAACCTTAGCACCCCCTGAAATTATAGCTTCTTTCTTGCTCACATTTTTGTTCTGGTTTATTTTTTTATGTATCTATCATTTCTCATCACTTTCTGAAGTTTTGGGCTTTTTACCTTTCCATTGTGTGGGCATAGAGTTCTGGGAAACATTCTGTTTTCCCTCTTGGTTTTGTAACTCTACCTTTTGGTTTTCCAGACAACTTCAGATTTGTACTTTTATCACGCCTCTCAGAGAACGTGGACATTGCTTTTGGTTCTCAGTGGCTCGCTATTGCTTATCCTCCATTCCTCAAGGATTATGTATCACATTTGGGTCATTGTTCAGTGCCCCCTGTTCCCAAATAAAATCCAACTTCTTGAGTTAGTTGGGTCCTAGTGGACATAAATGGAGTGGAGAATGACAATCACAACAAATGAATCATGGCCAAAGCCGCCCTAATGAAGGTCCCTAAACCCTACCAAGGAAAAAAAAATATTAACAAAGCCATTTATTCTGTCTGCTGAATACACAAAGCAAAACTTTTAAAAACTTAGATGTAGACAGCACACCACTACTCTTGTCCTAAGTGGGTCCCCCACCGGGGTCACCACTGTAAGTCTAAGCACGAATGTTGTAAAGTCATCATTACTCCTGGGCCTTACTTGGTTTACTGCCAAGATTTCTTTTCCTTTACAGGACATGCTTGTTTCAAGTCTGTGACTGTGATCACTCATTTTATCTTTTGATTTAATAAAGACTGAAACTTATGGGTTGAGTTTTTAGAAAATGAAACTAGCTAATTTTTAACAAAAATCTACTAGTGATTGCAATGTATGCATCGTGTCTAACATCATGGGGAATGTTATTGTAATAGAGTCCTTTTTTCAAAGCTTCTCAAAGAGAATCTTAAAGGATAAGTCTGAATTTTAAAAAAATTCTTTAATATTTATTTTTGAGAGAGAGAGAGAGAGACAGAGTGCAAGTGGGGGAGGGGTAGAGACTGAGGGAAACACAGAATCTGAAGCGGGCTCCAGGCTCTGAGCTGTCAGCACAGAGCCCGACTCAGGGCTCAAACTCCTGAAACATGAAATCATGAGCTGAGCCAAAGTTGGATGCTTAACCAGCTGAGCCACCCAGGTGCCCCTAAAGTTGAAATTGTTGAAGTCTCATAGTCTAATCCCCCAAATTTATGGATAAGAAATCTAAGGTCTGAAAGGCTAAGTGACCGTAAGAAATGCATTTAACAAACTTTTCGAACACCAGTTTCCTCATCTAAAAAAATGGAAATCATAATAATATCCAATCATTGCAGTTGTCATAATAATTAAATGTGATAATAAATGTACGGTAGTCAGTCAACTGCTGCCCATAGTTAAGTTCCCAAAAAATGCTACCTTCTTTTAGTATATGGTTGGCTATGGTTATACAGATAGAAGGGGGCAAAGCAGGGATACAAATCCAGTTTTCTCAAGTACATTGTTCTATATAGTTCTTCATGCCATAAATGTATGACTTCCCAGTCTGGGAAAAATGTCTCCTTCAGGAAAGTCATGTTCAGAAATAGGTGGTAATTGTCAGATATTGCCATTTATTTTCAGCAAATCACAACAGAAACAAAAACAAGGTTCCAAACAAAAACCGCCGCCCCTAAACTTTCTGTGTGCATGCACTGCTTAAATGCAGCATTAAGTTAAAAGTCAAATATTGTTTTTGAGGTTAATACTTTTAATATAGACACAGATTAAATGTCATCCATTTGTTCTGCTAAGCATCCCAAATGCTACAGGGTTTGCTCCAGATTGCAGTTCCTGTTAGATCTTTCACACGTTCATTGCTTATCAGTTGATCTTGTAGCTGTTATAGTAGTGGTCAGTCTGGGCTACCTCTTCCCGAGGGTCCGGGATAAATCCTCCCTCTCTCCCCGATTTGTATGCTTCCCACTCAGAACTGGGGAGCAGCCAGTGCTGCTGGGAGGCTGGTGAATTGGATGCTCACCAGCTCTCTCTTCTTGGAAAGCCTATCTTCTTATTACTTTATGTTAAATATGGATGGGAAAGGCTCTCCTAATCTAACCTTCTGTGTTTATCCCGCTCTGAAATGCGAGTGTTCCTTTCTTATGGAAGCCTGAATGGAACAATATTTAATAGAGCTCCACACATGCTGCTACGTTCTCTGTGCATCTCACTTGACCTCTGCATTGTTCTATTAAAGCAGGATTTTCCATGAATTGAGTGCCATAAGTAGTTTTCCCACTTTGCAGGGATTGGTTCTTTGAATAGAAGCTGTATGTTTACATGAAATTATGTGTACTTCTTTGTCTTCTCCTCCTCTTTTTTTGATTTCAGACATCTAGCTATAGTCACTCATGAGCTTTAACCATAAAAGCAGCGGTGCTTGTATTAGTCAGTGTTCTCCAGAGAAATGGAATACATAAATATTCTATGTGAGAGATTTATTATAAGGTATTGGCTCATGCAGTTATGAAAGCTGACAAGTCCTACCATCTGCACTCGGCAAGCTGGAAATCCAGGAGGGCCAGTGCTGTAGTTCCAATCCAGAGGTAGGAAAAACCCAACGTCTTAGCTCAAGGCAGGCCAGCAGGAGGAATTTTCCCCCTCTTGCAGGAGGGTCAGCATTTTTGTTCTGATTAGGCCCTCAACTGATTAGATGAGGCCCACCTATGTTATGGAGGGCAATCTTTGCTCAGTCTACCCACTTAACTGTTACCCTCACCCAGAAACACATTCATGGAAACACAGAATAATGCTTGGCCAAATGTCTGGGCACTCCATGGCTCAGTCAAATTAATACATAAAATTAACCATCATGAGCCAGCATATGTGTAAATTAGCCATATTATTCAATTAAGTCTCAGTGTCTCTCTCTCTCTGCATAAAGTAGGAAAAATAATACCAACTTCAGTTGTGCCATGTAAATGAAATGACATAATGTATGCAAACCACTTAGCTCTCTGTTTTAGTTTTAGATACTAATTAGATGTGTATTGAGCCTTCTTATTCTGTTCTCCTTGTCTTTTAACCTTTCTTTCCATCTGTTTATATCTCTATTGAAACATTAATTTTAATATTTTCTCCAGGTCACTCATGTCCTATTCAGTTGTGTCTAAACTGTTTTTCAATGTATTGACATTTTAATTTCAGGAAAATATTTTTTACTTGTAGAATCTTTATTCAGTTCTCTTCATTGTTTATTAAAGTTTATTTATTTATTTTAGGAGGAACAGAGACAGCATGAGTGGGGGAGGGGCGAGGGGGGGAGAGAGTGAGGGCGAGAGAGATAATTCCAAGCAGGCTCCACACTGTCAGCACAGAACCCAGTGCAGAGTTCGAACACACAAAACCATGAGATCATGACCTAAGCCGAAATCAAGCGTTGGACACCTAACCAACTAGCCACCCAGATGACCCTAGTCAGTTCTTCTCAAACCTGCCTTGTCTTCTTTCATAGTTTCTTCTTTTTGAGTGTGTGAAGATTTTAATTTGTTTCTTCTTTTATGTCTTTTTAATGGCCTCTCAGTAATGAAGGATTTATTTAACAAGATGCAAAAAAGTACAAACCCTAAAGAGAAATATTCATAAATATAAGAATGGCAAAAAATTTTTAAAATCTGATTTTTAAAGCCTCTGTATACAGAATTAAAAGATAAATCATAGATTGGGGAAAAGATACCTGCAGTGCATATAACAAAATAAGTATTAATATTGAAAACATAAATAGAATTACTATAAAAAATGGGGAAAATCCCAATTACATAAAAATAAAGTTATTAACAGGCAGTTCATTGACAAGGAAACCCAAATGACAAGCATAAGAAATTTGTCATATTGGGAAAAACTTTAAAAAATGATTAAAGAACAATTTATAATCTGTCAAATTGGTAATAAATGAATTTGACAATAAGTATGAATAAATGCATGAAAATAGAAACTTTCAGAATTTACTGGCAGAAGTGTAATTTTCTCTATTTAAAAAGCAGTTCTTCATTATTAATAAACTAGATAGATGTTCATTCAATAGATTTCAACTTAAAGTTCATTTCCCCCAGCGAAACTCTTATATGGGTCTAAAGTAATCTTGACAAAGGTCTTAATTACAGTCTTTCTATACTTGGGAAATATTAAAACAATCTAAATACCAGTATGAGAATCGGTTTGTGGTATAATGATACAGTTAAATAATGTGTAGCAGGTAATGAAATAAAATCTCCATGGCAGTCTGGCAGGACTCTAAGAAATAAGGCTGACTGAGAAAAAAATTATGGTAAAACAGCATTTACATAAAACGTAGAGATACACAGAAATACTGTATATTGGTAATGGACCCATACTGGGGAGGAAAGTATGAAGATTGACAAATGTGTATGCAAAATCAGAATAGTGAGTTCCTCAGGGCAAGCAGGTGGAGGCGATGGAATAGAGATGTACAAAGGCTGGCTTAATCAAGTTTGTAATTTTGCATAAATTGTAAAAATAAGAAGTGTATCAATGTTAGCATTTATTAATTATACATGGATACATGGGTATTTTTGTATTCTCTGCAATACTATACTAAAAATTGCTAGAAACAAATAAAGCTCTCAAAATAATAATTAAACAAAAATTTGACTTAAATAAGTTGTATGGGCGAAGTCAACTGAAGAGATAATTCATGTTTACTAATGTAACTTTGTGTTTGCAAGGAAGATATTATTGGACTTGTATAATTGTGCGTAGTAGACTTTTATGATCCTTAGTGTCTTGTTTTGTTTTTTAAATAGGCTCCATGCCCAACATGAGGCTTCAACTCATGACCCTGAGATTAAGAGTTGTGTGCTATACTGACTAAGCCAGCCACGATCCTTAGTATTTCTGTTTGATCTGTTGTAATGTCTCATCTTTCATTTCTGATTTTATTTACTTGTGGTCTCTGTTTTTCTTCTTTATTTGTCTAGTGAAGGTTTTATCAATTTTGTTTATTTTTTCGAGGAACCAACTCTTAGATTTGTTAGTCTTTTTCTCCTGTTTTTCTGTTTTCTATTTCACTTATTTCTGGTCTAATCTTTATTATGTTTTTTCCTTCTGATATTTGACTTAGTTTTTCTTTTTCTAGTTCCTTGAGGTACAATGTAAGGTTGCTTATTTGAGATCTTTTTATTAATGTCTAGGTTCATAGTTATTAACTTTCCTCTTAGAATTGCTTTATATGCATTCTGTAAGTTAGGCTATTTTGTATTTCCGTTTTCATTTGTCTCAAATGCTGTTACTGTTTATTTCTTCTAGTTCTGTTAATACTTAGTTATACTTAGGTATTCTAATGTTGGGTATATAAATATTTATGAATTGACTTTTTTATCAATATAAAATGAGCATTTCTAGCTTAAAGTCCTTTTGTCTGATATAAGTATAGTTATCCCTGCTTTCTTATGTTATCATCTGCTTGAAATATCTTTTTCTATTCCTTCAGTCCCATCTTATATGTGCCCTTAAAGCGAAGTTGAGTCTCTTACAGGCAGCATATTCTTGGATCTTTCTTCTTTAAGTCTATTCAACCATTCTGTGACTTTTGGGTGGAGAATTTAATCCATTTATGTTTAAAACAATTATTGATATGTAAGGACTTACTATTCCAATTTTGTTAATCGTTTTCTAATTGTTTTATAGATTTTTTCTTCCCTGCTTCCTCTTTTGCTGTCTTCCTTTGTATTTTTTGACTTCTGTGCTGGCATGCTTGGTCTCCTTTATCATAACCTTTTGTGTGTTTAGTACAGATATTTTCTTCGTGGTTACCACGAGGCTTACATAAAATACCTTACAGTTATAACATCATAGTTTAAGCTGATAACTTGAACATAGAAACTCTGTACTTTTACTTCTCTGTGCGCATCCTGTACATTTTAGGTTATTTATGTTACAATTAGTTTTTTATTATGTATACAATAAAAATGATTATAGTTACCTTTATGTTAATACTTTTAAAACCTTTTAAACTAGAGTTGTGTTTTGCACATAGCCATTACAATATTGAAGAATCTGATTTTGACCATATATTTACCTTTATTGGTGAGTTTTACACATTCATACATTTTTACAGTATTGGTTAGCATCCTTTTATTTCAGCCTGTAGAATGTTCTTTCCCATTTCTGGTGAGGCAGGTCTAGTGTTGATGAGCTTCCTCATATTTGTTTGGGAAATCTTTATCTTTCCTTTGTTTCTGAAGGGGAGCTTTGCCAGGTATAGTATTCTTTGTTGAGTTTTTAAAATTTCAGTGATTTGAATATATCATCCTGCTCTCTAGGTTTTGAAAGTTTCTGCTGAAAAATCTGCTCATAGTCTAATGGAGGGAGCGGAGGCTTCCTTCTAAGTAGTGAATTACTTTTGCTACCTTCAAAATTCTTTGTTTTTGACTTTTGAGAATATAATTATAGCGTGTCTTGCTGTAACCCTTAATTTTTGTTTTTAACGTTTATTTACTTTTGATAGAGACAGCGAAACAGATTGTGAATGGGCAAGTGACAGTGACAGGGAGACACAGAATCCAGAGCAGGCTCCAGGCTTCAAGCTCTCAGCACAGAGCCTGATGTGGTGCTCAAACTCCCAAACTGTAAGATTATGACCTGAGTCGAAGTCAGATGATTAACCAACTGAGCCACCCAGACGTCTCTTGTTGTAACCCTTTTGAAGTTTAACCTATCTGATGTCCTGGTTGATTAAATCTGCTGTTGAACCTCTCTGTTGAATTCTCCAATTCAATCATTGTATTCTTCAGCTCAAGGATTCCTTTTTTTTTTTCTTAACTTTTGTCTTCAACATCTTTTCATTCATGCATTATTTTCCTACTTTTGTTTAGTTGTCTGTGTGTTCTTGTCGTTCATTGAACTTCCTTAAGAAAATTAGTCTTATTTCTTTGTCAGACAGTTCTTAGATCTCCATTTCTTGGAGTCAGTTATTAGAGTTTTATTAATGTTGTGTTTACCTCATTTTTCATAATCCTTGTATTCTTCCATTAGTACCTGCATGTTTGTCTAGACATAATTGTTTTGGCAGTAAAATACCTTTACCCATCAGGTCAGCTCGAGGTAGTGGATGGGTCAAGTTGGCGGCATTTGTGGGCAGGCCAGGCTTACGACCTGTGTTCTGAGGTTGGGAAAGGGATGCCGTTAGCTGGGTCTCACGGCTGGGAAGGCCCGCTGTCTGGGCTTTGCATTCAAGCAGGACCGCTTTCGGGGCTCCCTGCTTGTACAGTGCTGCTGGCTGTGCTCTGAGGTTATACGGGGCCACTCTCCGTTCTCCTGTGGTTCAGTGAGTTTGCAGGCTCTGCTCTCTGGCACAGTGGTGCCAACTGCGCTGTCAGACGAGACCGGGAGCCGGAGTCTGCAATCTGTGTCCTGATTGGGTGGGGCATCAGGCTGTGCTTCTACCGGATGGTGTAGCGGACTGGACTCTGTGTTAAGAAGGCCGGGCTTCCCAGTTGGTCGGGGTCTCAGGGTGTGCTGTGCAGTGAGGTGAGGCTGCAAGCTGTGACCTGAGGTTGGGTGGGCCTCACGATTCGGTAGGCACCCATAGGTGCCGCACCATGCTGTTGGGCAAGGTCTGAGGTCAGGCACTCTGTCGGGTGTGTCCACTCCAGCGCGGCCTGCAGTTTGGTGGGGCCGGCAACTCTATAGTGTTCGTGGTGCGGTTGTCGTCTGAGCAGTCTGGCTGGGTGGGGCTGTAGGTTATGCTATGGGATAAGGAGGGGGGGCCTGCTGCTCGGATGAGGCTGTGCCCTGTGTTCAGCCATTAGGCAGGGCTGTCTGTTGGGCTCAGCAGCCGAGCAGTAACATAAAGGGGACTTGAGGCTGTCCAGGATCACTTTTGTAATTGTTCGGTTATGGGGGCCAGAGGCCGTGCTCAGCAGTCTTCAGGGCTTCAGGTTTGGCTTACGGCCTGAGTGCAGCTGGAGGATGGCTGCCCAGGTCTAGGAGTCAGGCTTCCTAGTGGGAGAAGACTGGAGGCCATGTTCCATGGTTGGATGGGCTGTGAATTTGCTTTTTATTTTGCCTGGGCAGGTCTGTGGGACGGGCTCCAAAGCTGGTGTGGCATGTGGGCTAGGGACACGTAGCATGCAGGACCACCTGCCAGTTGAGCTCTCTGGCTAGATCTGCGGACATCTGCCCAACTGTCAGTTGGGTCTCTGCTTGGGTGCCGCTGAGTGCTGGTTGCTGTAGCCCTGGCCCCTTTCCCCCTCTGTTATCTGATCCCCAGTAGTTGAGCTCCACAGATTCTTCCAGTGACTTCTATGAGGTGAGATCTGAGTGGGCCTCCAGGGAAGTGTCCTGCATTGCTGGGGCAGCAGAATGTGCCCCTTGGGCTCTCTTATATCCACTGAAGAAGCTGTAGGCCCAGGGGTCCGTGCGGTGCAGTGTCCGCCCGGGCAGGGGCCATGTATGTGGTCAAAGTGAAACCACTCCTCTGACTCTTTGAATGCAGTGCTTCTCTGTCTCCATGGTCCAGAGAGAATCTTTAGCCTTACCCTTGGGTTCTAAGAGTTTTATACTGGTGTCTTGTCTATGGATAGTGGCTAATTGGTCTTGTGAGGGGGGCTGAAGTGGGGCACAACTCATGCGATTTGATGATACTACTCCTGCCACAATTTGTTTATCCAGTCACCTGTTCCTGGATGTTGGGATCATTCCCAGTGCTTGCCTGTTCTGGGTAATGCTTATATGAACATGTGTGTACACCTATTTGGCCATATGTTTTTATTTCTTTTGGGATAACACGTAGGAGTGGGATTGTCAGGCCATATGGTAACTTATGTTTGAACTTACAAATTTCTTCAGTGGTTGTACCATTTTAAATTCCCACCACTAAAGTGTAGGAGTTAATTTTCACCATAAACCATGATTTTAATTTTAGTTTCTTTGGGGGCTAATTATTTTGAGCATCTTTGTGTGCTTACCGGTGTGCATATCCATGCTTCTACCCATTAAAATTTTTTTGTTGCCTTTTCTTTTTATCTATAACTTTGAAGAATCTTTTTATTTTATTTTTTAATTTTTATTTATTTCTAGGAGAGAGAGAGAGAGACAGCGTGAACAGGGGAGGGTCAGAGAGAGAGGGAGTCACAGACTGAAACAGGCTCCAGGCTCTGAGCTGGCAGTCAGCACAAGAGCCCGACGCGGGGCTCGAACCCACGAACCGCGAGATCATGACCTAAGCGAAAGTCGGACGCTTAACCGACTAAGCCACCCAGGCGTCCCTGAAGAATCTTTTTTAATATTCTAGATATATGTCCCCCAACCACCACCTTTTCTCTGTCCATATATATCTTTGCCCTCACCTAGTCTATGACTTTTCAATCTATTTTTTTCGTGTTTAATTTGATTTAAAAATTAAATTTATTTGTAATTGAACTATATTTAACAGTGTGTTATATTAGTTCCAGGTGTATAACATGACTCAACAATTTTCTATATTATGCAGTGCTCACCATGATAAGTGTAGTCACCAGTGTTATGCAGTATCCTTGAATATCTCCTTCTCTGTGCTGTACTTTCTTTTATCTCTGTGGCTTCTTTATTTTATAACTGGAATTTTGAACTTCCTGATCCCCTTTATCTGTTTCACCCATCCCCTAACTACCTCCCCTCTAGCAACTACCAGTTTATTCTCTGTATTTAAGAATCTTTCTTTTCATTTTGTTTTGCTTTGTCTTATTTTTAGATTCCACACATAAGTGAAATCATATGGTATTTCTCCTTGTCTGACTTGTTTCATAACTTCAATACTCTGTTGTGTCTTGTTTGGTTGACTGGTGCAGTTTCGTCTCTCTCTTTTTTAATGGCTGGTAATATTCTATTTGTGTGTGTGATCTGTGTGTGTGTGTGTGTGTGTGTGTGTGTGTGTATACTATATCTTTTTAATTTTTTTAGAGAGAGTGTGTGTGTAAGTTGGGCAGAGGAGTGAAGAGAGAAGAAGAATCACAGACAGACTCTACATCGTCAGCACAGAGCCCTATGTTGGGCTTGATTCCACAACCCTGGGATCATGACTTGAGTAGGAATCAAGAACTGGACATTCAACCGACTAGCCACCCAGGGGTCTTTTATACCACATCTTCTTTATCCATCTATTGATGGACACTAAGGTTGTTTTTCATATCTTATTTTAAATATTATGATGAATAGAAGTATTGCTTTGATTGAAGTCCACTATATTATTTCTTTTTTCTTTAAGTTGTACTTTTGTCTTCTTTTTTTAATCTTTAAACAATTTTTTTAATATTTATTTATTTTTGAGAGAGTACGAGCAGAGGAGGGGCAGAGAGAGAGACACAAGAACCTGAAGCGAAGGCTGCAGGCTCTAAGCTGTCAGCACAGAGCTAACCAGGGCTTGAACCCACAGACTGTGAGATCATGAAGCCTGAGCTGAGAGTCGACATTTAACTGACGAGTCACTCAGGCGCCCCCTTTGCTTTTTGTGTTCTAAGAAAATTTTCCAGGGCGCCTGGGTGGCTTAGTCGGTTGAGCGTCCGACTTTTTGCCCAGGTCATGATCTCGCGGTTTGTGGGTTCGAGCCCCACGTAGGGCTGTGATGACTGCCAGCTCAGAGCCTGGAGCCTGTTTCAGTCTGTGACTCCCCTCTGCCACTCTGACCATCCCCTGTTCACGCTCTCTCTCTCTCCTAGAAATACAAATAAAACATTTAAAAAAAAAAAAAAAGAGAATTTTCTGCATGTACCTTTAGGTCATGAAGATCATATTCTCCTTTGTTTCTTCTAAATACTTATAATTTTAACTTCTGTGTTTAGGCCTTCAATCCCTCTCAAATTCATTTTGTGTGTATCTGAATTATCTTCAATTCACCTTCAGTGCTCAAAGGGTATTTTCATTGGAGATAATTAACATTTAGTTTTAAAATATGTTGTTACATGTACTTTTTGGCTTTCATTAAGATCAGTGTGAGCTAAGGGCTAAGGTTCATTATTATTTATATTTTTATATCTGCATATATGTTTCAACATCTTTGTTGCAAAGGCATACCTGTTGTCATGCAGTTGTTTGGGTACCTTTGTCAAAAATCTGGCAAATCATATATCGTGGGTCTATTTTTGTATTCTCTATACTCTTCCAGTGATCAGCACAACTATTATTTACCAATAGTTATTTCTTGCTACTTTTATTCATGCTGATAAGTTTTGCCTTTAATTACCATAGTAATTATCCATCCAGTCTGTAATTTTGCCTTTAACTAAATTTTTTATTCCATTTATTTTGGTAAAATTATTAAACATGACCATGTTTGTATGTGCTGTCTTACTATTTTCGTCTCATCTGCTTTTCTTTCTCCATTCTTTTTGGCTTAAATTTTATGTAGATTTCCATTTTACTCTGTATTTCTTTGGGGATTTATTGGTTTAAAACAATGTTCTGGTGGATGTAGGGACACATTGTCATCTTTAAACTGCATAGTCTGTCATAAATTAATATTATACCATTCCTGTACAATGTAAAATTATTACTAACAATGTATTTCCTTTCAACCTCTCTAGTGCTTTGTGCAATTGTTATATATAAATATATATATATTTATAAACCCCACAATACAGTTTTTATTTATTTACTTATTTTCTTTATTAATTTTTTTAGGGGGGTGCCTGAGTGGCTCAGTTGGTTAAGTGTCCGACTTTGGTTCAGGTCATGATCTCATGGTTCATGGGTTTGAGCCCCACGACAGGCTCTGTGCTGACAGCTAGCTCAGAGCCTGGAGCCTGTCTTCAGATTCTGTATCTCCCTCTCTCTGACTCTCCCCTGCTCACACTGTCTCTCTGTCTTTCTCTCTCTCTCTCAAAAACAAATAAACTTAAAAACAATTTATTTTTGAGAGAGAGAGAGAGAGAGAGAGAGAGAGAGAGACAGAGCATTAGTAAAGGAGGAGCAGGCAGAGAGGGAGACACAGAATCTGAAGCAGGCTCCTGGCTCTAAGCTGTCAGCACAGAGCCTGACGCAGGGCTTAAACTCATTAACTATGAGATCCTGACTTGAGCCAAATTCAGATGCTTAACTGACTGAGCCACCAAAGCTCCCCTTATTTTTGCTTCAAAGATAATTTTTAAAAAAATAAGGAATAAGAAAATATATTTTATAAATATTTATCTGCGTATTTGCCATTTATAGCATTTTTCATTCCTTTCTGCAGATCTATTTTCACACCTGGCATAGTTTCTCTTCTGCTGGAAGTGTTACCTATTGCCTTTCTTTTATTGCAGGTCTGCTGGCAACAAGTTCTCTCACCTCTTGTTTACCTGAAATTTTATTTAATTCATCTTTGTTTTTCAAAGGATATTTTTGCTGCAGATTTTAAATTTTAAAACATGATGTTTCAAAGGATTTTTTTGCTGCAAAAAAACATTTTTGCAGATTTTAAAATATAATGTTCTACTCATTTTCTCATTTGAACAGTTTCTGATGTTTGTAAGCTGTCTTATAATTATGCCCCTGTATGTAAGATGTCTTTTTTTTATTTCTGAGTGTTTTTCTTTTTAGTATTGGTTTCCTGTAGTTTGGCTCTCATAGGCTCAATGTTGTGTTTCTAAATGTTTGAAACCAAGGTTTCAAAACCTTGGTTTGTGAGCATAATTTGTTTTGGAAACATACTTGTAATCCAAAGCACTGTATATCAAAGCAAATTTTTGTTTAAGAAATAATGGAAGCTCAAAAAATAAATTAAAACAAAAAGGTGGGGGAACCCTGGGTGGCTCAGCCAGTTAAGCATCTGACTTCGGCTCAGGTCATGATCTCACAGCTCATGGGTTCGAGACCGCATCAGGCTCTGTGCTGACAGCTGAGAGCCTGGAGCCTCCTTCTGATTTTCTCTCTCTCTCTCTCTCTCTCTCTGTCCTTCTCCCACTTGCAATCTCTCTCTCTCTCTCAAAAATAAATAAAACATGAAAAAAAATTTAAAAAGAAAGAAATAATGGAAGTTCAGATGATTTGTTCCACAACCCCAAAATATTCATATGAAAATGATTACAATACTATAATATAAAATAATAAAGAAAATTAAAAAAATATGAAGAAAAATAAATTAACATGTACTTACCTTTGAAAACCTTCGTGGCTGGTGTGAGGGAGACGAGAGAGAGGAAGGTTATTGTATAAGATGACTTTCACTGTCACTAACAGAATCACTGCTATCTGTTGGCTCAGTGTAATCCTTTTCTGCATGGAGGCCACAGATGTTGACATCAGTACAGTATTAAGAAACTCATCATATGCTATATTTAATATAACAGTCAATAAGGTAGCAGAGGACCTAGAATGAAGCAAAGCATTCCTTTTTTTTTTTTTCTCACAACCAAGTACTATTTATTCCAGGGATGCAAGGATGGTGCAATATTCACAAATCAATCAGTGTGAAACACCACATCCACAAAATGAAGAACAAAAAATCATATAATCATCTCAATAGATGCAGAAAGGTGTTTGACAAAGTTCAATATCCATTCATGATAAAAATTTCTACTAGAAGGAATAAGTGAATTCAGTAAAGTTGCAGGATCCAAAATTAATACCCAGATATCAGTACTGAAGCAAAGCATTCCTAAGCTTATTCTTATATGGAAAAGCAAAGAACTATCTGTATATGCTTTGAGGTGAGAAAAATACATTAGTGCTAGTTGTGGGCACCTTCCAGTGTTCTGAAAATCACTGATTTCTGCCAGACACGGTGGCCTGAGACCAAGCATCCAGGTATGAAAGATGATCACCCACAGTCCCACAGAGAGAGAGAGAGAAAGAGAGAGGGAGACAGGGACAGAGGGAGAGGGAAAGGGAGAGGGAGAGAGAGAGAGAGTGAGAGAGAGAGAGAGAGAGAAGAACCATTGGCTCAGTTGTGATCATGTGGCGTTTGGCATCATGGACTCCTTGTATTGCAAGGCATGACTCATTTATTGGTTAAAATTTATTAGAAAAGTTTGCTCATCTGTGAACACTCTCAGAACAAGTTACAATCCAAAGTTTTACTGTATTCTATTTGGGATTAATGTAGCTTCTTGAATCTGTAGGTTATTATTTTTCATCATCTTTTAAAAATTTGCATAATTTCTTCAAGTAATTTTTCTCTTCCATTCTTTTCCTCCTTTTCCTCTGGAACTCTAATTAAATGTATAGTAGATACCTTGTTATTATCCTTCTCAGTGTTCACTGATGCTCTCTTCAGTTGTTCAGTCTTTTCTTCTCTATGATTCAGCTTAAATAATTTATAATAGTCTGTCTTCAATTTTGCTGATCCTTTTTCCTTCAGTGTCCAGTCTTTTTAAAATTTTTCATCTTTTAACAATTTTTTAATGTTTTTATTTATTTTTGAGGGAGAGAAACAGAGCATGAATGGGAGAGGGGCACAGAGAGTGAGGGGAAGACACAGAATCAGAAGCAGGCTCCAGGCTCTGAGCTGTCAGCACAGAGCTTGACATGGGGCTTGAACTCACAAACTATGAGACCATGACCTGAACTGAAGTTGGATGCTTAACTGACTGAGCCACCTGGCACCCCAAACTCATCTTTTTATTTATTTTTTAATGTTTTACTTATTTCTAGGAGAGAGAGAGAGACAGCATGAGCAGGGGAGGGTCAGAGAGAGAGGGAATACTATCTATAGCATAATTAGCTTAAGATTCTTTTGAGGATTGAAGTGTGATGTAATGCTTACAAAGTACTAAGTAGATAGCCCAGCATATAGTACCTCTAGATCAATGTTAGCGATTATAATTCATTGGTAGTATTGATATGCCTAGTAATTGGTATGTAGTAGAACATCGAATTACATGTTAGGTCACAATATTGAAAGCAACATTCCTTCTATGAAATAGAAGGCCTTCTGCACTCAGAACCCCATCAGGGCTCCATGATGGTCAGCCGGCTTCTGGTCACAAGTCAGACTTTCATGTGTTAAGCCATTCTCTTGTTTCTCACTTGGATATTATTCATGCTGTATCTGGAGTGTGGGTAATATATCTTTAAAAGATTGCAGACTGCTATTTATGCACAAGTAGTATGAAAAAAATTGCATTGTGTTGTAATAAAAGAACCCTCTCAACTAGAGCTGAAGTGTTGTTTCCACAACACTGCAAGACAGACTAAACAAAGCAAACTGGAAAAGCTGCTTGGTGTTGTGTGAGCAGTTCACATTGTTTTCCTTTCTTTTTTTTTTTTTTTTTATTGTACTGTTTTACCACTGACAATCAGTGTGGGGCCTTCACTTATGAAAATATAGCTGTTGGCAGTTTAGGCTCAATTTCATTCTCAAGCTGTCATAAATGATCATATGGGAAGATAATACTTGATGCGAATTTTGTTTTCTTTCCCTTTTTTTCCCCTTTTATTTTTCTTTGAGGCAACTTGTTAGAGAGGAGAGCAGATAAGATTGAGATCTATGGTATGGTCCAATGCTTGGAAAATATACATGCGTTTTCAGAAATTCTGTTCACACAGCAAAAAGATAAAGGCAGTGCCCTAATTGATTTAAAGCATTTTCCATCATTCCCACTTGTTTCTTACTATTATCTTGATAGATTCTTGAAGAAGAACTAACATAACAAAATTTTGTTCAATATATTACCTTGCTTGCGGCAGAACTGTGGTTTTCTTGGCCCATTTTCTAATAAAGACTGAATTCATGCATTCTTGCCACAGACCTGTAACCTGAATTGAATGAAGACTTTAGACCTAAATTCTGGTTTATAGGACACAAGCCTAAAAGAGGAAGCAATCAGATGTATGTAGGAAGTAGGACATTCTAACGGAAAACTGGCCTGATCTCTTCAATAAGTCATCATCACGAGAAAAATGAGGGGAAGAATAAAACCCAAACAAACAAACAAATACACACAGAAAAAAACATGGTACTTCTTTGGACCCTGGTATGATCAAACGACTGTTTTTGAAAACCTTTGAAAATTTAATACATACTAGGTATTCATTTTTATTAAGAAATTCTTATGAATTTTGGTAGACATGATAATGATATTCTGATTATAGAGATGTAGTCTTACTGTTCTTTCTTTTTTCTTTCTTTGAACTTTTTAAAAATGTTTTATTTATTTCTGAGAGAGAAAGAGGCAGCATGAGCAGGGGAGGTTCAGAGAGGGAGGGAGACACAGAATCTGAAGCAGCCTCCAGGCTCTGAGCTAGCTGTCAGCACAGAGCCCGATGTGGGGCTGGAACCCACAAACCACGAGATCATGACCTGAGCCGAAGTTGGATGCCTAGACAACTAAGCTACCCAGACGCACCACTTACTGTTCTTTCTAAGGACCACATACTGAAGTACATACGGAAGTAATGTCGTCATATCTATTATTTACTTTATAAAATAACAATAAAGAGCAAAATAATAAACAGCAAAACAATACATGAAGCAAATATTGCAAAATGTTAAAAATGGTTAAATGTTGACATTGAGCTTATGGGATTCATTATATGCTCAATTTTCTGTAAGTTTTCTAAATTTTCTCAATAAAAAAATCTTCATGATATTATTCCTTTAAAAAACAAAGAGTGCTATTTATAATACTTTCTGAGAAGAGAATTCATAATGCATAAAATACAGACTAATTGATGTGTAGCAACATGGATGGACCTTGAGGGTGTTACGCTGAGCGAAATAAGTCAGGCAGAGAAAGACAAATATCATATGTGTGCACGTATAGGAGGATTAGGAGGAGCTTAACAGAGGACCAAGGGGGAGAAGAAGGGCGGAAATGGTGGGGAAAAGGGAGAGAGGCAAACCATGAGAGACTCTTGAATGCTGACAAAAACTGAGGACTGATGGATGTGGGGGGAGGAGGGATGGGCATGGAGGAGGACACTTGTGGAGATGAGCACTGGGTGTTATGTGGAAACTAATTTGACAATAAATTATTTGTAAAAAAAAAAAAATACAGACTAATTGAAGTAGATTGAACAAAGGTGGATATAAGGATGAGAAGGTGTCCTCAAGGCAGAGTGCTGAATACTCTAGTAAATATTTAGAGATATTTGCCTTTTTAAAAAATTTTAATTTATTTTTATTTTTATTAAAATTTTGTGTTTATTTATTTTGAGAATGAGAGAACACTAGCATAAGTTGGGGAGGGGCAAAGAGAAGAAGAGACAGAATCCCAAGCAGGCTCTGTACTGATGATGCAGAACCTAATGCAGGGCTTAAACTCACGAATCACAAGATCATGATCTAAGCCAAGATCAAGAGTTGGATGCTTAAGGGACTGAGCCACTCCTCCCTTTTATTTTTAAGAGGACATTGAGTTTATGATGGGGATGCTGCCTTTTATAGGTATCGGGACTAGGAAGATCAGTTTAATATGCTCCTTGTAATAAAAGGAACTTAAGAGAAGGTCAGACCACAAACTTGGTAGAGGGTATCTGCCTGATGGAATGGGAAGAACACAAGATTGGCCTCCTACCTGGCCCTAAATTTGACTGCTGTTATTTACTAGCAGTGTGAACTTGAGCAAGTTTCTTAGGTGAGCCTCCGATGTCTCCTCTGCAAAATGGGGTTAATAAAACTTACATTCCAGGGAATATTAGTATTAAATAAGGTAACGTACATAAAGAATTCAGGTGAGAGATGTGTGAAGTAAAACTCCTTTGCGCTCTTATAATTAGAGGTTCATCAGAGGCAAGTGGAAGGGAAGTGACTAGGAACTCAGAAGAGGTGAGATTTTAGCTGACCATTGAAGATGTGAAAATGGCAGCAGAGGAAACATTCCAGATGCACTGAGGTGATGGGGTCAGTAACAACAGCAAGTGGCTCAGTTTGATCTCAGTATAAGCTTCCTGAAATGGTCTCATGGGGAAATAGCCGGGGACCTAATGATTGCAGTTTTTGACTGGTAGTCCAGGAAACTTAGACTTTATCTTGGATGCTATGTCAAGAGACATTGAATGGTTTCGACACGCTCTGACATAGAGCTGTGCTTTGGAAAGATTGATTTCACGATTGTGTTCACCTTGCTCCTGGTGAGTCTGAAGGCTAGGATACTTGCAAAGTCTTCTGTTCTACTGCTCAATAGTCATCCTCTTCTTTGTTACAGGACTCCGGTTTTGGGGGAATGGTGATGTTCATGCAAAGGAAAAAAAATTAAAAATGCAGCCATATCTGCCACATATTACTTTGAAATAAAGAGGGGCATTGTTTAGTTTTGGGCAGTGAAATAGAATAGTCATAGGGTTGTGTCTTCCAAGAATGTTCTTTTAAGAGTAGGAGGTAGCTGGGGTGCCTGGATGGCTTAGTCAGCTAAGCGTCCGACTTTCACTTAGATCATGATCTCGCGGTTCGTGGGTTCGAGCCCCGCGTCGGGCTCTGTGCTGACTGCCAGCTCAGAGCCTGGAGTCTGTTTCAGTCTGTGACTCCCTCTCTGACCCTCCCCTGCTCACACTGTCTCTCTCTCTCTCTCTCTCCTAGAAATAAATAAAACATTAAAAAAGAAATAAAAAAAATAAAAAGGTAGGAGGTAGCTTTAGGCAATAGAACCACTGAAGGCAGAATATGGGTATGGGAAGCCAGCAGTATCTTGGGCTTTCCCACACTGCCTACTGTCGGCCCTGTTGTTACATGAGAGAATAATTTCCTGTTTTTTTCCCCCTGAGTTGCTGAATATACGGCAAAGGTTTGTGTACTGTGTAGCCAAAGTCAATCTGCAACCGATGTAAGCCCCACTTAGGATGATTTACAAGGCGAGGAGCAGATGAGAAGCTGGAGGGAGCTGGACTGTGGTGGGGTCAGCATCAACAGAAATGGAAAGGAACGTAACCAGGAGACACACACTGAGGATAGACCTCATTAGACAGTTACCGACTGGATGTGTGGCTGGAGGGAAAGGAAGGAATTCAGTATGACTTGAAAGTTTCAGCTTGGGGAATCAAGAATGGTAACCTTATTGACAAATTAGAGATAGCTATAGGAAGAGAGAGCTTGAGTGGCAAGTAAATGAAAATAACTTTTAGATGAATTTGACTCCTGAAATAAAAGCCCAGACAATCCAAGTGCTGAATCAGTAATGTGGGCTCTCTCAAGCCCTTAGATTGGTAGGAAGGAGAGACTGAGGTAAGGTAAGGGGTCTTACATTCCATTGCATGGTTCCCCACCCCCCATGCTTCCCATTATGAAGATGGACCATAATTATTGGTCAGGATTTTTAACCATAGGTTTAAACTACATCTGGGAAATATATAATCATATTCTCTGGGGCACAGTGTCTAGAAAAATGCTTTGCTTAGCTAAGGCATAGGTCTGCTCTGAGAGTTGAATATGGGCTAGGTGACCTCTGGATGTGCTTTATAGTTCTGTGACTCTATAATTATCTCAGGCTTCAAATCACTTTCTAGGGAACAGCAAATAATTCTTACTAATAAAACACAATTTGAAACTTGGAACTGAAATTACATATTTTCAATAAAGTGTTGTAATAAGGTTAGCGACTGGAGACTCCCCGTAGGAATAAAGAGCGAAATGTATTGGTTGGTCACTCGTGCAAGGCAAAGCTAAAGTCTACATTGATTCATCACGTGCAAGGTGTGGATGCTCTATGTAAGTTTTAAATATAAACCTGACAGTTAATGAAAGATCCAAAAGGACATTGTTATTTAACCGTGGAATTTGCAGTTAATACCAATAGGTGCTCTAAAGTCTAAATTTTGCATCAACCCCACTGAGAAGCTGCTGCCGGATTCTGGCTCCTGCCTTTAAGTTCCTGTCTGAGACCTCATTATTGGTACAGTGGATGGAAATCCATCTTGGGGTTCTTCATAATTTTGCCAATTTTGTGAGAGAACAGTGTTATTAGAAAAAAGGTAGCAAAGATATGGGGGAGCTTTTTACCAATAAAAGTTTGTCCTAAATTCCCCCAGATTCAGAAGAGCAGTTATTTGGACAATTTGGTTTTTCAGAGACCTCAGTATATGACAGCAATTATTAACATAAATTATTTATGGCACAGTTATTGTTTTCTTAAGGATTCTATTTCCCACAGATGCTTGTAAAGTGTAGGCTTATACAAACATGAAAGTGCAGTGGTTTATCGAGTGTCTTCTGGTAGTAGGTGTTTCTCCAAATATCAGGCCAGGGTCAGATAGGTTTGAGATGTTCTTTTAAACCAAATCTCTGTTTCTTTTTTGCAGTTCTTTTCAGTACCTCTATGAAGCCCTGTGACCTGCCCTCCCCCCAGTAAGAAATAGAAACAGGATTTCCAACAATATTACATCTTGGGATTATTTTAACAAGATTATTAGGGATCGAGTCAGATTGATGTTTTCTTTTTTAAGGGAATATTGATGACTTCCCCTCATTTTGGAAACATTCCACCTCAACCTCCCTCCCATTTAAGCTGTAAGTAATAATGTCTTCATGCCACGTGGATCAAAGAAGCAAAGGAAGCATGTCTGGAGACAGAAAAGAACAGCACAAGCACACAAGTTTGAGTGTGGAAGTCTGTGCTGTAGGTAGGGCAGGGAGGAAATTGGGGGAGGGGTGGAAGGGGGAGGAAGGGAGAGGGACGAGAGAGCTCTGAAAGTGCTTGAAGTCCCTGTTTGCACTTGTTACGCTATAGCCCTTCTTCTGTGGTGGATTCCTTTTCTCTTAAGATTGAATTATCTCCTGTTCTTTCCAAAAGGGGTATGATGACTACAGTCACACAAGCTAAGGGCAGAATAAGACCTAGAAAATAAGTCCCTTCTCAATCAGCCTTGTGCCTTTTCTTTTTTTTTTTTTTAATGTTTTATTTATTTTTAGAGAGAGAGAGACAGCGTGAGCAGGGGAGGGTCAGAGAGAGAGGAGTCACAGGCTGAAACAGGCTCCAGGCTCTGAGCTGGCAGTCAGCACAGAGCCCGACGCGGGGCTTGAACCCACGAACCGCGAGATCATGACCCAAGCGAAAGTCGGACGCTTAACCGACTAAGCCACCCAGGCGCCCATGTATTTCTGAGAGAGAGAGAGAGAGAGAGAGAGAGAGAGAGCAGGGGAGGATCAGAGAGAGGGGAGACAGAATCTGAAGCAGGCTTCAGGCTCTGAGCTGGCAGTCAGCACAGAGCCTGATGCGGGGCTCGAACCCACGAACTGTGAGATCATGACCTGAGCTGAAGTCGGATGCTTAACCAACTGAGCCACCCAGGCACCCCACCTTGTGCCTTTTCAACTCCAGGGCTTGTACAAGTTTTGAATAACACTTTACAAATACCTTGTAGTTAATTTTTCTTAATATTAGGAAATGAAATAATTTTTCCATTGCAGTACTATTGAAAACGATGTTTGCTTATCTTTCTCTGTATACATTGTATTTAGTTTATGCAAAATTTAATAGAGAAAATGACAAAATATAAATAGCACTTGTATCTACTATTTAAAATGAATAAAGGAGAGTGTTCCTGATGTTTGCTTAAAATGTGCTCATTTTGAGAGAAATAAACAATAGATAATTTTCTGTTTCTGACCCTCTGATTCTGTCCCTTTGAACTCTTCCTAGAGATGATCCTAATAGGAGTTTGGTGTGTTTCCAAATCAAACCATTATGCTTAAAAAATTTTTTTAATGTTTTATTTATTTCTAGGAGAGAGAGAGAGACGGCGTGAGCAGGGGAGGGTCAGAGAGAGAGGGAGTCACAGACTCCGAAACAGGCTGCAGGCTCTGAGCTGGCAGTCAGCACAGAGCTCGACGTGGGGCTCGAACCCACGAACTGCGAGATCATGACCTAAGCGAAAGTCGGATGCTTAACCGACTAAGCCACCCAGGCATCCCCATTATGCTTTTATCACTTAGGGATCTCTATTTGTACATATGTGTGCTTGAACAAAATGTATTTAAATGGTACTTTACAATCCGTAACACTCTGCAATGGTGTTTTTACATTTGACATTATGCTTGCATATGTATTCGCAATTTGTTTTATTTTTATGAATCAAGATTCAGCTGTAGTTTGTAAACATTATCCTTCACTTGAGGCAGGGCTTTGCCGTGTTGGTGCGTGGTTGCCATGTGTGTATCCTTTATGCCTGCATGAGCTCCCACTGAGTTGACATACGAGAGTTTGCTTTACTGTTCTCATGTGATGGAGGTAATTACCATATATTTTTGGCCATTATAAATGAGTAAGGAAGAAGTAAGTAAATGATACAATTCAGGATATTTGAATCTGAGATGAAGAGAAAGCCTCATTAACCATGGCTTAAGCCACAGGGTTATTTGCTGCTTACATAACCCAGAGCCTGTTAATGGCTACACAGCAATGTTTGGGATCAGGGTCAGCTTTCTTAGTGATTCTTGGGCTTCATGCTGACAAGGTGACTGCCACTGCTTCAAATATCACATCGTCACAGGGAAGCCTCCAGGCCAGATGAAACAGGGCAGGGAAAGAAAGGACCTTTTCTTTAAGGTTCTCTTTCCCACCTCTCCCTCAAAGCTTCTACTGCAGCCAGAATCAGGGGATCTGTCCAAACGTGACTCAGCTCTGCAAAACATGACAGGTTTATCAGGATTGACTTGGGCGGACATGATTCTGTCCTCGGATGGGGCACATCACCCCCCCACCACCACCACAGTAGGTGTCACCTGGCAAATGGGAGTGGAAATGGTGGTATATCAGTCACGGTTCTCCAGAAGAACAGAGCCAGTGGGAGATAGATATCTATATACTTATGTATTATCCAGCTGTATAATTTCGCATAAAGAATTGGCTCACTTGATGATGGTTATGGACAAGTCCCAGGGTCTGCAGGGTGAGTCCGTGAGCTGGAGACTTTGCAGAGCTGAGAGTTTAGTTCTGACTCCAAAGGCCTAAGAACCAGGAGGGACGATGGTGTCCTACCATTCTGGACACTGGTGGGCTTCTAGCCCAAGAAGAGCTGATTTTTCATCTCAAGTCCGAAGCCAAGGAAAAAAGCTGATGTTCTAGTATGAAGGCCATCGGGCAGGAGGATTCTCTCTTGCTAGGTTCAGAGTTAGCCTTTCTGTTTTATTCAGGCCTTCGACTAATTAGATGAGGCCCACCCACATTATGGAGGGCAGTCTACTTACTCAATCTACCAATTTAAAGTTTTTGAATTAAATTTTTAAGAATGCTTATTTATTTTTGAGAGAGAGAGAGAGACAGAGCATGAGTGGAGGAGGTACAGAGAGAGAGGGAACACAGAATCCAAAGCAGCCTCCAGGTTCTGAGCTGTCAGCACAGAGCCCGACACGGGACTCAAACTCATGAACTGTGACACTATGAGGCGAAGTCGGACACTTAACCAACTGAGCCACCCATGTGCCTCTTAAATGTTAATCTTATCCAAAAACACACTCACAGAAACTCCCAGAATAATGTTTGACACAAGATATGGGTACGCTGTGGCCCAGTCAAGTTGATACATAACATTAACCATCACAGGTGGTTAGGTAGGCAGCCAACAGTATCTACTTCAGAAGTAAGGAATATTGTTATCTAGCTTTTTTGGAGTTTTTAATAGCAGTATGTTTCAAATATTGGATTATTGTGTTCAATGGATGGGAAATATTTTTAACATTTTTGATAGGTATTTTCCAAATGTTTCCTTAAACTACTTGTATAATTTGTACAGTCTCTAGTAGTGCTTTAGAATGTTTTCTGCATTAGCTTCAGCATTAGGGCTTTTTAAAAAATAGCTCTGGAGGTTATTGGGTGTAAAGTATTATGTATTATTGCTTTAATTTTCACTGAGTTTGATAAATAGGATCAATTTTTATCTTATTTGTCTCATATTTGTATTTCCTTTATTATGCATCTCTCTAATGAACTTTAACAGTACTCAAACATTTTATAGGACGTTATGTTTATTATATATAAGTATATAATATATAAAAATATATATTTATCTGTCTTATTAGCTCTTATCTGTGTCTTTTCTATTAGCTCTTGCTTTACTTTTTTATTTAAAGAGTGTTAGATTTTTTTGTACATAGGTGTTTTACTTTTCTTAATCTTATTCATTTTGATATTTTCATTTGTAATTTATCCTTTTATTTCAATCCTTTTGTTATGATAAATGCTTTCTCTTTCTTGTGATTTAATTTTAATCTGCTTAGAATTTGGGGTGTTGTAAAGCATAGGTTTCTGAATATCATTTAGTAAAGAAAGGTTTCCATTGTTTTTATGTGCTTATTTTATGATTTATAAATGTTATTGATTGAGTTGTGCATCTCTGCCCCTCTGAATATTGATGCCCTGATCCCCAATGTGACTGTTTATGGAGATGGGGTCTGTAGGGAAGTAATTAAAGTTAAATAAGATCAGGGTGGGGCCCTCATCTGATAGAACTGGTAACCTTATAAGAAGAAGAAACACCATAGATCTATCTATTTTTTCGTATAGAGAAGAGGCCAGATGAGGGTGCAGAGAGAAGGTGGCCACCTACCAGCAAGAAATGGGGTTCAATAGAAACCAACCCTGACTGTACCTTGATTTTGGATTTCTAGCCCCCTAGGACTATGGGAAAATAAACTTCGGATGTAGAAACCACTCAGTCTGTGGTACTGTTATGGGAGCCCAGACAGATGAATTCGCCTACAGCAACATTCGTAGATTTATTTATTTATTTGTAGATTTATCTCAGGACCTTTTCCTGAGAGCTATTGTTGCTTCTATTAATATATTCTAGTAATAGAAATCTCAATTTATATAAATATATATGTATAAATATGTAGTATTATCCCAACAAACTTTTTATTAAATTTTTTTTTTAATGTTTATTTATTTTCGAGAGAGAGAGAGAGAGAAACAGTGTGAGTGGCAGAGAGGCAGAGAGACAGGGAGACACAGAGTTTGAAGCAGGCTCCATGCTCTGAGCTGTCAGCATAGAGCCTTACATGGTACTCAAGCTTAACTCAAAGTTAAGCCGAAGTCAGAGGCTTAACTAACTGAGCTACCCAGCTGCCCCTCATCCCAACAAATTTTGACGATTATTTCTATTTTATATTTCATAGTCTGTCCTTTACATAAAATTTTTTGGGTATAAAATTATACTTTAGTATTATTAATTATTATTGCTTTGAGAGAGAGCATGAGTGGAGGAGAGGACAGAGGGAGGGAGAAGGAGGGAAAGAGAGAGAGAAAGAGAGAGAGAATATTTTAAGTAGGCTCCACACTCAGCATGGAGCCGGACATGGGGCTCGAGCCCATGACCCTGGAATCATGACCTGAGCCAAAATCAAGAGTCAGATTCTCACCTGACTTAGCCACCCAGGTGCCCCCAAATTATACTTTAAATAAAATATGGTCTATCGGTTCTTCTGAGTTTTTTGGTGGGGTATCTAGCACAAAGCCTCCATTGAGTAGAGATTATAAACTTGAGTTTCTTGGTTCATCTGCAGTGGTAGGGGCCCCTAAGCTCAGCCTGTGTTCTGTGGAGTAGGAGCTATAGAATGAGAACGAGGGTGGATGAGGAGGGAAGGTAGAATTCCCTAGGGTCTCTCAGGGGCAAATCTGACTAAGCTAACATGAAAAAGTTAGATTTCCAAGTATCATTCTAGATAAAGCTGGGGACAAAACACAAATACCTAGCATTTGGATTCTACAAAACATTTAAATATGCTCTTACCGTAAATTGCACCTACGAGTACACCATTTGGATATTTTAAGCACGCTTTTAGAAACATAAAAATGACTTTTAATAAATTTTTTTAGCAATTACTTGAGTTCTTCTTTATGCAGGGTTCTCTGGGAGATAAAACATGAATTCAGAGTCGTCTTAAAAATTGTCTCCATTGTCCCTAAGATCAACTCTTTTGTCTGAATCGACTGAACAATTCAGCTGAACTGCACACTGATTTTATTTGCTCTTCAATAGTTTTGATTGTTACTCAGTTGATTTGTTGGCATTGCATAGATACGGCCCCAAATAAATTTCTTGCTATGGAGGAGTTGAGCTTAGGCTGTTCGTTGCTGTTTAGAATAAAAGAGTTTCCAAAAGAGAATGGAACGATTCAGTATTGATGAATTTCATTTTGCTTTAAGTCAGGAACTATGATAATGCAAACAAAGAAGCTTAGAAGCAGTTGGAAGGTACACCTTCACTCTTGAATGCTTTGGAGTGCCCCTCACTCACCACAACTGGGAAATCGTCCAGGAGGCTTGGTTGCTAGTTGTGAGTCTTGGACAGGCATTGCATATGTTACACTGAGGACATTTCTAGAAATAGTCATTGCTTCAGTATTAGAATCAATGTCATCACTCTTTGGTCTTCCTCTTTCACCACACAAAGGGCTCCTGGATGCTGCTTTTGGTCCAAAGTTCAGCAGATCCCATTCTCAAATGTGGTATCTAGATCATCTAGATACTTCTTTGTCCATAAAGATCCTTTTCACTAGGGCTGATTAAACATGGCTTAATTTTTCTTCAAACTCCAGGGTAGCTTATCACGTGAGAGACAGTAAGTCCAAGTATAGCAAATTAATAGGACAGAATGGAATTTTTTTGTTGTTGGTCAGAGCTTAACTAAATTTAGTAGTGATCCCTTGAGAAGGAAGGAAAAAAAAAACCTAATTCAACACCCAATTATTTTTTTAAAAAGGATCTAAAGACATAGCAGGAAATTAGACCAGCCAGTTTGACATCAGTTAAGTCTCAGAAGCATTTTAAAAAGATCAAATGCTGGAACATTTAAAAAGCACAGCTTGATAACAGTCAATTAAGGTAGCCTCAGGATGTGGCCAGGAGATTTTAGTAATTTGTGTGTGTACAGCATGGGTGGAAAATCTGAAAGGCATTGCCATAAGAATCAAGGAAAACATAGGAAAAATCATAAAGCAGGATATGGCTATTTGACAAGAGTCCCCCCCACCTTTTGTTCTTTTTTACTTAATAACTGAAGCATGGAATCCTGGGGACCAAAAGAGCCTGGCAAATTGAATTAATAGTTTAGTAAACTTGAGTATAAGTGAATTCATTTCTAAAACCTTGGCAACTAAGTTTTGTGTTCCAACTGCTATTATTCAGTGCCACTAAGACTTGGGGGCAAAGCGATCTGGTTGTGGTAGAATCATTTAGGGCAGTACTTTTCAAAGTGTGGTCCACAGGCTGATGCTATCCCATGAACTGTCATCTTCAGCAAGACAAGTACAGACATTGAGAATATTTTGAAACTTTTATAGCAGTGTGACCAAATACTTTCCTAAAAACTTGGACTTGAATTTTATATATCTTTGCTTTTTTTAAAAAAAGGCAGTCTTAGCAATTAATTTTATTGTGTCTTATAAAATTATAGGTCTACGCCTTGTTGAAATAAAAAGTTGTCCCTCCCCCACAAATAGTTTGAGAAGTACTGATCAAGGCATATTTTAAGGAAATGGCATTTAATGTATGATGTGTACCATGTTATTAGAAAATGCCAACCTATTTTTCCTGTAGTGAAAGAAATCCAAGTGTAATTACCTCAAATACATTTGTAAATGGCTTTCAAAAACCATTTGAAGAAACTCATCGGGTTAAAAGAGAAGTCTTTCATTGTGAGCTGTAGCTAAGGCTACATTGCAAGTGGAAAGGTAGACTGGATTTCTGTTCCAATTCTTCATGCCTTCCCTATGTCAGAAACATATGTGTCCTTTGCCATGCGATTTTGCATTTTCTGCGACTGTATCTTACTCGGCCGCATTGATACTGGGTTTCACCAAGTTACTTGGCCAGTAGAACATGAGCAGAAAAGCACTGTATATTTCCTGTGTCTCTCTGGTGTGACCATCTTTATAAGGTCATGCTGTCAACTATCAACATGGGTCCTGAAATGAGACAGACGAGAGAGAGGTAGACCTGACCCAAGGCTTAGAGTCAAGCCAGCCACACTGCAGCCTGAGGTAGAGGCATCCCACCTATGAGCTAGAAAAGTGAAAAAGTGGCTGCTGATTGGATGCTATTTGATTTTGAGTTTTTTTTGTTTTTGTTTTTTTTTTTTTTACACAGCGTCCTTGCAGAAAGAGCTGGCCAGTACAGTTGGGTTATGATATATTCCATAGTCACCTAATGGCACTCAGTTTACCTTTCCCACCTAGAAACCTCTTCTGTGTGCCAGTCTCCGGAATTCCACTACCTATTTGACATTTGAACTTAAGATCACTAATGGGCAACTCAAATATTGCTGTATTCAAACCTCAACTCTTGATTCTCCTCCCTAACCCCAGTCTACTACACATGTTGGCAAGTGGCTGCTCTCTTCTATCTGTTATTAGACCAAGGCCTTTGGAGTCATCTTTGAGTTCTTTTTTTTTTTTTTTTATATCCCACATCTGGTGGGATGCGAAATACATTGAAGTATATCCTTTTTTAAAAAAAATTGTTTTTAGTGTTTCTTTATTTTTGAGAAGGAGAGAGGGAGAGCACAGAGAGAAGGGAAGAGAAAGAGAGGGAGACACAAAACTCACAGCAGGCTCTGGGCTCCGTGCTCCACACTGTCAGCACAGAGCCTGACATGGGGCTCAGACTCACATCTATGAGATCATGACCTGAGCCGAAGTCAAATGCTTAACCAACTGAGCCACCCAGATGCCCCAAAGTGTATTCTTAATCTAACCATTTCTCATTTCCTCCCCCGCAGGCTCCCTAAGAAGTGCTCCTTACTCTTTTTTTTTTTTTTTTTTATTCTACTTTTAGTTCTGAGATCTATTCTGTCCACGTACCAGGTTGGTTAGCGTTTAAAATATAAATCACTTCATTTGACTCTTCTTCCTCAAGCCCTCTGTTGCCTTCTCAACTCACTCAGAGTTCTTACAAAGTCACTGTCATGGCCTTCCTGGCCCCACATGTCCTGGACCCAACTCTTCTCCCATCTCATTCCTTGTCATTTGCTTCCCTGTTGCTGTACATTAACAACCTGGCCTCCTTGCTTTCCATAAGTATGGAGGCGCTAAGTATGTTTGTGCTGCAGAATCTCTCCTTGGAATGCTCTCTTCCAGGGATCTGCAAGTTTTGCTTCCTTATTCTCTTTGGGAATCTGCTCCCATACCACTCTCCTTGGCCCCACCTGGAATAACTACTTCTCTACTGCTCCCTGTCCAGTGCTTTGAACTTGCCCTTGTTCTTGGCGCCCACTGTCCACCATGTTACATACTGAGCATTTATTATCTCCTTCCACTCACTAGAAGGGAAGTGCTCTGAAAAGCTGGCACTGTCCTTTCCGTGACTGGATGTCTACCATTAAGAACAACATTTTGGTGGGGCGCCTGGGTGGCTTAGTTGGTTACGCGTCCGACTTTTGCTTAGGTCATGATCTCCCGGTTCGTGGGTTCGAGCCCCGCGTCGGGCTCTGTGCTGACTGCCAGCTCAGAGCCTGGAGCCTGTTTCAGTCTGTGACTCCCTCTCTCTCTGACCCTCCCCTGCTCACACTGTCTCTCTCTCTCTCTCTCTCTAGAAATAAATAAAAAACATTTAAAAAAAAAAACAACAACATTTTGGCATGTAGAAAGCACATAGAAAGATACTATTAAATATCCATTGGTGAAAGCATGAGTTCAATGTTTTTGGAAAGAATATGGCCTTGTTAAGCCTCAAGTATTTTAAGTGTGAGTCAGGGACTCAAATGCTGACTGATGATAGTAAAAAGTAAAAAGCTCAACCTCTGTTCTAAAAAGAAGTTGATGTTGGCCAAATAGGAAAATCTTTTGGTCATGGATCTTAAAGAATCAAAGCACTTGGTTAAAATTAATATGGGGGATGTTTTAATTTTAGCATCGAAGAGAGGAAAGTAAGTTACATTCAGAGTTTTTAATTTGTATGAAATATTCTCTAAGGTTTTTTGGTCCATATTTGAGCAAGGTCAGTTATAGAGCTTGCCCAAAGATAGAATTTAAGAAAGAATCATGGAATATTAGAATCGTTTTTATTTGAGGGAGGGGATAACACCCCCTCCATGAAACCTTAAGGAACTACGCGGAAGGCAAGGTTGGCCAGGTAGGAGGTGGCGACTGTCACTCGCAGATTTTGCCCACGCTAGCACTTTTCTGGCATTTCGGCAGCACCCCGCTTTGGTAGGACTCTGTATGTTATTTCAGCAGCAAAATTTCTGCCAAGATCATGAAGCGAGTGCAAACTCCAGGAAATCTTGTAAAAGAAGCAAAAATGTTGTCATATGCTTGGATGTCAGTTCAGTGGAGGCAAAACTGCAGTGTACGTAGACCAAAATCTTACCAAGTATGGCAATTCTGGGGCTTCCGTCAGAGGTGACAGAATTTCTCACATCATTTCAAAATCGACTCTGTATTAGGCTGTGAATCTCCAGACGTGTGGACACATATCAATACTTCATAGCATTGAGTTACATAGGACCCTGTGTACAGGTGTGTATTACAAAAGGGCACAAACAAGGGGAAGAATGACACCACGTCTTTAGAAAAATTTAAAAAAATATCAATTTTATTCAGACTTATTTTGTCTTAAGTGAACACACGAAAGTTTAATTTTATCTGGAGAAGAAAGGGGTTGTAAATAACACTTGTTAAATAATTGATGTGCCAGGCACAATGCTAGGAGAGTCACATATGTTTCCAAGCTATAGTATAAATTTGTATCTTGTGTGTAACCACTTTTAAAGATTAGAGTATTTTGGAGTCAGATGCTTTCACTATTTCTTAGGAGGAAGCAGAGATAAAGGCAAGTTTCCTCAGACAAGCTACCTGAGACACAGAATTGTTAAGTATTTTGCTTAAAATAGCACAGTAAGACCAGAGTAGGGCACGGAAATTATTTTACTCTCAGGATAGAACCTTTCATGGAAGTTTCAGCTGTTTTTTGTAAGTTTAATGTACTGTTTTTGTAAATTTCATGGACAATTTATATCTGACTTTAAAGCAGTATTATGATATAGATTGTTCTGTGTTGAATATTCAGTAAAACAGTCTTTACCCTCCTCAGATAAGGAACTGTAAATGATTCAGGAGTGTCACCTTGATTTTTTTTTTCTTTTGGCTTTTTTTCTCCTTGTATTTAGAAGGGCCCTTTGGAGCAAAGCTTAGGGACTGTATCCTTTTTCTCCAGTGGAAATACCACTTCTCTATTTTTTCCCTTCTGTCTGCTTCAGCTATATATGATCTTCATGCAGTCTTAAGTACGATGCAGTATTTGAAAATGAATTGAGTCCTGAAAGTTTTTCTCTTTATTTATTTATTTTTTCCTGGTAACTGCACAAATCCGTTAAATATTTCGTTATTCCCTGGGGGTTGAGTGATTTATTATCGTGACCCTGCTGGTCAGATAAGCAAAAACCTAACTCAGAATGAACAACTGTCTCTGTTTTGTTGAGTGATGGGGCACAGAATTTTAAATAATGATTGGTGAATGGGGGGGAAAAAACAAGAAAAGAGAAAAGCAGGATTTTCAGTATGCATTAGCTCTCGGTTACTCTAAGCAGAAAAAATTTTTTTTCCTTTTACCCTCTGAAAACATAGTCTTCATTTATTTTCTTTATTGGAAATTAAGCACTTTATTAAGAAAATATATTAAGTTAGTAGATAATATAACCCTCTAAAATGTTTTTTTTACCCAGAGTTCTTGTTCTCTTTCTCTTCTGTTTGTTTGTTTTTAATTTTTTTGGTCTCAGTTTTTGGTGAAGGGGACTAGTAAGTAGTTTCTAGTCTGATGTGTGGAATCATTCTACCTTATGCAGGAGTCAGTGTTGGTGCTTGAGAAAACAAAATAAGAAGAAGTTCTGTGCATACGAAGAGGTCCTGTGGCTGAACAAGGACACGCTGATCCACAGCCATACACTGAGGTGGGGCACCAGTGGAGAAGAGAGAGCCTTACTGCCACCAAACATTCATACTTTTTCATAAGATGCGATAGTTGAGCTCAATCATGAACAATGCCTTACAGTGTTAAAATAATAGGGAAGATTGTTGCTAGCTAAGAGGAATAACCCTATACAGTCAAGGGGAACTGCCCTGATCTGGGCTAAATAGAGATGCACTCACTATCAACGTGTAGCTGCTGCAATGACCCATGAGGGTGCCTAAAACAGAGTGAGGGCAGGAGAGCTGATTGGGCACATCTGGGTGGGAGAGTCACAAGTGGTCACGGAACGACAGGCTCACAGGGAAAACTCAAACAGTACGTACAGGGAATGAGAGCACCAAGAGTGATATTAGATCTTAATCAAACTTTTCAAAGAATCTGGACTGAACTGCATTCTGTGGTTTTGGTTTTAGGTTAGTGGTTTCCTGAGTAGAGTGGATTATCAATATGAAAATCCATAAGAGGCATGAATTATCGAGCACTGTTTTCTTTAATTATATCAAAGACACACACACAGAAACACTTCTATAAATTTTCTATAAATTTATACTTCTATAAATACTTAATTTTTAAATATTTAATTTTTAAAATAAATAAATAAATTTTAAATATTTAAATTTAAGATATACTATAAAGGCATTTGACAACAATTAATGCCATTATCTGTTTTTGGAATGGCATCTTGCAAAGTACATGAATGTTTCAGTGTGCCTATCTTTGACCCTGAAATTCTACCTTCAGGGTTTTATTTTATTTTATTTTATTTTATTTTATTTTTTCAAGTTTATTTATTTATTGAGTGAGAGTGGGGGTGCGCAGAGAGAGGGGAGGAGACAGAGAGAATCCCAAGCAGGTCCACACTATCAGCACAAAACCTGATGTGAGGCTTGAACTCATGAACCATGAGATCATGACCTGAGCCGAAACCAAGAGTAGGTTGCTTAACTGACTGAGTCATCTAGATGCCCCTACTTTCATGGATTTATTTTAAAGAAATACTATATTTCTCTGTCCAGTAAGAGAAAATTACCTAATTAATCGTGTTTCATTGTACAATAGAATATTCCATTGAAAAAATTGATGAGATACATTTATTGACATGTAAGGATAGCCTCATTGCTACTGTTGAAAAGCAGATTATAAACAACCTATATAAGTTATGTATACTTATATATCTATACATATATTTGTATATATGCATACTTTATATGTATACATATATTTATGTATGTATACATATACATACATATATGTATATATATACACACACACACACACACACACATATATATATATATATATATATATATATATATATATATATATATATATATAATGAGGCTGGAAAGATCTACATCCAAATGTTAGCTGTATTCATCTCTGGTGAATCATAACTAGATGATTTTCACTTTTCACTTTGTAATTTTATAACATTTTATAATGTCTTTATGTTTTTGTCATTTTTAATTATTTTTAATGTTTATTTTTGAGAGACAGAAATAGAGAGAGACAGAGTGTGAGCAGGGGAGGGACAGAGAGAGAGGGAGACACAGAATCTGTAGCAGGCTACAGGCTCCAAGCTGTCAGAACAGAGCCCCATGTGGGACATGAACTCACAAACCATGAGATCATGACCAGAGCCGAAGTTAGACTCTTAACTGACTGAACCACTCAGGCTCCCATATGTTTTTGTTGTTCTTACAGTAAGCATATATTCTTTTCAAAATATGACAAAAACACTTCCAGTTAAATTATCAGGTCATTTATTTGGAAGTTATATTGGCATTGCTATTGGACAAGACAAGTGCTTTTCCACCTTTGATGAGCATAGGATTCAGCAGATCTAAGGTGGGACCTGGAACTCTGCATTTCTCACAAGCTCCCAGGCCTGGCCATTGTTGCTGATTGTGGACCACAGTTTGAACAGCAGGTTCTCAGTAAACTGGAAGAAGCCTGTGTTGCAAGATTTCATTGCTTCTGTTGGGCCTATTTTATTCCAGGCAGAAACATGCTTGAAATAATAAAGGACTTCTAGAAAACAGAACTGAAACAGTTGTTACCATTCATTGGCTCTCAACTACTAGAATAAGTGGATTCCATCTCTGCCTTGTCCAGAGATTCAAGATAGACTCCTAAATTCATGGCTATTCTGGGCCTCCTAATCTCAGGGGAGAGCCTTCCTCTCAAAATAGTCTTTCTACCGAGCTGGAGTCACCGTCCCCATTTGAAACTTGCCCCTCATTGATTTCTTTTCCTTAGAATACTGTATTGGTGATTTTGCCTGATAAAATAATCAAGCTTAAACATAAATATTTTCTTGGAGTGCCTGGGTGACTCAGTCAGTTGAACATCTGACTCTTGATCTTGGCTTAGGTCATGATCTCACAGTTTGTGAGCCTGAGCCCTGCGTCGGGCTCTCTGCTGACAGTGCAGAGCAGGCTTGGGATTCTCTCTCTCTCCCTTTCTCTGCCCCTTCCCTCAATGTTCTCATTGTCTTTCAAAATAAATTAATAAACTTAAAATATAATCTATTGATCGACATATATATATGTATATACTTTGACATTTTAACCTTTTCTAAATTGCTTTAACATTTTAACATGTCTACGGGTTGCACAGACATGTAAAAAAAAGAATTAAGCGGCAAATTCAGTCTAGGCAGGGTCACGAGAGAGGGCTTTTCCCAAAATGTGTCTGACTCTACGACCAACATAGCTATCTACTCAGGCTCTAGTCACTTTTCTCCCCTGTTCTCACTTAGATTATGAAACCAACACAAGTTTTAACAATTCACTTAAAAGGGCTAACACAGTCAAAAGAAAAAGAGAAAAAGAACCAAAATTGCCAAACTAATCCTGTCAGGCTGCTTGACTAATCAACCAAAATTTCTTTTATATTGTTCTTGTTAATGAGCTGGCTGTTAAAGCAGTCAGTATGCACAATATTTTTGAATGTCTAATTTTGGTATTAGGAGAGGACACAACAGTGGCTGTGAGCCATGTATCTCTTGTTAGTTCATTTATTTGGTGTAGTCTGTTCAGCTAGCAGTGCTTGGGTTTCTTGAATGCAGATTACAGCAGCAGAGACAGATTTACCCTAAAGCGAAAAGTGCATTATATTCACATGATGGTGAGATTTTGCAAAATTTACTAGAATAAGGTACTTTAACCTCCATAATTTAAATTCTTTCTCTCCACTTCCTGCCCTCCCGTAAGACTTCTTTGCAAGGTATTCAATCATGGAGGTCGGGGAGTTGGTGTTTTTGTAATGAGCAACCAGTGATCTGGGAGCTTGTGGATGGTGTCCAGAAGATACCATTAGTAGTAATTCATTGAGAGCTAGAGATGCATTTTTAAAGGAATTAATGACCAGGCTGTTGAGTTTGATAATCCAGTGAATGAAAGGAGGGAATAATATGGATACATTGGAAAATTATTTACATTACCTGCTGATTGAAAATAAAAGAGGGTCATTGCCAAAGATAACATGAAACCCATAATATGCCACCAGACCAAAGACAGCTAATTTGTTAGTGGCTGTCAAAAAGTCCAAGAATATTTAAGATCTGTCACTGCAGAGGGAATCTTGAAGAGACTTGCATTCCTACAAACTGTATATGAAAGACACCTGATAGTTTCTCCCAAAGGGGCAACAATTCTGAGCATAGTATAAGATGTTACAATAACAAATGGTGGAGCTGAAAGAAACCTTTGTAAACTATCAACAAAAAAACCCCCACATTTTGGCCACCTTTGCTGGAGAAGGGACAGAATTTTCTTTTCTCTCTAGAAAATATTACAATATTACAATTACCTGAGTGGCTCAGTGGGTTGAGTGTCTGGCCTGACTTTGGCACAGGTTGTGATCTCACAGTTCGTGACTTTGAGCCTCACATCACGCTCTGTGCTGACAACTCAGAGCCTGGAGCCTGCTTCGGATTCTGTATCTCCCTCTCTCTCTCTGCCCTTCCCCCACTCACACTTTCTCTCTCTCTCTCTCTCAAAAATAAATAAACATTAACAAAATTAAAAAAGAAAATAATACAGTTTTGTTGTCCTACAAAGAGACTTGGTGGATAGAAACAAAAATAACCAAGTATTATGGAGGCAGGCCAGTTAATTTAATAAGAATAAATATTGTTTCCGGATCTCCTGAAGTTCTTAACAGTTATCAGTGTTTAAAAATTTGTCACGTTGTACTTTATTTGCCTGCTATTCTAAATGGCCACCTTTCAACCAAATTTTACAATTGCCATTTTGCATTCTCTTTTGTAAAGAAGGACTTCACAAGCCTCAAAGCTTCAAGTCCTGCAAAACACAGAGGTGTCCCTAGTTGTTGGAATGACTTGAAAGCCTGGGTGCCTCACATGGCATGTTTCCCAGCATGTTAACATATTGACAGTTTCACAATCAAAGGGAAGAGGGCCTTTTCGCAAGTACGGGGAAAGCTTTAGGAATGTGTGAAGAAGTTAAGAAAAAATTAAAAAAAAAAAAAGACACACCTTTCTTTAGTGCGAAAGTGGCTGGTTCTGTGTCATCCAGAACCCATTATGTTTTCCCAAGTTAAGCGACCTAGGGAGACTGTAGGTGCAGATGAAAAATGGAAAACAGTCCCACCTGTGTCACCACCCTGCCACCGCCCCAGCCCCCTTCAAAACAAGCATAACAAAACAAAGCAAAAAAACCTCACAAAGATTGATGAAGATGGCTACGCTTTGATCCTATTTTGGTTTTTGGTGAAATTTGTCTCTGTTAAATACAGTGTAACTTAGGGCCAGTGTCTCAAAGGAGAAAACAGAAGCTCAGAATATAAAGGGAGAATGAAAGTCTAAGTGTCCATGCCTCAGGGTTCCTGAGAACAGTAAACTGGGCTAGAATTGTATTAATATCACTACTGTTTGGGCTAGGGCACTCGTTATAATGCTTCATAGCTTTTGAGCCATCTGCCCCCATCCCATTTACCCCATCAACCTTATTATTTTTCAGTGCATGATTATGTTCCATGTGAGCTTTCTCTAGGACCCATTTGTGACAATAAAGCAGAAACACCTGTACTTATACCTTGCCTATTTATAAAAGACTTGGAGTAGCTTCTAAGATAAACATGATGTAAAGCAAAAAAACAGGGCTTAAAAGAGGATCTGTCATCTGATGGGAGCAGAGTGTAGAAATGTTGTAAACAACAAATATAAGACAATGACAAAAAATTGTCCCCAAAGGAAGCTGTACTGATAAATAAAACTGGACACTGCTTTGACTCATCCTGGCACCCAAAATAGAAAGGAAAAAACGCATCTTAATGGCATTTTCATTTGGGGACGAAATGGATCACAGAAATTCACAAGTTGAGACCCACTTGGAGAAAATATTTCCACGCTGTGTGGGACTCAGAGCAAGTGCTCACAAAACGTGGGTGGAAGAAATACAGACTCTGCAGGCAGATAACCCAGTTTTCATCCAAGGTGATAACAAGCTCATCTACTTGTTAGCGTTCTGACCTTGAACATGTTATTTATCTCTTTAAACTTAGTTTCATTGGTGACAGGGGGATAATAATAGCAACTATCTCAGAAGCACACAGTAAGTACCTAATGATGTTATATTTTAATATTATTATTTTACAAAAGCCATGGAAGTGTAGCTGAGATGTATAGATTATTATATACCATTTTAGGAAAATAAAGGACATTAACACTGGATTTATGATCCAAGGAAAGCATTTCACTGGACCCTTTGATTTCTGACTAAAGGTCCAGCACTTGACAATTACCCATGGAAACAGTGTTTCTTCCTGGGCAGATGCTAAAAGGGATCTCTTTTCTGAATGTTTTGAAATTTGGTCATGACTCATGAAAATAGATGTCATGTGCAAGATTCTGGCCCCGAGGTTTACTGCACATGGTCTGTGGTTGGGGTGCAGCTGGACCATCAGGGCCTGTGAAGGGGGGTTGTCAGGCAGGTCTCTGCAGGGACACTCTGGCCAGCTTGCCGAGAAGTGTCTTGCCCATTTCTCCTTCCCCCCTGTGACTGAGGTCACTGCAGTTGGATTCTGGAGACTGTTGGGGCGTGAGCAACCTGGTTAAATCTGCCCACTCCTCCACATTAGATCATCATCAGTCACTCAACGTTTTGGGTTACCATGCAGCCAGGGGACAGCAGGTGCCAGACAGGAGCGAGCTGCCTTGTGAGACATTGTACCCCCAGCACTTTGAGCTTTGGGTTTCACCCTGCCCCTGCACATTAGGGCGACAGCATGGTGAGCGGCTTGTCTGCTCCCACCTGCTCTGGAGCCGGGGAGGCGAGAGCATGTTGCTGGTGTCACAGAGCCATTTAAGGGCTGTGATTGTTGTTGCTATCTCTGTAAAAAGGGACTGGGTATTGCCTTTTAGATTGAAGGAGGGGAATGGAACCCACCAGATTTTATGTCTGTTTTATATCAGCTTTCAACCTTAAACAACTGTATTAAGTGCTCTTTGGGTTAGACTGAAATGCTTGAAGAACCTCATTATCATGTTTAATTATCATGGCATTTTGTAAAAGGAGAAAGAGGAGTCTGGCGGGGAGAATCCTGCCCTCTGAGTGCTGATGGTGCTGGTTTGGATTTCAGTTACCACTAGAAGGTGCATTTTGCATTTCTTGCAGATGTACTTTACAAGAGAGGAAACTGGGAAGGGGCAGGGAGGGGATAAAAAACAAAAAACACGCCACCGATCTGTTTTCTTTTTTGAAATTGTAAATTACATAAAAAAAAAGAAATAGAAACATGAATAGACAAAGACTTTGTTTATTTATTGCCAGGAGAGACCCATTAGGATGCCGCACTGTGTTTCCATGGCATTGTGGAGACATAAACAGAAAACACGGACTAATGCATTCAGTTAGGCACAGATTTTAAAGTCTAATGTGTAATCTAAATATATATCACATGTATTCTTGCTATTTATTTATCTATTGTATATCCAGCAGTGAAGGGGGAGACTGCCTAACTAATGGAAGGCTGTGATCCGTTTGTAAATGTGCCTACGTGTTCCAGCCTCTGTTTGTGATGTGTGTCTGTGGCTTCTATTTTCTCTTTGTTACCTTGCAGTCCCAATCTTCCCTGTCTTTGCCTCTTCTTCTTTTTTTTTTTTTTAATGTTTTTATTTATTTCTAGGAGAGAGAGAGAGAGAGACAGCGTGAGCAGGGGAGGGTCAGAGAGAGAGGGAGTCACAGACTGAAACAGGCTCCAGACTCTGAGCCGGCAGTCAGCGCAGAGCCCGACGTGGGGCTCGAACCCACGAACCGCGAGATCATGACCCAAGCGAAAGTCGGACGCGTAACCGACTAAGCCACCCAGGCGCCCCTGCCTTTGCCTCTTCTTAACGAGAGTACGGCAAAGGCAAAAATGCCTTAATTCACCTTCCAGTCAGGTAACCTACCGAAAGGAAGGGAGTTGGGATAAGCGCATGTGAACCACTGTGCGGGATTACAACACAGCAAATTGGAGAGCCCATGCTCTCTTGACAAGGAACAATTCTCGACAAGCATAAATGGAGGTTTATTTTGTAAGATCTGACAAATTTTCAAGAGAATCGGTAAATCCGCATTGTTATTTGAAATCTCTTGATTAAAGAGATTAGCATATTTGTTGGCCAAATGCAACAGAGCAGGAAGGGTACCCGGGCTGCCGGATTATGACTTCTGGTTTGTGATAATAACTTCACTTTGGTTAATGCTGTTGTTCTTAAAAGGCAAAGAGCCTTCACCCCTCCAGTGATGTGCATGGCACGTTGCAGTTGCGCCAGTGCCACAGGATAGGCTTTGACTCCTGGTTGGATCTCCTTCCTCATCAGCTTGGTTGATTCTTGCCCGTTGATTCTTTAGAAAGTTCAGGGGCCCCTGGGTGGCTCAGTCGGTTATTCAGCTCAGGTCATGATCTCACAGCTCATGAATTCGAGCCCCGTGTCAGGCTCTGTGCTGACAGCTCAGAGCCTGGAGCCTGCTTCAGATTCTGTGTGTCTCTTCTTCTCTCTCTCTCTGCCCCTCCTCTGCTAGTGCTCTGTCTCTCTCAAAAATAAATGAGCCAGCTGGCTCTTCCTCAGAGAAGAGCAGCAAGTAGAAGGAAATCGAAAAGCACAAACTCAAAGTAGAGAAAAACGTGACACTCTTCCAAAGAGCTCGTCAACGAGGGACAAATGATCAGAACTGAAGAGTACTTTCAGTCTTTTGGGGATCATGTTTACAAATAGGATAAATGTCACTCAACAAAGAATTCATTATCAAGCCAGTTAATTGTAGAACCAGAAAATAGGTTCAGGGAATGCTGCTTATAATTATTACTCATTTGCATGAAACCACTTGGTATCATTTGGGTCACCCCCTCCCCTGCCCTTCCTTGATCTCAGGGATTCTCTACTGGGAATCGGGAATCACCTCCTGTCTGAGGTGTCCGTCTTTAGGAGTTAAGGAGTAGAGTCAGAGAGGGACCTTTATTTTATACTGTATAATAAGCAAATCTGGCATATCTTCACTTTTTTTCCTAGGCCCAGATGTGAAGTAGATTCTTTTTTTTTTAGGCCAGTGTGGTTTGACTCAGAGTAGCTGTGAAATATAGTATAAGTCTTCAAAGATAGAAGTATGAAGCCATATTGTCTGGAAACAAACAAGAAATCAAAAAGATTATTTTGGAGAGAGTACATTTACTCTGTAAAAATAAAAATGAATTGTTTGGAAAATGTCTAAATGAATGAAATCATTAACCTGAAGAATATCAAGAGCCTTCTCTTTGTATTGGTGTATAACTGGTGTATAATGAATTGTGGTTTCATTCTCTAGTACTTGGTTTGCCTGAGATCTTGCAACTGTGATGTGGGAACCACTGTTTTTTGGCCACTTCCCTTTGTTTCATTGACTTTTGCTTTCCATGGGCTCATGCTTACATTCTGATTGGGAGCCACTCTTTCTTCTTCTTAGGTATTTTCTTGTTCTTTTGGTCCTCAAAGGTCCATTAAGTAGGAAACACCCTTTTACGGCTGCAAAGTGAGTGTGCTTCTTACTCACCCCCTGGCCTGTCACAAAGAGGGTCTGGTTTTCTGTGAAGACGATCCTCTTGCTACACATATCACAGTGTGCTCGGATTACCTGCCAAGTGCTTGCTGTGTAAATTATAGCTGCCTGGTGGGAGCTTTAATTCACATGCTAGATGTTTTAAAAAAAAATATTTTCAAGGTTGAACTCCATAAATCCAAGTTTTTTGACTGGGTTATGTCTGCTCTCATTTTTCCTTTTCTTCTTCCTGTGTTTAGAATTAAATCTTCTTTTGTGGGAGAGGGAAGAAGATGCAGGGGCTCCATGAGAAAGAATATCATGTTTGAGGAATCTCAGTACGCTAATAAATGCTGAGTTAGCATTGATTGGAAAATAATCTGTTATAAGCTAGTACTTACTTATTCAGATGAGCCAGCCCTTCTAAACCTTTCACACCTTCAGGGCAACTTTGCCCCTCAGGATGGCCTTTTAGTTTTGCACATTCAAATGCACACATGCACTGCCATATAAAAATGTAGTTGCAGACTACCTCGGAACTTAGCATCACGTAGAAACTGAAAAAATGATAGGTGTTTACTTGGTGTCTGGTTTTAAGTTTGGCAGAATCTTAATGCCTTGACCAAATTTTCTTGCCTTGTCTTTCCTCTTTTCACAGCAACTAAGCACAGATTGAATTTCCAGATTAAGTTACTGACATCCTGGGGATTGACAGAAGGGGAAATTGATCTACAGGACTGATGATTGAAGACTGACATGGATAGCATGAAAGTGCCATAACAGGTCTAGATCTGTGCTTGGAATTGGACTGGGGAGCGAAGGTTTGCTAATAAGTAGTTTTGAGGAGAGGATAAAAGAGACAACCACTGTGAGGTTGAGTGACTAGTGAAGTGAAATTAGAACTAGATCCTTTGATGATGGTGGTTGTGATGCCACTAAATGCACTTTTGTAAATTACTTTCTTTGGAAACAGCGTCTTGTAGCTGAAGACTGTTCTTTGCTGCTGGATGAGATATATATGTTAGAGGTCAAAAGGTTGGGCAGCTGAGAACTTGCTCTGGATAACAGGGAGGAAGCCCTTGAGGTCTCTAAGAGAAAGGAAGGGCAAGGAAATACCAAGGGGATCTGGGGAATGGGAAGAGAATGGGGCTGGACCAGACTCTGCAAAAGTCAGAAAAAGAGACAGGTGAATGCCCAGGAGAAACCAAACCAATTTCCCATGTGCCCAAATGGATTTTCTAAACCTCATTCTCAGTAATGTGATGTAAAGCCTTTCATTTGTCATGTCTTTGGTAATTCTCCATTGTTCCTGAATGCTTTGGATGTGAATGGGTTACTTTTGCAACCTGGACGGGGTGCTGTGATTGACACTAAGGTCAAAGGCCAAAGTAGAGTCTGTAAGCAGGAAGAAGTCTGTATGGTCCGGGAGGCTAGGGGCAGTGCCAGTCACAACCCCAACAACAATGGTGATGATGCAGCTAGTTGTAGGTCTTATTTATTGAAGGTCTACTATATTGTACCTCATGTACATTATCCCATTAATTTAATCTTCATGACAAATCTTCAGCCTTTGGCTCCCTGTTTTATCCCTGTCTTCACCCAGGCCTGTGGATTGTTCTGAATCCTTCGCAGAGCCCCAGGAGAAAGAGAATCTTCTTTCCTGAGCTCTCGATTGCTTATTGTTGGCATTTCCTTCTAAGCAGTGACAGTGGCACAGACCTGACATAGAACATAAATTTATTACCCAGCACTGACTAAACACTGTCAGTTGAAGTAGTTACAGGTAAATGGCATATAAAGCTCTCTCCTAGATGTATGTGATCAAGTTAACTTCTTTATGGATACCTTGTTTTCTTCCCTTTTATAAAATTCACAGATTTCTTCCTAGATTCTCTTTCCCAGGTGGAGCTAAGTAGAGTCTGGTGCCACCCCTAATTATGGCTTATTTTATTTCATGTGGTGCCTCATTATAATGCAATTATCATACATCAGAGGCATCTTGCCAGGGCACCTGGGTATTGGAGTATGCTCAGTACAGATTAAACCAAGAACATGAACTTGACTGGGTCTCATCTGTCTTTGCTCCTGGTTACTCTCCCTCTGGAGGTAAAAGAATACAAACTATCCCTATGCTTTCCTGTTTTCTCTCTTTATTTTGTCTTCTTCCCTGACCCTCCCTCCTGCCGTCCCTACCCCCACGGACACGCTGCCCTCCAAAGTTTCTCATGAATAATTTCCTCTCCTCCCAAACCGTAGATTCTCGTCTAATCGATACTTTTCTGTGATTCAATGATAGGACAAGGTAATACCATTCCCTGTTTTACAGATGAGATTTAGGGAGGTAAAGAAAGCCATTCAAGGTCACACAGCTCTGGAAGGAAAAGAGCTAGAATTTCAACCTGGATCTGCCTGGCTCCCCAAAACAGCCTCTTTCTTTCCCATTTGGACTCTCTTTACTGGTAACCCTCTCCTTCCACCATGGATATAGGCTGGACAACTTGAGGGCATGGATTGAGCAAACACTGAGTATCATGAAGATTTGCAAACATCTGTTTATGTTTTTTCTCTGTGCTGTCTTTTTTGTCTTTTTTTTCAGTTGAAACTTTTCTTTTTAAGTTTATTTATTTTTGAGAGAGAGGGACATGGAGAGAGCCAGCAGGGAAGGGGGGAGAGAGAGAGAGAGGGAGAGAGAGAATCCCAGCCAGGCTCTGTATTGTCAGCCCAGAGCCTGATGCAGGGCTCTATCCCACAAACCGTGAGATCATAATCTGAGCCAAAATCAAGAATCAGATGCTTAACTGACTGAGTTACCCAGGCTCCCTGAAACCTTTTTAAAATTAAAAATATAAAGTCACCATATAGGTTTAAATTAGTTGCAGTGATATTAAAGTTTTGAAATAATGCTTACATTATTCATTATTCTAAGTGAGACTTCAGGGGCAACACACTTCCCATGCATCTCTTCAAAGTTCGAGTACAAACTTTCCCCACCAAACTTACAGTAGAAGGGAAAAAAGAAAATCTTGCTTAACAAGAAAAGCATGTAAAATACCTTTAACACAGGAAACACCTTTTATTTTACTCTAAGAATAACTCCAAAACATCAAGCCTTAAAAAACAACAGTGACAATAAATCTTTACAAATGCATTTCTTCCCACACTGACAATCGGCGAGAATATACTTTGCTCCATTACACTGTGTTATCATAGAGAGTGTAAATGATGTTAAGTATGCCCATGTGCCTCCATCCCAGGAACCACATGAGACTGCCTTTGCCATGTAGAATCTGCTTGTTTTCTTACCTTGCAAGTTGCACTGGGATTTTTTTTTTCTTTATGGTACACTGGCTGTAAATCTCATTTTTTTAAAAAAATTTTTGTTCTGAAAGTGTTCGAACCTATACAGGTGGAGAGAGAATTTTATAATTAACCCTCATGTATCCACTTCACTTCAACAGTTATGAACTCATGGCCCATCTGGTTTCTTCTATTTCGGTTGCTCCTTAGGTGCATTTTTCTTCAGGGATGGAGAGGTGTTAAAGGGGAATATGAAGCCAATGCCAAACATATTATTGTGTGTAAATCTGCCTCCTTATAAGTATCTTTAAACCAATTCCAATTTTTCCAAATTGATTTTATATGTAATAGACATTCAAGTTATTGCTTTTCCCGTTCTAAGAAATGACTGAGGGACCTATAGATGCAATGAGGATGCTATCGGCCCTTTGGGGCTGTTCCTCTCTCCCCCCGGATGTCAGTAGAAGTCCCATTTGTGAATTAGGAGGACTTATCAGTAGTAGTGACTGATGGCCTGGCCATGTGCTGGCTATTCTTCCTTAGCATGGTCTCTTCTCCGCCATCTTCCGCGGTGCCCAGTCAGGATCTGTTTCCCAGACAAAGGAGTGTGTGATGATAATGGGTTGAAGTTGTTTCTCTGAAACTCATGAATTTTTCATGTAATTTAAATACAGATTGAGCTGCCAGGAACATGGTTCACTGAGAAACACTTTCATGCTGAGTCTAGGCATTGTGTCCTCAAAGGCTTGCCTCTCCCATGGAGATGTGAGGAAGGAAAATATGAAAAGAAAAATCCAACATCCTGCAGACCTGGCTTCCGTGGCTCCACTTGACCTCAAAGCTCTGCAGCCAGGGCAGATGCATTTTACACTCAGGGTTTCAGCAACCTTGACTCTTGACCACATCAAATGACTCTGCACTCCTGAAAGGGAGGTTGAGGCTTCATTTAGCTAGATGTATTTACGTGTTATTCCTCTCCATGCCTCACTATTCAAAGAAGGTATGCAGGAGATGATTAGGGCTTGGGCAGAGGTTAAGGCATATAGTAAGCATTCAAAACGAACTTCTTGATGATTTGTTCATTCCTTTCTTCACTTTGTGATTCTAGACCTTGTACAGCCAGGAGGGACACAGCTGTAATAAAGACCAAGTCTCAGTGTGCGTGGAATTTGTGCCATCAGGGAGGAGATAGACAACAGGTACACAAATAAATAGTTATAGTCATGTTAAGTGATCTGGAACAAATGAAAGAGGTGCTCAGGGAACACCTGACTGGAGAGCAGAGGGCAGCTGCTTCAGATCAGAGCTCTGTCAGTCAGGAGAGCCAGGGCCAGCACTACCCACACTGTGGTCTGGGAGCCCCAGCACTTTCTGGAAATGTTTTAGAAATCCAGATTCCAAAGATCTACTAGAATTTTGATCTAAAGATACGTGACCTACTGAATAATTATATCTGGCGAAGGACACTCCAGGTGATGTTTCTGCATGTAAATTTTGAGACATGTTGGGCTAGGGTGTGCAGTGATCGCCAACTCCCAGACCCCAAAGCGATTTCCAGTTGTGTGCCCAGTATGGGTAGGCAGGCGGCTCTGCCTTTCAGGGTCTCAGGCTTGCAGGAGCCGCCCGTCTCAAACATCGTTACGGGCTGTCGTGAGGAACATGAGAAAGGGGTGTGCACACACGCACATGTGTATATGTGTCTGCTAACCAGATGCTCCAGTCAGGAAGTGACACTTGGCAGACGTGAGGCTGTGGCTGCACTGAATCCCAAAGGGCCCAGGAAGGACAGCCCTACCTTGTGCCCAGAGAACCAGCACCACAGGAGAGCAGGAAAAGCTGGCCTGGGGTGACATCAGGAATGTCGACTTGACGGATGAGCAGGAGCCAGCCCTGTGCAAAGCATTCCAGAAGCAAGTAACAGCAAGGACGAAAGCCACAGATCAGAAATAAGTAACTGTCTGCTCTTTGCTAATATTCAGAGATAAGCAAGAAGTGGGAATAAAAGGTGGTTGATGCCAGGAGCCCAAAGAAGCGCTGCATTATTCCTGTGTTTTTACTGATGGCCGCAGAGGCTAACACCAAAAGTGACATTGCATCCCTTTGAGTCGTCAGTGTTCCAGGGCCAGTTGGGCATGGTCTCCTTTGAGACTAGTGTGATTTGGGGAAGTGGTGCCACAGAGGAGAAAATACATGGCCCTCAGTTCTTGTTTTAGCTCTGCTGCTTGGGAAATTCATTTAAGCTCTTTGAAACTCAGTTTCTTTTTCCTCTGCAAATTGGGGGTTAGAACACCTTCCTTTTAGGGTTACTACACAGATGAAATGAGATAAGAAATCTAAAGGGCTTTTCTGTGACAAATTGCGGCATTTGTGTCTAATAGTAGACACAAAAGATGCTGTTCTTTGTATCTAACAGTAGCCACAAAAGATACTAAATAATATTACTGATTAGGGGTAGAATAGAATCATTACATATTGGGAATTTAAAGAGATCTTTGAAGTCTCTCAATACATTATCCCATACAGTGTGGAAATCCCCAGAAACTCCCTGGCAGTTGGTCATATAATCATGCTCAAAATTCTAGTGACAAAAACTCCTCTTTTTGCGAAAGTACTTTTCAATCCAAAATTGTATTTTCAGAGGATCAGTTCATTGATGTGGTTAATTTATGCCCCAGGGAAGAAATGTGTTCTGTGGTCAAAGAAGTTTGCAAAGTTCTGGGTTCATAACATTAATACAGGTTTCTTTATTATACACAACTTATTAGAGTCTTTCTTATTTTCACAAATAATTGTGATTTCCTAAAAAAAAAAAAAAAAGAGTGTGATGTTATTCAGTTGTTTTCCAAGACTTAAGGGACTAGTGTTTTGGGAAACAAATGTTGAAATAAGTATTAAGCATCTCTTCTTCACACTGAAGAAATTCTAATGGCTTGAAGTTCTTCCTCTTGTCTCTGCTCTGGAAGAGCAGATAGAAGTTTGCACCATTTTCCACAAACAGATTGCATAGAATCGACGTCTGGCTCAGACACATGGTCGGACATGAAGCGGAATAGTCAGAGTGGTTGTTGTAGGTACAAACCCTTTCAATACTAGAGTCTTTGACCCCTGTCATCACCGTTTAAGTCGATTTTCCCCCAACCAGAAAATGGGACAAATGCCCTTTCTGATATTTCTAATTAAAACACGCAGAATGTATTTATCTAGCAAACAAAAGGGAGCTCGTGTGTGATCCTCCCTGAGTGCCTTGAATGCCTCTTTTCACGCACAATCCTTGTCAGTCTGTACTTCCTTGCAGTCCAAGGTGAACAAGGCGGAACAATGAAGGGATTGACCAAGGCCAGTGTCGTATCCTATGTGTCGTCCCCTCTCAGAATAGAAGGCAGAGATGTCTGGCTCCTGTGTTCTCTGCCTGTGAGCACACCACATCTCCTAAGAGGTCATTTGATGCTGGGCGAGGAAAATGACCTGGCGACAGAATGGAAAGGTTTCAATGATACCCTTTCCCTCCTATGACATCTTTGTGATGAGATCTTCTGATGTCTCCACATCCACATTAGTTATGCAATGCAGTGAGAAATTGCTTCTGTCATCAAAAGCGTAGGACAATTATAAATCTACCGAGCATTCTAAGTAGTGAGTAATCCTTTTGCAAAGAACACATTTACTCTTACAGCATAACTTACCTTTGCAAAAGAGGAGGCCTTCTGGGTGTCACGCAAAGAACCCTGGAATAGGAATCAGGATACTGAACTCCATCCAGCCTTAGCTGGGCTGCTCATAAACTGTGTGTGCTTGGATGAGACTTTACCCTCTCCCAAATCAGAGTCTTCATTCTTTTTTTTTTTTTTTTTTAATATTTTTATTTATTTCTTGGACAGAGAGAGAGAGACAGCGTGAGCAGGGGAGGGTCAGAGAGAGAGGGAGTCACAGACTGAAACAGGCTCCAGGCTCTGAGCTGGCAGTCAGCACAGAGCCCGACGCGGGGCTCGAACCCACGAACCGCGAGATCATGACCTAAGCGAAAGCTGGATGCTTAACCGACTAAGCCACCCAGGCGCCCCCAGAGTCTTCATTCTTAAAGCAAGTGGATTAAAACAAATTATATGTCAGTTTTAATACTACCCCTATAGTAATATAGCCATGTTAAAAATTTCTATGTTCAGTAAAAGGAATTCCTTTTAGCTCACAGAATCAGATACATAAGAAATGATTTTATTACTTTATTTAAATCAACGTACATGTGACTCTGGGCTCTCAGTTGGCCAAGGTAGAGATCAGCCTCAGACATTATCAGCATTAATGCTTCCTCCGCAGAGATTTGGTTGATGTTTTAATGCCTTACTCAGTGCCAGAGCATCAGCAATCCCTCAGGCCATCAGAGGACCGCACTGGCCAGCATTGGGATGCCACTGCGCCCGCTGGCCTGATGGCATGATGGCCCGTGGTTTCAGGGCACACTACTACTGCATCGTGCGGAAGGCATAGATCTCTATGCTGAGGCTAAGAGCTTATGTCTAAACTCCTTCTTCCCTTGTGGGTAATGAGGGCATTTCCTTGGCCACTTTCCAGAAGCTACTAAAGTGCGGCTCTACTGTCACGGGACCTCTAGACTTTTGCCCTTTGTGACAAACTAAGAATAAAATTCATTTTTCTAGTATTCCTCAAAGATATTCTTATTTCCCCCCACTCTTTCCATAGGTTTATCTAGAAGACACCCCATCTTGAAACTAATTTTATATTTTGCAAAAGATAGGAAGAGCTTTTGTCTTCAGGTAGCTTAACCTTTACATGGAACACAATCCCCAGATCAAGGAAATACTAAATGCCTGACTATCTGCTTAAAATGTAAGAAAGGAAAAACATGGGGAGACAAACAGAAATTGACATTTTGATAAATCATATTGACCAGTTGCTAACACACACAACTTTATAATCTATAAAGGAAAAAGATAAAGTTTTAAAAACACTTTTTGATTCCACACATAACATACTTTTAGTGTAGAATGCTTAAAATCAAGATAAGCAAAAATGAAATTATACATTTCAACCATTTATGATCCAACCTCTTAGAGAAAGCTATTTTTAATATTTTGGTGTATATACTGTATATACTTTTACACTTTCTCTGTGCATGGGTATTATTACTATTACAAACATAGATAACATTTATTGTTTTTTCTAAGACATAAGGGGTATGAGGGAAATCCAATGCAGAGCCTAAGTCTTTGAATATTGAGATATCCTAAGTTGCTGTATTTATTTAGAATCTATTATACCCATATACCAAGCCTTATGCAAAACCCTTAAATGCATCTTTCTTTTTTCTTTTTTCAAACCGTGAGATCGTGACCTGAGCCGAAGTCAGATGCTTAACCAACTGAGCCACCCAGGTGCCCCTTAGATGCATTTTTCTGTTTACTTTTTTTCAAACCCATAAGATTAATATTCATGGTAGATACTTCTGGTCATTTAGAAACTCTTCATATTGCTTCCCCACCTTTTAACAGAACTGTAGTTTTTTCCCTCCAATAATCCATTCTTCTCCTTTGTAACCTCTCCCACCTCTAACTTTAGGGATGGGCCTAACTGATACTGGAGTGATTCCATTCTAACAGGTAGTGATTCATTCAGCCAATCAGTTACTCAGTTCTGGATAGCTAGCCAGGGAGGATTGGCTGGGCATTTCTGGAAATGATTCCATCATCATAAGCAAAGAAACACAAAAAGAGGCTTTTATTTCTTTTCTTTTAGATGTAGCTGAGTATGATGTCATGTCTCTTATTGTTTGATCTGTTTTGAATTAGTGTTTCTGTTTTCTGAGCTACAGGCATCCTGACTAATACAATGTTGTTATGTCATTTCTTCAGGTGATGAAATTGAAGTTCAGCAATTGCCCAAATTAGTAAGACAGACTCCATCTTGGTTCTGAGTCCAGAATCTCCACTCATAGGCTTGAATTTTTTAACTTTTAAATCACTGGTATTTCTTTTTTGATGAACTCACTGTTTACATCCTTCAGAAAGGCACAGTTTAAGCCCAATGTATATTTGGTTTTCTATAATTTTAGATAAGACATTTGTAAAAAGCTTCTGACAGAGTTCTTGTACTTATTTTTAAGGCTGTTGCTTTTATTTGTAAATTAACCTCACCATTGCTTTTTATTATTGTTGTTCTATAACTCTACAGGTTTGCATTTCAGTATTAATCTGATATATACTAAAAAAACAAACAAAAAAACCCAACGGGGGCACCTGAGTGGCTCAGTCGGTTAAGTGTCTGACTGCAATTCAGGTCATGATCTCACGGTTCGTGAGTTCGAGCCCCATGTTGGGCTCTGTGCTAACAGCTGAGAGCCTGGAGCCTGCTTCGGATTCTGTGCCTCCTTCTCTCTCTGCCCCTCCCCCTCCCCCTGCTCATACTTGGTCTCTCTCTGTCTCTCCAAAATGAATAAACATTAAAAAAATTTTTTTAAATGATGATCCAGTTATAACTTATTATTTCAGATAAGCCACCCAGTTTTAACTTATTGGAAATAAGCCATCTGGCAATACAGTCCTTTTATTTGAATGTCTCAGAGTATCATCCTTTCTGCACTTGGACTTGCGGTGACTTCTTTTCCCACCACCTATCAATTTTTAAGTTTCTTGAATGCATAGGCTGTATATCTTTATACTTTTATTCTTTTAATCTAAGTGAATAGAAATATGGTCAACTCATGGGAAGTAGAGGCAGTATCCTTGCATTTGATGAGTGTTAAGTAATGATAGGTAATAGGCATATTCTAGGGATGTATAAATGATACATAGTCATCAAATAACCTATAGGTTAGATTTTATGATCTTCATTTTACAGCATAGTTGAGACAAAGTTCAGAGATGATAATTAACCACTGATTCATTTATTCCATTAGCAAATATTTCTGAAGCACAGCCAACCTGTCCGACACTCTGATATTTTCTGCAGATATAGTGGTGAACAAGTGATGGCTCCTATCTACAATAACTTTATAGTTAAAGGACAAAGACAAAGAAGCAGCAGTTATGATAGAGTGAGATTGAGAGGGAGGCCCAGGGGAACATGGGAGCAAGAAAGAGAGACACCTGACTAAAATGTCATTAGGGAGGGTTTCCTTAAGGAGGCTGCATTTGAATTGAATCCTAACAAGAAAGTGAGAGCTGTTCAGGTAAATCTAGACTTAGATGGGTCCAAGTTTAGCCTAGGGGGATTAGCTACGACTTCAGGGGAGAAGGATCCCATGTGTAAGTCTCCGTGGCATATCATGAGCCATGGCATATTCAATGAGGTTAGAGAATAGGGCTTGATAGGAGCGCCTAGGTGGCTCAATCAGTTGGGTGTCCTACTTTGGTTCAGATCATGATCTCATGGTTCATGGGTTTGAGCACTGCGTTGGGCTCTGTGCTGACAACTAGCTCAGAGCCTGGAGCCTGCTTCAAATTCTGTGTGTGTCTCTCTCTGACCCTCCCCTGTTCTCGCTCTCTCTCTCTCTCAGAAATAAATAAAATATTTAAAAAAAAGAATGGGGCTTGATAAGGGTGGTGAGAGATGAGGCTGGAACAGTATTTCACATTTTTGAATTACCTTAGTTGATGTAGTTTAATTGTTGAAGTTTGTCCTGTAAGAATTGGGGAGACATTTTGGGCTCTTGGGTAGAGGAATGATTAATTTCTAAAATGAAAGGGCAGAGAATGTTTTAGAGCAGGGTATGGTAAAGCTTTTCTGTATAGGACCAAATAGTAGATAATTTCACCTTTATGGGTCCTAATCTCCCTCTTGTTCGTTAGCATCACCCCAAGCATCAATGGATGGTACATTCATATGTAAATGAGTGTATATGGCTATATTCCAGTAAAACTTTATTTGCAAAAACCAGACAGGGAATAAGATTTGGCCAGTAGGCTGTTCTTTTCAGAACCCTGGTTTAGGAACAAGTGAAAATCAGGAGATAGAAAGTTGTTACCAGTAACGCAACTGAGGTCTGAAAGATAATGCAAGTAGGAAGAAGTAGGCACATTTATGAGCTATAAGGAAATGGTTTCACCAGGATTTAGAGATCGATTTGATCTGTGCATAGAAAGAGGAGTAAAAATGATTCTTAGAGGACTGGTGTAGGCTTTGGTGTAGATGATTGTGCTTCAAATGAAAACAGAGCTGGTTAGGGGCACCTAGGTGGCTTGGTCAGTTAGGCATCTGACTTCGGCTCAGGTCATGATCTCACAGTTCGTGGGTTCGAGCCCTGCATTGGGCTCTGTGCTGACAGCTTGGAACTTGGAGCTTGGAGCCTGCTTCAGATTCTGTGTCTCCCTCTCTCTCTGACCTTCCCCCACTCATTCTCTGTCTCTCTCTCTCTCTAAAATAAACAAATTAAAAAAAAATTGTTTTAAAAGAAAACAGGGCTGGTTGGGAGAGTGAGGTGGGAAGAAAAGTTCTCTTTAGATAAATTGAGGATAAAATATGTGTCATCGCTCAGGTGAACATTTTAGTGGGAAGTTTCACATAGTAAGTTTAGGTACTCAGGGAAGCAGTCTAGGCTAGCCAAAAAGATTTAATCATCATTGACATATTTAAAGTGTAACTGAAGGTAGGGAAGTGGGAGAAATCGTCTAGGAAGAGAGAGAAGAGCAGAGGATTGGGAATGGTACCCCATGGGACCATGATACCCAAGGTGTAGGCAGAAGACGTGGTTTCCATGAAGAGAGTTGAAGAGGAGTCCCAGAGAAGTATGAAGGAACCAGAAGTGTTGCCATGGAACACAAAAGCACAGTCCAAGGAAAAGACAAAATTAATGGTATCTAATACTGGGTCCATTAGTTTTTGGTTAATGGTTTTGGATGAAACATTGTCACGGAGTGATGGGGAGTAAAACCTGTTTGTAGTAAACTCAGGAGTGTGGTTGAGGGGGTGACTATTGACATCTCTTTTGAGAAATATGGTTGTGAAATGGAGAAACAAAATAGATGGGGATATGTGTGATGTGTTTTAACGAAGAATAGAGAGACTGGATGATACTTTTATGATGGGAAAATACTTGAGAGAAAGTATTGAAGATGCGTAAAAGGTGTGTAGGTGATGGAAGAAGTTCTCAGAAAAAGCGGACAGAAATTGGTTCCAGGGCAATGATTACACACTTACCAAGGGCAGGAGAAAGTTTATAGCTTCTTCCTTTGGGACAGGGAAGCAAGAAGCAGAAGTACTTATTTTAGTGAGTTAGTAGGTAAGGGGTTGGTTAGGAAGCCAAGAGAAGTCTATTTGGTCTAAGAAGTTTGAGGCAGGGTCTTTGCTAAGAGGGAAAGTTTTTTGTTGTTTGTTTTGGTGTTTGGAAGCTTCAAAGATGTGGGGAAAATTGAAAACCCCTCTGGAAAACTCACAAGGAAAATAACCTGGTTTTGTTAGTTCTTCTGCTCATACATGGCAAATCTGGTATTGGAATTCTTATCTCCATAAGTCTAGAACCACTGTTTTGTCCATTATACCAGGCTGGGAGTGAGAACTTAAATAGTTTTATGTTTGCATGTTACATGGAACTAACTAGTTCCAAGGGACTAAGGACATATTTATTTCTGAGGATTCAGCCCTTTGTTCTAATTTTTCTTGCATAGCATTTGTGAAGCACTGATAGAGTTTTGTTTAAAAAATACTGTGTATATAGAGGGACATCTGGGTGGCTCAGTTGGTTAAGCTTCCAACTTAAGCTCAGATCATGATTTCATAGTCTCTGAGTTCAAGCCCCAGGGTGGGCTCTGTGCTGACAGCTCGGAGCCTGGAGCCTACTTTGGATTCTATGTCTCCCTCTCTCTCTGGCCCTCCCCAACTCACACTCTGTCTCTCAAAGATGAATAAGTGTTAAAAAAAATTTTTTTTTTAAAGTACTGTATACATAGAGATTTCTATATATCACTTTGTGCAATGATGATAACAGACCAGATGGGGAAGCATTTTAACATGTACTTTGACATCTCCAAGTAAATAACCTACTAAGGTGTTTCTCCAAGTGTAAATGAAGAAGAAAGCAGGGTAAATCAAAGGAACAGCAAAGGTAAATCATAAAGAATCAAACCAGGGATAAATGAGAAAATTTTTTACCCTATAAGAAGAATGACATTTTAAATGAAAAATCTCAGCAGTTTTCAAGGCCCTCCCACAATAGCATGCTTTCTTTGGAGATTTTAGGATCATGAAAATGGCTGTTCTATGCTCTCCAGTTCTCAGAACAGAGAGTGAGAAGTGGGTTGAACAATTTACTTCCTTTTTGAAAGTTTCTCGGTACCAGCCTGTTATTTATGGCCCATCTCTTTCTTCTGGCTCCATAAAATAGTTATTTATTAGCAAATTTGAAAAAGTCCAGTATAAACTCACAGGTCAATGGTGAATCCACACAGATCAGTTGATAAGAGTTGACTCTCTTAGCTAACAGACCTATGGGTGAAGAAACTGGGGAAAGTTTTTTCCACTGTTTCATTATAGGGTGTATTAATTTATCTAATTCTGTAAGATCCTCTCTCTTATTTTCCCAAAGAACAAGACCTGTTCTTATAAACTAGTTGGGTCCTTCTTTTTTTTCAAGTTTTTATTTATTTTGAGAGAGAGCATGGGCAGGGAGGGGGAGATGGAGGAAGAGGGAGAATCCCTCAGTGCTCAGTGCGAGCCCAATGTGAGGCTTGATCCCACCGATGGTGAGATCACGACCAAAGCTGAAATCAGGAGTTGGACACTTAACCGACTTAGCCACCCAGGCGCCCTCTGGTTGGGTCCTTCTTATGCACATCTACAGGAGAGAATATCAGAGGAAGAAGTATGAACAAGTTGAATTAGAATGGATATTATAATGCACTTTTTTGAGGGGTCTATAAATGACAGAGCATTTCACCAAGCATTTATCAGTGTATATAAACTCAGTTATTTTGGACTGCCCAATTATGTGCTACATTAATATTTTATGTGCAGCACACTACATTTCACAGTGTCACTAAAATTAAATTTGACTACTGCCAGCACTGGTAGCAAACCAAGTTGTGTAAAACATGGTTATAGTATCATTTACTCAGATGTCTACCCCATTCTAATCATCTATGGTTCAAAGCAACAGAAGGCTAGATTTCTTCCAGTAATAATTTGATAACCTAGATAATCTTTCAAATGTGAAGGTTCAGCCACTCCTCAGACTGGAAGATAATGCTTCCCTCCTCTCAGGATTCTGTCATTTAGGTAATACTTTCAGTGATAATAGCCACGATTGGCCGTGTGGAAGTAGGCAGTGTCCAGCCTCCTCTCACGAATCTGCATACATTCTGGAAAAGCCACTCCAGTTCAGGCTGAGGACCACAGCTCTAGAAACTTATGAGATTGTGATGTATTTGTAAGGCATTTCCTCCATGACTGAAGGCTTTCTCTATTACATATGCATTTATATATCAATTTATCCAAGACTGCTCATGAGCAAAAACAATCAACCAGTCGTAAACTATTCTTTTCTTCATATCTTAATTCTGATTACTAAGTGCTTCATAAGGGATTTAGCCTTGTTTGTTTTTTATAGTGTCCCTAAATAAATGAAAATTTGTTTTCAATCTCCCAAATCTTGATTTTCATATCTTGAAGTAAGCTGAGGGCATGTGTTCAAATGCAGACACATCTGTTACAGACTTTCATGTCTTTTACTGTTTTTGTTTCTTTTTGAGAGAGAGACAGAATGAGTGGGGGAGGAGCATAGAGAGAGAGACACACACACACAGAATACTAAGCAGGCTCCAGGCTCTGAGCTGTCAGCACAAAGCCTGATGTGGGGCTCGAACTTGTGGACCGTGAGATCATGACCTGAACCGAAGTAGGATGATTAACCAACGGAGGCACCCAGGTGCCTTAAGACTTTTCATGTCTTAAGCCGTAGGTCGAGGGACAGTTCACCAAGGATGAAATTAATCTTTTTCCTGGGATTGTTTTCATAGGCATTGTTTTAATTTCTGGAATATATATCACTTTAATTTATCTTTATTTTTATTACTAAATATTCATTTAAAGAATTAAGGATTGAAAATTACTTCTCTCCCTTAGTTGGTCTGACTCTGTTAAAGATATACTCTGGAGGATATTTTTACATTAGCAAGGTGCAAGTATCTTTTTAAACCTTATTTAAGTTAATGTTAAATTTTAAATTACAGATTATTCAAAACCAAAGATATAGAAAATCATATAATGGACTCCTATGTACCCACCACTGAGATTAAACAGAAGGTGATGATTTTGAATACTTAAGAAAGAATATCTAGGATCTGAACAGTATAATTAATGAACTTGATCAGTGAATGATGACTGCTTTATTTCCTTTCAGTTGTTACTCCTGTTTGTTACCTCATTGAGCTGGCTAGTGTCTTCCATATGATGTTGAATAGAAATATGCTTTTTTATTTTATTTCATTTTTTAAAGATTGATTCACTTTTGAGAGACAGAGAGAGACAGAGTGCAAGCGGGGGAGAAGCAGAGTGAGGGGGGACACAGAATCTGAAGCAGGTTCCAGGCTCTAAGCTGTCAGCACAGAGTCTGACGTGGGGCTTGAACCCACGAACCATGAGATCATGACCTGAAGCTGAAGTCAGACGCTTAACCAACTGAGCCCACCCGGGTGTCCCAGAAATGCGCTTTTTTAAAAGGAGTGATTTTGATGTTTTATCATTAGGTTTGCTGTCGAGTTTAAGGAGATTCATTTTACCAGAATAAGGATGTTTCTTCCTATTCCAGATACACTAAATGTTTCCTTCTCTCCCATCCCTGACCCCAAGGAAGAGGTGTTGAATTTTATCGCATATTTTGTATTCTTCCAGAGATGGAGATGTTAATAGGATGTTTTTATTGACCTTATCTTCTTAGAGAAATTTTAGGTTTATAGAAAATTTGAGGGGAGGGTATAATAAAGGTTTCCTACATATTCTCTATTCCTATACATGCATAGCCTCCCCATTATCAACATCCCAACAAGGGTGATACCATTGGTGTCAAGATGGAGCTACACAATCACCCCAAGTACATAGTTTCATTTTGGTGTAGATTCCATAGGTTTGGGAAAATCTATAATGATATATATCTATCATTATGGCATCATATAGAGTATTTTCATTACTCTGAAAATCCTGTGCCCCCCACATTCATTGATCCTCCCCTGCTCCTCAACTCCTGGCAACAGCTGATTTTTTTTTCTTTTTCTTTTTCTTTTTCTCTTTCTTTCTTTCTTTCTTTCTTTCTTTCTTTCTTTCTTTCTGCCTTCTCCTTTTTTATTTTTTTACTGTTTCCATGATTTTGCATTATCTAGAATGTCATATAGTTGGAATCGTGCAGTATGTAGCCTTTTCACATGGGCTTCTTTTACTTAATGGTATGCACTTAAGTTTCGTCCAATCCTTCTGGTTTGAGAGCTCATTTCCTTTTCAGTGTGGAATGCTATTCCACTGTCTAGACGTACCACAGTTTATTAATTCATTCACCTACCAAAGGGCATTTTAGTTCACTCCAAGTTTTGGCAATTATGAGTAAAGCTGCTATAAACAGCTCTGTAAAGGTTTTTATGTAGACATATGTTTTTATCTCTTTCCGGTAAATACCAAGAAGTAAGATTACTGGATCATATGTTAAGAGCTTGTCTAGTTTTGAAAAAAAACAACTATCTTCCAAGGTGGCAAAGTACCATTCTGCATTCCTACCAGCAATGGTTGAGAGTTCCTCTTGTTCCATGACCTTGCCAGTATAAGGTGTCACCAGTGTCCTGGATTTTGGCTATTTTATAGGTATACCGGGGTATCCAGAAGGTTTTTAGGGACCTCATTGCTAGTCTAGTTAGTGTTTGGGCCTGACTCGTATCTCTTAATCTCTAAATAGTTTTGTGATATTTTTTACCATGTAACCTGAATGCTTTCTACTGAAATTCTTAATCTTTCCAGAGTTGCTAAACTGATTTCTGTCATTCCTCAGTGTCAGAACATTTTTTGCATTTGAGTCTTTACATATTTAATCAGTTGCAACTCAGAACATTCTTATCACTTTTAAATCAGCGTTAGCCCCAGGAAAGTAACTTAGCAAAGTAAAATAAAATGAAATAAATAAGTAAAATGTGTGAATACATGAGATTCGTGGGCGGTGGAAAGAGCTGTATTTGTACTCGAAGTAGTATTGCCTTTCAAATTTGATTTAGCAGCAAACTGTATCTTCAAACAAAATATAACCAGAGTGCCAACGTCAAAAATAGATAAAACAGCATCTCGTATTGATAGCTTCACGGTGGGCAGAGTGAGATGTGGATCTGGGTTTCTTTCCCATAGGTAACCACCATACCCTTCTTGGCTCCGGGAGGTCCCTCAGATGTCACAGAACATTGTCTATAAGGCACAGTTCTAAGATAATTATACATGTTTTATAACAAATATGATAGCATTTATACATTTAAATAGGCACTGCTTTTAAAATTTGAGAATTTACACATTTCTTACAGTACGTTTTTATAGTTAAAACAGAATGTAAACAAGCAAGAAACAAAAATAGCTTAGTATTTCTATTTCCACTAGGCTTTTGTACATACTTAGGGAAATCACCATAGGAAGTTACATTTTTATTCCAATCATAGTAACATTGCTCAAAATATATTTGGATTGCTCATTGAGTCTATTTATGAACCACTGTAGAAAACAAGTATCAATAGATTAAGGTAATAACTTGTTTTGAATGCAAATGGAATTACTGTCACTACATGGATCTTTTGACTATTTCCAAAAATCAAAACAAACATCAAAAGGATGTTTTGCCACCATGACAGCCGAAGGAATTGCAAATGCCAAGTGTAGTTCCAAAAGAAAAGTTCCCAGTATGATATGACTATGGACCATCGTAGCATCATTAGAATAAATGTATAACCTCCTTTATGGTGATCGCCTTGAAGAATTCTCTGCTCCTATGGTTGTGTTGTGGTGTGCTTGTTCAAGAAGAGTCACACCTGGCAGATTCAGAACAGATTACAGTGTAGGGAAGATGGAGAATGAGCAAGAATGGAAGGATTTTCTAGTTGGGTCAGGCTGGTAAATCATGTTACAACCTAAAGAGCCGGGAAGGTCAAGAGTGGCCACAGGGATTTAGTGGCCAAGACTGAAAATTGAAATCAGTGTGTGGGCTTGAGAGGAGAAAGGAATCTGAGGGACAGGTGCAAAAGAGAACAACTCAATTTTGTAAGGCATGAGTTTTTTTTTTTTTTAATGTTTTATTTATATCTAGGAGAGAGAGAGAGACAGTGTGAGCAGGGGAGGATCAGAGAGAGAGGGAGTCACAGACTGAAACAGGCTCCAGGCTCTGAGCCGGCAGTCAGCACAGAGCCGGACGCGGGGCTCGAACCCACGAACTGCGAGATCATGACCTAAGCGAAAGTCGGGCGCTCAACCGACTAAGCCACCCAGGCGCCCCTGTAAAGCATGAGTTTTAAATGATTGAAATTTGGTGGTCTCGGAGTGTGGCTGACATAAGAAAGTAGCTTATGTACGATATACAACATTCCACAGCAGCCATGAATTTAGTTTCTTCCTCCACTGCATATCAACGGTATGACCTTGGGAAAGTTACTTGACCCCATTTGTGTTTATGCACTATTTTGCATGTACCTCTATCTAAGGCCTTATTATAAGATATCTTTATGAGCCCTTCATGCATCTGTTTCTCTTCTTAGACTGAGTATTCAAGACTGCTTTCTTACCTTACTCATCTTTGCCACTCCTAGTGCCTGGAAGAGACTGGCACAAAACAGATGATTGGTTGTTGTTTGTCAAATAAAATGCAGAGTTGTAAAACTTAAGGATTGCGAGCTCTTTGTGAAATGTAGAGGACTATACCACTGTAGACTATTAAAAATAAAAATCTGAGAACGGAGTTGTAACAGATGAAATGAAAATTTTGATAAAGATATTGCTCAGTTTTATCCCTTTTTAAAATTTTTATTTTATTTTTTTAGTTTTATCCTTTTCTCACTCTTTCAGTTTCAAAAAGGTTGAGATATTAACGTGTTCTCTGTTGTGTGAGTACAGGTGGAAGTTGGCATTAATTCTAAGCAATAGAAATGGCAGCAGTTAGATTGGACTGTTTAGGGGTGACATTCACAATGTCATGAATATCTCAAGTTCAAATTGCCCCTTGCCTGGTGGCAGACTTTTGGGAGGAAAGTACTAGATTTCATCAGGGGATCCTTCCTCAGGGACTTCCATTGGCTGCTTTTCTTCATCCCTTTGTACTCTAATAGAGAGGATTGGTATTTTCCCTTGGTTTGAAGGTAATTTGAATCATACTCAACACTGAAGTGAGTGTCCCTTTGCATGCTTTCTTTGTCTTTAATTTTTTAATGTATATTTATTTTTGAGAGGGAGAGAGACAGTAAGAGTGGTGGAGGGACAGACAGAGAGGGAGACACAGAATCCGAAGCAGGCTCCAGGCTCGGAGCTGTCAGCACAGAGTCTGACGTGTGGCTTGAACTCCCAAACCATGAGATCATGACCTGAGCTTACTGGACTGAGCCACCCAGGCACCCGGCTTCACATGCTTTGTGTGGTACCAGGTTCCCATCTGGTGGCTTGTGTTTCATGTTTTATCAGGCATCCCACAGTGCAGTCATCTCTACTCAGGCAGAAATAAGATCCGCCTCTGCCTGAGCTGACCTGGAGACTTGTAGGTGATGCCAGCTTTCACTGGGAGATCTAGGTAATGCTTCGTGCTCTTGGGAATCGTGAGGATAATGGCTTTGACCTATGGTAGGCTTCCTAAACCCAGACTTCGAACTTTTCCTGGGATGACTCTGGTGCAGATCAGATGAATGAAAAACAAAACACTCAGCAGCCATTTTGACAATCCTTAAAGACTCTTGAATCGAATTGCCAGCCAGCTTTCCAGTAAGGATGCTGAGATATAGTGGTTCAGTCTCTTACCAGGTTATGCTGTCCCATTTCGTAAGCTCCTCTCCAGGTATTACTCTTCCATTCCAGCCTTGAAAAGCATTTGGTCCCAAGTATGACTCCGGTTGATTATCCAGAGGTGTCAGGCATGATTAAACCTGACCTTATATCATACATCATCTTCTTTTTCCCCTTGGGGCCCCGAGAGCAATGTCCTATTCTGCTCCTTGCTGCCGTAACAAATAAGTTCCCCTGTACTGTATTTACAGAAAGACATATTTCCTGATGTCTGTGCCCTGCACAGGTTAGCAGATTGGATGCCAGTAGTTAGGATCGTCATAAATCCGCTGCTGGCATGATGTGCCTAGGGTGCTGCCAGCGGTCAGACTGGTGGAGGTGCCATAAATGGCTGGGTGAGAAATGACAACCAGAGATAGTACAGAGAGAGGTTCTTCTTGCCCCTCCCATCTCGATCCCAGTGGGTGACCCATGGGAGTCCAGGAAGTCTGAGCCTCACTGTGTGAGCTGAGAGCTGTCCTTGTTTCCTCGTGGTCTAACAGGAGAGCATGTGTTTTGGGTTGAGCCTTAGAAGTAGCCTGGGTTCAAGGACTGTCCCCTCTGTTTCACGTTTACCCTGAGTCAGGTGAGGAAACTCTTTGAACTTTAGTTTCTTCATTCGTAAATAGGGGCAATAATGTGTTAAGTCACCATCCGTGAAGATTAAATCCCATATTGTACAAAAATATGTTCTATAACCCGCCTTGTGCTATAGGAGTGTGAAGACTTGGTGTCTTCTGCCGTGTGCTGGAAATTTAGGTTTTGCTTCCTGCTCGGGTCTCAAAATCAAAGTGTGTAGGTTCACGTGGCTGCTTCTGCTGTCCTGCCTGCTTATCTACCCTCACTCTACTGCATTTCACTGACATCTGGGTTTGGCATGACCCCTGGCCCTGGGTGGACATCTCCCTGTTGCTATGTTTGACTTCTGTATCTAGCATCAGGCTTGACTCTCTGTCTACTTTGCTTTCCGGTGTGTTCTTGGTCTCCACTCTGTGCTCCCATGTCCCAGTTCACAGCCCTGAAGCTTCGCCTTTGCTCAGGTTAGCCACAGTTCCACCTGACAAAATGTTTCAAGAGCATTTTTAGGTAGTTTTTTCATGGATACAGTTTATCTTAAAATTTTTTTCGAAGTTTATATATTTTTTAGAGAGAGAGACAGACAGTGTGAGCAGGGGAGGGCCAGAGACAGAGGGAGACACCGAATCCGAAGCAGGCTCCAGGCTCTCAGCTGTCAGCACAGAGCTCAATGTGGGGGTCCAACTCACAAACCCAGAGCTCATGACCTGAGCTGAAGTCAGATGCTTAAATGACTGAACCACTCAGGCATCCCATCACCATACAGTTTATCTTTAATTTAAGTTTGAATTTGACTTTGTATATGGTCAAGGTTAGGAAACTAGATTTTTGCCTTCCAGATGGGATTCTATAAGTTTTAAGTAAGATTCTTGGATTAGAAGGGGGAGACATTCTGCAATTAAAAGTAGCCTGAAACCAAACTAGCTTGGCAAAACTCTGAGTTTGGAAATAGACAAGAGAGTAAAGAAGCAAAAGCCTTTTAAAGGCTTTATGTCGTCATCTGTGCTTATGGTTAATTTTTAATTTTCATATAATAGCACCATGTCAGTTTTATTAGGACTTGTATGGCTAGAGAAATAACCATTAGAAAAATTGAAGAGAATGTTGGATTTTCAGAATAAAGCAGAGGGCGTATGCTCAGGATAAGTAGCAATTTGAGTCAGCCGGGAAAGGAAAGAGAACTAGAAACTAAATAAACACTAAAAGCAAAAAAAAGAAAAAAGAAAAAGAAAAAAAAGCTGGTCAGCAACTGATATATGGGGTACACATATGGTTTCAGTTGAGGAAAACAAGGAGAGGAATAAAATTAGGCTGTTCTGGCTGTGCTCACTGAGACTGTGCACAGCTCCGCTCGCCCTTGGTGCCGCTTGGTAGCAGGCACAGCTGGAACCTTCTAAGAACCTAGAACAAGAATCCATGTGGAGGCCCACATACCATAGGTCTACATAATTAACCCAAAAGTCTTACATCCGACTCACAGGCTGATAAATAAAATCTTTTTCTATCCAAATAAAATATTTATACACCTTTTTTTTTTTTTTTTTTTTTAACGTTGGTGCAGAAATCTCCACAACGCCCTTGGGAAGACCAGATTCGAATTTAGACTTCTTGGACTTGTGTGTCAGAACACACAGTGAGGGGAGAAGCAGCCGTGTACCCACCAGCTCTTTTTCTGTCCCCACACCACCTTGCGCTGAAGGGCAAGAGGCTTCCCCCCCACTGTCCCCCACCCCCTGCCACAGACGCATGCGCATGCACACAAGTGAAAGGACTTGAAAGATCCCCCACTTTATTAGAACTCACAAAAGATCGAAAGGATATTTTTGTTTCTTTCCCCATCCTCCAGGCCAGGAGGGCTAAAGTCCCAAATGGGGACATATGAGACGAAATTCCAGTATTGGCTCAGATACTGCCTCAGCTGGCTTTTCTATTTGTGCTTTCCTCAGGGGCGAAAGGGGAGTAGTTTCCTCTCCCGGGGACGTTTAAAAAAGATGAATGTTGAATTTGAGGAATCTGAAGGACTGTACCCTGAGTTGAAGTCTGCGAGGGAATAATTCACTCACAGCTCGTGAAGCTACAGGACCCCCTTCCTCTGGGTGCACAGGTCTCCCTGAGGCAACCCCACTTCCTCTTTGGAGTCAGGATGCTGCTGTGACTGTCTCCTTCTTCCTCCCATGGGCTCAGATACCAAGGGCTTGTCACCCCCGCCCCCCAGTGCACTTTTAGTCTCGTTCCCCACCCCCCACCCCCGGCAGGTGGCTTTACACTGAGGGGGCAGAGGGCTCTACCGGCTTCTCGCAAGTGCAAAATTTTGTGAGGGCAGCTGGGGCTCCAGAAACAGGCCCGGAACATCCGACTCGGGCCCTAGTAATCATCTCTCCCTAATGGCCAAGAAAATCTGTCTCCTTAGGAGGAAAGAGGAAACTCACAGATGAGGAAGTGATGACGAGAGAGAATGACTGGATTCATCTGAGACACTGAGCCCAGTTTACCTCCCTCCTTCCTGGATCCTCCTGAGTTTATCCCTTTCCTGAAAATAAGCACCTTGAGGCAATTAAAATGCTGAGCTCTGTGGTGCTATCACACCAATTCGGTCTTTACTCGGAGGAAATTAGTTCTGAGACAACAGTCAACAGCCTGTCCTTCAGGGTGGCTCAGGGAATGCAAACCTCACAGACATTTTGAGCCTTTCTGCTGACTACCTGCCTTTGACGGAAAGGCTTTGCCCGTTGCCTTTGTTTCCTGAACATGCCAAAAGTAATGGGGACCACGACAGGATTAGCTGTGGAGTCAAAGTCACCCCTTCCACTGAAGGTGGGAACACAAGCGAACGCCTTCAGGTGCTCACATTTTCTCCTTATGGGGGTTACATTCAAGGAGCATCTTTCAAATATCTGTGTATTTCCCTCAAATCACTAAAACAAAGGCAAACCAAAACAAACCTACACCATCCAAGAGGGGACAATTTTCGCCTCAGCTGAGGTACTATTTGCCGAATTGCAGTCTAGGAGTGATTTTTATAGCCGGATTATAGATGGCTGGAAATCATGAGGTTTTGATGGAAATGCAGACCGACTTTTAAGCTGTATTGATGCTTGTGAGTGCTGCTATGATCAAAATGTCCTTTCTCCACCCGACTCCCCAGGCTCTTTAATTCTTATAAATAATGTGCTAGCCTCTCTCACTGAAGCTGGTCAGTGAAGCGGCCAGGGAGATATGATTAAGGAATAAAATTCCCATTCTGGGTCAGGAAGCACAACCACAAGTTTGATTGCAGACCATTCAGCTGGGACAGAAAAAACAAAAAACAAAGAAAAACAACAACAAGAAGAAAACCAAAAACCTTTCCACAGCCCAATTACCTCTGACCAGCAGTGAAATGGTTAATGCCTCCTTTCTGTTCCCTACCCCCAACTGGGGGTCCCTGAGAGCAAGACTTGGCTCTCCCTGACCTCTAAGCCCCAGCTCCTCTGGGCAGAATGTCTTAGTGTGGAAAATAGCAGTGCCCTTCAGAGTGTTGTTGTTATTGTGTTACAGTTTCAGGGATGAGAGACGCTCAACACTCAGTGTTGATAAATGTTCTGGTACCGGCTGTGGTATACACTCGGACATGTTGTCTCTTAGTCAGCTGTTTGCTACAAATGAAGCAGACATCCCCACTCCTACCTCTGAGGGACATAATTGGAACTCTTTCTCACATGAAACCAAGGTCTCTCCCAAAGGGAGAGCTCGTAAAATTTGAGGCCTCTGTCACTGCTTTCAGTCACTGAGTGCTCTCAGATCTCAGTCCCACACATTTGTCACTTCGCAGCGCCCCTCCCCCTAAATAAAGCATACGTTCCAATCTGTTAAGTTCTCTGCACATCAGAGCCACCAAAAAGAGGTCGAATAATACAGTTTGGCACATTTTTTACTTTGTCACTTACCGTGGAGATTTCGTAGTTAGAAAAAGGTTGACAACTGCCCTTGAAAACATGAGAATATGGAGATTTTCTGCCTTGACAGGTTTCCTTCCCCCCTCCCACTTTAGTCTCACAAATCAGGCAGTCTCTGTATTCCATGAAATGTAAAGTTTAGTTGGATGACTTTTCATAAACTTCATTTTTAACACATTTTCTCTCCTCTGTATTTCTATAATATATGCAGAATGCCAGGCTCCTCAAAAGAACTTTACAGGTCATTTTCCTGCCATAATAGTCGAATCAGCAGCAAATGCACTTCATGGTTTAAATGCAGTGACAGAAGTAGTCTGACAGCAGAAATATGTACTGGAGAGTAACTTCCACAAAAGCCTTGAGATTTTAACATGAGTAGAGCTTATTTTTTTTTCTTTTTTTTTTTTTAAGATCATCTCTGTGTAAATACAGACAAAGAGCATTTATTGGCTCTGTATTATCAAGTGCCCTCGACCTAGTGACATTATTGACTTTCCACCATTGTCTTTATATGTATTGGCCCAAGAAGACACAGCCATAATAGCTGTGTCCCCCAACAATTGATTTTGACCTGTTCTATGTGATGAGCCTTACAGAGGCCCTTGAAAGGGTAACTTCCAAGTCAGCATGTGCATGTGGGCATGAACACACAGTTTTTTCAACCCCCAAATTTGGTCACCTGGTCTGATGAAAGAGTTTTCTTCTCATTTGTGAATCTCTTGACATGGAAAGAGTTGCACAAGTATGACAATAAAACTGTTTTCAGTTATTATTATAGTGAGATGTCTCTATTGGAAAGAATACACGTAAATTAAATTGTAGTGGTTGTGCTAAAATTGAAATTCTCATTGTTAGCAAGACGATCTCTCAGGGCACCTGAGTGGCTCAGTCACTTAAGCGTCTGACTCTTGATTTTGGCTCAGGTCATGATCTCACTGTCATGAGATCAAGCCCCATGCCAGGCTGCATGGTGGGTGGGCTCCATACTGGGCATGGAGCCTGCTTAATATTCAATCTGTTTTTCTCTGTCTCCCTCTGCCCCTCCTCTGCTCACACATATGCACACATTCTCAAAAAAATGAAAAACTCTCAATATGAAAACCTCCATATTATTTTTTTAATTAACAAATTTCATAGATACTATACAAATTTATTAACTGTCTGTCTGTCTGTCTGTCTGTCTATCTAGATTAGTAAGTAAGGATGTTACTAAATGAGTATCCTAGCCAGTTTGGGCTGTATAACAGAACATCATAGATGGTGTGGCTTTAATAATAGGACATTTCTCACAGTTCTGGAGACTGTTAAGTCCAAGATCAGGCTACCAGCATGATTTGGAGTTCTGGTAAGAAGACTTCTTTCTGGTTTGCTGTCTTGCTGTACCCTCATATGGCAGAGAAACAGAGGGATCTGGCTTCTTCCCCTTCTTGTAAGGAAACTAATGCTTGTGAGGGCTCCACCTTCATGACCTCATTGTCTCTCAAAGGCCCACCTCCATAGACCATCACATGAGGGATTAAGACTTAAACATATCAATTTGTACAGACTGGGTGTGGTTTGCGTGGGACACAAACATTCAGTCTACCACAGAAGATTCCCATTATTGAATCTAACTGGATGAACCTAGAAAGTTTGAGCAAAGAAAACTTAATTTACTAAGCCCCTATTCATTAGCCTTGACATCGTTACTTGTTTTTAACTCCCGTTATTTAATATGCAAAATAGAAATAGTAATTGTCTATATCATGCCCATTTCATCTCAGGGAATAAATGAAGAATAAGTACTCTAAATATTTTGTGTCCTTGGATCAAAGCATTTTCAATGTGCAATTTCTATATTATAATTAATGTGTTTGGTTGTTTTGTTATTTTATTTTTTAAATGTTTATTTAGTTTTTTAAAACTGTTTATTTTTGAAAGAGAGAGACAGAGTGTAAGCAGAGGAGGGGCAGACAGAAATGGAGACACAGAATCTGAAGCAGGCTCTGAGCTCTGAGCCATCAGCACAGAGTCTGATGTGGGGCTAGAACTCACAAATGTGAGATTATGACCTGAGCTTAAGTTGGACTCTTAACTGACTGAGGCACCCTTATTCATTTATTTTTGAGAGGGAGAGCGAGAGCGAGAGCAAGAGAGAGAGAGAATGTGAGAGCCCAAGCAGGAGAGGGGCAGAGACAGGGAGAGAGAGAGAATCCCAAGCAGGCTCCCTCCCTGACCTGGGGGGAAAGGGGTCCAACTCAGGAAACCCTGAGATCATGACCTGAGCCAAAATCTAGAGTAGGACTCAATCCACCGAGCCACCCAGGTGCCCTTGTTTTGTTATTTTAATAGTAGTATTTGAACTGTAACAAAAGCCCCTTTTCCAGGTACAAAGAGTTTAACAAGTACTTGTGGAGTTTAGTTATTAGTGGTGGTCAAAATAAGAAATCAATTGCCATTAATATCTGAGCAAAAATTCATGTGAATCAGGCAGCATCCAGTCTTGCAGATAGAAAGGAGCTGTACAACATGAAAGGTTTTAGGCAGAAAGGGGAAGGAACAAAGAAATTGTTATAGACAAAAGGCATGTTGGTTTCCGTAAGGTTACTTTCCATTAGGGAACGGGGGCTTATCAGGTAGATTACCTAACTAATGTCAATTGTACAATTTCCTTATTTTATTTTATTTTATTTTATTTTATTTAAAAAAAATTTTTTTTAATGTTTTTATTTCTAGGAGAGAGAGAGACAGCGCGAGCAGGGGAGGGTCAAAGAGAGAGGGAGACACAGACTCTGAAACAGGCTCCAGGCTCTGAGCTGGCAGTCAGCACAGAGCCCGACGCGGGCTCAAACCCACGAACCGTGAGATCATGACCTAAGCGAAAGTCGGACGCTTAACCGACTAAGCCACCCAAGCGCCCCTTTATTTTATTTTTTTAATGTTCATTTTTAAGAGAGAGAGACAGCAAGCTAGTGCATGCACAAGTGGGGGAGGGGCAGAGAGAGAGAGAGAGAGAGAAGCAGAATCTGAATCTGAAGCAGGCTTAACAGAGCCTATGTGGGACTTGAAGTCTTGGGCCATGAGATCATGCCCTAAGCCAAAGTAGACGCTTAACTTACTGAGCCATCCAGGTGCCCCTATAGTACAATTTCTGATGGCTGGTTTCAAATTCCTTTTCTGGGACCCCTGATACTGTAATTAAGTTTTGTCTTGGTGACATGGGGGTTAGTATAAGCAACTCCATTTTGGATCTGCTGTGTTGGTTTTAACATTTTTCCCCTTTTGATTAGACTCTCAGCCTGAGAGACTTGATCAAAAATTAAAGGTCTTAGCGCTACTCTCGTCTACTCTGAGCTCTCCAGTTGTTTTTGATGAATCTTTCTGCTATTCACAGGTTACAACATTGGGTTCACATTCTTTAAATTAGTTAATCTCTTTGTTCCTTTTCTAACATTGTGTTTTTAGGAAGATCATTTGCTTGGTGGTTAGTGACTGTAAACATATGTGTCTATATTTATTTAAGTTATTTTTTTTGAGAGAGAGAGAGAGCATGTTTGCTCAGGAGGGGCAGAGAGAGAGGGAGAGAAGACAGAGAGAGAGAGAGAGAGAGAGAGAGAGAGAGAGAATCCCAAGAAGGCTCCCTACTATCAGTGTGGAGCCTGATGCAATGCTCGAACCCATGAACTGTGAGATCATGACCTGAGGCAAGATCAAGAGTTGGGCACTCAAATGACTGACCCACCCAGGCACCCCTGCAAACATACATTTAAAGCTTTTGAGAGAATACAGAATACCGGGAAGTTACTATGATTATTATAGGCAGAATAATTCCTAATGTCTGGAATGTACTTTAGAACCCTAGTTCCCAAGGCCCAAGCCAATCAGAATCAAATGAGTCAAAGAAGGTCTCTGGTTGAACAAATCAGTTTTTTAAGCCAACTAGTTTCTTCAATAATCTTATGTAGCTGAGTCTCAGCTTCCCCAGAAGTGTCCATCTGAGTGCAGCAAGTGGTGTTGACTATAGCACAAACACCTCTTTGCTCAGCTAAAAGATTACCAAGAGCTCTCCTGTAATCAAGAGTAACTTTGGCTAGGGGCATCTGGGTGGCTTGCCTCTGACTTCAGCTCAGGTCATGATCTCATGGTTCACCGTTTCAAGCCCCACATTGGCTCTGTGCTGACAGCTCAGAACTTGGAGCCTGCTTTGGATTCTCTGTTTCTCTCTCTCTCTCTCTCTCTCTCTCCCCCCACCTCCCCCACTTATATACTGTTTCACTCTCTCACTAACTTTGGCTAGAGAGTCTGTGGATTTTTACTGGGCAGCTATTGCTTTAGCAGTGGATTCTACAGTATCAAGAAAGGAAAGTTCTTGTTCCTGTGCCTCGGGAGGAAATAGGCTACCTTGATGTTGACCACTCCTCTCCTTAGTCAGTTTGGTTTTTAGGTCTCTGGGGTTTACACAGGACCAGATATCAGGTGGAGCCTTCTTCACTTGTGAAATAGGCACCCAAGTTTTGACCCCCCTTGTAATTTAGCACTGGTGTCAATGGTCAAGAGTACTCAGAAGGGTCCTTTCCAGGAATCTTACTTCTGCCAAAGCATTAGAGTAAAACAGTAATTGTCCATAAATGACAAAAGGTTTATAAGTGCCCATGGTTAAAATATCTGATGAGAGATGATTATAATGGACTTGACAAAGAAATTTGGTTATTTCCGTGACACACAACATTTTAAGATAATAACTGGGATTATGACTGATAACATTATACCAGGACATAACCAAATTTCTGGGAAATTTGTACAATTTCTAGAACACTTACATTAAAAATAAGCAACCATTTAAATATAACCTAAGAATGTTTATCACTTATTAGATAAAATGTAAGTTAACATACCAAAATAAATCTAATTAGTTTAATATTTCTCTCTTACAAGGTGAGAGACGAATCCATTCAGGTTTTCCAGGGACCCTCTGAGAAATCTCAGAGTTACTTTGAGGTCAAAAAGATTCTATGTGGAATTTGATTTGAGAAAGTCATCAAAATGTCAAAAGGTCTGAACATTTGACTAAATAAGATCACAGATTATTATGAAATAACACTTAATTACCTCTTTAACCAAAGTGATCATGTAAGCTCTTAAAAGCAAACATTGAAGTTTCCATAGTTGTGAACAAAATTTAATCCTCTTAAAGAGGTTTTCTTTTTTTTTTTAATAGAATATTTTTTCTATTTTCTTTTTTTTTTTTACAAATAGTTTATTGTCAAATTAGTTTCCACATAACACCCAGTGCTCATCCCCACAAGTGTCCTCCTCCATGCCCATCCCTCCTCCCCCCACATCCATCAGTCCTCAGTTTTTGTCAGCATTCAAGAGTCTCTCATGGTTTGCCTCTCTCCCTTTCCCCACCATTTCCGCCCTTCTTCTCCCCCTTGTTCCTCTGTCAAGTTCCTCCTAATCCTCCTATACGTGCACACATATGATATTTGTCCTTCTCTGCCTGACTTATTTCGCTCAGCATAACACCCTCAAGGTCCATCCATGTTGCTACACATGGCCAGATTTCATTGTTTCTCATTGCCATGTAGTATTCCATGGTATAGATAAACCACATCTTCTTGATCCATTCGTCCGTTGATGGACACTTAGGCTCTTTCCATGTTTTAGCTATTGTGGAGAGTGCTGCTCTGAACATTGGGGTCCATGTGCTCCTATGCATCAACATTTCTGTATCCCTTGGGTAAATTCCTAGCAGTGCTATTGCTGGGTCCTAGGGGAGTTCTATTGTTAGTTTCCTGAGGAACCTCCACACTGTTTTCCAGAGGGGCTGTACCAGTTTACATTCCCACCAACAGTGTAGGAGGGTGCCCGTTTCTCCACATCCTCGCCAGCATCTAGAGTTCTCTAATTTGCTCATTTTAGCCACTCTGACTGGTGTGAGGTGGTATCTCAGTGTGGTTTTGATTTGTATTTCCCTGATGAGGAGAGATGCTGAGCATTGTTTTATGTGTCTGTTGGCCATCTGGATGTCCTTTAAAGAGGTTTTCTTAAAGAGCTGATACAATGTGAAGCACAGTAGATTTTTTGGTAGGGCATGAAATCTTTGCTTTTCAGGTAGCTTACCCCAAAAATAAAGAAAACAAAATAAATAAGCAAAAAAAGCCCCCCCAACCCTTTTATAATCTTTTATTAAGAGCAGACTAATAGTCCAAGAAAATTTGGTCCTTTAAAGGAGAGAAAACCAAATTCCAATTTTGCACTTGGTTCTTTTGATATGAAAACAAAACAAAACAAACAAACAAAAACTTAAGTACATTTGTTCCAGTCTTAGCCAGCTTGACCATACATAAAATGTTCCTTTTCCACAAACATTCAACAACTTTTTTAATATTCAGATTTTGTCCTTTTTTAAAAAATCTCCTTTTGGAACAGCCAGTCATTTGACTTTCCTTATCTACTTTTCATGCATTTGTTCTCTTTCAGTCTTATTATTTCTAAGTGGTTTTATTAAATAAATTGATTAATGTCATTAACCATTAGACTCCTTTATTCCTTGTGAAAACTCAAAAGTAAGGAGTTATATCTCTTACACTAGCATTCTGTGGATTGGCAAATTTATGAAAACATCTCATAATGTCTACAAATAGACTCAGAGTAAATTTTTCAGTGTGGCAGGAAACATGACTACTAACAGACCCATGTATCTGAGCCCATGTTCAGTAATTAATACTTCAGTATTTTATCTTATTTAGAAATGATTTGACATTCAATGAATATTCATTATTTAATTTATCTCAATATAAATTGAAGGTTTCAAGTTACCAAAAAGATTTTTGAAACTATTTAAAAATTTTTTTAATATTTATTTATTTTCGACAGAGAGAGAGAGAGCACAAGAAGGGGAGCAACAGAGAAAGAGAGAGACACACACAGAATCCAAAGCAGTCTCCAGGCTCTGACTTGTCAGCACAGAGCCTGATGTGGGGCTTGAAACCCCAAACTGTGAGATCATGATCTGAACTGAAGTTGGATGCTTACCAACTGAGCCACCCAGGCACCCCAATTTTTGAAACTATTTTTAAGCCGGCATACCATAAAACATAATTATTGTTGAAAAGTTTATTTATAAAGTTTTGTCTTACATCTATTTAATTAAGTTGTTCCTAACAATTATACTTAGATTACTGATGAAAATTTCATGGGACATTAAACAGCTAACCATCATCTTAAATTATCTTTCTCTCAAGTTCTATGTAACTCATTCTGTTCTATCTTCTGAAACCAAAACTATTAAAATATAACTGAGGCATGTTAAAGAATTTAAGAAGTTATCTGAATAAAAATCAGTTCAAAGCAGGTGGCATCCAATATAGCATATAGAAAGAAGCTCCAGGGAACTTACAAACTGAAAGACTTTTATAGGCAGAAAGGAGAAAAATCAAGGAAATTATAATAGATAAAAAAGCAGATTGGTTATTGCAAGGTCACTTTCCTTTAGGGAATGGCAAAGGTCTATCAGGCAGACAACCTAACGAGTGTTGATGAGGTGATTCTTGATTGACTGGTTTAAGATTCCATTTCTTTTCATTTGTTTTGAGACATGTTAAGAGACAAACAAAAAAATAGACTCTTATATACAGAGAACTAACTGGTGGTTTGCCAGGGGGGAGGTGTTTGGGGGGAATGGGTGAAATAGACAAAGGGGATTAAGAGTACACTTAACCTTGATGAACTAAGTAATGTATAGAATTATTGAATCATTATACACCTGAACCTAATATAACACTGTATATTTATTATACTTCAATAAAAAGAGAATCCATTACCCAGTCTCCTCCCCCTCCCCCAAAAGGGATACTATTTCTGGGAAAGCTGAAAGAATAAGTTTGGTAATGTGGGGCTTAGCATAAGCAGCTCCATTTGGGGCCTATTGTCTTGTTATTAACAGTGGTCAATTAATAGATCGTCTTGGTAGGGAATAGAGGCTGCTGGTCTGTGATGGCTATAGCTGGGTTGACTCAGCCATGCTCTGCACGGTCACTCATTCTCCAGTATGCTAATTCGGGGCCATTCATGAGTGAAGGCAGGGATCTCAAAGAGAGAAAGGAGACGTGTGCAGTATCTCCTAAACCGTAATCTCAACTGGCACACTATTATAACTACTGTTTTCTACTGGCCAAAGCAAGTCACAAGTCCACTGAGTTCAAGGAGTGGAGAAACAGATTCTTCTTCTTGATGGAAGGAGCTATAAAGCGGTATTTAAAATTTTTTTTTTAATGTTTTATTTATTTCTAGGAGAGAGAGAGAGAGACAGCGTGAACAGGGGAGGGTCAGAGAGAGAGGGAGTCACACTGAAACAGGCTCCAGGCTCTGAGCTGGCAGTCAGCACAGAGCCTGACGCGGGCCTCGAACCCATGAACCGCGAGATCATGACCTAAGCGAAATTCGGACGCTTAACCGACTAAGCCACCCAGGTGCCCCTATAAAGCGGTATTTTAAAAACCATGGGTATGAGGAGGGCTAAATTGGGGTTATCAGTGCAATGAACCTACCATGCGTGTTATTTCAGACCTACTAGATTGATACTTCATCATATTAAAATTCTCAATTCTCAATTAAAATGTTAATAAAATATTAAAGATAAATGTGAAAAAGTTGGGACCATCTTGGCACATCCCATTCATTTCCCCTGCCGGGGCAATTATTATCACACACTTGGTATGTGAAAAGTCTGCTTTTAAAAACACTTCTGTGCATGTACACACATATACACCCACATATGCTAGAAGTTTTAAAATGTATGCAGATTTTTTGGCATTCCTCCCATCAAGGTGTAGGGTTTAACAACCCCTGCACTTGAATATAGGCTGACCTTGGTAACTCACTGCTAACAATAAAAATACAGTGGAAGGAACAGTGCATGACTTGCAAGTCATAATCATCAAAGAGGTTACAATTTCTAACCTGGCCTTCTCCCTCTTGGAACACCTTTTAGGAGCTCTGGGCTGATGGGTAAAAAGCTCACTTAAAGAATAAGGGCTTCCCAAATATGTCCATGTGCTAATCCCCAGAACCTGGGAATGTTTCTATCTATGGCAAAGAGATTTGCAGATGTGATTAAATTAAGGGTCATAAGATTAGGGAGAGATTATCCTGAATAGTCTGGGTGCACCCAGTGTAATCACAATGGTCCTTATGAAATGGGAAGCAGCAGGAGTCAAAGCAGGACAGAAGAGATGTAGTGAAAACATGAGGTTGGAATGATAGGAGGAAGAAGTCGTGAGCCAAGGAGTGTGGGTGACCTTCAGACAAGGAAACGGACTGTCCTGCAGAGCCTCAGGAATCCAACCCTGCCTTCATCATAAGTAGATCCCAGCGTGTCCTGTGTCAGACTTCCGAACCACAGAACTGTAAGATAATTTGTGTTGTATACGCTAAAGTAGAAAAAGTAGTTTAGCTAAAGCCACCAGGTTGAGCTGGAGAGCCCACGTGGGGAGACCACAGAAGGCGAGTGAGATAGCCAAGGAGCCCCAGCTTTTCCAGCCCTGAGGTGGCAGGCAGCTAATTGATTGAGTCTTGAGATGAATGAGCCTCCAGCTTTTGAGTCACCCCCGTTGGTGCTGAGTGGGGCAGGAATGAGATGTCCCCACCAAGCTGTGCCCAGTTGTCACTTTGTGAGCTCTTTTAGTCCCCTCTGGCTGCCATAACAAAATGACATAGGCTGAATGGCTTAAATAGCATGAATTTTGCTCTCATAGATCTGGAAGCTAGAAGTCTAAGATCAGGGTACCAGCAGAGTGGGATCTGGTGAGAGCTGTCTGTCAGTCTTGACCTCCTTCTTGCTCTGTGCTCACATGGCAGAGAGAGCTAGAGAGTCTTTGGAATCCTATCAGATTAAGCTCCTACTCTTAGGGCCTCACTTAATCATAATTATGTTGTTACTCTATAGTCACACCGAAGGTGAGGGCTTCAGTGTGTGATTTTTAGGGGGACATGTTTTAATCCATAACATAAGCAAAATAAATGTTGCTGTTTTAAGTCATCTTAGCTTTGGGATGGATTTTGTAGCAGTCATTTATTTAATGGGAATAGTTATATGATGAAGATAATGTACTCTTTCTGTGTTTTAAATATTTATATAAGTGCTATTGTACTTAATATTCTGTAATTTCTTTTTTTGACTCAACATACTTTTGAGATATATCCATATTTCTATATATAGATAAATTATTCATTTTGATTGGTACATATTAGCATATAACAGTACTCTATATTATGTAAAAGTTCCCTTCAGCATGAACTTTGGGTGGTTTATAGTTTTGCTGCGATTACAAATAATGCCATAATAAACAGGTTTTTATATTTTTCTCATGAGCAAGCTCAGAGTTTTTCTAAACCGTATTCATTGGGTCATAGGATATACATACTCCTTTTTAAAAGATATGTATACTTTTGATTTTACTGATGTGGCCAATTTGCTTATTAGGTCCCCTCCCTCCTCTTTGTACTAATCTTTGAGGACTGTGCAGGGCTCCTGCACCTCTTTATTCTCACTGACAGCCTAATAGTTGCAGATATTTTATCTGTTGCCAAAGTGATATCATTAGTATAGGTCACTTTAATTTTCCTCTAATAGTTTGTGAACTTGAGTGTCTTTTGATAACATTTTCTTAGATATTTTAGCATTCTTTTCTCTATAGTGATTTATTGTTTCTATTGTTTATTGTCTATATATTGATTGTTTATATTTATTTTATTTTTGAGAGAGTGAAAGAGTGGGGAGGGGCAGAGAGAGAGAGAGAGAGAGAGAGAGAGAGAATTCCAAGCAAAGACACACTGTCAGCATGGAGCCTGATGTGGAGCTTGAACTCATGAACTGCAGGATTGTGACCTGAGCTGAAATCAAGAGTCAGATGCTTAACTGACTGAGCTATCCAAACGCCCTCCTATCGATTGTTTTCTTTGTTATTCTATCATGTTTGGTCTTATTTATTTTTAGGAGCTCTTTTTGTATTTTGAGCATTAATATTTTCCTGTTATAGGTTGTGAAATCATGTCCAGATGTTTGCCTTCTTGTTTTCCTTGGTTTACATGTCAATAGAAGAATTTTCATGATTTGTTTTAATCATAAATGTATGTTGCACATGCACTAACATGTAATTTTTTTTTTTTTATAAATTGTGGGTTTTGGGTATTCTTTAAGAAATATATCCCTAAGGGGCACCTGAGTGGTTCATTCAGGTAAGCATCTGACTTTGGCTCAGGTAATGTTCTTACGGTTTGTGGGTTCAAACCCCACATTGGGCTGTCTGCTGTCAGCACAGAGCTCACTTCAGATCGTTTTTCCCCCCGTTCTCAGCCCCTCCCCACTTGCACTCTCTCTTTGAAAAATAAACATTTGAAAAAAAATACTTCCCTGATATAATATTCTGGGTATTCATCTTAAATGAAGAAATAATCTATTGTATTCTTGATATTTTCAGAGCTGCATTTTCATTGAATTCATAATTTCCACTTTTTAAAACAGATCAGACTGTCAGTTTCTTCTGTTTTCCTGAGACTGATAATGAAGGGCAGTGTGGAGATTTATGAAATGCTAGACTAGTAACTGGAAGAAGGAACTGAAATTTCCAAAACTCTCAACTGTGTTTCCAGGGAATAGTGTCTTTCAGACAAATTGGTTCAACTAGTGATAGAGCTTTATTTTAATGGTGATCCTTGAGGTGACATGATGTTAAAAGTTGTCTTGTTCTGAAGTGTCCTTTGGGTCTGTGTGTTATCTAAGATTTACCAGACCATTGGTATGAATTTTACCACCCTTACTGATTATACAGTTTATCAGTGGGTGGCTGCAAGAAACTTAAAGGTAGTGTGTGAAAAACGTAAGAAGAAATAATAAGGTTTTTTTATGGGGATGAGAGAAAAGGATGGGAACCTTGTAAAGAGAAAACATGATCTATCCCTGTATCTTGGCCCACGAGGTTTATTTCTTCACCTTTTGTCTAACATCTCAGGGGTCTATATGTGTCATACACGCTGTGTTCTTGGTTAATGCAAATATGGGTGTTGCAGAAGGTGTGCATCCAGGTTACCCTTATGTAATTCGGTCACACGGAGGCAATCTGGCTACCCCGCTACCTGTCTCTTCCCTGCGTGTTATAGAACTCATGAATGGGTTCTTCGTAGCCAGGGAGGGGAGTGATGGCAAAAAAGTAATATTGCCCCACTTTTTTTTTCTTTTCATCTGCTGTTGCTGCCATGCTTTATGTCAGAGCACGCTGCTTAAGGCCACGGCTGCGATAACCCTGGGGCAAGATGGGCAAGGGGGAGATAGTGTCTTCAGGCTGTGGCTTCATCTTGTCTTCAGAGAGGCTGTTGCAATTGATGGCAGGCAAGCTGTTCTCCTGTCAGTGCGTTTCAGCATTTATGGGCGCCTCAGGGCCCGGAGCTCTGTGCGTACTTGTCTATCACAAAACACGAAGCTTCTTCTGGGGTCGTCTTTGTGGTGTTGTGGGAGGCACAGGGGAGTGCACATGTAAAGTCCCAGTCTCTACTCCCGCTTTGTCATTAACTGGATTTGTCTCTTTTTATAGTGATTGCACTTCTGCGGGTATCTCCATCTCAAGGAAGTGTTCCTGAGTCACATCACAATTACCACATTACTTACTGTCTCCTTCTGTAGAATATGATTTTCTCCAAGAGACATACTCTGTCTCATTACCTTTCTGTCCCCCTGCACAGGATAGGCACTTATGGAAACATCTGGTGAGGAAAGTCACCTTTCTGGGTCCCTGTGCTTTCTACAATTGGAGGATTGGAATCCATTAGCTGTAAGTCCTTCTATGATTGTATGACACGTGTGTCATTGTAATTAGGCTTTAAGTGGCTGCCACACTTCTGTGAACTTTCACATGCCAAGGGGGTGCCCATCTCATGTGACAAGAGACGATGGGCCTAAGATGCGGTATCTGCACAATGAGGGAGACTTTGACAGGTGCTGATGGAGTCCATTTAGAAGGTGCCTCCTTTCTGACTGTAGTACACACGTATGCCCAGTGGTGGAAAAAGGTGCCCCGGGTAAGGAGTCAAAGATAGCAAGTGTTTTATAGGGTATGTACTGAAGAAAAGGCAGTTTACTTAATTTATATATTACATGCAACTGTGTATTAGCACATTAGAAACATTAATGACTCAACCACAGTATCAAAGCAGGTAGAGTCTACACTTTAATCCTGACTTTTAACAAATGAAGACAAATACTGGTGATTTCCCTGGCATTTTCTCTGGCATGAGTATAATCCCTAATATAAGGAAGCAATTATTCTACTGCAGAGTACGGGACACAGAAGGGAATCAGTAGATGATATTGAACCAGGTGATGTTTCTAGAAGATGACCTGGACCTTGTTAAGATCTCATACGGAAGTTTTCTGATTTCCTGGTGAGAAGGGAATGAGATTCTTGCTTACATACATACATACATATATATATGTGTATATATGTATATGTATACACACACACACACACACACACACACACAGATAAGCACAAACTTCAGTAGGTATCTGAGCTTAAGGAGAGTGTTTTAGCCAGCTGTTTATTCCCTAGCATGAGCTTAGTTCATATGGTCTCATCTTCGAATTAAAGTCAAGGTTATGGTGTTCTAGAACATTCCTATATGGATGTGCCACATGTTTCACTTGGTTTACGTAGTTTTATTCAGAGGAACTTTGCATAAGAAGTGGAGTTAAGATAGTCCATTGAATATCTTCAATGTACGTTCACATATTCCAATAAACTCAATAAAGCAAGAATTTTAGGAGCACCTGGGTGGCTCAGTCGGCTAAACATCTGACTTCAGCTCAGGTCATGATCTCACAGTTCTTGGGTTCAAGCCCCGCGTTGGGCTCTGTGCTGACAGCTAGCTCAGAGCCTGAAGCCTGCTTTGAATTCTGTGTCTCCCTCTCTCTCTGACCCTCCCCTGCTCACGCTGTCTCTCACTCTTTCTCTTTCTCTCTCAGAAATAAATAAAACATTAAAAAAATTTAAAAAAGAATTTTAATAGGATGCTGAAAGGGAAAACACTGAGCAATGGGGAAAAATGAGATTACCATTGAAGAAATGTGCTATTTATGACCAATCACAAGTGACTGTGAAGCTGTGCAGAGGTAGGCATAACCTAACTTGAAAATCAGATTGCAAAGAGAATGGATATACTTCATGAATCACAGGTGGAAAATAGAAGTTTACAATAGTTCCAGTGAGGATATTCTTAGAGCCGGCTCCAAGTCTTGAATTTACATTTTTATGGCGAACCGTAACCCAAATGCTGATCTTCTGAAAGAGTGACATCATTGTCAAGCAATAATTTTGTTAGTCCTGAGCAATGGAATATAATTTAAAACATGTAGTTTATTTTTCATTCTATTCAAATGGTGGGGAAATTGAAATGGTTACATTGTACTTGCATTTTTAGAGAAATATAAAAAATTTTACCTTCACTTTCTTAACTTAAGAATCAATTCAGACTCTGCCTCCGTGAAAAACTCACCATTGCCTGTTGACCTAGATCAAACCAGTCAGTCATCCACAGAGATATTCGTGCAGACCCAGTGGTTGTAATTTCTGGAAACCACCAGTAGGTGTCTCCTATCAGTAGGTTTGGCCATGGAAGGGTCTGCTCTCATTTCTTACTCTTTTAGTAGTGGGCTTCATGAGACATTTGTCCTTTCTGTAATGCAGATAATCAAAACCCACTTAATATATTTCTAAAATGTGTCAATTTTTTAGAATATGAAGCCTAACTTTTCAGGTAGGGAGTTCCTAATAGTGATAGTTTCGTATGTGTGTGTAATAAATAATCAGAGTATTACTTCAATGGTAGAGCTGATTTCTTTTGAAGTAAACAAAATTATGATGAGAAACAAAAACTTCTTGAAGCACAGACTGACAATATAGGCCTGCAAATGAACATTTCTTTCACGAGACTTGCCAATGTGAGAAATTTCCTAGAGATCCAATCTCGAGGTCTCATTATGCGTGAGGTTAATGTTTTAATATCTGACGTCTGCAGGGTCTTCTTAGTGGAGAAAATACAAAAGTTACTTCGGAAGGAAAGATTTAAAAAAAAGATTTCTTTTCAGGAAATAAAATCGAGGTGCTGAGTGAAAAGCTAGCCTAGAATGTGCAATTTGTGCCCAAGCCACTTCTGAGAGGTGACATTGAACATCACTGCCGACTTCCCAGGACTGTTCTCTTCTTCTTGCAGCAATCCTTTAATACAGTCATGCTTATTGACCAAGCATCCATCTGGTGCTGGGCCTGCATTGTCCGCTGACTCTCTTCTGTCCCCAGCAAGCTGGTGCTCTGAGGGCACATTATGTCTTACACTCCTTCATATAGTATCCCACTTGGAGCTAGTCTCATCCTAAATTGACACTGAGTGTTTCTACATTGGTTCACTATGGAATTGAATCTTCTGGAGAGAGTGCTCTAGCTTGTGGCAGTTTTGGTACTTCCATTGTTTCTAACAAGCATAGTTCCTTGCACGCAGTAGGTGTCATATTATTGTTAAGGAATAAATGAAGTACAGAGGTGCTAGAACAAGAATGCATATCTTTGGGGACACCTGGCTGGCTCAGTTGGTAGAACATGCAATTCTTGATCTCTTGGTTATGAGTTCAAGCCCCATGTTGGGTATAGAGATTACTTTAAAAATAGATAGATAGATGATAGATAGATAGATAGATAGATAGATAGATAGATAGATAGATAGAGTCTATCCTGATTGTGTGTGTGTGTGTGTGTGTGTGTGTGTGTGTGAGAGAGAGAGAGAGAGAGAGAGAGAGAGAGAGCCAGAGCCAGAGATGAAGGCAGAGAGAGAAAGAAGGGAATATTTATTGAGCACCTTGTACAAACTTGGCAGTGCATTTCATAATAGACTTACTTGAGAGCCACCCATAAGTTCAACTGACCTCAGCTGACCATGGAAGAATTGGAGTTTAATTCTGAATTATGCAAGTCTAACACTCTCTAGAGACTGATAGAAACGGGGACATAGAATGGCATTCTTGATCAATGACCTATTGGGCAAAAGAGGAAAGAATTTTGAAAATTGTTTTGGAACATCCTAAAAGAAAATTTGTACCATGAAGAATGTGTTAACTGTTCAATTACCTTACTTAGGTTGGGTTCCATAGGAAACACTCTATGATGGATGTTGTTCTGCCGAGGTTACTGGGACACCTTCAGGATTATGGTTGTCGGTGGTTAAAAAAATAAGATGAGGCAGAGGGAGGAGTGGAACTGAGATGCATTCTCAACAAAGGCTTCAGCCAATCCCATAAGGAGCTCTGGAGCTGTGATGGCTTTTTAGATCTATGCCACAAAGCATGAGTGGGGAAGGGGCAGAGAGAGAGAGGGAGACATAGAATCCAAAGTAGATTCCAGGCTCTGAGCTGTCAGCACAGAGCCTGACACAGGGCCCGAGCCCACAAGCTGTGAGATCATGACCTGAGCCGAAGTGAGACACTTAACCCACTGAGCCACCCTGGCACCCCCAAAATATGTATTTAGTATATATCATGATACATGGGCTTGTGTCAGACGGTCTCAGTTTGAATCTTGGCTCTGCCATTTAGCAGCTGTGTGAGCGTGAGCCTCAGTTTCTATATCTAGAAAATGGGGATAGTAGCTTCCTCATAAAGTTGAATTTGGTCTGAATTTCTCCGAAGCATATCAGAAGAAAGTAACAATTTCTGTAGATGAAAATTCAACACTTAATTTGAATTCCCTCCAGCTTAACCCAGAGTGGTTGGGGTTATAGGAAACCAAAGCCCAGATCATAACCGTAAACAAGACGTGCTCGGTTCAAGTCATTGCTGACGCTGTGTTGTTTCAGGAGTTGCTTCACAGCTGAGTTGTTGCTTTTTTATACTAACCCAGTCTGTACACGTTATTAAATCTGGAATGAGTAAGCTTGTGGCACATCTGGCAAGAGGAAGAAGGCCAGTTTCCAATTTTTCATGCCTAACCTCCCTGCGAAGTTTTCCAGCGGGTACAGTAATGTGGTTTTTGACTCTTAACATTAAGCCGTGTGTGCCATGCTTGTGGGTGGCTGTTAAGAGGCTGCCATTTCCAGTCCCCAGGGTGGGCAGTGACATTGTTACTTTATGTATATGGGGCAAAATTCCGCCCTCCCCTTGGCCCCATGGCAGTCTCTGACTCCACTATTCCATTCTCCTGACATGGGACATCTCTCCTTGACACCTGGAGGCGCTGTGCCAGAAACGCAGAATATCAGCGATGAGGTTCTCCATGTGGATCTGAAGAAGGCTTTTTGCCTTTAATTTGTGAAGGTTTTGTGAAGCATTTTGGGATCCTTCTGGATAAAGAACCTTCTATAAACCTCACCTATGATGATGATGACTGCTGGCAGAATCGAAGTTGCACGCGTGCATCAGGAGGACAATATATTCTCTTTGTGTCTTCAGAAACCTCCATTTATCTATACAAATATCTTTGAAAAGAGCAAGGCTGAAATGTCTTCTCTCCAGCTGGGGTGCTGTTCTGTTGTTGCAGTGCAGTAAATTGGGTCACCGTCCAGCTTTGCATCCGGCACCTGCTCGGCCACACAATGGGGAAATGAGCGCTTCTATAGTGACAATGGCAACGTGCAGCAAACCTGTGCCAGGGATCTCTGGGGACAGCTAATAAGGAGTCCGGGAGAGCCAATCATTCAGATTGCCACCTTTGTTGCTCTTGTCTGGGAGGAAAGACGTTACTAAAAGGAAAATTATTCTTTTAACTCCTACTTTGGAACTCTTTCTGTGCTCTCTAAGGAGAGCGATTTTAAAAGGTTAGATATTGCTATTATGTGCCAAGTTGGAGAAGGAAATGTCTTGAATGCACAAGAATACCAGGAAGCATAGATTTTCTTTCTGGAGATGCAATGTGGGGGTGTGAGATTGATTAAAAAGGTTTTGGTGGTTGAAGAAATGGAGTTCTGGGCGTAGTGGAATGAGAGCTAGACCTGGAGTCAGAGTTTGGATCTCGAATTCACCATCGACTTGCTGTGTCCCGTTGCCTTGGGTTCCTCATGTATGCAGTAGAGGGGTGCTGTGAAAAGGAAGTGAGCAGAGCACCTGGTGTATACTGGGCAGTCATTACATATTCATTAAGTTCAAAAAGTATCTGTATGACGAAGGGCTTGCCCCAGTCAGGATAGGTGACGGTTCTTTGAGGGAACATACAAGCCCCAAATCTCAGTGTCTTAAACAGCACAAGTTTACATCTCTGTCGGTCATACTTCATGTCCACAGAGGGCAGCTGTCCTGCTGCCATGGGCATGCTCTACGTGGTCCTCAGTCTGCGTCCTGTTGAAGAACCGCTATCTGGTAATCACAGCAGTAGAAAGAAGAGCTGTGGAAGTATTCGTAGCTGCCATTAAATGATGTGGTCTGGAGATGATGCTTATCCTTTCTGCTTAGAACTCACTGGCCAAAACTAGTCATGTGGCTTCTCCCAGTTGCTCATGAGCCACTGAGTAAATCCTACTTTTGTTCCAAGCAAGGAAATCCAGACTAACTTGCAAGTAGCACTAATGACCTCTGAAGGCTAACGGAGCAGGCTCTGTCAGCCTATGTCTCTGCTATATACCAAAGTGCTGCTGTAGTTTTCTTCCTTGTTATAGTGTATGGTCATTGTCTTCTGCTGAAATTTTAGGATTGCAGACTTGTTTTCCCTTTAGTTTTTATTCTGATGGGACCCAAGAAAACTTTGTATTTTCATAGAATGGAGATAGGGCTTTATTTTACTTTATTCTGGGCGATGATAAGGTAATGCTGCCTGTTTTCAGCTTTCTTTCTGGTCTTGGGAAGTTGTAGAGGGGGGTGGAACACGAGAAGGCGGGGGGCACAAACATCTGGGAGTTTCATGAAAGAATATTTTTATCTGGACAGGTAAGATCCAGTTGGACATAATTATTCCATAGAACTTGGGCTGGTTATAAAGCTTTGCTAAATGAGGGAAGAGCTAACTGTAAAATATCTATTGTACACTTGAGGAAAAAAACAAAAAGTTTATTAATTATTTTCTTGATTCCCCTCCCCACACACTTTGGGAATCTTTATTGCCCTTGACAACTGTCTGTGTGCCAACATATCTGTATGCTTTCAGGAATTTGAAGAAGAGACTGCAGGAATCTGAGTCTTTATTGGTGTAGCAGATACTGATAATTATCTCCTAATATCCATTTTCCCTTTGAACTATTGATAGGAGGATTCCTAACATCCTTCCCCAGCTTAGCCAGAAACTAAAGTGCCGCAGAGCCTGATAGAGGAGATCTCCCACACAAAGTTAAATAAACAGTTAATGAGGATTAATTATTTCATGTCTCTCTTGCAGCTGGATATGATGGCCATGTAGTAAGCTCTAGCAGAAGTGAGCACTTGGGATGTGAACAGAAGTGATGGGTGCAACTTGTAGTCATGTTGTTACTATAGAAGCTCTCTACTGTCTGCTCTCCTTTCTATCTTGTGGGTTGGAAAAGATGACAACTTTCTGGAACAGTCACTTTCTACAGGGGTAGAAGCCATGTATTGAGGATAACTCTCACTATCTTAGGCTGACTATCCATCTCTGAGCTACTTATATGAGAAAGAAATGAGACTTACATGTTGATTAAGCCATTTTTTTGTAAAAATTTTTAATGTTTATTTTGAGAGAGAGAGAGAGAGCGTGTGAGAAAGAGCATGGGAAGAGCAGAGAGAGAGAGGAAGAGAGAGAATCCCAAGCAGGCTGCGTGCTATCAGCACAGAGTCACACCTGGGGCTGAATCCCACAAGCTGTAAGATCATGACCAGAGCTGAAATTAAGAGTCAGACGCTCAACCAATGGAGCTACCCAGGCGCCCCAGGCGATTGTAATTTTGGGGTCTTTTCACTTTTGCAGTGTAGCCTGCACGTACCTGGCAACTCTCCTCTTGCCAGGCTTAATTTTATTTATATCTTCATGTTTTAATTGATTTCATCTCTTTGCTATCATTTCTTTTCTCTTATATTGGAGGGCCTGAGGACGCTGGTTCTTTGCTGAGTGTGAGATTTAAATTTGTACTTATTATACCTTTTTGCACTTTTGTCTTCTTAAGTTCATCAGGCAACAGTGAACAAGGTCTTTGAATTCTAGGCTGTACCTTCCTCCAAATGGATATTCTACCTTAGACCATCAGGTCTATTTTATCCATCCAGGCAAGTGATTTTACCTTACACAAAACCAAACTCTGTGTGATTCAACATTCTGAAGTGCAGTAAAAGACTCCCAGGGCTTAATGGCCATGTGTGTTATGAGAAGAATTCTGGAGGCATGTTTAGGTATGAAAATAAGCCCAATTGGTCTTTGCAGAGCCCTATTTTCTTCATTTGGTTCCATTTCATAGTTGAATATAAGCCTGGAGTGAAGGTCTGCATTTTTAGAAATTGTGACTCAGGCATATTCTCAAGGCAGATGGACTTTTTCTAAGGAGCAGATGCCCTGCAGGGTGGGTACAGTAAGAGACAGAAATCCCTTGTAGCTAGGTTAAGGTGGATAACGAGCAGGCATTCTCTGGGGGTGACTGGGGCCCTTACCTTTCCACTTGGTCATTTGATGGTTTATTTAAGGTCTTGAAATGGGGTAAAAGTTACTGGACTGTTTTCTACCTTTCTTAGTCAAACTCACTTCTTAATGGGTGAAACAGACCTAATCCATCCCCTATCCTGTCTGGCCCTCTCCTGCCCCCTCACACCCACCACACAGAGCGTCCATGTCCTTGGCAAAATGATGGGAAATGCAGCCAGTCACCTTGCTCTTTCCACCGAAGGTCAGGCTAGGCTCTGTCGACAGCAGTTTAGATGAAACCAATTGAATCAGGAAACTGAATGCATTAGTTGTTTTGGCATCCTTGAGACTAAAAGTACGTTACCACCAGTAGCATGTTTCGCCCAACGTTTTGGCACGCCTTGAGAAGAATTACTGATGGTAATAAGTGGTCCATTTAAGTGATTTTGTGAAAACCTGAAAGATGGATTTTTAATTGTCTCTTGAACAAAAAGAAGGCTATTTAGATCATAGAAATCTTAAAACGCCTTCTTGTAGGGAGGCCTGAGTAGCTCAGTCGGTTAAGCATCTAACTCTTGGTTTCAGCTCAGGTCATGACCTCACGGTTCGTGACATCGAGCCCCTCGTTGGGCTCTGTGCTGACAGTGAGGAGCCTGCTTGGAAGTCTTTCTCTCCTTCTCTCTGTTCCTCCCCTGCCCCTCAAAATAAATAAACATTTTTAAAAAATGCCTTCTTGTGCAGTTTTGTTTTGCTCTCTTCTAGTTTCTTTATTTTCATACCCAAAGAAGTTATAGTACATTATATGTCAATATAGAGTACCAGGTATTACAGTGTGTAGTTATAAAAGGGGTCTATTCCACATGCTGAAATTCCTGTTAGAGAATTCCCATCTAAGACATTGTCTGTCAAATGGCTTAAAATTTATAATTTTAGAGCTGGAGCTTGAACCTAGTGATTCTAAGGATACACATTATTAACTGATTTATGAATCTAACTAATGATCATAGAACAACATACCACATTTTTGTCCTTAGCTCTGTATTGCTGTTATAAAGGTGCAAGTCCCATTTGTTCAAATTTTGTAGTCACTCAAATAATTTACAATGCAAATAAACCTTTGTCATGACATGTTACCTCCATGACAAATTTGCTTGAGTTTTGTTCACTTGTGTAACTCATTTGATAGAAGTGATAGACGTAACTCATTTGAATTTGATAGAAGTGATAGAAGTAAACTCATTTGAATTTCTAGGATCATGCAAAGAAAGAATGTGTTCACTGTGGCACTCTGGGCAACTCTTAAAATCATCACCCATCACCTTAACTTACTGAATTAGAAAAACAGAGTAATGGTTTGGGAGAGCCACAAGAATGAGCTGTATCAAAACAATCACTGTTAAGAAATCTTGTCAGATACATACATATAGCTTCTTGCCATGATCTAATAAAATGCCCTGTGACTTAAAAAGGAGAGTAGGCAGTGAGGTTTATATAATTTAATCTGACTTTAACCCCTGTAATTTGATCATCAGCAAATCTTGGCTACTCTCTACATCAATAGATGATAAAGAATTTCTGGAAACATCAAACTGTAATTTTATCTATACTACAACACACCATCATGATTAGGAGTTTTATACTCAAATCCCTGCTGGGTCCAGGTGCATAATTAAATAATGGAACCAGAAGGTATAAGACTAGGTATAGGAAATGGTTGTCACCTTGGGGAACAAGAAGATTCATGGACCATTCCACGGTAGCCTAGGGTTGCCGTGTGGGAATCTAGGTTGGGTGAACAGGTTTTCCGTTTTCAAGAGAAACTGGAAATCTGTTTTTATGCAAAATATGCTGATTTTTATTTAATTTTAGTTTTTAATGTTTGTTTACTTATTTTGAGAGAGACAGAGACAGCACAAGTGGGGGAGAGGCAGAGAGAGAGAGAGAGAGGGAGAGAGAGGATCCCAAGCAGGCTCTGTGCTGTCAGCATAGAACCCAAGGCGGACTTGATCCCAGGACCCTAGGATCATGACCTAAGTCGAAATCAAGTGTTGGCTGCTTAACACACTGAGGCACTCAGGTACCCCTATTTATTTATTTTTAACATTTATTTAATCTTTTGAAAGAGACAGAGCACAAGTAGGGAAGGGCAGAGAAAGAGAGAGGGAGACACAGACTCCAAAGCAGCCTCCTGGCTCTGAGCTGTCAGGACCGAGCCTGATGTGGGGCTTGCCCAATGAATTATGAGATCATGACCTGAGCCAAAGCTGGACACTAACTCCACTGAGCCACCCAGGTGCCCCAACATATGCTTATTATTAAATGATGTCATGAATTTGAAACACTGGGCCAGGCAGCCTATACTGATTTCAACTTAGGGGCCATACATTTGAAATCTCTGAACTAGATATTTATAGTGAAAATTCATTTAATCATGCTGTTCTTTTATTTTCACTTACCTTTCAGTGGAGTGGAAATTTCTTCATAATTGTTTTAGTGCAGGCCTAGGTTGGGGGTACATACCTGAGATACGGTGTCTTGGCATCATTGAACTTGATCTAGTTATTTGTATTCTCGCAGTTCTCTTATATTTGGGAATATCAGGGTGCTATGTAAATTCTTTGATAACCTTGCCTTCAATGGGGGTAATAAGCAACTAAGGATTTGTGGTAATAAATGTGAAAAGATGCCTGAAATGAACAAGTTAAAATTCCAGTGATAGAAGTAGAATTGCTCACTTAGGAATTAAAAAAGAAACACACACTTATAATGTAACCATAAACTAACTGATGTATGTAAAAACAATGGTCAAATTATCCTTGATGTCATAATGACTTAGAAGCTAAATGTCATCTTTCATAAACTGTGTGACCCAGGGAAGGTTAGAGTACAAGAAGAGGTTGGAAAATGTCTTTATCTTCACCATATATGCTGTAACACTTGAAAGTTTATGAGCCACTTGTACCATATAACTGACCCATTTGATGTAGCCAGCATGTTTTTCTAATAGGCTCAGCTAAGGTACAATACCATTTCAAGGAGGTATAAAAAATTAAAAAAAAAAAACAGATGGTCCTTTCCAAAAAAGCAATTAAAGGCACAAGAAAGGACCAAAGAACACAGATTCTAGAGCCAGAATGCCGAGTCTAGGATTCTTGAATGATTCGTTGACAATTTTAATGAGTGGGTGAGATTTTCGAATGTTGGTCATTAAATTCTTGTAGTTGAAATAAGGCTCCACCATTTACCTCTTCCTGTGTACTTAGGGCAAGTTACTTAACTTTCTCTGTGCTTAAATTGGATGGTAGGTGAATCTCCAGGGCACATACTAAGTGTCAAATAATTACTTCATATTTATGTTAATATTATGATTAGGAAAAGTGTGCTCATGACTAGGTATTATGTGTGTGGCCCTCATTTTAAGCAGTCCATAAATCGACCAGCTTATTCCTCACAGTAAGCATGTGTGTTACACATCATTATTCTAATTTTACAAATCCAAGACTGAGGCTTAGGGAGGTTTAGTATGGTAGAAGCTTATAAACAGTTCCCACTAAGTGCCTCCCTGGAATTATCTGTACTTTCCATTTTATCTGTAAAGTACACATGGGTGCCCAGTGCTTCCCAATGTCTGTGGCAAGAAAGAGGCTCTAGTACATGCTCTGCTCACCAGGCTCTCACCAGCCAGGTTGTGGGCCTGTGTGTGCTTTCCACATGACCTATATATCTTTTGTAATTAGGCCCGACCCTAACATTGAGGGTGTCATGAACAGTAGTACCAATGGAGGCCCATATCCCTTGGGTATAAATATTTAAAGAGATAATTTAAGCTAACAAACTCTTAAAGTATGTTCTATCCTCCTTCCTTGATAAATAAATCTTCATAATGATTTGAAATGCCAAGTTTAAATTTCTAGTTCTCAAAATCTTTGGTTCCATGCAAAACCTGACAGTGCAAAGAGGGCCCACCTTCACCAGCTAGCCCTGCATTCTTCCACCGCTTCTTCTAACCTCAGATTCATCTCACATCACAGGGAGTCTCACGTCGTATATGAACACCATAAGCAGTTTCCAAACTTTGTGTTATTTGGCCAGGGAATTTCAGGGACTTTGTACCTGGAATGTGGTTTTGAAAGGGGAAAGTTGTTTCTAGATGGCATGTTACTTTGGCACCATTGAGGGGAGCATGGCAAGAATAGGACGAAAATGAGGACTTCTTTTTTTTTAATGTTTTATTTATTTCTAGGAAAGAGAGAGACAGCGTGAGCAGGGAAGGGTCAGAGAGAGAGGGAGTCACAGACCAAAACAGGCTCCAGGCTCTGAGCCGGCAGTCAGCACAGAGCCCGACGCGGGGCTCGAACCCACGAACCGCGAGATCATGACCTAAGCGAAAGTCGGACGCTTAACCGACTAAGCCACCCAGGCGCCCCGAAAATGAGGACTTCTGAAGCATGGGCCTAGGACCTGTGTCTAGAGGAGGTATTGATAATGATTATTATTCAATTAAATAATATTCAGAGGGGTGAGCAATAAGTGTGCAAAGGTACAGTGATTATTTCTTTGAAAACTATGTTGGAATCTTTGGAGAGCCTACATGTGAGTAGCTAAAACATCATTATTATATCAGATGTGGGAAAAATATATTAAAATATAAAATATATTAAAATTATATTAGATGTGGGAAAATACATTAAAATATATTAAAATAAAAAAAGTATATTAAGATAGAGAAATTGCCGACATTCGGCTTGACTACCGAATGTTCTCTATCAAATCCAGGGGTTGAAAACTGTAAAGGTATTATGGATATGATTTATTCAGAAAATCAGTGAGTAATGCCAACCTGTGGATTCTTCTTCCAAGAAATGGCTGTGCTCTATATTAAAGACTGAAACTAAATTTTCATTTATTTATTTAAGACAAAATGGAAGAAAACACATATAATTTCAAAATTTATTTCCTGTTTGAATCAAAGTTTTATTTAACTGATCAACTCCCAAGCCCCAATCTTATTGGCAAACAAGCTTCTCCTGTAAGTGTCTCAGAGTCAGGTAGGTGACAGGTTGGAAGGTAGGGGTGAAAGAGCAGCCTTATCTTATTGCAAATATTGTAACAGCTGTGTTTTATTATTAAGAACAAAATAAGCATAAAGTCACTCCTGTATGTACCTCTCAGTAAAACTTAAAGTAAGTTGAATGTTTACTAGGATTACATCTTAACTGTGGATTAGTAGTCAAGAAGGGTTATGGAAATCCTGAATAAGTCTGGTTATCTAATATGTTTTCAGTCTTGTAGGCTTCAAGATCAACCTTTATACTGTAGCATTCTGTGACTCAGTAGATTGATTCTAATACTTTGAAGAAGGTACTCATCATCTTTTCCTTAGTTTTGACCGTATGAAAGCCTTGTGACTTTCTTGAATAATAGCATAATTTTTTTTTTTTTTTTGCATACTATCTTTAGGAGGTTTTGCCTAAAAGGCTAGACTAGCTGAGAAACCTAGAAGTGCAGTGACTCAAGGTGACTTTAAGAGAGGTGGTCAAATTACAACAAAATGAAAGACCTGGAAGAAACACAAAATTAAGAGAAATTTAAGCCATTGTGTCTATGGCTCTTTTAAAAGAGAGAGATGAACATGTCCATAGATTTTTGGTGAAATGGCAAGAATGACCAAAGCTCCTCACAACCTAAAGAGCAGTTTGTTGTATGGGTGGGCTGCGTGGCCCCTCCTGTGCTCACTGGCATGGAGGCGGGCCTTAGAGAATTCACATGCTACACCCTTGCCATGATGCAAGTGAGAAAATTGAGGTGTTGTCTTGTTCTTTTGAATTATTATCTCCACTGACTTTTATTTATTTATTTATTATTTTAAAGCTTATTCATTTAGTTTGAGAGAGAGAGCACACATGGGGAAGGGGCAGAGAGGGCCGGGGGAGAGAGAGAATCCCAAGCAGGCTCTGCACCACCAGCACAGAGTGCAATGTGGGGCTCAAACTCATGAAACCCATGACCTGAGCTGCAGTCAGAAGCTTAACTGACGGAGCCACTCAGACGCCCTTCCACTGATTTCTCAAAATAACTTTGTGAAGTAGAAGTTGGTATCCTTAAAAGAGTTTCTAAAGAATCTAATGCTCCCTTTCATTCCTTTTATCTCTTCTGGGGCAAACTTCCTGAAATTTCAGTGATACTACTTGTGAAAGGAAGCTGTCTGCCCTTTTTGCGCTGTCTGCCACATTTGGAAACCTGAGAATTTCTAAGTCCAAGGCAGCCTTACCCCCAGTGTTGCTTATGAAAAGCTCTGATTTGCTCAGTCTCTTATTAGGGACCTGAAGCTTCCTCTTACCTCCACCTGTGCCTTTCAAACTCCGTGTGCATATACGTCACCCAGAGATCTTGTTAAATGGAACCTTCTGAGTTAATGTAGGTAAGACAGGGCCTTAGGTTGTGCTTTTTTTTTTTTTTCTAGGAGAGAGAGAGACAGCGTGAGCAGGGGAGGGTCAGAGAGAGGGAGTCACAGACTGAAACAGGCCCCAGGCTCCGAGCTGGCAGTCAGCACAGAGCCCAACGCGGGGCTCGAACCCACGAACTGCGAGATCATGACCTAAGCGAAAGTCGGACGCTTAACCGACTAAGCCACCCAGGCGCCCCTAGGTTGTGCATTTTTGACACACTCCCAGTCAATGCCAGCACTGCTGATTTGTGGCCCATGTTTTGAGTAGCAAGGACCTAGGCAGCAGCTCTCACCTAAGAATAAACTGTTTATATTGAAATTCTGAAATTAAGGAGAAATGGTAGGGGAACTGAGTCTTGGAAACACAGTCCTTGTTTAGGAATAAGTAGAGAGTTGGTAACAAAAAGGACAACAGTGGATACAAACAAAACTCCTACTAACTTCTAGCTTAGTCACTGTAACCAACGCCAAGAGACCGGTTCTGCAGTGGATGGGACATGTTATCTGCAGAAGTCTGACCCGAGGTTAGGAAAGACATCACAAAGCACAGCAAATGCTTTTCAACCGATGTTTGTTACAAGTAAATCCTAGGCCAGACTTCCTAGCAACTCCTAAGTGGATTCCACGTGTCCCCCAGACCCCATCCTTCCAAAGCTATAATGAAATTTCAGCATTGGACACAAACCAGAGTGAAGCACCATAAAGTTAAAGACTATCTCACCCATGAAGGAGAAGGATGCATTAATTCTGTGCCTTGGAGAAAAGTACGTTGAGGCCCATGTGCATGCTAATCTAAGAAGGGAAAGCTCTGTAGCCAGAGTAGATACCGGCTGATCTTTCTTTGCTGGGAGCATGGTGACTTGAGTCAAGGTGTTCGAATAGGTAAGAGGATGTAGCCACAAACCAGGATTGGCATGTGGGCTTTTTTTCCAACCTCCTGTTTTTCCTCAGGTCATTCAGTGCGTCATTGGGCCAGCACCTATTCGGTAATTATGAAAACCTCACATTGACAGGCTTCTGGATCATGGCATCAAATGAACAATTGTGGGAGGAAAAAAAGATGACTTAGAAAGATGGTGGGGATGCCAAGATGGGTGAGACTTGAGTTTCTCATGAAAAGAATATTTTGCAGAAAGGAGGTATAGAGGGGTAGCTAGAGGACAGTTTTGCAACCAGAGAACGTGAAATGAGGAGAGTCAGAATTAGGTACAATGGCACTTGCTTTGATAGGGTGAGCATTAAAATACACTCTGCTCCGTATTCTACTGACATTTAATAAAGACAACCAGATTTCCTGGCCCTGGCCAGAATAAATAAGTCCTCAGAAACTCCATAAGCGACACGTGCTTATGTTTAGGTTTTCCATACTTTTGGGTTTTTTTTTGTAGCGTAGTGGTTAAGAAGCACTGACTTGAGAGGCAGGCCCTCCAGGTTCGAATCCTGTTTCTGCCACTTACAAGCTGGGAAACGTGGACACATTTCCTAACTTCTTGCGCTTCAGTCTCTCCATTTGTAAGATGAAAAATGCTGTCTTTTCCAGTAAGATTTTTGGAAAGGCCAATGAGATAGGCTTGCACAGAGAGCTTAGAACAGTGCCAGGCACTGAGTAGGTGCCATTCAGGTCACTATGATTGTTGTCGTTGTTGTTATTGGTTTCATTGTCTTGATGATAAAGTGTGGCAAAGCATCATGCTGCCATAAACCGTTTCTCAACAAAGCCAGGTCCAGCGAAGAGCAGCTTGAAGATGATTTCTGATAGTGCTGTTAATTATAACATGGAGGAAGCTGTTCTCCAGAAAAGCCATTGCTGTTTTGATTGGTTCAGAAGTTAATATATTGCTTGACTTTTCAGTTCAACAATTGAATAACTACAGTGAGCCAGAATAAGTTATCCAGTTATCCAGTAGTTTCTAAAATACGATTTTTAAAATCATTTTATATAAAATATGAATTGCTTTGATTCTTGAGGGATCTAGTGTTGTCACCAGTCTCTCAAAGGATCTCCGTAGCATTCATAGTGCCATGGCTGTGACAGTTGCACCTGCTTTTGCTGATTTCTGTTGGCTAGACTTTTTCCATTGGTTTGTTTTAACGTTTCATTTAAGGGAAGTGCCTACACCAAGGCCTGCATAAAATTACCATCAGTAAATTTGTTGGTGGTGTTGGTGGGGGGGATGGTCTCAGAGTACAGAAGAGCCAAACACATTTTCTAGAGAGACCATTCTTCCTTGCGGTTCCCTTTTTTGTCCTGGACCTGCCGCATTCTGATCGCCACCACATACGTGCCCAGAGCCTGGGAAATGCTGCCCTTGTATGCTGGGCCAGAAAGAAAAATCTGCAGCGAGAGATAGGATTGCTCTGGTGTTTATTTATTGGAGGCTATATACTTTTAATTCTGGCCTTAAATTCCGCAGCTCGAAGTGTAGTTTGTGGGTAAGGGACAGGTGAATTTCCAAAAGTGATCTCAGAAGAGTTGACTTTTAGAATCCCTGAAGATGGGGATATAAGGGGGACCTTTTAAATAAACCAAGTGCCCACAATGGCTTTATTACCACACTGCTACTTCACACTGTAGATTACACGAAGGCCTGGAGACTAATTTCAGCAACAGGCACAATTTACTAGCTATAGTGGGCCTCAGATGAATAGTTTCTTGTAAAATCAGTGGCAGCTTTATCCTAGCAGAGCACAAATAAATCAGCTCTTATTATTCCACATTCATTTAATCCTGGGACATTAGTCAGTGAGACCTTTCTGCAGCCTAATAAACAGCAGAAGCAGCAGTTTTTCTTTATGAGAGTAGTTGTTCATCCTAAATTAGAGCCAGCATTAGGCCGAGGCAGAAACTTTTGCAGGATGATTTAAAGATATATAATATGAGACCATAATAGTGTATGAAAACTGTACCCATGTGTATAAATATAGCAGGGCCATAATTTTGCTGTGCGCAGATTGCTTTAGAACATGCGGCTTATTTTATCTCTCTTTCCTGAGAGTATCCATTGTGGCAGGTGATACTGTTATCCTGTCTCTCTTGACGTGACTCAAGTGTCCTTTTATCTGAGGTGGGAATTGGGTAGGCACTGAAGCCGCCTCTTCTCTGTTTTACCTGGAAGAAACTTCACCAGTTTCTAGCCTGGCAGGGGAGAATGCAGGTGACGTGTGTCTAAACCGTGCACCCGGCTGTGGCTGCTGGAGGGGTTGTAGCTCACATCAAAATCACAGTCCAAGCCCAAATAAAACTTTGATTCCAGTGAAGCTCAGGTCAGTTCTCCTGTTGTAACGTCACTACGTCTGTGCAGAATACAATTTGACTCCTGTCATCACTGACGATGTGGCTTCATTGAGATACATTGACAGAAAGCTTCTGCTTGTACGGATTGACCCTACCTCACAGGTGCACAGTGTTTCTAAACAGGGGAGATTACCTTTTGTTCACCCACAGCATGGATAGGACCTCAGTAAACTGTGGGCTAATTCCATGTAGGCTGTTCTTTCATACCTCTACCAGGAAGCCATTGGCTTGATAAAAAATACACATGGAATCACCTGCTCATCACGAGCAAATGAAGAATCAGAAATGAATCTGTTCACTCCTATGTCCGGTGTGTAAATCACTTTTACTGGTGATTGAGTATGTTTTTCACAGTTCAGCAGGCATGGACTGAATACCCACTACGTGGGCTCCACAACGGAATCTTGTGTACATCTGCTTTTTCAAAATGTATTTCTTGTGGTGGAGAGAAGAGGAAAAATAGTCCAGGCCACTGGATCTCAGTGGAACTCCTGTAAAATTGAGACACATTTTTTATTTTATAGAAATGCAACAAAGTTATCATAACCAGGTATCACTGCATGTGACCAGTGAATTCTAGCCCATTCACTTAATGAAAAGTAAAGTACTCTGATACACATTCCATTATTTGGAGGCAATAAAGACAGAAGCCACACACACAAAAGACTGAAGCCACAAACTGGGAAACACTGCATGCTAGCATTCAGGAGTTGTAGGTAGATAGCACTCAAATTGGCTTATTTTTCTGTAGCTAAAATGATACCTTGTAGATAAAATGGTCTTTCCATGCAATATGTGTATAGTCAAAACAGGTTGTATTTTCCCACAGTATATCAATATATATGATGCTTCCTCTCAGGAAGAATTACATTCGTTTCAGGGTAGACTTTCGTGGATCCTTATTTTTCTATAGCATATTACTCCTGTGTGGGCAAAGAGTTCCTATCCAATATGAACCTCTGCCCATGGGGGTTTGGCTATTTTCATCTCATCTTTGTGCACTGGATCCTGCTGATTCCTAGGGTAGACCAGATGACCCATAGAAGACATCTAAGGACAAAGCCATTACAGCAACTAGAGAAAGGACACCAGTGGTCAGTGCCTTATCCTCATGTGGCAAGATGGCACATTAGTAGTAGACAGTGATTTCTGATATAGACGAACAGTTCTTTGAGCACAACAGATATCCTGTACTTCTCTTATGGCCTCTTCAAAGCCTACATAACTTTTGACATATGGTAAGTGTACATTGTACTGCCAATTGATTTATTGACATTAAGTTGATGAAAATTATTAAGAAGTCACCAGTCCTTAAAGACATGGTGTCTAAGCCTACTTTCTTCCACTTTCTAATACTATTCTTGGGGTGACTGGGTGGCTCGGTTGGTTAAGCTTCCAACTTCTGCTCAGGTCATGAGCTCATGGTTCATGAGTTCGATCCCTGGATCGAGGTCTGTGCTGATAGCTCAGAACCCAGAGCCTGCCTCTGATTCTGTGTTTCCCTCTCCCTCTGCCCCTCCTCTGCTCGTACTCTGTCTCTTTCTCTCTCTCAAAAATAAACATTAAAAAATTTTTAAAGAAGATTCTGAAGCAATACCATTCTTAGTACCATTCCTATACTTAGTATAAGTATTAGTACTTATAATACATAAGAATAAGTACTATTCTTATATATTATAATACATATATGTACTTATAATACATATAATATGTACTTATAATACATATGTACATATAATATATGTACATATAATACATATGTACTTATAATACATAAGAATAAGTACTATTCTTATGTATTATATTTATAATAAAAATTTCCTAGAACTAAAACATTCAATAGCAAAAATATTTGCTTTCCTGAGTACAGTGGGGAACATTCTCCTCTGGGTTGCTGCAATATGTTATCACTGTTTTTCTAATTTCTCTCTTTCCTGTACGGCTGCTTGCTCCTTCCATAGGCCTTAGAAATTCTTTAGCTTCCATCTTCTGAGATTCTGCTTAAGCAGCCTTCTTTGTACTGCCTCTAAAACCAAGCCCAGCTTTATTTCATGCATGGGCCCACATCTGGTCCGTGGGAAAGTCTCATGTTTTGTTTTGTTTTTGTCTTTGGTCTCCAACCAGCTAAGAAAATCAGGCTCTTTCCTCATTCAGCATTCAGTCATTGAACTCACCTGTCACAGAACCAATCAGGGTCTCTACATATCCTGATACTTTTCATACCCTTATCATGGGTGAGAGGTTAAAGAATCATCCAGTAGGTCCTCAGGCTGCTCCTCCTGCCTCTAGCCTCATAGCTCCTATTGCCACCTGCTATTATTTTCATACCTTGGATGAAACAGAGGCAGGAAAACCCCTCACTGTCCTGGCATATTGAGTTGCACATTTTCAAAGAACATGATTGATTCAAATCCCCAACTGACCTTAGTTTATACTGGATATTTTATAGTTTCGAATCTGCGTATCTTCTGTGCTTTGGGTGAAAAGAAGGAGATGTAGGCATGAGTGCTTTTTCTTGCTTGTACCAAATTTCTTTCAAGCAGATATTTCCGCGCGTTGCCAGATTTTCATTTTGCTGACATCTAACTAGAAACTAGAAACAAATACTGTATGAGCTCTATTTTGTAGGTTAATTGTCTGTTTGCACTTTAATTTTGGAATCTGTATAACTTCAGCTTTGAATCTGCATGAGTCTTTTAATGAAAATTATAGCTTTCATACATGTCTGTAGTTGTGGGGTAGAGGAGAGGGAATGCAGAGGAGTAAGAGAGTAATTGGTAGAAGGGGGAAAAAAGCTCTTTTTGTTTAAGTACTTAACTCTTCTGAGTGCTTTATGTCTATGGCCTGAAACCTGTATTCATTGCAAAGGCAAATGTTTTCCGACTGAATTTTAAAATCTGGAGAGGTTTAGAGATGATCTTGTGCAACTCTTTTATTTTATGGTTTACATTGTATAATGGGTTGCAAGAGCCTGTCTCATTTAGTTGTAAAATTCTTGATTCTATAAAGCTGAATCTTACATCTCAAGTGATTTCCCCCCCCCTCAGGTCACATAGCTGAATAGTGGATGAGATAACAGCAGAACTCAGTTTTAATATGTGAAGATTTCTCCTTTGTTGGAGCTAAAACTGGAAAGAGATTTTCCAGTATTTGTTTCCAGATCTTATGTTTCCATAGGATTTAAACAAAAATGCATTGGCCATTGGGGATTTCCATACCACTTCTGTCCCCTATGCCTGCTACAGTTTTCCAGGGTGAAAGAGTGTGTACGGTGGGTGATGGTGACAGATATGGAGGTGGTACAGGTAAAGATAGTGACAGATTCTCTGAATTATGGTGCTGATTTCTCCCAAGAAACTTCAAAACAAAAACTTAAGTAGCCAATGTAATCTATGAAGAGTTGAGCAATATTCACATGTGCAACTTAATTGTATATATTCTCCTCATATTTTTAAAGCTTACCTAAAGACTACAAGATGCATCCTTGTCATATTCTCTTTTTTAAACATTTATTTATTTTGAGAGAGAGAGAGAGAGAGACAGAGTGTGAGTGGGGGTGGGGCAGAGAGAGAAGGAGAGACAGAATTCAAAGCAGGCTCCAGGCTCTGAGCTGTAAGCACAGAGCCCAACATGAGGCTTGAACCCACAGACTGAGATCATGATCTGAGCTGAAGTCAGATGCTTACCCAACTGAGCTACCCAGGTGCCCCTTGTCAGATTCTAATATAAGTTAGTTCTAGGACTTTTGGTTACTTGATCTCTCTGTTACTGTTATCTTTGCAGTGTAACTAACAGACCACCCTAAAATTTTGTAACCAATTGGTTAAATTCCTGGATTCTCTGAGTCAGAAATTTTGAAAAGACACAGTGAGGATAGCTTGTCTCTTCTCCATGATGTCTGGATCCTCACCTGGGATGACTCGAATGGCTGGGGTGACCTGAACAGTTGGCTTCTTCACTCACATGTTTGGTGTCTGGGCTGAGATGGCTGGAGGATGGACCCACTGTAATTATTGAGCAGAGGCCCTCTGCCTGGTCTCTCCAGCATGGTGGCCAAAGAGTTGGCTTTTTATGTGGTGACTTAGGGCTCAAAGAACAAGAGGCCAAGGGGGAAGTTGCATGGCCTTTTACAACCTAGCCTTGAAAGTCACATATTGTCACTTCGGCTGCACTCCAGTGGGTTAAGAAATCTCAAGCCTGAGCAGACTGAAGACAAAGGTATGTAGTCAATAGCTCTTGATGGAGGAGCATCAGAGGATTTGTGGCCATGTTTTAAAAGTCATATACCCTGGTTAACCCCCTTCCTCACTGTTACTGTTGTCGTCATACTTTAAATTTTTTTTTTTAATGCTTTATTTCTAGGAGAGAGAGAGAGAGAGACAGCATGAGCAGGGGAGGGTCAGAGAGAGAGTCAGACTGAAACAGGCTCCAGGCTCTGAGCTGGCAGTCAGCACAGAGCCCGACGCGGGGCTTGAACCCACGAACCGCGAGATCATGACCCAAGCGAAAGTCGGACGCTTAACCGAGTAAGCCACCCAGGCGCCCCTGTCGTCATACTTTAAAATTTTATTTACATTGTAAGTTTTTGGAGAGATTCTTGATTTCAAAAATTGTTAGATTAATCCACATAACATATGTTCAGTTGTACCTTATTTCTTATTGCATCTCTTTATTTGTCTAATTTCTCTTCTAGTAGAACAGCTCCCTATATATTTCCTTTAGTGTGAATTTCCTGGGTTCTGTTGGTCCGGAAATGTCTTTGTCTTTCATCTTTCAAGACTTTAAAAAAAAATTTGTTTTTAATGGAGTTTAAAATTCTAGGGTGGCATTTTAAATATACTCTATTGTTGTTTTTTTTTTCATCTTTAAAAAAATAAATTCTCAGGGGACCCTGGGTAGTCCAGCCAGTTAAGCGTCTGACTTCAGCTCAAGTCATGATCTCACAGTTTGTGGATTCAAGCCCCTTATCGGGCTCTGCGTTGACAGCTCAGAGCCTGGAACCTGCTTTAGATCCTCTCTCTCCCTCGCTCTCCCATGCTTGAGCGCTCTCTCTCTCTCTCTTTCTCTCAGAAATAAATAAACATTAAAAAATATAAGAAACAATACATTCTCAGGCTTCTTTTTCTTTTGGTGATGATGTCTTCTTTTTCTGCTTGCTTTTGTTTTTGTCTTTAACTTTTAGCTATTTGATTCTGATGAGCCTAGATATGGTGTTCTTTGTATTTATTCTGCTAGCATTTCTTAAACATGTCGCTTATTGTCTTGCATAGGTTTTGGAAATTGCTCAACTTATTCTGTCCTATTCCCTCTTTCCTCTCCTTTTGAGGTTCTAATTATACATTCGTTAGATTTTCAACAGAGTATCACATATGCAGTCTTTTCTGTAATTTCCATTCTTTTGACTCTCAATATCGAATATTGTTTACTCAAACATTACAGTTAACTATTTTTTCTTCTACTGGGTCCTGGCCTGTGTTTTAAGCTATCTTTTGTGATCTTCTTAATTTCAATCATTATATTTTTAAATTGTGGAATTCCATTTAACTTTTTATTATGAATTCTGGTTTTCTGATTTTCCATTTTGCCATTTTTTTCTCTGACCGTATACATCTTTATCCAATATATATGGGTTACTTGTAAGCCCATTTCTGTTTTTCCCTCTATTTATTCTATTTCTTGTTATGCTAGTAAATGTTTTTAGTTGAATACATGGCATCAGTTATGAACAATACGGAAGATCTGGATATGTTCTTTCCTTTGAGTATGATTTATTTGATCTTTCTAAAGGCAGCAGAAGGGCAGATCATCTCAGTCCAAATAGAGACTGAGCTGACCTGAGGGTGACTTTCAGTCTTTGTAAGACTCGGTGTATTTTGGTTTTGCTATCACCTCTATGGTAGAGCTCTCCTGGCTTCTCAACTGGGATGGCATCTCCATCTCTTTGATAGATCTGGGACTTCTGTTTTTGTATCTTGAATACTTGAAGACTGTCCCATTCTCTGCAGTGTTTTTAAGGTAATTTCTACTTGAGTTCATAACCTTTTGCTTTGTGCATCTTATTAGGCAAATACCTCAAGGGGAAAATTGAGTGCGTCTGCCTTCTTTTCAAGATCTTAGCTGCTCAAGTCCTTCCTAACTTTGTAGTTCTGAACTCCATTTCTTGCCTCTTAGCTGTATGAGACGGTAGGAGGCTACCATCTCAAGACCTTGACAGGCCCAAGTATGAACTGATACTCCAAAAAGAAAAGTGGTATGCAGAAAGTTTGACTATTCTCTGTGTGTTTTCTCTTTCCCTAGGATCTGATTCCGTAAGTTCTGGCATTTTCAGCAGCTCTGTAGATTAAATAGGCTTCAAATAGATGTTTAAAAGAATCTAAATTGTCTATATCTCATTGGTCTGCTACGAGCTATTCTGTTGTAGCTAGGATTAGAGGTCTACCTCATTCAATTTAAAAGAAATTATGTAGAAACAAATTTTAAAGTAAATTTAAATGTAACCATTTTTCTAATTGATTTGAAACTATTTTTTAAAAATCTAATTATAGTTTAAGTGATACTCTTTCTGTTTTTCTGGCTGACAATTTAAAATTTTATTTTTTTATTTTGAGATAATTGCAGATTCATATGCAGTCAAAAATAATAAAGAGTGATCCCATGTATGCTTTCCCCATTTTCCCTCAGTGGGAATTTCACACAATTGTAGTACAACAAAAATATTGACATTGATATGGTCCAGATACATAACATTTCCATCACCACAATGATCCCTTGTGTTGCTGCTTTATAACTACACCCATTTCCCTCTTGTCCCTATTCTCTCCTTAAATGGTGACAACTACAAATCTGTTGTCCATTTCTGCTATTTTGTCATTTTAAGAAAATTTGTAGCCATTTGGGATTTTCTTCCACTTAGCATAATTTTCTAGAGATTCATTAAGGGTGTTGCTAATATCAATAGTTCCTCCCTTTCAGTGGCCAAATAGGATTACACGGTGTGGATATATCATGTTTTGTTTTACCCACCACTCACCCATTGAAAGACATAATACTTTTTAGCTATTATGAATAAAGTTGCTGTGATCATGTTTGTAAAAATCTCTGTGTCAATCTTAGTCTTATTTCTCTGGGTTAAATGCTCAAGACTACATTGGTGGTTTATATGGTAGCTGCTAGGTTTTATAAGAGACTGTAAACCACTCTACAAAGTGGCTGTACAATTTTACATTTGTGCTAGCAATTTATGTGTGATTCACTTTCTCCTCTTCCATTTCCAGAATTTGGTGGTGTCACAATTTTTTAGATTAGACATTCTAATAGGTGTGTAATGTTATCTCACTGTAGTTTTAATTTGTACTTTCCTAAAGGCTAATCCTGTTGAACATCTTCTCATGTGCTTATTTTCCAACTGTATATCATCTTTGCTCATGTCTTTTGCACATTTTGTAACTGGATTTTTTTTTTTTTACTGTTGAGTTTTGAAAGTATTTATTCTAGATAGTAGTCTTTTGTTAGAATTGCAATTGGCAAAAAATATTTTCTCCGCATTTTGTATTTGTCTTTTCATTGTCTTACCAGGGTCATTCAGAAAGCAAAATATTTTAATTTTGATAAACTCTATCAAATTTTTCTTTTAGGCATTTGGCATGAAGTCCAAGAACTCTTTGCCTCGTTTTCTCCTATTTAAAAAAATTTTTAATAAAAAGTTTTATTCATAAAAAACTTTTAATGTTTATTTTATTTTTGAGAGAGAGAGAGACAGAGTGTGAGCTGGGGAGGGGCAGAGAGAGAGGGAGACACAGAATCTGAAGTAGGCTCCAGGCTCTGAGCTGTCAGCACAGAGCCAGACACTGGGCTTGAACCCACAAACCATGAGTTCATGACCTGAGTCAAAGTCAGATGCTTAACCAACTGAGCCACCCAGGTGCCTCTAAGGTTTATTTAATTTTGAGAGGGAGACAGAGCCCAAGTGGGGGAGAGGTAGAGAAAGAGAGAGAGAGAAGATGCAAAGAGGGCTCAGTGCTGACAGCAGAGAGCCTGATGTGGAGCTCAAACCCGTGAACCATGAGACTATGACCCAAGCCAAAGCCAGATGCTCAACCAGCTGAGCCACCAAGGGGGCTCTCCTAATTTTTTAAAAACAGTTTTATATTTAAGTTTATGATTTATTTTAACTTTATTTTTAATAAGGTGTGAGATTTAGGTTGAGATTCATTTCTTCTGTCTATGGATCCAGCACTAATTGATCCTACACCATGTGTTGAACAGGCCATTTTTTTTTCCTCTTTTGTATGGTTTTGCACCTTTGTCAAAATCAGTTGAGCAGACTTGTATGAGTGTATTTCTGGGTTCTCTGTTCTTTTCCATTGACTTTTGTGTCTGTTCCTCTGCTGGTACCACACAGTCTTGATCATTGTAGCTATATCATAATTCTTGAAATGACATAGACTGATTTCTCCCACCTTGTTCTTCTTTTTCAAAACCACTTTTGCTATGTAAGTTGCTTTGCCTTTTTCCACATGAATTTAAGATTATATATGTGCATAATATACATATCACGTATCATGTATAGCGCACATATCACACATATCATATATATATGCACACATACATAACAGTCTTGCTGGGGGTTTGATAGGCATTGCTTACATGTCATTTTGAGGCAAATTGGAATCTTTACTTTGTGGACTCTCCAAATCCATGAACACCCTATGTTTCTCCATTTATTTGTCTGATTTCTTTCATCTGCAATATATACTTTTCAGTACATAAGTTCTATATGTGTTTTATTAGATTTACACTTAAATATTTTATTTTTGTGAGTGAATGTAAATGATATTGAATTTTTTAAGTTTATATTTATTTATTTTTGAGAGAGAGAGAGTGTGGGCAGAGTGGAGAGAGGAGACAGAATCCCCAACAGGCTCCTTGTTGTTAGCACAGAGCTGGACATGAGGCTTGAAGTCACAAACCATGAGATTATGACTTGAGCCAAAATCAAAAGTCAGAAGCTTAACTGACTGAGCCACCCAGGTGTCCCTAGATGGTATTGAATTTTTAATTACATTGTCCACATGCTCACTTTAGGTATATAGAAATGCAGTTGATTTTTGTATGTCTGTCTTATATCCTGTGACCTTGCTGAATTCACTTGTTAGTTTTAGAAATTGTATGATTGTTGTTTTATTTGCATAGTTCATTGTATTCCCTGGGATTTTCTACCTAGACAATTATATGTCATCTTCTAATCAAATTAGAACAGTTTTACATCTTCCTTTACCATCTCAATGTCATTCATTTCCTCTTTTGCCTTATTTCACTGGCTAAAGCTTCCAAACATGTTAAATAAACTTTGTTCTTAGTGTTAAGGAGAAGAATTATACCTATTTTTTCTGAAGGTTTTATCATGACTGAATTGTCAAATGCTTTTCCTACAATGATGATTATGGTCATGTGATTTTATTTTCTTTAACCTGTTAATGTGGCGTATTAAACTGATTGATTTTTGAATATTGAATCAATTTCGCATTCATGGAATGAATGCACTTGGTCATGATATGTAATTAATTCTTTGTGTTGTTGAATTCTATTAGCAAATACTTTGTTACCAATTCTTGTGTCTGTATTAATAAGGATATTGGCCTATAGTTTTCTTGTGTGCTTTTAATAGCCTTTCTTTCTGTGGCTTTGATAATCAGGATATTTTTACCTTCATAAAATTAATTGGGATGTGTTCCCTCCTCTTCTAATTTCAGAAAAATATGTAATTGGTGTTAATTCTTCTTCCAATATTTGGTAGAAATCTCTGGTGAAACTATCTGGGCTTGGAGATCTGTTTTTGGAGTTTTCAAATTCTGAGTTATTAAAAGTTTAATAGCTGTAGTGCTATTCAATTTATTTCATTTTGAGTGAGTTGTAATATTATATTTTGTGAGAGATTGGTTCGTTTCATCTTAATTATCAAGTTTATGTATAGAGAGTTGTTCATAGCATTCTCTTTTTGATGACTGCAGGGTCTGTAGTGATATTCATTCTTGATACTGTTAATTTGTGTCTTTTTTTGTCAGTCTTTCTAGAGGTTGGTCGGTTTTATCAGTAGTTTTGCTAGGCATGAGGTTCTGGGCTGAGAGTTTTTGTCCTTTTAGTACTTGCTAAATATTGTGCCACCTCCTTGCGGCTTCTGTGGTTAGATGTTATTCAAAATTGTTTCCTCTGTATGTAAGATGTCTGTTTTCTCTGGCTACTTTCAGGACCTTTTTCATTGTCTTTAGTTTTCAGAAGTTTGCTTATGGTATCTTGGCATGGAGTTCTTTGGATTTGTCCTGTTTTAGTTAAGTCAGCTTCTTGAATTATGGGTTATGTCTCTTGCCAAATTTGGGAAGATTTTAGCTTTTATTTGAGTATTTTTTCAGGCCTGCCCCCTTTTTCCTCTCCTGAGACCTGGTATGAATGTTGGATCATTTGCTGAAGTCCCACAGGTACCTGAGGCTCTATTCACTTTTTTAAAGTATATTGTCTATTGTTCAGATTGGGTAATTTATCTTTTTCTGTCTCCCAGTTCAATAATTCTTTCTTCTCATTCCCTCCATTCTGTCCTTCAGCCCATCCACTGAGATTTTTGTTTTCATTATTGTATTTTTTAGTTCTGAAATTTCCATTTGGTAAAATAAAATAAAATTTCTCTTTTGTTCTTTAAATCTTTTACTTCGTTACTGATACTTTCTATTTTTTCTTTGTGATTGCTTATTAAAGCACTTTATCATGGCTGCTGTAAAACTTTTGTTCAATATTTCTATCATCTCTCATGGTCTCACAGTTCGTGGGTTTGAGCCCATGTCAGGCTTTGGGCTAATATTGCAGAGCCTGCTTGGGGCTCTCTCTCTCTCTCTCTCTCTCTCTCTCCTTCTCTCTCTGCCCCTCTCCTACTCGCTCGCTCTCTCCTAAAATAAATAAATAAACTTAATAATTCTACCATTTCTGTCTTTTTCTCAGTGTTGGGATACATAGATTGTCTTTTCATTCAGTTTGAGATCTTGTTGGTATGACCAGCAATTTTTGAAAATCTAGCCAGTTTTATGTTATGTGGATTTGAAATCCTATTTTAAGCCTTTTGTTCTAATTAGCTTTCTCTGACACTGATTTGGCAGGGGAAACAGAAGCATCGCTTTGTTACTTCTAGGTGGAGACAGAAGTCTCAATTCCCCTCTCGTTGTCCCTTAAGTCAGAAGAGGGATAATCCTTGTTTCTACTGGGCAGGAAGGGGACCTGTCTCCCATGTGGCCTCTGGTGTGACTGGTGGGAGCTGGCCTCATTACTGTCTTGAGATGGGGCAAGTTCGAGCGCTGTAATAGGCCTCTTCTCATACCACCCCGGGGGAAAGTGGGCAGGAGCCTTATTACTAGGAGGTGCAGGTGGCAGGCCTGGGTGTCCATGTGGTCTGCGCTGACACTATGGTAGGGGGGAGGGGCCTGTTACCAGCTGGCAAGGATGAAAGTCCCCGGTCCTTACTTACCTTCTCTGAAACCACTCTGGTGGGGGTGTTGGGACACCTTCTTACAGCCTCATGAGGGTGGAAATCCAGCTGCTCATTTGGACTTTGCTAGTGTGGATAAGGATAGCACTACAGTTTTTTGGTGTTTGGCTGATGTAGAATGATTATTGTCTCCAAATGTTTCTGTCTCCCTAGGTTGCCCCCTTCTTGTCTTTCAGGTGGAGACAGCTGGTTCTTGTGGGGACTTTTTTGTTTGATCTCTTTGGCATATTTGAGTTGCCGGCTTCTTTTTCAAATCTAAGGTGTGTGAGGCAAAAAGAAAATCCAGGGAAGTCACCATCATGTTGTTACCTGGGCATTGAGGTTTCTGGCCAGTTTATTTTTCTTCTTTCTGACTTTCAGTCTTCTTATGTTTGTCTTATATAATATCCAGTGGGTTTAGTTATACTAAGTTGGGGGCACAGGGAAAAGTGCACCATATTGCGTCTTTCTGGATGTGGACATTTCTAAAACTCTGGAAAACGTTTTCTTTTCACCTTCCTGTCATTAATATAGATCATGGCTTTAATTTCAGATACTTCTTTTTTTCAATGATTTCCCTTCTCTTATTTTGAAGACTCAGTGTTTTTAGATTATAGAATAAGGACTGCTTGGGATGGGGTCAGTAGTCTTCTGGTATATTTCCTTCAACTTACAGATTCCAAAAGAGTGAGACCTCTTAATAAAAACCATTGTTGGATGGAAGTGTTGACATAGTTAACCCAATTTCATGGCTAATCTAACAGTCTGGAATTAGACCTTAAAATATATTTTAAGATATTTTTTAATGTTTAAAATTTTTTTTTTTATTTCTGAGAGAGAGAGAGAGAGACAATATGAGAAGAGGAGGGTCAGAGAGAGAGGGAGACACAGAATCTGAAGTAGGCTCCAGGCTCTGAGCTAGCTGTCAGCACAGAGCCCGACACGGGGCTCGAACCCATAAACTGTGAGATCATGACCTGAGCTGAAGTCAGACCCTTAACCGACTGAGCCACCCAGGTGCCCCAATATATTTGTATAACCAAATTTGTTGTATTGGATTCAAAATTTTGGAATCTTTAAAATTTTTAATGTGCATTTATTCTTGAGAGTGAGAGAGAGCATGAGTGGGAGAGTGTCAGAGAGAGAGGGAGACACAGGATCTGAAGCAGACTCCAGGCTCCAAGCTGTCAGCATAGAGCCTGATGTAGGGCTTGAACTCATGAGCAGTGAAATCATGACCTGAGCTGAAGTCAGATGCTCAGCCAACTGAACCACCTAGGCACCCCAGGAATCTTTAAATTTCAGAGAACCTTAGCAGTCATCTAGCTGGATTTTTCCATTAATTTCACGTCCTTGGCAGGTGAAGATTCATGTGCTGAGTAAGCACTTCTAGTGATTCCTTAGGCAGTGATATAGAATAACCAAAGGCAAACATGGATGCGTGAAGACCAGAAGTAGTAAACTGGGAATGGATGAAGACTGGGTAAGGATAAAGAATATGCAGTGAAAATCCATTACTATTTTAGTGTTAAATTATTTGTGTGTTATGAAATGATTTGTTGGGTGGTGGGATGAGTACATTGTAACTCTATTCCCCAATGTTGCCTACTTTTTTCTTCACATTTTTAATACTCTAGTTGAGAGTAATGGCACATCAAATTTATTACACAAAAATAGCTTTGTCCTATATGATTAATTATATTCCTTACTGGGGGATAATTCTTGCCAACAGTGAGCTGATAGAAGAAGGATTTTTAATGTAACAGCAGTGCAGGATTAAAGAGTCTTGTTTATGTGCGTTAGGGTGATCAAAAATGGTGCAGTAGAATTGTTTTATGTAAGCCATTATTAAAGAAGCATTGTTGCCAGGTATTAAAAAATTTCTTCTGTACCTTCCTCTGAATTGAGGGATTGGATTTGTTCAGCTGGCCTACATTAAAATTTAGCTACTTGAAGCCCAAGACATACATACTGCACTCTGTCTTCTTGACTCCACGTAACTCAGATCTGGAATTCTGCAACAAGACTTATTAACATGCGAGCTCTGGAGGGCTAATCAGTGACTTTCGTCACTTCTCACAATATATTTTAGGATGGGTAGACTTGTCTGAATGGCTTAAAGATGGAAATAGACAAAAAATGCTATTAATATTACATGAAATTAAATTAATGTTAATGTGGCCACGCAGCCTGGCTCATTGGGTGACAATTCCAGATTACAACTGTTGTCCTGTCATAGTTATTAATAGTGTCTCTATCACTCTCAAACTGTCCCGGTTTATGCAATAAATTCTATGGCCACCTAGTAATTATGCTGTGCATGTGCGTGTGTGCTGTGTGTTGTTACTGTTTTTGCCAGCCATACCATACATCTCATGAAAAACGTTCAATATTTCGATAATGAGACTTCTAATGAGCTTCTGATCATTCCAGCACTGATGTGCTCCAGGAGATGCAAAACACACCCACACACATTCTCCCAGTACTAGTGTGCTCTGTGCTCTGTATTCACAATTGACCAAAATGCTCACTTAGAGCAAGAGGGTAGTGAAAATGAAGGAATACTTTTTCACCAAAATTCTCAGACCCTCTGAATCGTATCAAGGGACCTCTTGGCTGGGAAGAGGGCATCTATGGAACTTAGGCTAAGTACTGCTGATCTCAAATAATATTAAATAAATTTGGGGAAGGTAGATTGTTTTTCACACCTTTAAAGTGCTGAGGCAGTAAAACAATCCAAAAAATGTAGAAACATGCTTCTTGGTAGGGTGAATAGACTCAAATACTGTTACCAAAGACTTCCCTTTATGTGCATTCAAATTTACAAATTTGTGCTTTATTATCGCAAACACTGCAGATAATGTAAAATGTTCTCCATTTTTATATAAGACTATGGTGGCAACATGTTTCCACAGATCTCACTGGATTCACAAGCTCGAGAGACTCTGTACTTTCACATAGTAACGGGTTACATCATTCAGCCAGTCATTCTGGTCATTTACTGATGAGTGGAGCATGGGTGTTTATAACTTTATTTGTATTTTTCCCTTTCTTGGGGCTAGGGTTGTGTTCAGAGCAAGTGCTTGGAGTGCCCAGTCCTGCGTATGTTCTCAAGGTCTGGGAGAATCACAGCTCGCAAGGATGGACACCTCATTTTACTAACGACAGCCCATGGTTCATGTTGATGCGGGATTAAAAGTGTAACGCCAGATGCCTGGAGGGATGCACTTGTAATTTGCAGAGTGAAGTCTAGTGCAGGAATCACGTGGTGACCGGCTCCAGGCTTGCTAGTAAGTCTGGTTGGAGGTGCATAGAGCTCATCATGACTGGGTTCAGAAAAGAACAGTGCCAGGATCCACTGTCGATAGAAGTTCCATTTCAAGGTCATGTTTGCCATCCTTTCTTATCACTTTTCTGTCTTCTTTTTTTTTTTTTTTCTGAGAAAGGGAGAGAGGCAGGATGAGCAGGGGAGAGTCAGAGAGAGAGAAGAAGACACAGAATCTAAGGCAGGCTCCAGGCTCTGAGCCAACTGTCAGCACAGAGCCTGACGCGGGGCTCAAACCCATGAACCGTGAGATCATGACCTGAGCGAAAGTCAGACACTTAACTGACTGAGCCGCCCAGGTGCCCCTCACTTTTCTGTATTCTAAGCCATCGTTATCAGGTCTGTGTTCCTGCCCTTATATCTGGAGTGTGTTTCATAATGGGACACTTGTTGTAAGGCAGGGAGCCAGCAAAGTAAGTGAAACAAAGTCTGGCTTCCTTCCCTTTTTCCTCCTTCTTTCCTAGCCTGACCTCTTTCTGGATTTGACCATAAGACTCCTTTGAGGAGAATGGCAGTGGGAGAAATCTGGCTCTGAAATTATGTAGTATTTCAGATTAGTTCACTTTCCCTAACTCTCCAATAGAAACAGAAGACACTCCCTTGCTTCTCCGGACTTAACACTGAGGTCAGGATACACCTCTGACTGTTCTCTGTGTATGTAACTGCCGTCCTGGTTCTAGTGTAGACTGAATTCTCAGCGAAGGAAGAAGGGAAGTCACTGTGGGCTTCAGAATATGGAAGGATGAGCAGATGAGAGGGGGTAAGAACATGGGGATGGGTACAAAAGGCTTACAGTCAGATGATCACCACACCGCCTTTCTTTCATGCTACGCTGGGCCTTTTTAAGTTGCTTCTCTAAAGACTTTTTACTTGACCGGTTTTCCCTCCACCAAATGCATCAAAGAATGACTGGAACGAGGATCAAAAGGTGTGTTAACATAAGACATTTCTGCCATGAATAAAAAGACAGAAAATCACCTTGCGTGTTCTGCATGACCGGCAACTCTGCTTTCAGCAGCAGAGGCCGGGACAAGCCCAGAGAGGGGCTGTGGGTATTGAAGATCAGAATGTATCGAGGGAGCGGGGTCCCCTGGCAAAGACGTGTTCTCCTGCTGCAGCAGCCAGAGGGCCGAGGCCCCGTGTCCACCTCTCCCTTGCTTAGGCTTGGGAGCAACATGAGTAGGGGAATGGAAAAGCCATGGGGTGAAGTGGACGGCTCTGAAACAAGACGGAGAGAAGGTGAAAAGCAGTTCCCAGTCACTGATAGATTCCAGTTCATCATTGTTGATTTTGGACTAAAACCTTCTTTCCAACCAAGCCGGCAGGCAGAGGTGAATTCATCAGATGTGATTTTTATCAGAACCCACCGTATGAGGCGGCCAGCGGTCACCGCAGGACCCTGATGCCTGTGATTGGCTCCAACACATCCGGCCGAAAGGGCTCTTATTCCACGAATGAGCTTCTTTTTCAGATGGTATTGAGTTGGGACTGATTTCGATAGCCAGCTTCAGTCAAGAATCATAAAGTTATTGCACATTTAAAACCGTCGGTATGAGAATCATTCTCTTCCTCTTTTCTCTCTCTCATCATTTCCCAGGGCTGCAAGGTTACAGAGAGGTCTAATCAATTGTCAAACTCTCTTTTATCACCGAGAAGGTGGTAAAAAAAAAAAAAAACCTAACTGCCCTACTGTAGGGGGTTCTTTGACTACACAGCACCCTTTTCCACATACAATGCAGCCGTGATTAATGTCCTCCTACCTCAGACCTTGTTAAAGCCTGTTCTCTCAAGCAGCCTGGTGGAGCACTGGGAGAGCCGGGCCGAGGTTGCATAAATCAACGTGTTCTCACAGCCCCCAGGATATCCATTATAGATGCCAGCTGGATGGCTGGAAGATAGAGAAAAATGAATATTGTATCCTGTGGCCTTTTGCCTCTAATGACCACTTTTCAACATTTTTGAAGGCATGATTAAATTTTGATAACTGGGGAAGTCACTCCGAGCAGGCTGAAATAGAGATAAATTGACGGAGGGTCTGACATCTCAGTGGAGAGCCGGCAACTAATTAGTGTGTGAAGCGCACTCTGAAAGAGATGTAAAAGGGAGGCAGGTTTAATCAGAGGCGCTGCTGAGCTACAGGAATAGTCGGGGATAATTGCGGCCTAGGTGGAAATCACAGGCTCAATGAGCGGCTTTTTCCGTCGGCTTGATTGGCAGCCGCTGACCTAGTGGCCGGCACCCTTGAACCCTTACAACAGTAACAGCCTTGTCACAGCAATTTGCTTGCAGCTCTCCGTGACCAGTTATTTCAGCTGCCTGAGCTGGGACACCCAATCGGAAAGGGCAGTCTGCTCCCCTGGCTGGCTAGGAGCTGGGCGGAAGAGTCTCATTATTTCCCATGACTTTACTTTTGAACCCGGGCGCCCTTTCTCACCCCAAAGCCCTCCAAAGCCCATTCACACTTAGGCGTGCTCCCGGGACGGCATCTGCAGAGATACTGTGTCAGGGCAATTTGGCTGTTCATTTGGGGACAAGGGGGGCTCAGCTCAGGGGCATGAGGCCATATTTGGGAATTAGGGGGAAAGGGGGTGCCAGCGGGGGCAGAGGCAAAATCGGAAGAGGATTTGCTGTTCTGAGGAACGGTGCTCGTTGCCAGCTTTTCCAAGCTACAAGGCAAGGTAGGCGGTGCTGGGGTGGGTATCAGGTGTCCCCATGGTCCTCCTTGGTGAGTTCCTCCATGGGGAACTCAGAGGCAGCCCCGTCAAGTCCCTCCACCCACCTTTCGTGGCTGGCTGGAAGATGTCACCAGAGCACACCCTCAGTCATTGCATTTTGTCAAAGTAGCATTTTGTTTATTGCCCTGCAGGGACTTCAACTTGGATTTAGGAGAATTTTTTTCCCCCCTCAAGGCCACATTAACCACCAAGACATTATTATTTCCCTTTATTTAATGTGTTTTTTTGGGGGGGAAAGGAGTCTACGTGGGAAGAAAAGATTGTAGAAAGACAGGTGAGAAGCAGCCAACAGACTGTGTGCAGGCTCTATTCTTTCCACCTTGATGAATTAGTGCTCATTCTCCCTCCTCCCCCTCTTCTCCCTCTCCTTGAATTTAGCTGAAAGCTTATGACTTTCTTTTTTTAAAATGTGTTAGTCACCTGGACTTGGAACGATGTCCAAAACTAAGATGGTTGATATTTGTATTGACAGCTTAGAGCTTCAGAAAACCCTATAGTTAGAGTTGTCTTTTGCTTCACTTTGCTTTCTTTCTAAGACCTCTGTTCCCACCACCTAAAAATGAGGACTGGTCATTAGAGGACCTAATTACATTCTTTTATTATTATTATTTTTTAATTTCTAGGAGAGAGAGAGAGGCAGTGTGAGCAGGGGAGGGTCAGAGAGAGAGGGAGTCACAGACTGAAACAGGTTCCAGGCTCTGAGCTGTCAGTCAGCACAGAGCCTTACGCGGGGCTCGAACCCACAAACCGCGAGATCATGACCTAAGCAAAAGCCGGACACTTTACCAACTAAGCCACCCAGGCGCCCCTAATTACATTCTTTTAATGTACTGATCCTTGTCTATGTGCTATATGGTGTGGCCAGTGGGGGTCTCGAAGGCTGCCTGCTTGGTGGAATGGACGTGGCTTCAAATGGTTGCTCATTTTCTTGGGTGCACCTGTTTATACCACGGGACGTTAAGTGGAGTGGATACCACATTCTGACTTGATGGATGTGCCTCCCCACCCATGCTCCTTAGGCGCTGGCTGCTTCAAGTGAAGACTAGTGAATATTCTTCAGTTACCTGCCTAAAGGTTTCTCAGGAAGCAGAAGGTGAGGAGCCCCTCTCCCACGTTTCCATATCCAAAATGACATCTGCCTTCAGAAGTCCCAATCTTTAGGGGCGCCTGGGTGGCTTAGTCGGTTAAGCGTCTGACTTTCGCTTAGGTCATGATCTCGCGGTTCGTGGGTTCGAGCCCCGCGTCGGGCTCTGTGCTGACTGCCAGCTCAGAGCCTGGAGCCTGTTTCAGTCTGTGACTCCCTCTCTCTCTGACCCTCCCCTGCTCACGCTGTCTCTCTCTCTCTCTCTAGAAATAAATTAAAAATATTAAAAAAAAAAAAAAAGAAGTCCCAATCTTTAGGGGATGGGTTTCTACCATTTTTAACATAGCAGTATTGTTGCTTACAGTAACAACATGGTAATTTGCATTTTCCTCTTCATATGTTAGTTGGAAGGTGCCATGCAGAATGACAAAGGGAAAAAAATGAAAGATGGCAGTATATGGACTACAGACTCCCCCAGCTCCCAGACAAATAATTACAATGCTTCATGCAAAATAAGTAGTAAGAACACCCAGGGGTGCCATGAGGGGACAGAAGAAAAGGATCTGAATTCCGCCTTATGGCTGAGGAATGCTTAACAGAAAATTATGTCCCTGAGAGATGAGTAGGAGTTTACCAGGTAAAAGTGAAATGGAAGTGAATTCTTGGCAGATGAAAGAGGATGTATGAAATGTCCAGTGAGCACATGACTGTGACCTGAGCATCTTCAGGAACATCACCAGTGAGGCAAATAGCAGCCAGATTATGAGAGGCCTAGGATGAGCTCAAGGCCATGTCTGCTTCCATTTTATCACCAAGTCTTATGTCATACCTAGCACACAGTAGATACTCAATAAATGTTTACCTAATGAATGTATGGAAGAACAAGTAAATGAGGAACCTGGACATTAATAGGAAGTCTAGTGATAAGATTTTTTGAAACAAGGAATTACCTGGGGGACAATGTGGAGGGTGGTCCACATTGGAAGGATGTTAAATGGTGAGGAGATGAGGTAAAATAGACAAGGAAAAGAAGGATTGGAAAGGCTAAAGCAAAGGCATATCTTTAGGAATGCAGAGGAGGGCTCAGACTCAGGAAACATTTCTCTGATGAACCCAGGGTATTCAATTGGATGTGGGGGATGAGTGAGAAGGACTGAGAAGCCTTCTGAGAGTGTATGGCTTGGGTAAAGTAGAAATAATATGGCCTAGCTATATGGCACTTGTGAGAAAGAGCTAAAATTCAACAGGAATGAACAATTACACACTCTGGCCAAGCAATAAGGCCTAGGGAAGGGCAGTGGGGAGAGCACCAGTGAGACTTACCACCTGCATCTCCCCTGCACACTCCAGTGTGGGCCTGTGGGCCTGTGAACCACCGTCTTAGCTGGGCATCATCACAGTATTCACTGGTATGTTATAAAATTTTGATAAGTATCTAAAATTATTTTTTCCTAAGTTCTAATACTATCACTCTGCTTTCTATTCTGTCATGTGAAAATGTTGAGTTGAGTAGATTGTCGTTAGATTACATAGATTATGTGGAATGAGTCATCATTTATTGAAAATAATAGGAAGATGAATAACATCAGAGCTGATGTCAATGAAGATGGTACATATATTGTAACATTTATTGAAAAAAAGTATTGCTCACCATGTGCCAGGCATTTGGAAATGTTTTAAAAATATCAGTTATTTAATCGGGGTGCCTGGGTGGCTCAGTTGGTTAAGTATCCGACTTAGGCTCAGGTCATGATCTCACCGCTCATGAGTTTGAGCCCACTTCGGGCTCTGTGCTGACAGCTCAGAGCCTGAAGCCTGCTTTGGATTTTCTGTCACCCTTTCTCTCTGTTCCTCCTCCACTCATGTTCTGTCTCTCTTAAAAATAAAGATTACAAAAATAAATATATCAATTATTTTTAAAAAATCGGTTACTTAATTCTAATATCTCCATGGAGACATAGTCAAAATTATGTGTGTTGTGTGGATATGGAAATTGAGGAGCAGAGACGTTATGTTTCTTCTGTGAGATCATATAGCTGGTAAGTAGAAGAAGCTAGATTTGAACCCAACATTCCAAAGTCACCATACCTACCCACTCCTGTGGGCTGGCTTCTCTTGTTAAATTGTGTCCCAGGTAGATGATCGATTTAGGAAGTGATGAGTGGCCAGGCCTGGCCATATACAAATGATATCACAATTAGAAATAGTTTTATAAACATGGAATCGAGGTTAAACCATTCATTTATTGTCACTGTTGAGGCCATGTTTAGTGCTCTTCTTAGTCTTTCAGTTTACTTACTTGTGCTGACTAAATGTTTAATGCTTTGCAAATGCTAACTGTTGAGAACCCTCAGTGAAAACTTTTCATTGATTGTGTCTGGACTTGAACCCCTTCTTGCCCCCTGGGGATACAGGAGTCAGATGCAAGGGCATGGAGTCTGGGTGAAGTGGATCTGTGAAAGTGAGGTACAACTCCAAACGTAGTTCACGAACTCTTCCGGGTTGTGCAAGTGCGTGGTGCATCTGCCTGAAGACTTTGGAGCTCCCCAGCAGAGAAGCAGAAGAGATTCTGGAGATACATTCTCTGTGTTCAAGCCCTTCCTTGGCCACTCACCAGTCATGAGACTTTGGGAAAGTTATGACCTGATGTCTTCCAATTTCTTCATCTGTAAACAGGGCTAAGAATGGTCCCTGCCTTAGAGGGTTATTTTGAGGTTTAAGTTAATGCATCATAATTAGCCCTCAGTACGTGTGTCTGCTTTTATTAGTCTGCCAGTAGCACCTCAGAAACCCATCCACCTACCTCCTCTCCCCAAAATCTTTCTCTTTTATGTCCCCGTAGCATCTGTTTGCATTGTTTGTACAGTAACGATGAAGTGTTCAGGGACTCAGAGGCCCATGGCTTGTTTATCACACGAGCCTGCACATGTAAATGAAGCAGTATTTGGATGCAGTCTTTCACTGGACACACTCCTTCCCAACTACGCTCATTGTGTCGAGAATTAAAAAAAAAAAAAGGCAATAATAGAAAATGGCTGGTTTATGAGGCGTTTATAAAATGCCAGTGCAACTTTAATTCTCTGGTTTTTGGAACATCTATAAACATTTCTTAGTCTAAAAACACATCTAATCTCTTCCATTGATTATAACTCTGTAAGTCAGTGTTATTTACTTACTCTTTTTCTCATTCACTTCACATGTGCCAAATCGGTGTGCCTGATGACACACTCCTCATTAGTCCGTACACAGTTAGCTCTCCCCACCCCTGACGCCCACACTGATTGTTGTGAAAGTTGCCCGGCTGCGGTAAAGAGCCCAGTGATGTGTTGAAACAGGGCAGTCGCAACTGTCTGCTCCCATAGGAAGAAGGATTTTATCCCTGGCAGTGCTTAATTTTAAGGCCGTGGCGATTAGTAATGAGAAGACCTGAGTTTCTAACAATTCCTCTTGTTACAGATTCTCTCTAGATGACACGCCCGTGTTGGGTGCGCCCAGGCCCTCTCCTTGGTGGTGATCACTAATAGATACAAATCTTAAGCATCCACACGATCAATTTGACACAAGTGCACGTAATTGCCATACAAATCAAGACAGAGAAGGTTTCTAACCCCTCAGAGGTTTTCCCGTGTCCTCGCCCCCATTTCCAATGTCGGTGACTTCATCCACATATTTTAGCTTTGTGTGTTCTTTAACTTTGTATAAGTGGAAGAAAGAGTATGTACTCTCCTAGTGAGACTTCTTTTCCTTAATTTTCTGCTTGAATTTCATCCAAGTTGCTGCATGTAGCAGTAGTGTGCTCTGTTTTACTGCCATGGGGCAGTTTCGTGACTTAGTAACAATTTATTTACACTATCAGCTACTGGTGGACTTTGGGTTATTTCTGCTGTTTTGGCTGCTGTGAGCAAAGCATCCAGGAAGGTTCTTACAGGTGATGTGTTCTCCTTTTCTTGGAGAACATTAGAGGGGTGAGGTTCTTTGGGCATCCTAGAGGCCTGGGCTTAGAGATAGCTTTCATAGATCCTGCCACACTCTTCCAAAGTGGTTGTGTTGGTACAGTCCACTGTTAGTTATTCATTATTTTTAAGTGACTTAAAAAGTATCCTCAAACCCACCACTGAATGAAATAAGGGTTATGTCCTCTACTTTAAAAATGAAGAAACTGGGGTGCCTGGGTGGCTCAGTCAGTTAAGTGTCTGGCTTTGGCTCAGGTCATGATCTCACAGTTCATGAGTTCAAGCCCTGCACTGGGCGCTCTGCTGTCAGCACAGAGCCTGCTTCCGATCCTCCCTCTCTCTGCTCCTTTACCAAACACTCTCTCAAAAATAATAAATAAAAATAAATTTTAAAGAAAATGAAGAAACTGACTCAGGAGGGGCTTAGGGCTTGTACATATCACCCAGCTAGAAAATGCCATAACTGGGAGCTACCCCCCGGGTCTTCTGAATTCAAGGACAGCTAGGTCTCTCTCTGTTCTAGTGTCTTTATAGTTCCTTTAAAGACATTGAGTTATCTGCGAGCAGAAAAGCACTTGTAAGGCATTCACTGGGACAAAATAGGAAGGAAAAAAAAAATCTCAAATTCTGGCCAGAAAAAAAAATTGAGCATTTCACACTTCTGCCAAAGAACTTGCTGGCAGAGAGCAAATTGCCTGTCGGACATGGATGCTGGCATGGTTCCCGGCACAACCTGCCCATACCTTGTTTGGCATCATAGTTTCAAGATTTTATGTGCCTACAGGGCCAGTGCATGGCATCCTTACACGGATCTTCTTGTATTCACCTCCGAAGGTTTCCCTTCATTATAAAAAATAAAGCCTGCATCCTTGCTAAGCGAAGTGTGGCCCAGGGACCAGCAGCGAGGCACCAGTGGGAGCTTGTTAGAGACACAGAATCTCAGGCTCCACTCCAGCCCTTGCCGTGCTGTGGTGTGACAAGGTTCCCCAGGTGTGCCTGTGGTCACCCAACTGCGAGAAGCGCTGATTCTGATAGCTGTAGATTAGATATCACTTCCTGCTGCTGTGGGGTCTGTGGGAACATGACTCTTCATTTCTGAGTCTCAGTGTCCCAATCTGAGATATGGGGTTAACAATATGTACTTTGCAGACTTGTATGTAATAAGGACTGAAAGATATACTGGAGGTAAGAAAGCAATGACAATTCCTGACAAATGTTGGTGCTCGATCAAATGATAGTTGCCCATCTTTTGTTTGTTTGTTTGTTTTGAGAGAGAGAGAGAGAGAGAGAGAGAGAATCCTAAGCAGGCTCCATGTTGTCAACATAGAACCCGACGTGGGTCTCCATCTCATGATCTGCAGGATCATGACCTTAGCCAAGGTCAAGAGTTGGACGCTTAACTGACTGGGCCACCCAGGTGCCCCAATAGCTTTTCTTCTTGAAGGTATCCTCAAGCCAGGCGGGTCTGTGTGACTTTCTCAGGGGCAAAATGCAAGCCTTTCAGTACTGTCAACACTCTGTACGCAGCTCCCAGTCTTCCTCTACCTGCATTCTCTCTGCCCTGCAAGAGAGAACCTTAGGTATCTGTAAATGTCAGGCCTGACTTGGAGCAGGTAACCTGGAAAGTTGCCCAAGCATGAGGGCCGGCCTCAGCTGATGTTCTTTGCTAACTGCCATATGAAAAACCATAGAACTTAAAAAACAATGGAGAGTGGCAGCCATGGAATAAAAAGAGCAAAACACCGGCCAGGATAATAAGCAGGTTTTGCAGGGGAAGTTTGTTATATAATAGGACAGAGACATTCATGGGCAAGGAGGAGGGGAAGGGTTGGGAGATGGGAGCCATGACATGTCAGAAAGGCTGGTGTGTATAAATATTGCTCATAAGCAAATTAAGGATTTTTAAAATAGGCATGGAAGGGTCTCTCCCACCAAGCTGTCCTGAAAAATGAGATGTCTCTGAGCTATAAGTTAGTATATTCTTTACTGGTTGAAAAGAAAAAATATGTTTAATTGGACAAATATCTTTTTTTTTTTAATGTTTTACTTATTTCTAGGAGAGAGAGAGAGACAGCGTGAACAGGGGAGGGTCAGAGAGAGAAGGAGATACAGAATCTGAAACAGGCTCCAGGCTCCGAGCTGGCAGTCAGCACAGAGCCCGACGCGGGGCTCGAACCCACGAACCGCGAGATCATGACCTAAGCGAAAGTCGGACGCTTAATTGACTAAGCCACCCAGGCGCCCCTAATTGGACAAATATCTTTAGCAATGATAATTACATGGGTCCCTGAAACATTTCTCACCTGGTCATTTTCTGCAGGGTAAATATCAGTGGAACATATTTTAAAAAAAAAAAAAAAACACGACTTGTATTTAATGACCTTTTTCTCTTTTCCTGGTACTAGTTTTCACTGCGTGATTTCTGCCTTTGGTGTCAGATTGTGCAGGAAAGCAGTTGAGAAGGTTTGGGTGATAACAACGGCCCCAATCAATTTTTATAGGGCCAGCAGCTGTGATGACTTAATTGCTACCTTGGTGAAAAAGGCTGTGATCCTTATGCTAAATTATTTTTAAAAAATAGCTTTCACTGGAAGTTTTTAGAATTCTGTCTAGTCTTTTGGTGATTGAAAAAGGACCAAGAGTTTGAGTGTGGAAAGGGTTGAGAATGGAAAGTTCAGGGCTAACGTGAAATACAGGATTTCAGTAGCTCAGGGATGCCAGGCGGTGCTGGCCAGGGTGCAGCAGGCAAAGGGAGGTCCAGATAATGTGCCACATGAGGACAATCAGTCCAGCCTGGTAGCCCGCAAGCACTGTCCAGTTTTAAATGGACTACCTCCTGTTGCAGTGCCATACAGGCGATATCCCACGATTATTTCTCACCCTATGTGGTTTCACAAAAACGTTATTGAAACTAGGGGAAATCATTCTAAACAGAGGCAAAAGAAAACTCTTTGATTGGAATTATAATGATGTCTTTCACAATTTCTGACAGATAAATTATGAACCTTGGCCGCACAGCGTTGGTGCACAGTGTTCATTTGAACTGAGTTCAGACTGTCTTAGGGAGCTTTTATTTTTACAAATGAGCATTGAGCTTTTGGGAGGGAGGAAAGCGGGTTCTTCTTGCTTTTGAAAGGCGATGACTTTTGCATTTATCTTATAGGTAGTGATAATAAATACAGAGTAGCAAGTGTCAGATTAGAACACGGAGCTTCCTGGGAGGAGCCCCTATGGTCAGCCATTCCTCAGAACCCTGTCTCCCTAAAGCTTTCTAGATGGGGTAGGTGGTTTCCACTTACTGTGTATATCACTTTACAAGTATGATATTTCCAATGGATACTATTTTCTAATACTCATATCAAATTATAACATATCAAATGGTTGCTGGCCCAAACTTGAGAGACTCTTGAGTTTTCCTGGAGGAACAACAACAACAACAGACCCTAAAATGTAAACAACATCAAAACTTGACAACAACAGACACTGAAAATATTTTGCAAGGAAAGAGATGAACCTAAACCACTGTCTTTTTTTTTAATTTTTAAATGTTTTTATTTATTTCTGAGAAAGAGAGAGAGAGAGAGAGCGTGAGCAGGGGAGGGTAAGAGAGAGAGGGAGATACAGAATCTGAAACAGGCTCCAGGCTCTGAGCTAGCTGTCAGCGCAGAGCCCGACGCGGGGTTCGAACCCACAACCATGAGATGGTGACCTGAGCTGAAGTCGGACGCTTAACCGACTGAGCCACCCAGGCACCCCTAAACCAGTCTTAACGTGCACCATTTCTTGTGCCTATTTTACAAGGTTGGGAAGTTCAGACACTTCCCAAGAGTTTCTTCTTTACTAAAATGCAAAGCGAGTGTAACTTTACTGTCATGAGACCTACTGCTCATTGATAGGAGTCACTGAGGGGCACCTGGGTGGCTCATTCAGATAAGCGTCCGACTGGATTTAGCTTAGGTCACAATCTCACAGGTTGTGGTTCGAGCCCCATGTTGGGCTCTGCGCTGATGGTGCAGAGCCTGCTTAGGATTCTCTCTCCCTTTATGTCTTCTCCTCTGTGCTTTCTCTCTATCAAAATAAATAAATAAAATGAGTCACTGAGAAAACTTAAGAAGAGGTTTGTTGGAACCTTAGCAATTTTAATAAATTTGAACACTGAAAAGTATAGGGAATAGATGAATAATGCTACATCCTATAGGACAGTGAACACAAGCACTATTATAAAATGTGAGGTACCTAGGAGCTTCAGACAGGGTCACAGAATCATAGAGGTATAGGGGCATTTGGTGTAACATAATCCACTCCTAGTACGCTATATTACTCCAACAATTTTATTGTTCTATCTTTGCTTGAACATATGAAATAAAGGGACAATTAGGAAATCCATTTGATTTTAAATAAATTGTATTTGTTAAGAAATTTTAACATTAAACTCACCTCTTCCTCTTTACTGATTTCCTTTATGGTTATGGATCTTACTCAATAGCCACACTGAAACCTTTCCTGACCCCTTTGCTGCAAGACGCAATTTCAAATATATATATTTTCCAGAATATATAAATGTATACACATATGTATTCAGTATATATACTTATATATGTAAATTGGCCAAATATATATATTGAATATATATATTTGAATATATATATTATATATACATATTTCTGTATGTGATTGCCAGAGGTAAGGGAGTGGGTGGAGGGAGTAAAATGAGTGAAGAGGGTCAAAAAGTATATAAACTTCTAGTTATAAAATAAATGAGTATTGGTGATACAGCACAGAACATGGTTACTACAGTTACTAATACTGTATTGCATATTTGAAAGTTGCTAACATAATAGATCTTAAAATTTATTATCACAGGAGGGAGAAAATTGTAACTATGTATGGTGATAGACATTAACTACAGATGGTCTCCATCTTAGAATCGTTCAACTTCACAATTTTTCGACTTATGATGGTGTGAAAGCCGTTCACATTCAGTAGAAACTGCACTTCGAATTTTGAATTTTGGTCTTTTTCTGGGCAAGTGATATGCCAAATGATTCTCTCTTTCTCTCTCTCTCTCATTACATGAGCAGTATGTGTTTACTGTAGACATTATGAATAACCAAAAAGTTGAAATAAAATGGTCATTCAGTACCCAGACCACCCGAGATATTTACTGTTAGTTACTATTTTGGGGTATGGCTTTCTAGACGCTTTTCCTATACACATATTATATATATCTTTAATAAAAATACTGTTTTCCAAGCTGATTCTCCAGTTAACATATCTTATCCCTTGTCACACCTCAACACATGTTTGTTTACAATATTTTAATGATTACATAATATCCCATTGTCTATTATTTGTCATGATTTATTTTTGCCAATTAAGAGCATTTCCTTTTTTTTTTCTCTCTACTAATGTAAGCACTATAGTGGATATCTAAGTATGCACATCTTATTGATATGACTGAGAATTTTTAAAAATTAGTTTCAGGTGGACAATGTAGTGATCCACAATTTTATATATCACCTAGTGCACTCTTTAATCCCCATCACCTATTTTACCTGGCCCCCTACGCACCTATCCTCTGGTAACCCTCCGTTTGTTCTCCATAGTTAAGAGTCTGTTTCATGATTTGTCTCTCTTTTTTCCCCCCTTTGCTTATTTGCTTTGTTTCTTATATTTCACATATGAGTGAAATCATATGGTATTTGTCTTTCTATGACTGACTGATTTTACCCAGCATAATATACTCTAGCTCTGTCCATGTCATTGCAAATGGCAAGATTTTATTCTTTTTTTTAATAGCTAAATAATATTCTCTACCAACTCTTTATCCGTTCATCTGTCCATGGACACTTGGGCTTCTTTGATAATTTGGATATTATAAATATTGCTGCTATACACATAGGGGGGCATGTATTCCTTTGAATTAGTGTTTTTTTTTTTTTTTTTTTTATTTCTAGGAGAGAGAGAGAGCATGAGCAGGGGAGGGTCAGAGAGAGAGGAAGACACAGACTCTGAAATAGGCTGCAGGCTCTGAGCTGGCAGTCAGCACAGAGCCCGACGCGGGGCTCCAACCCACGAACTGCGAGATCATGACCTAAGCGAAAGTCGGACGCTTAACTGACTAAGCCACCCAGGCGCCCCAGTGTTTTTGTATTTTTTGAGTAAATAACCAGTAATGCAATTATTGGGTCACAGAGTAGTTTTATATTTAATATTTTGAGGACATTCCATACTATTTTCCACAGTGACTGTATCAGTTTGCGTTCCCACAAACAGTGCGTGAGTGCTCCTTTTTCTCCACATCCTGGCTAACACTTCTTTCTTGTGTTGTTGATTTTAGCCATTCTGACAGGTGTGAGGTGATATTTTGTAGTTTTGATTTACATTTCCCTGATGATGAGTAATGTTGAGTATCTTTTCATGTGTCTGTTGGCTGTCCGGGTGTCTTCTTTCGAGAAATGTCTGTTCAAGTCTTCTGCCCATTTTTAATTGGATTATTTATTTTTAGGGTGTGGACTTGTAGAATTTCCTTATATATTTTGTATACTAACCCTTTATCAGATATGCCATTTGCAAATGTCTTCTTCCATTCTGTAGGTTGCCTTTTAGTTTTGTTGATTCTTTCCTTCACTGTGCAGAAACTGTTTTATGTTGATAGAGTCTCAGTAGTTTATTTCTGTTTTTATTTCCCTTGCCTCAAGGGACATATCTAGAAAACTGTTGCTATGGCTATGTCAGACAAATGATTACATGTGCTCTTGACTAGGATTTTTATAATTTCAGATCTTGCATTTAGGTCTTTAATCCATTTTGAGTTCATTTTTGTGTGTGGTGTAAGAAAGTCATCTAGTTTGTTGTCGTTGTTGTTGTTTTGCATGTTGCTGTCTAGTGTTCCCAGCACCATTTGTTGAAGAGACTGTCTTTTTCCCATTGGATATTCTTTCCTGCTTGTTGAAGAATAATTGATCCTATGATTATGGGTCTATTTCTAGGTTTCCTATTCTGTTCTATTGATTGGTGTGTTTGCTTTTGTGCCATTACCATGCTTTTTTGATTTGTATGGCTTTGTAATATAACTTGAAGTCTAGAATTGTGATACCTCCAGCTTTGCTCTTCTTTGTTATGATTGCTTTGGCTATTTGGGGTCCTCTGTACCTCCATATAAATTTTAGAATGTTCCAGCTATGTGGAAAAATGCTGTACATTTACACCTGTAGATTGTTCTGGGTGCATAGACATTTTAACAGTATTATTTCATCAGTGTTTTACAGTTTTCAGAGTACAGGTCTCTCACCTCTTTGGTTAAATTTATTATTGGGCACTTTTTTTGGTGCAATTGTAGATGGGGATTGTTTTCTTAATTTCTGCTGCTTCCTTATAAGTGTATAGAAATGCAACAGATTTCTGTGCATTGCTTTTGTATCCTATGACTTTATTGAATTCATTTATCAGTTCTAGTAGTTTTTTGGTGGAGCCTTTCGGGGTTTTTTTTTTTTTTTTAATGTACAGTACCATGTCTTCTGCAAATAGTCAAAGTTTAACTTCTTCCTTACTGATTCTGAGCCTTTTATTTCTTTTTGTTGTTGATTTCTGTGGCTAGGATTTCTAGTACTACATTGAGTAAAAGTGATGAGAGTAGACATCCTTGTCTTATTCTTAGCAGGAAACCTTTAAACTTTTTCCCAATGAGTATGATGCTCACTGTGGGTTTTTCATATATGGCCTTTATTATGGTGAGGTATGTTCCCTCTAAACCTACTTTGTTGAGGGTTTAATCATGAATAGATATCTCTCTCTTTTGATGAGTCTGGCTAGAAGTCTTTCAATTTGTTGGTCTTTTCGGTGAACCAGCTTTTGCTTTCATTGATCTTTTTTATTGCGTTTCTGTATTGCGTTTAAGTGAGTTTCTGTATCACTTGTTTTTACTTTAATCTTTATTTCCTTCTTTCTGGTGATTTTGGGTTTTGTTTGTTATTGTTTTTCTAGTACATTCAGGTGTAAGGTTAGGTTCTTTATTTAAGATCTTTCTCTTGCTACTTGAGGAAGACCTGTATTGTTACAAAGTTCCCTCTTAGAACCACTTTAGCTGTGTTTTCATTTTCATTTGTTTCCATGTACTTTTTAATTTCTTCTTTGATTTCTTAGTTGACCCATTTATTGTTTAGTAGCCTGTTATTTAACCTTCGTGTACTTGTGGTCTTTCCAAATTTTTTTTCTTGTGGTTGATTTCTGTTTTCATAGTGTCATGGTTAGAGATGATGCATAGTACGACTTTGATCTTTTTGAATTTGTTAAGACTTGTTTTGTGGCCTAATATGTGATCTTTTCTGGAGAATAGTCCATGTACACTTGAAAAAAATCTGTATTCTGCTGTTCTGGGATATAATATCCTGGATATATCTGGTAAGTCCGTCTGGTCCAGTGCGTCATTGAAAGCCACTGTTTAATTGTTGATTTTCACTTTGGATAATCTGCCCATCAATGTAAGTGGGGTGTTAAAGTCCCCTATCATTATTGTATTACTGTCGATTAGTTCCTTTATGTTTGTTGTTAACTGTTTTATGTATCTGGGTGCTTTCATGTTCTGTGCATAAATATTTCCAATTGTTATATATTCTTGTTGGGTTGTCCCTTTTATTATTATATGCTGTCCTTTGTCTCCTTTCACACTCTGTTTTAAAGTCTATTTTATCCAATATAAGTATTGCTACTCTGGCCCTCTTTTGACATCCATTTGTGTGATAGATGTTTCTCCGTCCCCTCACTCTCAATCTGCAGGTGCCTTTACGTCTGAAATGAGTATCTTTAGACAAACATACATGGGTCCTGTTTTTTAATTCACTTTTATACCCTGCGGCTTTTGCTTGGAACATTTAGTCCATTTACATTCAAAGTAATCATTGATAGATTAGTATTTATTTATCGCCATTTTGTTACCTGTTTTGTGGCTGCTTTTGTAGTTTTTTTCTGATCTTTTTTTTCTCTCATGGTTTGCTGGTTTTCTTTAGTGATATACTTGGATTCCTTTCTCTTTATTCTGTGCATATCCATGGTTTTTGATTTGTGGTTACTATTTGGTTTGTATATAACATCTTCTGCATATAGCAGTCCATATTAAGTTAATGGTTGCCTAAGTTTGAACCCATCTTTACTCACCTAAGGTCCATCATGTTTTAGAAATATGGTGTCATATTTTACATACCTTATTTTATCAATATCTTGACTGATTTTTACAGAAATACTTATTTTTACTTTTAATATTTAGACTTTCACTTATGTAGTTGTTCCTTTCCACTCACAGAGTTCTCTTTACTATTTCTTATAGAACTGGATTCATGGTCCTGAACGCCTTTAGTTTTTGTTTGTCTGAGAAACTCTGTCTCTCCTTATATTCTGAATGATATGCTTGCTGGAGAGATTATTTTTGGCTGCATATTTTTCCCATTCAGCACTATAAATATATCATGCCATTCCCTTCTGGCTTGTAAAGTTTCTGCTGAAAAATCTGCTGACAGCCTTGTGGAGTTTCCCTTATATGTAACTGTCTCCTTTTCTCTTGATACTAAATTTTTTTTCTTTATCACTACTTTCTGCCATTTTAATTACTATGTGTCTTGGTGTGGACCTCCTTTGGTTGATTTTGTTGGGGGTTCTCTGCCCCCCTGGAGCTGGATATCTCTTTCCTTCCCTAGATTAGGGAAGTTTTCAGCAGTTACTTTTTTAAGTAAATTTCACATCCCCCTTTCCTCTCTCTTCTCCTTCTGGGATCCCTATAATGCAAATGTTGTTGTGATTGATGGAGCTTCCGAGGACCCTAAGTCTCTACTTGTTTTCAATAATTCCTTTTTCCTCTCAGTTGTTCAGCTAGATTATTTTCCATTAATGTCTTCTGGTGCATTAATGTATTCCTTTGTTTCTTCCACCCTGCCATTTATTCCACCAAATGTATTTTTAATTTTATTTACTGTGTTGTTATCTTTGATGGGTTGTTTTTTTATCTCTGTGTTAAGGGTCTCACTGATGTTCTCTACTCTTTTCTCACAGCCAGTACCTTTCTGATCATTACTTTAAATTCTCTATCACAAATGTTACTTGTATCTATTTTGTTTAGGCCTCTTGCTGTGGTTTTGTCCTGTTCTTTGCCTTGTGATAGACTCCTCTGTCTTCTCATTTTGCCTAACTCTTTGTGTCTATTACTGCGTGTTAAGCAAGTCAGCTGTGTCTGTTGCTCTTGAAATTAATGGGAGGCTGTGCACTTTTAACTAGGTGGTGCTGGTCCTCCTCCACAGGGCACATGCTGCCACTGTGGAGATCAGGGCTGGCAGGGGCTGCTCCACAAAGCACATATAGTGGATGTCCCTGTCCGCTGTAAGGGATGGGAAGACACAGTTTTGGGAAGGTTTGAATGGGTCTTCTCGGGGAGGGGTTCTGCAGCATGGCACTGAGGGGTACTGTGGCAGGCCTGGCTGGAGGAGGGAAGGCTGTGGAATAAGCTAGTTAGGTAGTCAGTGCCAGCACCACTCTGGTTCCAGCAGGTGGCTGTGTGTTTATGATGAGAGGCGAGGGAGGGAAATGGTGCCTGCCAGCTCTTTTCTTCCTGAAGAAGTCCCTTAGGGAGCCCTGAGATTAGTAACTAACTTCTATAAACTCCACATTCCTTTCAAACTGCTGCTTCCAAGCTGTATCCCTCTGGTTCGTTTGTTGTGCTGTCTCTTTACGGGCAGGGGTGCATTTTCTTATTACCCCGCAGGCTCTCCCTCGAGCCTAGCTGCTGGGTTTTTTTTTTTTTTTTTTTTTTACAAATAGTTTATTGTCAAGTTGGTTTCCATATGACACCCAGTGCTCATCCCCACAAGTGCCCTCCTCCGTGCCCATCACCCCCCTTTCCCTCTCCCCCACCCTTATCAGCCCTCAGTTTGTTTTCAGCATTCAAGAGTCTCTCATGGTTTGTCTCCTTCCCTTTCCCCCACTGTTTCCCCCCTTCTTCTCCCCCATGGTCCTCTGCTAAGTTCCTCCTTATCCTCCTATATGTGCTAACACATGGTATCTGTCCTTCTCTGCCTGACTTATTTTGCTCAGTGTAATATCCTCAAGGTCCATCCATATTGCTACACATGGCCAGATTTCATTCTTTCTCATTGCCATGTAGTATTCCATCCTATAGATAAACCACATCTTCTTCATCCATTCGTCCGTTGATGGACACTTAGGCTCTTTCCATGATTTGGCTATTGTTGAGAGAGTGCTGCTATGAACATTGGGGTGTATGTGCTCCTGTGCATCAGCACTCCTGTATCCCTTGGGCCTAGCTGCTGGTTTTTAACATTCTGGGCTTTAAGTCCCATACTCAATAAATTCAACCCCTCCGATTTTTGAAACAAATGCTATGGGGATTCCCCTTCCCATTATAAGTTCCCTGATGTGCTAGTGAGTTTCTTGCCCCTCTCTCCACCCACAGCTCCTTCCTTCCCTCCTGTGGTCAGACCCCAGGGTTTAGGTTCTCACCTAGTTCTTACTTTTCCTACTGTCTTTGATGTGGCCCCTTCTTTAGTTGTGGAGTTTGGTCAGCTGATCTGTAGACCCTTTTCCTAAGTGGTTTGCTCTGATGTGTTATCTAGTTGTAACTGTGGCAAGAGGTGAGTTCCGGGCCCTCCTACACTGCAGTTTCCAGAGGTCCTCCTCTGCTCCTTGCTCCTGGCCCGAGGCAGGGGCAGAGGCAACTCCCGGCCAGCCAGGTGACCACGAGGGTAGACAACGGGTGCACTTACAGCCATTCTGTACCCATACCATTCTGGTTTTTTGTTTTGTTTTGTTTTTTTTTACAGTCTCTAGTAAATTATAGGTGGTAGTCCACATTTTATTATAAAATAGGTTTTGTGTTAGATGATTTACCCACTGTAGACTGATACAAGCAGTCTGAGAATGTTTCAAGTAGGGGAGGCTTACTCTGATGTTTGATAGATTAGGTGTATTAAATGCATTTTGGAGTTAATGATATTTTCATTTTACAGTGGGTTTATCAGGATGTAACCCTATTGTGAGTTGAAGAATATCTGCAGACTTTTTGTGGTGAGGTGATGATGTATACAAATATTGAGTCATTTTGTTGTACACCTGAAGCTAATAAAATGTTGCATCCCAATTATACCTCAATAGGAAAAATAAAATCAGCTTATCAATCCCTGTTGAGATTTTGATTGGAAGAATATTGAACTTACAAATGCAAAAGATGCATTTGACAAAAATTAGCATCAATGGGAACATGTTATTACCAGTTAGTCTGGTAATTGGTTTGAAAATGTAGTAGAAATAAGTTTGTGCCAGACCAATAATGTTTTATAATTTATTCCCTTTATTCTGGCGAAAACATCTCATTCACAGTAACAATAAGAACTATAGGTTGCGTAACCAATTAAAGGCCATGAAGAAGGAATGAAGAAAGAGAAATTGAGACTATCAAATAAAACAAAAAACAAAAAAATGATAAACTTCTAAATTACTCCCAAAGTATTTCTCTCACTATTTTAACCATCCATAGTTATTTATTAATGCAATTACTTGTGCATCTAGTCATTTAACAACACATACAATGCATACTGAATGCATATGTGTAGAATGTACCATAAGCTGTATTAGGTACAAGAATACAATATTAAATGTACACAGTGCCATTAAAATGGACTCACAGGGATTTATCATTTATCATTGGTTTTGGCACTTTATGTGTATTCTATATAATTCTCACAATAACCTTAAAAGAACATGTTTTCTCTCTGTATTACAAACATGAAACTGAGAATATGTGCAATTAAGTATTGCCTCCACATTTATGCAGCAATGAAACAGAAATTTGAACCTATATTTCCTAGAACCTGTAGTATGTGCTTTAACCTATTTAATTCTTACTCAATAGCCCAAGTTGGGAGATAGACATGCAAACAATTGTAGTATTATTTAATATGTAATATATAATGAAGATAATATAGGAAATGTGCAAAGAGTTGCTTTTAATTCTGACTGCAGGTTTCAAGAGCATGTAATTCTTTGAAAGATGCATCTTGAATGATGACTAGGGCAGCCAGGGAAATGAACAGATAATATACAAAGTAGATGAGCATGAAAACTTCAGTTAATGAAATGTAGTAAATATTAATGGAACATAAAGCCTAGGGAGAGGTAGCTGGAGATACCAGGAAATCAATAGGAAACCAGAGATTAGAATTTAGAGAGCTACACATTCCAAGGAAGCTTGAAAATGATCCTTAGAAAATGTGAGAAATCATTGATGGGAAGTCCATAATCAGGTTTGTGTTTTAGAAAGTCCTTTCCAGCAGCATTTTCATAGTTAAATCAGAGAGGGCTAGACTGGAGATGGAAAAGAACGTGAGGGGGTATGATACAAAGGAATACTTTGGACTGTGTCCACAAATCCTAGACCTAGCAAAGAAAACACTGCCTTCTAGATGGTTTCAGAGCAACAGAGTAGAGTTGGGGGCGGGGGGGCAGGCAACAGAATAGAGTCAGGGGGCACAGGATATGAGGGGCGTCTTCTTTGCATCAGAGATTAACTTTTGGACCTGTATGGGCTTATCTTCCAAACTGTGCTTCTTCATTTCATGGGCGAGGACCTTTGTAATCTGAATGCATGGCCTGCCTTTGTTGCTGGTTGGTGTGGCTGGCTCACTCTCACTGCTGCTCAGTCACTATCAGTGGCTATTTTCTGTTTCATCAGAGCCTTGCTGTGCTGGCCACCCCTTGTGTATTATCAGCTGCCCTTTTTCTACCAGTTAAGCCCCAAAGATAAGAGGAGCAAACTAATATGTGATTCAATAGAATCTTTGCAATATTTAAAGGTTCTAATATTAAGGACTATATTGGGTTATTGAGCATTCAATTAAAGAGCCTCAAGTGTTTAATTTAGGATTTTCCATACAACAGGTATTGTTTGTTAATTAGTTAATTAAGTAACAAATGATTATTGAAAACATGCATTAGGATTAAGCAAGCTGCAAGAGAGATAAAGATATCTCCAAGGCAATTAGCTCATTGTAATTTTAATGATAAATGTGTAATTAGACTCTTATTCTAAAGAGATTGTTTGGAATGGTTTTCCCAAGCATTAAACGGGCATGTAACAAGATATTTACTTATATAACAAGCCAAATATAATTCTAATTCTTATTAGGCATCAGCCAGTGTGTTCAAATGATACCTAATTTGCTAAAAGCAAAAATTTTATGAGTATTAGTACTTAAAAATATAATCCATTAAAAAGCTTATGTAACTAACGTAATTATATTACAACTAGATTTATCCCCAAGCCTGTTTATTTCACTTCTTAGACAATTATCTGAGACTCTCAAATGTATTATGACTTAATAGACAACATTTATACATTCATGTATCCAGCACTTGAGGGGATTACTATTGTATCACAAAATGAAAACTCTTTTCCCCTTTGTGCACCGAACCTGCAGTGGGTGGCTGATGTCAGCCTTCTGTGATGGTCTCAAGTGAGCTGAAGGACATAACAAAAACAGGTAAAACCAGAAAAGCAGTTAAGCAGAGGCATGCCGGCAGTGTTTTTGAGCAATCAGATATGATTGAAACATAATGTATTAAGATGACCTAAGGGTCTTTCTCAAGTCTGTGTGGAAATCAGAAAGCCCTACTTTTTACAACCGGAACAAATTTGACCTCAAGTATTTGGAGACCTGTTTGTGGGCACAATGCCCTTTTCCCCATTTCTGTATAGATAATCCCCTCTAGCTAAAAAGCTTTAGAGCAATTGGTCAGACCAGTCTGAAATACTGTCTCCAGGACCTTCGTCCTCAGTAAGACAACCACAGCCTTCACTAACCTACTCTGAGGCTGGCTTTCTTTCAGCCAATACCTTTTTTAGTGTCAACTTGTCAAGAAAGAAATAGATTCCCTTCTTGGATGTCTAGAACCTACCACAGTTTCTGGCACATTGCATCCCATAGGTGTCTGTTCAGTGGACTTGGATGAGCAGAATTAGGAAGTCTAGATGTTTCTTAAAGCATGTAATTCTTTTTATCCCCATTTTATTGCAGTCCACTGCTTGCCATCATTTTCTGTGCTGCTCTTCTGTACATATTTTTTCTCCACTCAGCAGTCTGGTTCAGTAGGGCTGGGGAGCCTTTATTTCCGAACATCTAGCATGGATTGAGAGTACTGTGGAAATTACAGTAATGATGATGAACTTAGCAAATAGCAGCATTCTTTTTCATTTATTGTCAAGTTAGCTAACATACAGTGTAGTCTTGACTTCAGGAATAGATTCCCCAGATTTATCACGTACATACAGCAAGTGCTCATCCCATCAAGTGCCCTCCTCAGTGCCCCTCACCCAGTTTCCCAACCCCCCCACCTACCACCCCCATCAACCCTCTGTTTATTCTTTGTATTTCAGAGTCTCTTATGGTTTGCCTCCCCGCCTGTTTGTATTTTATTTTTCCTTCCCTTTCCCTATGGTCCTCTCAAATTCCATAATGAGTGAAATCTTATGATATCTGTCTTTTTCCGACTGACTTATTTTGCTTAGACTAATAACTTCCACTTCCGTCCATGTTGTTACAAATTGCATTTTAAGTGCTTATTGCCTACCAGGCATAGAGAGATGCTCTTTTCATTGGGTTACTGCAGTGTGGATTGTCAGTAATCCTCTGAAGTAGATCCTACCATTATATTTCATGTGAGGAAGCTGAGGCTTAGAGTAGTTACATGATTTTTCCAAAAATCACAGTTAATAAGCAGCAGAGTCAGGATATAATCCCAAGTATTGCACAGGCAGAGACCGTTCTTGCCTGGGATTAGGTTCCTTTGATGCAGGTCCCGAGATGGAGTTGCACAAGGTGGTTTATGAGGCCATGCTCTAGAGGAAGCCTGTCAGGGAGTGAGCCATGCAGGGCAGGGAGGGGAAGAAGCTAGGCAAAGCTGTGAGTTCACTTGAAGTCTTAGCCTTAGTCTTACTGCACAGGAAGGTCTTGAGTAGAAATAACATCACAAATAGTTCCATCTTCAGGTGGTATGGCCAGGAATTTGAACCCCAGAATCTTCCTCTCATGGGATGCTGGCTACCCCTGCAGAAAAAGACCTAACCTCACAGGGATGTTGTGGTGGTAGGTACTTCACCTCAGCAGCCATGTCCCAGGACAAGTCTGTTTATGAGCCATCGCAGCTGCTCTCACCCCAGCAGCTACTGACACACAGCAAATTGGGACAGGCCACTGGTAGCATCTATTGCTGAACCCTCTGCTGGTAATGGCTATCCTTACTTCAAAGCTCTCACGAAGCACACAGGATTGTCGGCAAGCAGAGTAGGTTATTATCCTCATCTGCCTTTTCCTAGTTGAGTGGCTTTGGGAAAACCGCTTAAACATTCTGAGTCTCACTTGTATCATCCACTAAGTGGGAGTCTTAATACTGTCAGTCTCAAGGACGTGTTATGACGACCAAATGAGAATGTATATGAATACATTTTGTACACTAAAGCAGAACGTGTTTGTGACACTGTTATTACCGTATTTGACTTCTCAAGGCTCAGGGACAGCCAGTGGGTAGGAGCCCATAGAGCTAAGGAAGTCCAGGTCCAGATGACAAGTTTGATTAAAGAGATTGTAGGATGGGGCGCCTGGGTGGCTTAGTCGGTTAAGCGTCCGACTTTCGCTTAGGTCATGATCTCGCGGTTCGTGGGTTCGAGCCGCGTCGGGCTCTGTGCTGACTGCCAGCTCAGAGCCTGGAGCCTGTTTCAGTCTGTGACTCCCTCCCTCTCTGACCCTCCCTGCTCACGCTGTCTCTCTCTCTCTCTCTCTCTCTCCTAGAAATAAATAAAACATTAAAAAAAATAAAAAAAATAAAGAGGTTGTAGGCACAAGGCCAGTGATATACAAATAGAGAAAGATAAGGATAGGATGAAGCTGAACTTGAGGGAGACTCTTTCAAGGATTCTGCTGAGTACTGATAAACCTAATTAATATGAGCAGAAACCAAGGGTCAGAAAAATTAACATACCCAAGTCCTCCAGCACATGGCAGCCCTGGGGCTCTGTCTCAGGGAATTTGAAGGCTAATTTTGCATACTCCTTTTCTGACTTCAATATTGGAGAACCCAGGTGATTTTCCCCAGCAAGTCTCTCATTCTCTGGACCCTGTGAAATGTTTCTTTTCCTATCTCAGGACGTTCCCATTCTAAGCATCTTGTGCCTTAGCTCTTTCTCCTGAATTCTTGACCTCTATTTAATGTAATAATCACACATTCCAAATGGAGCAGAGAGAAACAGTCTCTGATCTCTCGTGGCTGACAAACAGCACTTACCCCTGTGAGGCATTTGAAGCCTTATCTGAAGCTTAAAGGGCCTAAGTTTCACCTTAATACCACATTCAATGGAGGTCAGTTTGGAAAATTGGCTTCCTGCATAGTACAGAAGCCTCAGTGAAGGATCAGAAAGCCGGGTGGCATGAAGACTGTGGGTTTCAATAGACGGTCCATCATTTGTGGAAGGAAAGAGATTTAACTTTTCAGGGGAGTTTAAATTTCCTCTAGATGACTTTATGCACGCGATGCTCAAATAGCCATTAATTTAAAGGAAATGTCTTTGGAAGAAAAACACTTAAAAATAATGATAGATGCTAACTGATAAACAACCCAAGCATGTAATCATCTCATCATGTAATATAATTACAGTTAAATAAAAATACTGAGTACATATAATATTTTCTCTCAGTGTCCTGTTGAAGTGTGCAGCAGAGGGACCGTTTGTGTTTTCCCTATTTTCCTGCCTTTGCTCATACAGTGGAAAGTATTTCCCTTGCAAGAGAGGTCTCAATGGTCTTAATTGTGTTTCATGAGCATTCCTTAAACAGTCATTAGCAAAGGGTATTGTAACTCTGACCATTTGCAACCATTCCTTGAGTGGGGTGTCTGCTTTTCCTTCTGAGGTGGTTCAAAGAAGACATGGGTAGCTGAACAAAGCTAGGGGTCCTGTTAAGGAGAAGGGATAGAAGAATAGAGGATAAATGACCATGAAAGTATACAACAGAATAACAAAGGTGGTACTGAATATTAAAATATATACTATATTCTAATCATTTTATTAATCAGTTAGAATATGTAGAAGAGGAAGAATAAGTGTTTTCTGACTAACATATCCAAATTCCTAACAGCAACCTACAGAGACCTTTTCTTCCCAATGAGAACAAACATCTCCTAAAGCTTGAGGCCCTGAAAGCAACTGGGAAGCGCCTTGATGGGAAATTTCCATATGGCCTGATAGCTATCATGAGTAATTCTGAAAGTGTTCTGAACACTTCTTTGGAAAAGGGAAAATATTAAATCTCTTTCTGTAGCCTGGTGAAGGAGCACAGGTTTTGAATTTAAGCAAATATTTGAGGTTTTACCCAGTAACTTTTATCACATTAAGTCACATTAAATCATATTGCATTTTAGGCTCCATTAGTTTCTACCTCCTAGAGTTGTTTTGAAGATTCCATGGAATAAAATATGAAAAAAAAATTTGGTGCGCAATGGGAAGATAACATTGTCTTTTCTCTTTTATTGTAGGCCTGAGAATGTGTGACGGAGGGTGGGGAGTCACTGACCAGTATGTAGGAGAAATACAGCCTATCACTTTAACCTAAGCTTTTTGTGGTAGGCCCCCTCTGGTGGCATAAGGATCAGCAGAAGAAAGCTGAGATGTAAAGCAAATTCAGTTCTGTTATGGTTTTGCTGTGAAATCTGGAAATAATCAGTTGATCTCAAGATTTCATCATGTTGGTCATGATATTTATTTTCTGGTTTTATAAAAGAATATGTGAAGAAATATCTAGATACTTGGAGCTTTCACATGGTCTGAACATTGAAGAAGGCATTGTGTAAAAAGTATATGAAAATGATGAATACATGTTTGATCTTTTTATTTTATTTAATTTTTGTATTTTAGAGAGGGGGGAGGAGAGAGGGAGAGGAAGGGAGGGAGAGAGAGAGAGGGAGAAAGCATGAGCAGGGGAGAGGGGCAGAGGGAGGGAGAGAGAATCTCAAACAAGCTCTGCACTATTAACACAGAGCCTGATGTGGGGCTCAGTCTCATGACCCTGGGATCATGATCTGAGCAGAACCTAAGAGTCCACATGCTCAATTGACTGAGCCACCCAGGCACCCCGTGAATAGATATTTGTAAAACATGTATTTGTGCTTTGAAAAGAAGTCATCTGAGTCACAGTGCATTGTGAAATTTGTTACACAGTGTGTTTGAATATTACAGTGGGTGCTTAAAAGGGAAAGAAACACATGCCAGGGATTAATGGTGCCACCATTAAGGCATCTTGATTGCCTGCAAGAGGCATCCTAATCTTTCCCTCTGAATTACACTGTGAAAATCACATGACACCTGTCATCACAAGGCCACCATCCACAAAGCACTGGGCCTCCCATGTCTCACAACCTGGGATCTCTGATCTCTGTACTGGGAAGCACCCTGGAGGATAAGGAAAATGTTAGAATTAAGCTTTGGGCTCAGAGTTATTTAATTCATGCCGTCTCATTTTGAAAATTGACCCTGAGCAAATTTCCTTCATTTCCACTACACAACTAAACTTACTGATTTTAAAATTCATCTTTTTAAGGGATTTCCATCCAGAGACTACTGCCATGCCTGTGTGATGGCAGTACTTATTTTAAGTTCTTCAAGGCATGTTTAACTGAGTCTCTGAGCCAAATTTGTGGGTTGGCAACTGCAAATAACCTCTCTACACAAAGCATTTTTAGTAGCATTTGTGAAAATCTCTTCCCTCTGGAAGTCAAAATGTTCTGCATAAACAATAAAACAAAATGGAGGCATGGTCTATTAAACAAACAGCAGTGATGGACTCCAATATTTCATAATATCACTACTTGCTTAATAGGGTGTAAGCAATTAAAAAATCTGGAGTCATTCTTTAATTATTTCCATTAACTGTTCAAATCTGAGCTTCTCCATGATGTTGTTTATGAACAGTAAAAGTAAATCAAGTGATACTAATAATAATTTTAAATCAAAAAACAAATGCTAGAAAATGAACTGCTGGCTCAGTCTGGTTGCTCGAGGATATACACTCCCCGTTCATTGACTCAAGACCTAGTTAGATAAATGAATGTAATTTTACTCTTCAATATACACAAAGATTTTCCCAGGACTCCGAAGACTCCAGGTTGGAATCTCTCAATATTGATCATTTCTCCCTACCTTCTTGTTTATTCTTTCCCTTTTGTGCCCTCACCATCTTTTACTTCTGTGTTATTTGGGGCTTTGTGGGAAAAGCAGAGGTAGGTCAGGAAGAACCAGGAAATCAGGATCAGAACAGTATGTGCTCAAAATTCAGGGATGAATAAGAAGTTTCCTGGCAAGGAAAATTGAGTATTTGCGGCCGAGTATTATTCCTTTGTGTGGAAGGAAGGAAAGTGGTGGGGCAGACAGAGAGAAAGGCTATCTCGTACCACTTGATCTTGCCTTCTAGAGCTCCTTTGTTCTAGTGTCTCCCTATTTCCCAAATTTCAGTTGGCAGGAAAGATCCATGGAGTAGTTTATACCAGGATATCATAGCCAATGGCTCTAGGCTCATTAAAGAATAAGGGTTTCAGGTATATTATAATTACCAGACCTCAAAAACGTAGGGATCATTGTTGAGATTTCACTGTTGAGCTTCCAGATTATTGCATAGTCTAGGAATGCTGTCCAATAGAATTGACTACCGGGTACCTTTCTATATAACTTATATAATTACTAGGAGATTACATATGACTGTGGGAGCAGAATGGAAAGGAGGGTACCAAAATAATAATCAGTGTTTTGTTTGTTGAAAATAGGGGAAAATCGCTCTTCTTCCACCAGTTATTCAACTTGTACCGGTTCTGTTTGGTATCTTTTATAATAAAAAGAACTAGAACAACGAGTAAGTGTAGATGTCTGAAGAATCAAGTCCAAAGCTGATATGAGCCATCACCTAGCTGTACATGGATTAGCTCACAGGAAGGGAGAGTGAGAGATTGGCAGACTATCGATGGAGTAGAAAAATTGTAGCAGAAATCCAGTAGCACTTACAGTGGGGTGTATGCTGCCCTCCTCCTTTCTTGTCTCTCTAAAGAAATTGATGGTAGAAGCAAGACTATTAGAAATCTGGATTATTGTCTTGAATTCTCAGAGGAATTCCCAGCCCGGCTTGGTGTTGGATCACCTGAGCAATAAAGACACAAAGTGACTAAGTCTGGTACCTTAACAGTCTCCCTTTACTCAGGTCAGGATGACTCCCACTTCACAGAGGGTCTTTTAAAATGCCTCATTCCAGAAAAATGACTTCATCCCAATTTTGTATCATTTTTATTTTTGTACAGAATATTCAGGGTCATGATTTTTTTGTGAAGTGACAACTGGTTTTTGGTCGAGCTTTTTTTGTACTCAGAGAAAGCAGATATGTGCCATCCTTCCCCCACTCCCTCTACCAAGGCATCACGGATTATGTATTTCTGCATATATTCCTTTTAAGCCAGGAGTCTACCCATCATCCTTTTATATGCCAAAAGGTTGGAAAAGGCAAGTAATTCCATCCCAGTCCCCCACATTCTTTTGTGGGATTCATTTCTTACACAAGCGGTTCTATCCTATAAAAAGGGGAATATACAGTAACTAAATATGGCCACATATTTTTAACAGTAATCCAGGGATAGTGTTGTTTTCCACCAAGATACACATTTTGATTCTCATGGTTTAATATGTAATTTATCTCACACATTTAGAGTGCCTCCATCTTGGTGATTAAATGCCAAGTGAGCTATTTTGCTTATTTGGATGAAGACAGGGAATTTGCATTCAATATTCTAAAAACACAACCAACTATTTGATCTGTAAGGCAAGGTAGACCATTGAGTACGTGCACAGTTTAAAAAATCCCATCCTTTGAAATCTTGGTTGAAAATGTCGAAGTGGAGCTGCAGTGAGCCTCGTCTGAACAAGAGAAAAACCCCAACCTCACTAATAAAACTTTCAGATTTTTTGATTGAATGCCATTTGAAATTACCCTCATCACGTTAACGTGCAATAGGTAGCATGCAGTAGGGTTGCCTCTCGACATGACCCTATTAGAGATTGCCACTTGTAAGGAAATCAATTCAAAAGCAGAGGCTGTATTAAGCTGGATACCAGGTCAAATGACACTATTTGGGGGAAAAATGGAGAGGTACTTCAGCCTAATGATTTGTGAAAAGTTAAGTAACAACAAATTCCATGAATATGAAATTGTGGAAAGAATGCTCTCATCACTGCTTTTCTCTCTCAGCACTCTGTGCCGACGGCAGCCATGAGGAATTAGAAATGGCACCTGCTTGTACGCCTGTCTCTCTGAAAATGATGCTTTTTAAGACTGTGATTTTGGAGCATTTAAGATGGAAAGGGGGAGACTTCATTTTGGGGTTCTCAAAGATTTTTTTTTTAGTCATGAAAGGGATGGTAGGAAGCACAGTTTGAGTATTCTGACAACTCCTACCTATTTTTGCTTCTGAGAACCTTTGTATATTCATGCAGCTGGCTGTAGAGAACTTTGACAGTTTCAGTGGGAAGCTGTGGAAATCTCGGGGAAAAGCAAATTTGGGTTTCTGCATTAATAAACAATGGAAATAGATTTGGGATCCTCTACTAATTTATGATTGGTTTTAGGAATTTTAATTTTTGTCAACTTTTTGCTGGAATAAAACATAATGAGTGTTAGTCTACAACAAAATGAAAAATACAGGACAATGTAAAGTATAATATCATACAAATAGGGAAGTATGTATATCACAAATTACCACCCATGGATTTTGCACAGACTGAACACATACCTAGGTCAAGCTATAAGATCAAGATATAACTGTGCAGAAGCCTCTATCATGACCTCTTCCCATCTCTACACTCCACCAAGGGTAATCATTCTTCGGTCTTCTAGATTCATTTTGTCTCTCGTGTACTTTCTAAAAATGAACTCATACTCTGTGCCTTTTCTTGATCTTGGCCTCTGTCACTCGACATTGTGAGTCCCATGCATAGTTGTCTTCTTTTAGTTTAACTTATTCATCCTCATTGTCTTCCTTTATTATAACTTATTCATCCTCATTTCTGCTGTGCGATTATGCCATTTTTCCATTATTACTGGGTCTTGAGGCTCACTGTTTTGGCTCTTACAAGCAGGGCTGCTTTGGACATTCTTGTACAGATTTTTTGCTGAATCACATGTACAAATTTCTGTTGGGTATGTATTTGGGAGTAGACTTGCCGAATCATGGGGTTTGGATAAGTCCCTCTTGTGTAATTATTTCCAGACAGATATCCGGTGTGGGTGCTGTTTCTGCTACTGCCAGCAGAGGATGGAGATTCTGGTTTGTCCACACTTGATACTGGTGTGTGGCTGCTAGGGATTATCAAGGACACTGTTGTTTTCTTGCTCATCTCAGAGTTCAGAGCACCGACCTCAACAATGGCACTTGGCTGGGTTCCCAGATTACTTTCAACCCTAATAGTAGATGGATTTATGGGCAGAAGGGTAATAGAAGCAAAACTGAGGTCTGTGTGGAATCAGAGGTCAGGTCCTGGGGGAACGTGATGGCTGCCGTTAGGCTTCCTTGCAGTGGCTTTTGTTGAGAAGACCTCAATACAATGGGGACCATCCATTAGGACATTTCTGGTGAAAATTGAATCAGACCATTACAGCTTCCTCTTGATGGCCACATGTGTACAGATTTTTCTTTTACATTAACCAACCCGCATGTGCAAAAAGGGAATTTCCTTACTATTCTATATTTGCTTTGAAGTGTTAACATGTATATTCTTAATAGAAAACTATCTGTTCCTTTTGAGGAAACTCTGATAGTTTTGCTTTAAAACCCTATATCTTTTATGTAAATACTGAGTTCAGTTGAAAATTTGCCCTTCTGCTCAGTTCCTAGCTCTCAAGACGTGATCAGTTTTTCCAGGGGACATTGAAGAACTAGTGTCTCGTTACTTTCTGGGCTACCTTGACCTCATTAGCTTCCGAGATAGGTGGCTTGATCTGCCTGGGCTCTGGCTGAGGTTCCTGCTGTAGTCTCTGACCATGAGGCCTACAAGCTCTGGGTCTTGAGTTCAAACCTGGGATGTTTCTATTTATGATCCTCAGAGTCCCCTTACGGTTTCCTTCGGAAGTGTGGGGGATACTCAGCTGCTGTCCTGTGCCTTGCTGGGGGTGTGGTGGACTCAGTGGAGCTTCTCTTCAAGGTAATCTGCTGGAGCACTTCCCTTGGTCATCACCATGTCTCTCCCTGTGCTCTAGGTTGCCCCTGACCCCATACACATCTCAGAGATTTTCTCAGTAACTCTGCTGCCTCCATCCTCCAGCCCTACATGGCAAATCTCTCCCATTCTGCTACCTTTGTTTATGTGTCTAAGAGGAGTTTGGGTAGAGTTGGTAGGGAGCTCTTTAAGACCAGCACCGGCCTCTGTGTCCCAGTCTCTCCATCAGAGTCTTTTTTTTTTTCTTGTCTGCTGGTTAAACATTATTTCCTTCTGAGGTGGGGGAGGCAAATTGCTTCATTCATGGTACATTCATCTTGGATTTCTAGGGTTTTAATGTGAACCCTGTTCCATCTTCTAAGCTTGGTTATTGATATTTAAAACCTTAGAGAATGGTGAGAAGCCATGGCTCCCCCTTTTCTCCTAAAAAGGCCAAGTTCTTGGCCATCTAAAGCATGTGCCCTTCAGACTTTATCCTCATGATTTTGAGAAGTCTGTTGAGTCCTTTGTCTTTTGGTTCTGAGTGAATATGTGTTCTCCCCCAGAGTGCAAAAAGCTACTGTTTTGGTTTAAATGGTGGAGAGAAAAATGGAGTGAAGGCAGTGGGAACACATAGTTTTATTTCACGTCATGATCCACCACCTGGTAGAACTGCCTTCTGTGTGTATGCAGAAGGTGAAACACAAGGAAACTAGGAGATCTGTTTCCCGGGGGACCTTTTAACTTTTCCATGTAACAATATTGCTTTTCATTTTTCTTAAGAATGTGAAAATCATAAGCTGAGTATTAAGTTCACTAAGATGAGTGGGCCTGCTTCTGAGAAGATAAATTAGAAATAATGAAAGGAGAAACGAACATGCCATGTTTATGAAATTTCCATGAAAATTCACATTTCACAAAGAATTTTTTTTTTTTTTGCCCGAGCTCCAAATGAGGTAATGCTGTTATGGAAGGATGGTACAGTTCATGCCCCAGGGAGAGCAATAAAAAGGTTGAGAATACCCTCTCCACTTTGAAGCAGATTCCCTGTTATGCCCAGCAAGCTTATCTTAAAAAAATCTCTATTCACACCCAAGGTCAAGTAAGTTAAACCAGCCTGGGTTTCCAGGTTTGCTTGGAGGTTAGAAGAAATTCTCCTTTGGCAGAGAGCTGTAAAGAAGGGCTAATAAAAACCAGTTCAGTTGGTCACTGTTTCTGGAGTTCTTGAAATTTCCATTTTGCTATGATCAAAGACTGAAAGCATGTCTAAATATATCGGGCCTAAGGGATGATATTCCCAATTCTGATATTTCCTTTATCCTAGCGATGGATTAAACCCACTTATTAACATAGGCTTTCTTGTAGTCTCTTGTACTTTACAAGTGTGAAGACCCTTCTGATTCAGTGTCACAATAATTTTTTGTAGATATTTACCAGAAATACTTTTATCCCTCACTTAGCCCAAGGCTATGTGTTCATTTACTCACGCATTCTTTTATTCATTCCATGTGCTTTAAACAGATTAAGTGAGCACAAGAGAATATAGAGATGAATAAAACATGACCCATGGTGTTAAGGAGCTCACTATCCAGTGGTATAGACAGTTTTTACTTTGTAAAAACAAAATAGTAAAGTGTTACCCGTGTTGGGATAAATGAAGTACAGTGAGGCACCGATGTGAGAGAGGTTTTCCATACTGGGCAAGGTTCAAAACTTTTCATAAAAAAACAAATCAGGAGTTAGACTTGATGTTCAAAAGGTCAACAGTGTGGAGAGGGTGTTCCTAGAAGGAAGTGAAGCAGAACCTGAGCTGTAGAGTCCTGGAACCACAAAACCTCTCCAGAGCATCCTGAGTATGGTCCGAGTGTGCTGTAAAGGTGCTGAGACCTGGAGAAGAGCAGCGGTGGTTCATGCATCAGGATGGTGGCATTGCTGGTGTGTCTCCAATTTGTCTATGGATGAGGATAGCAGACATGACTGCATTCGTGTTTCAGTTCACTCATGTGAATTCCACACTGAGTGATTTAAACCACAGAAATTTATTTTTCACCGTTCTGGAGGCTAGATGTCCAAAATCATGGTGTCGGCAAGTTTAGTTTTTTCTAAGGCCCCTCTCCTTGGCTCATCGAGGGCTGCCTTCTCTCTGTGTCCTTACATGGCCTGTCCTCTGTGCATGCATCCTTGGTAGCCTACTGTTTGTCGTCTCCCCTTTTTATAAGGATGCCAGTCATTGAATTAAAGCCATTACTAACAGCCTCACTTTAACTTAATCACCTCTTTCAAACCCCTGTCTTCAAATAAAGTCACATTCTGAGGCACGTGGTGTTAAATGGCTTCAACATATGAATTTGGCAGGAAGACAATTCAGCTCATAACAAGACACTATTAATTTTTTTCAACATTACAGAATCTATAAGGCCTGGACTAAGTTCATGGCAGTGTAATGGAGAGACGAGGATACATATGAGAAATAGATTGGGTCTGTACAATTCTGATGCTTCTACCTGGGGTGGGAAGAAATAAGGAGCACAATCAGTGAGATAAATAATTCAGAAAAGAGGCAAGTTTTGGGGAGGGAGGGCAGATGATCACTTCCTTTTGGCTAGGTTGAGTTTTAGACACTCAGATGTTCAAGAGAAATCATCTAGTATAGAGTTGGCTAAGTGGAGGTGAAGTGATACTTTAGAGGTCACCTGTCTTTAATAAGTTCATTGAGCTCCTTCTGGTAAATGTATATCAACCAATTATGCACTGGAGGGAGGGAGTTTGTTGGAGGACAAGCCACAGATCTTCATTACGTTTCAGAAAATGTTTGTTTCCATTCATTCTCATTGCTTTGGGAAAGCGCTTGAAACAATCTTATCTCAGTTTCTGATGATCTCTTTTATCAAACACACCGAAACCAAAAACATGTGTTTTTCATTTATTGCAAGGACACAGGTTACTTTATTAGTAGAGGCTTCCCTAGAATGAAAGAACTAACACACCATGATGGGGAGTTTCCGTATCAGAGATGTTTTTAAGATTTGACAAGTTAAACCTTTTGAAATAGCGAATGTTACCAAGAGGCCTGAGTGCTTGTTACAGATGGATGCCTTTTCAAATGTGACTTTGGGAAACAAAGCTGCATCTGAAGGACAACAGAGACCAAAGGTCAAAGAAACAACATTATTTCCAAGGGATAGGAGTATGGTGGGCAGAAAGTCTCAATTTTGTTTAAGGGCAAAAATGACATTATTGTATGACGAGTAATAATTATAGGTAAGTGTGTAAACTATTACAGAATGGTCATAATGTAATTTTTATATAAGTATCTCAGTGTCTTATTTGTTATATTTCTCCAAGCTGGTTCAGATCAGTGGTCCTCAACTGGCATGATTTTGCCAAATGCCTCCTCCTTCCCCCCAACTCCACATCAAGAGATATTCGGCAACGTCTGCAGATGTTTTTCATTCATCATAATGTGGTAGGAGGTTTGGGAGTGGTGGTTACTGGTGTTTAGTTGGTAGAGATCACAGTTGCTGCTAGATATCTTACAATACACAAGCAGCCCCCTACAACAAAGAATTATCCAGCTAAAATATCAGCAGAGCAGAGGTTGAAACCCCTGGGTTCATAACAAAATAAGTGACATTTGCCTTAAAAAGTAGAGAACTAATCTTCTGAGTTGATTTTCAAGTTCGGATCCAATTCCTTCCTAAGCAATTACTTGCTGGGTGATGGTGGTGGTGGTGTGTATCCGTGTATGTGTATTTGTTTGTTCGATGTTTTTTACCTGGACTTAATGTTGTTTTGAATTAATTGCATTTTATGCCCTAAACTTATGGATTTTAAATGGAATTAAACTATATCAGCATCTTGCTTCTTTCCTTTTATTATATGTATATATGTGTATATATGTATTTATGTATATATGTGTGTATGTGGTATACATTATATACATGTATGCATATACTTTCGAATAATCACATTTTTATAAGTTCTAAAACTTACTATGGTTTTCAGGATAGAAATGCAGACCACTCTACTGAATGTCCATCTAAATTGTTGAGTCTTGAATGACTGCATAGTTCAATGTCTACCAGCTCAGTGTCTTTCCCTTTTTTTAGTAGGATACATTAATGGGATACACTTGTGTATTTCATTGTTATTTAGAAAGTGTTTTTATATACATTTACATCTTCCCATTCAGTGCTTAGAAATCTGTTAAATCAGTTCATTTTTATTATCATAACCTTTGTAAAAATGAAAAGATGAGAAAACAAGCAAGAAAAGCTTCTCCAACTATTTGGGGCATATTAACTATAAAATAAAATCAAAGCTTTGTTTGCTCTTCTGAAATCAGCAGTGGTTCAGATACTATAACAAGTACTGTGCTACATACTGGACGTAAAGCCAGGTCTGTTTTGAATCCTATGATGAAAGCTTTAGCCTCTTATATTTTTATTTTTTAATGTTTATTATTTTGAGACAGAGACAGACAGAGAGCACAAGCAGCGAGGGGCAGAAAGAGGGAGACATAGAATCCGAAGCAGGCTGCAGGCTCTGAGCTGTCAGCACAGAGCCCAGTGTGGGGCGCAGACCCATGAACTGCAAAGTCATGACTGGAGCCAAAGTCAGACACTTAACTGACTGAGCCACCCAGGTGCCCCAGCTTTAGCCTCTTAGGATTAGAACTTTGGTTCTTTGAGAGATTCCAGAAAAAGGTTTGTCTTTCATATCATAATACCATGATATTATTCACTCCTGTAGAGTTATGAGGTGGAATTAACCATGAGACGCCATGGACAATTTATTAATTAATATCCTTAAGGTGTGAGAAGTAGCAAAATTCTGATTTCAAATGTCATATTCCTATACCTAATTATCTTTTCTTCCTGATTCTACTGGCTGTGGGTTACAGACCAGCAAAAGAAAGCAGTTATAAGCTTATACATCTGAAGAATTTAAAAATATCAGAGCTAGAAAAGATCTTTGAGATCTCTCATTTCATACCCCATCTGGTCAGAGGAGACAAGCTACTCCTTACGTCAGAGACAGTTACTAGGAGAGGGAGAGAAAAAAAAACCCAATAACAACGAAACTTCAGACATCCTGACTCCCAGCTAGGTAGCCTTTCCTACCAAATTTCTTATCTTCCTTCCTCACAGAGCTCCATGTTTGATGACACAGAGGGTGACAAGCCAATGCAGCTTGTCCAGGACAAGCGCTGCACGTCTTGCATTGTGGGAAAGCCCTCAGCCTTAGGCAAACTGGGACAGTTGATCACCCTAAACTGACAAGATGCATTGATGTTATTTATTATGCGGTTGAGTATTACTGATCATAAGACTGTTGTGTCATTCACTAGTTTTTTTGCTGCATGTTCACCAAAGATGAGCGTTTGTTCCCTCCTACCAGTGAGGTCACTTGATTAAATCTGTGCGTCTGTCACCAGGGGTCTGCTCAAAATCAATCCTTCCTATCTCCGTTATTGCTGTTCAGCTTTATCTGTCTTTTCCAATCAATTTCCTAATTAATGATTTCCTATTATGAGAATATTGTCTTTCTTCATTAGGATCCTGTCTTTGGGTATCAACTTACAGCATTTCTACAGCCTGCTGAAATATTTTCTGAATGAATATTCATTGGTTACCCAGGGTGGGAATGTGTCTACTGTCAGAGTTGGGTAAGATATGAGAATATAACACCAAGCGGTGATGGGCATGTTGAGCAGGAAATAGTAGGAGATATGGCAACATCTGCCGTATATATGAGATAATCTTTTCAACAATGTACAAAGGTTATTTATTTATCATGTTCCATTCACACAAGAAATGAAAGCCCAGTCTGTTTATAAGCATAAGCCTTTGAGATGACTGAACCTATTTGCCGAGAGAACTGGAATTAACCCCCAGACAGAGTTAGTGAAATTTGACTTTGAGTCTCTAAATGCCTAGAAAAGAGACAGATGTTTTCATTGAAATGTGAAAATCTTCCATCTTCTTCATGTATGGCAGTATTAGCAAAAGTATTTGCTTGAAAATCTTAACAATGTTTATGTCACAATGAGATACCATTTCACATATAACAAAGTGGCCATAATAGAAAAGTCAGAGAAGCAATTTTTGGTGGGAATGTTGAGAAATTAGAAGCCTCGTATATTGCTGCTAGAGGTATAAAATGGTACAGCCATTTTGGAAAATAGTTTGGCAGTTTCTTAAAATGTTAAACATAGATATTCTATATCACCCAGCAGTTCCACTCTTGGGTATCTACCCAAGAGGAAAAAAACATCACGTCTAACACCAAGACTTGCACATGAATGTTTGTAGCAGCATTGTTCCTAAGTCCTAAAAATGGAAACAAACCAAATATCCACTGGCTGGTGAATGGGTGAACAATGTGTGGTCTTACCCTATGGTGAAATACTATCTACAATAATAGGGAATGAAATACTAATGCATGCTATAATGTCGAGCCTAAAACACATACTAAATGAGAGCACCTAGACACAAGACATCACACATTATATGAAATGTCCAGAAAAACCAAGCATAGAGCAAAAGTACCTCAGTTATTGCCTGAAGCTAGAGGTGTGAATGGGGAGTGAGTGCAAGTAGACACAAGTGCTCTCTCTGGGGTGATAGCAATGTTCTAAAATTAGACAGTTGCACAAATATGTGACTTTATTAAAGATTCTTAAATTCTGTACTTGAACAGGTGAATTTTATGGTATGGAGGAAAACCATATACCTCAATAGAGCTGTTTTATAAAAAAGAAAGCATGCTCATCTCAATTTACTTTCCTTGAAATGACATAGGTCCTGGAAAGGACAACAAGACTAAATGGCCAAGATAACTTAAGATTGTGTATGGAAGGATTTCATGAAGTCCTTATTTCTTTTTACACGGTTAGTTTACAGAACGAATTGGACCTGCGTGTGCTTACTTGGCAGACCTTCCCTGTCAATGTGTTTTGGAGAGGCTACATTGCTTTTGTTAATCTGTTCTTTTGTTCTCCCCTTCCCTGCCCCCCAGTCTCGTTACCAGTATCCACTTGGTGGCATTTAGAGCAAGGGAATAATCTTTCTTTATATAAGTTGGAACAGAGTTTGGAGCCTCTGTACAATGAGAGAACCAGCATTGAGGAGAATCCGTATCCTACAACAGTGGAGTCTTATTATCCGGGAAAAAATGGCATCCTCCATGCTCTTCCCTCCACCAAAATCACCTGCAAGGAGAGAGAGCAGAAGCTCCATTCCACAGTCAGACTCCATCAGAATCCAAGCCCACCTGCTGCAGGCAGAGCGTGGGGAGAGGAGGGAAGAGATTTGAGGTAGATAGTTGAAAAGGGCAAGAGAGAAACCGACTGCTTTACATTTCCTCCTTGAGGTTTCTTAAGATGCCTGTCTGCTTATCACTTCACATTGAAGTTCCAGACCAGTCCGGCTCCCACATAGACTTTCTTTCCCTCTCCTCCCCCTGCCACCGTGGCTCCCTGCCCACACCCTGGCTTGTTTTCCATCGCAATACCTGGAAGTCAGCCCTTTGTATGATTTAGGGACCAAATCAAAGCCAGCAAAGTGGAATGTGTAGGTTATTTACGGATTGTTGCCGAGCAAATTTAATCACGGGCCTGCTGTAACTCCATCATCATTTCCCTTGACGAGAACATCACAGACTTAAATTTTGCAAAGGAGGGAGAAATGGCCATCATCCAAGTATAACAGTAACAGCCAATTCTGCTGTGATGGGAAGAGGTGCTGTATTAGTGCCAATACATTAACCAACTTTTCAATTGCGGGAGGGAAACTGATTGCCATTACAATTCCCATGGAGCTCCTCCATGAAGGTAACAGAATTGCTTGACTGAGCATTCATTTCCAGCTCTGCTGGAGAGTGTGTGTGTGCATCCGTGTGTGTGTGCGTGCACGCGTGTGTGTGTAAGAGTGAGAGTGAAAGAGAACAAGCAAATGATTGGTTAAGACTTGAGAGTAGGCATGAGGGTTAGACATCCTGAACGATTCTTTCACTGCTAGTTGTGTGGCCACGGGCAAGTCAATCAGCTACCATGAAACTCAGGCTGTCTTTGCAAATTAACAATAATAAACATAATAATGCCACCTACTAGTTGATTAAAGAGGACTACACATTCTTTCACATTCCTCCCATCAGAAGATGAAGTCTTTGTCCCCTCCCCTTGAATCTAAGTAGGCTCTGTGACTGCTTTGACTGATAGAATATGGTAGAAGTGACGCTCTGCCAATTTCTGGGCACGGGCTTTCGAGGACTGGCAGCTTCTATCTCCTGGCTTGCAGAGAGTCCTGAGCTGCCATTTATGAAGTCTGACTGTGCCGAAAGTACCAAGCTGGAGAGGCCATCTGTCGGTGTTTCAATCGACTGTTCCAGCAGAACTCATTCTTCCAGCCATCCCAACATACCCAGGCATGCAAATGAGGCCATCTTGGATTCTTCAGAAAAGCCTGGCACCACCCCAAGTGACCTCAGTTGATGCCACACAGAGCAGGAGAATTGCCCCACTGAGCACCGTTCACATTCCTTGGCCGCAAATTCATAAGATATATTAAACTGCTTGCTGTATTAAGCTACTAAGTTTTGGGGTAATTTCAACAGATAACCAAAACATCTACTACAAAGCTGTTGTAAAGATTAATAATAAGCATTTATTTAATAGTATCTCTTAATGCTCTTGTAATAATGATGATAATATTAATAAAAAGGGAACATACTCTAGCCTTGCCTAATACGAAAAACTGACCCGTTTTAAATAATTTAAGGAACTAAAATCCTTCCTAACCTGCAGGTTTTGTCTTTAACAGATGATATGAGTACTCACCTGGAATAATTGGAGAGTCATACCCATCAGGATAAAACAAGCATTTAGTGGGTACCTCCAATATGCCAGGCACCCATGCCACATTTTCTCATTTAATTCTTACAGCAACCTCATGAGGTGATACCGTGGGTCCATGTCTTACAATGGACATAGAAAGGTTGAGTAACTTGCACAGAGTTTCGCAGCTAAGAAGTGGGTGGAACCAAAATCTGGACACATGGCTGGCTGCCCGCAAGGTGGAGAAGATGCCTGAATTGAACTGGTTCCTGAAGGATGTGTGAGAGTAGAATGACAGCAGAAGGGAGGCGTGGAGTCTTTATTGGGATGCCTGCATTGAGGATGGTGAGAAGATGGGTTGCAGTCTTCTTTGAAGAGAGAGAGACATGAACTTCAATCAACAGAATCTTATTCTCAGGGACGAATGGGAGGTCCAGGTCCCTACTTCTCACCAGCAAATTGGCCCTGATGAAGAATGGCGTGGTAATGGGCCTGGAGAGACCAGCTGGGTACTAGAAGTCAGGGTGAGAATGATTGAAAGCTCAAACGTTGCTTCAACTCACCGTTTCTGCTGAGTCTGACTTTCATCTCCTCTCTTGGCTTTCGGCAAAGCAAGTGCTGGCAGAGAACAAAGTCTGCTTCCTTTAGTGCCTGAGGGACACAGCCAATATCAAAGTTGATGAAGACACAGATTGCATTTGTCGGGATATCTTCTGAACTTCTTGCTAAATCATTGTAGCCCATGACCTAAAATAACTCCCAGGATGAAACTTCTGGCCCATGCTTGCCTTCAGTCCTCAGTGAACAGCAGGACTCCCTGTAGCCTCTTGTAGCTCTGAATTGGGCATATGGAGTGGAAGGTTCATGGCTGACAGGAGCGGAACTTCAGGCTCAGTACTATGCCCCTGCTTACCTCCTGGGGTACAGAACCTCATGCTGTGTTTGACTCCTCAAAGTACCTCATCCTTGATGCTCTGACCTCCCATCTTCCCCAAGTACCCTGACCTTACTGATAGCCTCTCCTTGCTCTCCACACGCTTTCTTCTCTACCTCATCATCGCAAGTGTGCAAAACTAGGAAGTATGGACGCTGGCTCTTCCCCATTCTCTGGCTTTGGAGCAGTAACTGAGTACAGCAACTAAAATGAAAGCACAAACCATCCTGACCAATGGTGTTAATATAATTGAAGAATAGGAAAGGAAAAATAGTCCAGCTGGATTAAATAATAAATACAGAGTTAAACAACTTTCTTACCTTTCTTTTCTCTGGAGGCTCTCATCTAGGACATCATAAGGACGATTTTGAACATCATGGCCTCTGAATTCCTGTTCATCCTGTATTTGTTGGGGGAAATAAATCCACAACGACAAAACATTGTTTTAAATATACATATTAAATATCACAAAATAGAAATTAGATCTGGAGATAAAAGCTATTTAAGAGGATGATCGTTCCATTTAGCTCTTGAAAGCAAATAACTAGTTACTTTATTTGTGGCACAGTGAAGGGAGTGAAGACTTTTGTAGAATATCTGGGAGCTGCTTTCTCTCCTGAAATGTTGCTGACATTTCCATTCTGGGTTTTAGTGTCTCGCCAAGGGTCTATTTCCATGTAGAGGGGAAGTTTTACGCTTACACTTAAGATCCTTTCCTTGATTTTGTGAGATGACCAAGTTTTCATTCTCAACAGCAAAAGTCAACCTGTTTGTTCACTTCTTCCATTTTTGTGTTCCACGCCCCTCCCACCCAGCGCATCATTTCACTGTATCCAAAGTTAGATGATGAAACAGATACAGGTACCACTACATTCACCTCCTGCACAGTTTGGGTGTTTTAGTGAGACTTTTGTGATCATGGTTTTTTCTCTTTCCTTTTCTGCCTGAATAGCTTCCTGGTAGAAAGGAGACCTGCCATGATATTGTACAATCTTGTGTCTCTTTCTTAACATTTATGGAATGAATGTGCCCCTTTTTGTAGTTGCTGCTAATGAGGCTTTTGTTGTGGTCATGGTTGTTGTAGTTAGGTGTTTGGGTGGAAAGAGTCTGCGATCTCTATCCATACAAAAATGTCCATATAAATTTGAAGTTTGTCTCTAAATCACCAATCCTCAATCTTACCTGATAATCACGTGAATTTCATGATTTGTTACATGTTTATTTAATAGATGCTGCTTCTGCGAGCTTTGCATGTATTGGTAGCTTCAGTCTTCACAGCAGCCCCATAAGAAAACTTACTGTTACCAACACCCCAATTTTCAGATAAGACAGTGAGGAACAATAGGGATAAATAACTTCCCCAAGATCAGACAACTGAGGCAAAGAGGGATGAAGGTTCGAAGGTAGCCGTTCAGGAATCGCTGCCTGCAACCTCAGGCACTGTATTGTTTTCCTTCAAGAACCCAGAAGGAGGAATGAGCCGTGTTCCATCAAATACTGCCATCACCAAGTGCACATCTTTCTGTCAGTCCCTGGCTTTATCCAAATATGGCTCCTATAGTACCCATTATTCACTTTAAGTGCTTAGAAGCTACATCAGGGCTAGATTTATACATGCAATGTAAGCATCACTCCAGAGACTTTCAGTATCTTGTGTCATGGTACAGTGAGCCATGCTTCTGGGTCTTACAAGGCTGTGTCCTTTGTTCTTTAAAAATTGTAATACACTACTGTCACCTACCATATTAAAATAGCCATTATTTATTTGGATTTGGGATGCTTTCTCTTTCTCATTGCTTTGGAGAATAAGCATCTCATTGTTAGTTCATTGCTTTTCACATTCCATTTTCCCAGGTACAACACAGATTCCTCATTCTGCTGAATTCCTTCATATGGACCAGGGATGAGTTATTCTTCAATGAGTAAATGAAAGAAGAAGGATACAGCTGACAGCCAAGAGCAGAGAAAACTTGTGTCTCTTTGCCCTGATAGCCTTCTTAGGACATCATTTCAGAACTTTGGCTAGGGAAGTGGAAAAAAATAAGTGAAAACATGAGTGAGAGTTTGAGTCATCCTTCTACATAAATAATTGTTCCCACTCTTCCAGCCAGTGTGTCAGCATAAAGTCTCCCTTGACCCAGGAACCAAGAATTATATTAGTGATCAGTAAATGCATCACATTCAGAAGAAAAAAAATGATATAATGTGCAGGAGAGAACAGAAGTCCTCTGAGAATCTAGGAGGGGTCAGGGGGCTGATTTCCCGTGTCCAACACCTCATTCCATGGCTGATTCACATTCTCTACTGGTGTCAGTGCTAGAGAGACAGGCTTTTGAGTCCAAGTTTCTCAAAGCATTGCATTGGGAGAAGCCGAGATAATTGTCCTATAGTGTGAGGCTCTTCTAGATTCTGGAATGGTTTATTATTATTTGGTGAAGAATGAAATTAGAAGAAAAATTTGGATTGCTTTTCCATTCTAGTACAGGGAAAGAAAGGAAAGCTGAAACAAGAATCCTTAACAGCTCTAGACATTGGAAGATGGCTGATTTTGAATGGAAGCGCAAAATGTCCAGGTGGCTAGGTTGTGACGAACAATGATTTCTACTGCCTGTGTTTGGATAGGCACCTCTTGCTTGACAAAAATGTGTAGAGGAATTTATATGTGATATTTTTTAGTTTCTGGAGACAAGAGAGTGCATTTTTAAGCCTCCTTGGACTGGTGCTCAGCTGTGGTTATACAGTGAGATCCGCCACATTGGGATCCTGGATTACTTAATTTCTCTGAGTTTCTTTGTCATTAGAATGGATGTATTCATATTAACGTATAGGGTCGTCAGAAGGATTAAATAAACTAATAGAGTAACTGGACCAGTAAGTTTCTGGCGTGTAACAAGCACTTAGGTATTGTTAGTGACAGTCATCATCATCATCATCATCATCATCATCATCATCTTGTGACTGTCCCACACGTGGAAGCCCCCCACTCAGAGATGTCATTTACACAGAACATAGGCAGTTTGGAAGCAGCTACCATTGTCCATCATGGTTTTGTGTCATTTTATTCTTTTCCACGCACCTGGGTCCAGCACTATTGTCATCCCAGCTGTGAGTCTTTGCCAAATTCTTCAATCTCTCAGAGCCTCAGTTTGCTCATCTGTAAAATTTACCCTGCGCCTGTTCCATCTTAACAAATTGAAAACAGGCTCATGTCTTCTGTTGCCCTCAAGTCTAACCTAGTTTTGTTTTTAAAGAAAGTAATGGATTGACAATCTGCACTGTGAAAGAATACCCTCAGGGCGTAAATACTCTATTGCCCAAGAACCACACCTCAGCCTGCAGGAGGGAGAGGGGTCACAAAGACAGCCCCGAACAGAAGAATTTTCCCTGCATTTCATGGAACAAATGAGGTATGCAGTGCACACCTGCCTCTTAGGATTAATTCTCAGGTTACAGTGAAGCTCAGAAAATTGCTATTTCTTGACCTAAAAGGAGGTTAAAACACTTTCAGTGGAAATCGATTCACTTTAAGGTAGTTAGCACTGTTCATATTTTATAAAAGTATCTATGACAGGCCTGGCTTCAACGGGCACTCTACGGAGCAGTTGTAGGAAGCTCATCACGTAGAGAGAGGGATTGGAATGAGTGTTTAACAAGATGGGCCATTTCCTTTGTTTCGCTTCCAGATAAAAGGGGGACACGCCCCAGACTCCTAGACAGCCAGGGATACTGGGAGTCACATCCATGTCTCCTATGTAAGATGTGGCAAAGCAGTGGTTGGGAAAATGAAATTAATTCTTCCTGCTGCTTTTATTTTTCCTTTGCTAGGGGGATTTACGTTACACATGGTCAAGTAGCATTATGTACAATGAGGGAAATGAGGTGTGAGGGGATCATTCAGTAAAAAAAAAAAGGTAAATCATAAAAGATCATTCGGAGAAAAATGCCATTAGCAAGAGTTTGAGAAGGATGAAGATCCTTTTTTACAGGGTTTTAGGAAATGCTTTCCCGGGTGATTGTGCCATTTATATAGTTGTTCGTCTCTTCCTTGAAAAGAGAGTGATACACTTGGAAGGAAATTAAATAAGAAAGAACGTAGGCTGTCAATTTGGGCCTGAGACTGGTTGCAGGAAATTGCTTCCTGGGGAGACAAAGTATAATCATGGTCATGACCAGCAAATTAGAAGACAAAACTCAAATTAGGAGAGTGATCTTCGTGACTAAGATGTACGTGACCAGTGGGGTTTAGTTAGATAAGCAAAGCCACAGGGTAGGGAAGATATAGTGAGTGGGGATCTTCGTGCAATTCTGTGAGAGAGAAAACGGTACAGCTGTTTTGCAGAGGAGTTTGGCAGATGAATCTGAATATGTGTGCATCCAAAGGGTGAGTACTGCACAGTCAGGTGTGTGGTTGGAAAATGTCTTGTCCAGGTACACAAAGTAACACGTATGAGAATGTTAATCGTCTTTGGAGTAGCAAAGAGACAGAAACAAACAGAAGAATAACAAACAGAAGAATAAATGGAGAAAGAAATATTCTTCTGAGAGCATTCTACACAGGGTCTCCCCCTCCCCAGATAGACTAGTTGTAGATATATTAACGTGAATAGACCGCACTGTTAACAATGAACTGAATGGCTATATAGCTCAGTGCTGCTTATGCAAGTAAATAAAACATGCACACACATAATGCACATACACAAGGAATAAATTTTGTGGGAGGTGGATTCGAAGCACAAACATGCAAAAAGGCTGACTTTGAGGGAGGAAATTATGAAATAAAGCAGAAAAGGTGGACAGATTGGAACCAGTGTGTAATACATTAATGGCATAATGTTACAAATGAAGAGATAAGTCTAGTTCTGTATGTCAGAAGTCAAAAATTGCATCTGTATCTATATATAAAGGATATATAACTGTGTATAGATATTTGATAGAATATCTGCATATGTATATAAGATATCCTCTGTCTTTAGATCTATGTATAGATATGATACACATCTCTGTCTATATATAAAATCTGAACAGTATTGAGTTATTGTGTGGTCGGTTTGAATCCCCAAGGGAAAATCAGAAAAATTGGGATGGTTATTCCCAGATGAAGGGAAAAGGTTGTAAGGAATGCCAGAAAAACAGATGTCTACTTCTCAAACCCTGGAACCTTGAAGAAATAAAGTGATGATACAATGGAGTGATTTTGGAGAAACCACATTTTTTGGAAAACAGTTTTTCTCAAAGGATTTACAAAAAGTGAAAATATTTATTGATTTTTTTAAAGTGGTCAGGCTGATGATGATGGTTCTACCATTGAGTCTCCTGAGCATTTAATGAGACTTCTCCTGCTTGGAGAAGACAGGACTCCAGTTCTGTTAACCAAAGAAGTTGGGTTACTTTTTGTTGTTTCAGAAAACACAATTAATACAATTAATAGAAGGGATTAAATAACAGTATGACAAAAATTTTCTAACTCTCTGCCTCTTCTAATACAGTAGATTGAAGGTGGGGGACTATTCTCTCTCTGTTGCTTTAACATTCTCCAGGGATGTTTCTGGGGGTCCTAACCTGAGAGAGGGCAGACAGAATGGTCCCCCAAATCTGCCATCATTAGTAGTTGTGACTTATACAAGTTAGACTGTGCTCATTTTAGAAGTTGCTGAACAATTATGTGGCTTTCTTGGAAGTACTGAAGTTTTCACATTGAGTGGTAATTATTTTATTGATAAAGTCCCAACAGTCTTAACCACTAAGCCAAACAGGCACCCCTTTAAAGTCCCAGCAGTCTTATTCTTTGACAGATCTTGGTGTGTGACTTTTTCTCCCTGTCCCCTGTGGTTTTTGGCACATCACCTTTATAGTTGTTACCCAAAAGACTCAGACAATTCAAGAAAAGCTGTATCAACAGAAAACCTGTCCCCTATGATCGCCCACACTAGAAATATGGATGACACCCTCTTCTAACCTTGAATGTTTAATTAAAAAATATTTTTCTGTTACCAATTCAGAATTGAGATTTTGCTAACTGCTTTAGGAAAACACCAAAACTATAATACAGGTGTTATTTTTAAAAGGAGTTGTAGAGCTGTGTCACCGATCTCTGAAGGACAGGGATGTGAGAAAGAACTCTTGATGTTTCTGGAGAATAAGACATATGATCTGACATCCTGGGGAAGCATCTGAAAGCTTGTAGGTGTTCTGAGAGACAATGCCCAAATGATGAAGGAATAGGAGTTGAAGTTAGAGAGAGAGAGAGAGAGCAAGCGAGCAGATTTGAGAGTACTAATTTTAGAGGAATGATAGTTCTCAACCGTGGGATGAAAATTCTGGCATTATAATTGCTAACTCAAATGTGAGTCACCTGTTTCTAAATATCTGCACATCACATATCTTTGAATGCATATATCTTTAAAAAGTGCACATCCTTTACATCATTCCCTTTTCTTTGGCTGGGACAAAGGTAATAACGTTATCTAGATGTTCCTTTTCTTATTTTAAGTAAGTTATTTATTTGGAAAGAAAACATGCATGTGTGAGTGGAGGAGGGGCAGAAAGAGAGGGAGAGAGAGAACCCCAAGCAGCCTGCACACCACCAGTGCAGAGCCAAACACAGGGGCTCGATCCCACGAACTGCAAGATTGTGACCTGAGCCAAAACCAAGTGTTAGACATACAACTGAGTGAGCCACCCAGGCGCCCCAGCATTATCTGGACGTTTCTTAATTGCCTTAGCTCTAGCTCTGTCACCAGCCTTTGTCCTTGTTCTGGCACGCTGAAGACTACACAGCGTGACTACCTTCTTGTTTTGCCTAGGAGGTAGCCTCAGACACCAAAGGTCATGGCTGTCAGGAGCCAAAATGCCACCATTGGAGGCACATGTTCCTGAGTGTGACTTCCTGCAGAAGGATGATCAGATCTGCATGCAGGTGTGTGCTGGGGTTGAGTGACCTGCTTATCAAGAAATATGTTACCTTGATAACACAAAACTGGTTGAATATAAGCTTTAAATACTTAGGATTTATATATAGGAAATTTAGAAATATATTTACACACATATGGGATTTATATGTATGAAACTGGTCTAGTGAACGAGCTCCTGTTGTATAGGATAATTTAATAAAGATTAACAACGAGGTGAATACACTTGTTCCCCATTCCTGATGCCCCCTTTTGTGGGAAGTGAGCTCCATCTGTCTTAACACTTGCCTTTCCTCTACCTTTTACTCACTCTGCCTTTAAGGAGGTATAATCATTTCCCAACTGGCAGATTTGGGGAGAAAGAGCAAAACATGCCTGTCCGAGCTCCACTTTTGTCCTCTTACGATTCCATTTGGTCACAAGGGTTGTAAGTCCTCATCTCCTCTCACTGATAGTCTGCGTCTCTAGGTCCAGAATACTGCCGATGGAGTGGGAAAGGTATGAGACAGTCTTGGTTTGTGTTGGATGTTCAGAGAAACTGCTGGTAAACCCAGCACACAGAGAACCTAGGGTCCAAAGAGACCCATTTAATTCTGCAGTTGAGCATTTAGAAGCCTGGATGGTCTGTTCCTAAGCTGTATCTTCCCAAAACCGTTAGCAGAAATGATAGCTGTAACTTGACCTTCCGTTTACCTTCACGGTTTGTCTTCTCATTTTGTTTAGAACTTAGCATGGGGGTGACAGGTACCACCACGGAGGGGGGGGGTAAGAGGCCTCATGTTTCAACGTACAGGATTATAGTGACTCTGAGAGCTCACACGCGGCTGCATGCTAGAATAAGCTGCTCCTGAGGACCTTGCCCCTGAGTCCAGGGACTCAGAGGACAGAAAGCTCTTTATCCGAAGCAAAGTGGCTGCAACTCTCTTTGGACCCTAGGTTTTCTGTGTGCTGGGTTTACCAGCAGTTTCTCTGAACATCCAACACAAACCAAGACTGTCTCATACCTAAATACTCTGGTACGCCCCCACTGACTTGTGTGTGATCTTGTGCCTCTTATAAGGGAGAGGAACAGGGGGTGGAGTCCCACCCCTCCCCCCTCAATAGGACACAGATGTACCTCACATGATTGTTGTATATTAACTTTATTACATTCTCAAACTGATTTTTATAATAGATGTGTCGTGTTCAATTTTCACCGATCATGCACAAGGTTTCTAGGTCTACATTTTCACTTTGTAATATCAGCCTTAAAAGTTTTAGCTGTTCTAGTAGTTATATGTTATGGTGATTTCAGTGTAGTAACTGTATCGTGTAATCTCACAATGGTTTTAATTTGTGTTTACTTAGTGATGAAAGAATGTTCACAGCTTTTTATGTACATATATCTTCCTTGATGAAGTAAGACTTTTTTAATGTTTTTACTTTTAATTTTTCCAGCTTTTAGAAAATTTCAGAGCTTGTATTATTATCAATCATGAAGTTTTAAAAAATACACATTCTGGATACAAGTCCTGTGTAAGGTACATATATTGTATGAATATTAACTCCTAGTCAGTGGCTTGACTTTTGTTTCCTAACTGAATCATTCAAAGAAAATAAAGTTACAGTTTTGATGAAGATTTGATAAAGGCCAGTTTATCAATCTTTTTATGGTTTGTGCTTTTTACATCTTATCTGAGAAACTATTGTGTTACCTAAACTTTCAAATATTTTTGCCATCTTCTAAAGGTTTTATAACTTTGGCTTTTATATCTAGGTGTGTCATGTATTTTAAGTTATTTTTGTATGCTGTGTAAGCTAAGTGTCTTTTTTTCACATGGGTGACTCACTGCTCCAGCATCATTTGTTGGAAAAAGTGCTGTTTTATAATTGGTTACTTTGGTACCTTTGTTGGATATTGGATATTGATGTTGGATCTATTCCTGGACATTATTTTGTTCCCTTGCTATGCATTTATGTTTTTCTTTCCACCAAAACCACACTCTCTTGACCACTATGACACTATAGTACATCTTAAAATCAGACGGTGTGAGTAATACAATTTTATTCTTCTTTTTAAAATTATTTTGGTTATTCTACATTCTTTGCATTTCTACCTACATTTTATTTATTTATTTTTATTTTATTTTATTTTATTTTTAAATTTCTGAGGGGGAGGGTGAGAGAGAGTGAGAGAGAGCATGAGTAGGGGAGGGTCAGAGAGAGAGGTAGACACAGAATCTGAAGCAGGCTCCAGGCTATGAGCTAGCTGTCAGCACAGAGCCTGATGCGGGGCTTGAACCCACAAACCGTGAGATCATGACCTGATCCGGAGTCGGACGCTTACCTGACTGAGCCACCCAGGCACCCCTCTACCTACATTTTAGAATTGCAGTGGCAGTTATTACAACAGGATCATATGAGACTTTGTTTGGGATTGGATGCACTGACTCTGTACATCAATCTGAAAAGAACTAACATTTGAATAATACTAAGACTTCTGATTCTGGGGGCACCTGGGTAGCTCAGTCAGTTAAGCCTCCAACTCCAACTTCATGATCTTTCAGTATGTGAGTTTGAGCCCCACGTTGGGCTCTGTGCTGACAGCTCAGAGCCTAGAGTCTGCTTCAGAGTCTGTGTTTCCCTCTCTCTCTGCCCTTCTCCCACTCATACTCTGTCTCTCTTTCAAAAATAAACAAACATTAAAAATTTTTTAAAAAGACATCTGATTCAGGAGCATGTATAGCTCACCACTTATTTTTCTTTAATTTCTTTCACTAATGTTTTATAGTGCTTAGTGGATAGATTCTGCATGTATTTTTTCTAGCTGGATCCCAAAATATTCAAAATTTTTATGTTATAGTAGTGTTTGTCAATTTCATTTTCCAATGATTTGTTGCTTGTAGGAGAAAAACAATTGATTTTCATGTATTATGAGTTTTATATCATTAGTTGTTGGATTTTGTTGTACTCCTTCAAAGAGTGTTAGATTTTGTAATAATACATAGCTAAACTGAACCCATTAGATCTTTCTGAAAATTGTTTTTCAGGTTTGTTAGGGTATTCCCAAAATGCTCTTTAGCCTAGGGCTTTCATCCTGACTATGGATCCTCTTCTGAGAAGTCTATCAATACTTTATCTATCTATGATCAATAGAAGTCTATTTTGATACTTTAATGTATCATAAAGTCTTTCAACCCTAGCTGGTTCAAAAGTTAGCTATTTCTAGAGCTCCATAAGAACTCTGGAAATTGTTTTTTCCCGCTGGCATCAGGTAGTTATTGCTCCCTCATTCACAGATCAGTAGTTAGCTATATCTTCAGGGAAAGCTTGCTCTCCTTTGTCCAGTTTTCTCCTTTCCCACACCGTGCCTCACAATTTCTAGCCACCTCTGTTTCCCTCAACTCAGTGAGACAGATTGGGCTACTTTGGCTTGCTACTTTTTGTGCTATGGCCAAGAACACTCTCCAGGCAATAAGGCGATGCAGTCTCTGGGCTTGCCTTATTTATCTTCCTGTTCTCAGGGATCACCAGCTTGAGCTGTCTGTGTCCAACGTCTGAGAAACAGCTATGGAAGTTATTGTACTTTGTTCAATTTTCTAGTTGTTTCCTGTGGGACGGAAATTGCTGCAGCTGTTTATCTTTCATGGGAAGAAGCAGAAATCAATACTTATTTGACCTTTCAAATATTCTAGAGAGAAGATATCCTTGGCCTTTGTGCAGAAAGCTGCAATAGGAACCTCATGGCAGCTTATTCTGGAGGGATTGACACTCACCTCCACAAAGTTTCAGTCTCCTCTCTCTCGGGATGTGACAAAATAACTTTTCCTTGATTTGAATAGGGCCTAAACTTATTACAAGTCCTTTGAGTCTTCCTTGAAGATGACAGACAAATCTCAGGATGACAAAAATTCGCATCTGTACTCTGTAGAAGAGAGCAGGAAGCTAGCTGGATTTTAGGATTGCATTCTCTCTGCCTGCTCAAGACACAATTGTCCTGCTTACTAATAAAAGGAGACACATCTTTTTATCCTGCAGTCCCTATGCAGGCGTGAGACTGCACAGTCAATTCCAGAGATAACTTCACAAAAGAACAGTTGCCCAGATTTCAGGGCACACTGTATCCAGGCCACTGCATATAATCATGAATTTGCAAGTATCCACGCCAAGTGACTGAACTGATGGAAAGCAATTTCTGAAATCAAGAAAATGAGGACATCCTACAAGAAGAAAACTTGGCTGATTTATTAACCTCACAAAGCTGAACATTATTTATAGTTTGAGCTCCACCCTAATCTTGTTTGTCTAGGAGTATGATGTGGAAATAAGCATATTTAATAAATGCTATCATACTTTATTAACAACACCATCAAAATCATGAATTGGCAGCCGTGTATGTGTGAAATGTGACAGGTCTAAACATGGTTTGATGGAAAACGCACCTAGATCCTGGCTTTGCGCACGGGCTCTGTCATTATCATCTGTGTGACAGTGGACGACTGTCTTTCTCTCTATACCTCAGATCCTTTATCTGCAGTATACCTTGGTTGGACTGGATCAACATTTCGCAATTGCACGGTGGATGGAGGTGGAAAGTGACTCCAGTCATTACAGCTGGCAATGGGCTCCTTTAAATAGGGCACCTGGAGGTTGCCCATGGTTAGGGGACAGTTGCACTGAGGTGTTCTCATGACTTAGCTTATCGTTAGCTCAAAACCTGTGTGGTCACTATGTGCATAACTTCTGAGAACTGCTTTATCTACATCCTATAAGTTTTGGCATGTTGTGCCTTTATTTTCTTTCGTCTCAGCGTATTTTCTAATTATCTCATGGTTTCTTCTTGACCTCTTGGCTAGGTTAAGAGGTTTAATTTCTACATATTTGTGAATTTCCCAAGTCATTGTGTTACTGATTTCTTCTTTCATTTCCCTGAAGTCACACTTTGTAGAATTTAAATTCTTTTACAAATGTTAAAGCCTGTTTTATAAGCTAACATATGGCCAGTCTTTCAAGATGTTCTACGTGCACTTGAGAAAAGTAGGTATCCTGTTGTTATTGGGCCTCTATTACATATTATTCACAATATTGAATAATATATTGTGTGATAAAATTGTTACTAACCGGCACATTGAATTTTTTGAAAGAATCTCTTTTTTAAAAGCTTTTAGAGCAGTTTGGGCTTTTCAAAGACATGGGTGTAGAGATTTCCCATAAACCCTTACATCTACATGCAGTGCTTCCCCCGTTATCAACGTCACTCACCAGAATGGTATCTTCTTCTTCTTTTTTTTTTTTTTATTTTTCCTATATCTTTTTTTTTAAACTGGGATGTGCCTATATTGACACATCATAGCCACTCAACTCCATAGTTTACCTTATGGTTCACTCTTGGTGGTGTACATTCTGTGGGTTAAGACCAATGTGTAATGACATCTATCTATCATTATGGTATCCTACTGAGTACTTTCACTGGCCTAAAAATTTTCTGTCCTCTGCCTATCTGCAACCCCCAAACTGACAACCACTGATCTTACTGCTTCCATAGTTTTGCCTTTTCCAGAATATTATATGGTTAGAGTAATACAGCATGTAGCCTTTTTAGATTGGCTTCTTTCACTTAGTAATATGTATTGAAGCTTCCTTCATCTGTTTGCATGGATTAGTAGCTTATTTCTCTTTAGTGCTGAATAGCATTCCATTGTCTGGATGTGTCACAGTTCATTTAGTCATTCACCTACTGAAGAACATCTTTGGTTGCTTCGGCATTCTGGCAATTATGAATAAAGCTGACGTAAACATCTGTGTCAAGGTTTTTGTGTGGACATCCGTTTTCAGCTCCTTTGGGTAAATGCCAAGGAATGTGATTTCTGAATCTCATGGTAAGAGCATATTTCGTTTTGTAAGAAACTGCTGAAATGTCCTCCAAAGTGACTGCACCATTTGTGTTCTCATCAACAATTTAGAAAAGGTACTGTTGCTCTTTACCCCTGCTAGCATTTGGTATTGTCCGTGATCTGGATTTTGGCCATTCTAATTGTTGGTGTGTAGTAAATTGCATTTGCCCGCTGGCATACAATGTGGAGCTTCTTTTTATATGCATATTTGCCATGTGTATATCTCTTTTGGTGAGGTGTCAGGTAAGGTCTTTTGCACATTAAAAAAAATGGGGTTATTTTCTTATTGTTGGGATTTAAGGGTTCTTTGTATATTTTGGATAAGAGTCCTGTACGATAAAAGTATCCTTTGCAAATATTTTCCCCAGTTTTGGCTGTCTTTTCATTCTATTGATATTGTCTTTCACAGAGCAGAAGTTTTTATTAAATTCTGTCCTAGCAATTATTTCTTTTGTGGATCATGGCTTTGATGTTTCTAAGAAGGCATCACCATAATTTCTAGGTTTTCTCATGTTATATTCTTGGGACTTTATTATTTCCATTTTATGTTTAGGTCTATGATCTACTTTTGAGTTAATTTTTATCAATGGTGTAAGGTCTGTGTCTGATTTTTTTTTTTTTTTTTTTTTTTTGCATGTGGACACTCCAGTTGTTCCAGCACCATTTGATGAAGAGACTATCTTTGCTCCATCGTATTACCTTTGTTCTTTTGGCAAAGATCAATTGAGTATATTCATGGCAGGAGGCAGGGGAAGATGATCTATTTCTGGGCTCTCTATTTTGTACCACTGATATATTTGTCTGTTTTGTTGCCAATACTACACTGTCTTGGTTTCAATAATCTTATATGAAGTCTTGATGTTGGGTGGTGTCAGTCCTCCAACTTTGTTCTTCTCCTTCAATGTTGTATTGGCCATTCTGGTCTTATATTCTCCATGGAAACTTTATAATTTGTTTTTGATGTCCACAAAATAACTTCCTGGAACTTAGGTTGGGATTGCTTTGAATTTGTAGATCATGTTGGGAAAAACTCAATAATATTAAGTCTTCTTATTCATGAACATGGAAATTATCACCATTTACTTAGTTCTTTGATTTAAACACCAGTTTTGTAGTTGTCCTCTTTTAGATCATTTACATATTTGCTAGATTTATACCTAATTATTTCTCTTTTTTCTTTGAGAGTGTAAATGGTATTGCATTTTCAATGTCAAGTTCTACTTGTCATATATAGGAAAGCTATTGTTTTTTGTATATTATACTTGTGTCTTGTAACCTTGCTCTAATCACTTATTAGTTCTAAGCATTTTTGTTGTTATTCTTGTTGATTCTTTCAAGATTTTCTATACTGATGATCAGGTTATGTGTGAACAAAGACTATGTTATATCTTCTTTCCTAACCTATATACCTTTTCTTTTCTTTTCTTGCTTTATTGCATTAGCAAGAACCTCCAGTACAATGTTGAAAGGGGTGATGAAGGGGGATTTCCTTGCTTTGTACCTTATTTTAGTGAGAATGCTTTGAGTTTCTTGTCATTAAGGATGATGTTAGCTATAGATTTTTTAAAAAATATGTACAATCAAGTTGAAAAAATTCCCCCATTCCAAATTTACTGAGAGCTTTTTCTATAAATGGATATTGTGTTTCTTCAGATGCTTTGTCTGCATCTATTGATAGGATCATGTGATTTTTCCTTTTTAGCCTGGTGATATAATGGATTTCATTTTTTTTTTAAGTTCATTTATTTATTGTGGTGGGGGGAGGGAGGGAGGGAGGGAGATAGCCAGAGAAGAAGAGAGAGAATCCCAAGCAGATTCCATGCAGTCAGTGCAAAGCCTGATGCAGAGCTTAATCCCATGATCTGGAAATCATGACCTGAGCTGAAATCAAGAGAGAGATGCCTAAACAATTTAGCCACCCAGGCACCCCAGATTACATTTATTTTTTAATGTTGATCCAGCCTTTCATACTTGGGATCAATTCCACTTCGCCATAGTGTACAGACTGAATTTTTAACTAAATTTATGTTAGAAATGATTTAGAAAATTTGTGTTTTGAAAGATATGAATGGAGTTTAGGAGGAAAACTACTCAGGAAACACTGGACCAGTCAATGAGTCTTCACAAGAATATATATTTACGACCAATTTTAGGTTCAGGAGAAACTCAGCCTGTTGTTACAGAAGAGAAAAGAAGATGAGCAATCAACAAAATTGTAGTCATTTTTTCTCTTTTAGGAAAAATAGGATACCAAACTATTTATTTATAAACTCTTACAATTCCTATTCTATATAGATTTTTACATTTGACATTCATGCTTATGTGAAATGATTTATCTATTATTTTAGAGTGTGATGTTGGTTTTGTCAAATGCAAGTTCTGCTATCAAGGAAAAATTACCTAATCCTGCTTCAAAGGAATATAGGATGAGGCCAAAAAGTGGACATAACATGTGGAACAGATAAACCAGGTGTCGGAAACTAGTAGTAGACTTACTTCCTCTCATAATTTCTTGGACTGTAAACAATCAATTACACTGCTCTGTGCCTTAGTTTCCCATTTTGTTTAATTGGGAAAATGTCACCTGATAGGTCATAGAGATTAATGACTTTTAATCTGGATTTTTAAATATTATGTGTTAGAACTATCACCATAGATTTTCAAAGTTAAAGTATTTCCTGATTATATCATTTACTTTCTTTTTCAAGCTTCTACAGAGTTTTGTCTTAGTTTTCAGTTTAGGGACATTCTGTTTACCTTGACCACACTTTTTAGTGCTGATAATATAAGCATGATACTCTTTAAAATCAGTGGAGGTTAAAGAGTCACAGCAAGAAAAGAGAAAAAAAGGAAATTTAGGCCTATATACTTCCTAGGTATATTGTGTCCTCTTACTAACTGATCCTCTTACTAAATAAATAATTAACAGTAGGATGCTGCCATCATCATCATCATCATCATCATCATCATCATCATCATCATCAAAGAACATAAAATGTGTGCATTATCTTAGGGACGATTGTAGACTGTAAGACTGTTATCAGAATCCGGAAGGATGTTTTGCAATGACAAGTTATTTGGTAAAATATCTAATAATTTGGAAGGCAGATCAAGTAGTGAATGAGCCTGTATCCCTAGGGAAAGGCTTTTGGAAACTAAATATTAATAGTGTGTATTGAGATGTTGGCTACATTTAACAAAATATCACACACAGAGATGACCATAGGAAAGAATATCCTGATTTGTAAGCATGAATGAAAGGGATTAGAGACTACTCACAAATTTGGCAGTCTGTGGGGTATAAGGCTCTCATAGTCAACAACAGATAAAAGGAGATAAAACTGGGAAATGCTTTGAGGGATAAAATTCAATTAATATTGAAATTTACAGCAATGATCAAATCAAGAGTATAGCTCTCCCACTCACTCTTTTTTTTTTTAATGTTTTATTTATTTCTAGAGAGAGAGAGAGACAGCGTGAGCAGGGGAGGGTCAGAGAGAGAGGGAGTCACAGACTGAAACAGGCTCCAGGCTCCGAGCTGGCAGTCAGCACAGAGCCCGACGCGGGGCTCGAACCCACGAACCGCGAGATCATGACCTAAGCGAAAGTCGGACGCTCAACCGACTAAGCCACCCAGGCGCCCCTCCCACTCACTCCTAAACCTCTCTGTGGATTAAATAATGACCAGAAAATGATATCAATTGGACAAATAACTTAGAAAACTAAACAAAACTTAAAGTGTGGCTCTCTCACAGAAGTGAAAGAGTCCAAGGTGTTCACCACTCAGTCTGGAACTAAGGAGTTGAAAGAAACAAAGAAATCTAAGGAAACAAACAAACAACTATGTGAGTGGTTTTTTTGGTTCATGAGCTACCTACCTACCATCCATTGGGTGAGAAGTCTACTAAGGCTTTTGAGACTGTTGTACTGTCAGAGAAACCAAGAGTGAGGCTCTATGGTCTCTCACTATTGGAGACCTTGACTCATGAGCCCCCAACATCCTACAAGGAGAAAACAATGTAAAACCTGCTTTGTCCCCAGGAATACCAGGATCTGTCGCATATGTGGTCAAAACTTTAAAAAAACTGCAAAGTGTAGCTCCTTCTGTAGAGTAGAGCCATGAACCCCATAGAGTTCCTTTGAAGTTTCGGTTCAAAGCACTTATCAGTGCCTAGTATAGATTAAGTGCTACCTGAATGTTTGCAGTTGTTGTTCATACATTTCCTCCTTCCTCTTTTTCCTCTTCCATCTTCTCATTCTTATCCTTATCTTCCTCTTCCTCCAGTGCCTTTTCCTTCTCCTTTTTCAGCCTCAAGAGGACTAGAACCTGGTTGTGAAATCAAATGTGCTTGACTGGAGCTGTATCTTGAAGTATTTGCCGCCATTCCTTCCCCTCAAGTTAGGTTCCAGGGAGCGATTAATATCTCACGTGGCCATTATCAGTTTATGGGAAGATATGTTTATGTCTCTAACCCAGTATTTCTCAGATACTACTTATACGTTAGAATTACCTAGAGTCTTGGGGGAAAATACTGATGCTTGAGCCTCATATATTTGTGTGACCTTCTGGCTTGTGGAATTCAAGTTCTGGATATTTTTAGCTCTCTGATTCCACTTATTTTGATATTTCTCCTTGTTATAAATGAGAAGTTCCCACTTAGGTCCATTCTTGGGCCCTGGCAAGGAGAAAAGGGGGGTGATTTTGGATAGCTGAGCTGCACAAATGGTAAAAGGTTTTGTCAAACTACCTTATCTCAAAGTTTAATACGTTCTGTTGGAGGGAAATAAAAGAAAAACTGAAGGAAATGAACCAAATGTGCCTTATTTTTGTTGGATTAAGTTTGAAGGGTTTGTTGTTTTCATCCAACAAATATACATTGCAAGCAACTAGCCAAATCCCTTTAGTCCTTATTCTATTATACGTGCATTCACATCTGCTTTGGCTAACATCTGCTCACCTTCCTGTGAGCTTGAATATTGACCGAGTAGTAATCAAATGTCAAGGTGGTTCCCCATTCTCTCGTCAATTTCGTATTATTAGCAATTACCATATTTCTTCAAGCTTATTTGTTCTGCATCTGGAGAGCATGGACTACTCTTTCCCGCTAGGCTGCTGCCGCCACTTGGCTCTGTGATTTGATTCTGTGTGTACAGCCCTCTCATAGCTACTGCCCCAATTGTATTACCAAAAGTTCCCAGATTCTTTGTTTTACTTCCCAATTTCAAAGAGTAGAATGTCTCATACATATATATTTCATCACCAGTATTTAATTTATCTTGGTTTTCAGTCACTTGCTGATTCAACCACCATTTATTGAGCACGTCCTGCACACCAGGGATGGCTGTCGGGTATTGGAGGTGTGCCAAGATGAGAGAGTTGTGATCCGGGACTAGAAGCGGCTTGCAGCCTGAGATGGAAAAGGCATGTGCATGTTTAACACCAGACAGATTTTTGTTATATGCTTTGATGGTAATGTGGACACAATGCAAAAAGTTGAAAGTAGCTACTTCAGTACTGGCATACTGACATTTGATATACTCTGAATCTCCACTTGTAGAGTACAGACACTAATCAGAAGTCATAGTTTTCCATTTCACTTACCTTTTATGCACTTCATATATTCATGAAGAATTGTATTCCCCCGGGCAAGTCTGTGAAGGAAAATGACCCTAAAGCATTCCTTTTTGCTTGACCTATGTTCCTGTCCTTCTAATGGGTATATACCCCCAAATCTACAGTAGCTATATTTAAACTATTTATTTTGAGAGAGGGAGAGGGAGAGGGAGAGGGAGAGGGAGAGGGAGAGAGAGAGAGAGAGAGAGAGAGAGAGAGAGAGAGAGAGAGAGAGATCCCAAGCAAGCTTCATGCTCAGCACAGAGCCCTACATGGGGCTCAATCTCACCACTGTGAGATCATGACCTGAGCTGAAATCAAGAGTTGGATGCTTAACTGAGCCACCCAGGAGCCCCTCTACAGTAGATTCTATAGACACGGAGCATTTGAACATGATTCTTTAATCTAATCCATACTTTATAGCAGTGTGTACGGAAAGCATTATTATTCTTGGTTAAAAACTGGGTAAAAAGATCAGAAGATTTTAAATAAGTTTTGTAATCGCTAATGTAAGACCAAGCCATGTTTTGAACACTAATGTCTGGGCTAAATGTCCAATGTGGCCATCACAGGCGCCACATGAATGAATGAATGATCACGAAAGCAACAAGGGGCAGATGTTTTCCTTTCTTGGTCCTTCTCATCACTATGCTCTGAGTTGCTCCCTGGGCTTAGCTTTGATCTGTTACACACTTCAGGGGACACATAACACAAAGGATGATGCTGGTGTGCCAAGGTGCACGTTGACCTGTCCTCACCACAGAAAGAAAGGAAGCAATGAAGACTGACCTAATAAATGCTAGACGAGGTTTTGAAATATATTTTGACTCTACACAGTATGTCGATACAAAATTAACATGTCTTTTGGTAACTTTCAAATCATAAATATTTAAAATGCTCATCTACATTATTCATAAAGATGTGTTATGAATGGGTATGTGTGCATTTATAGTTAGAGTGTGTTTATGTACACACATCTATATGTGTATTTAGAGGATCTGCCTCTTAAAACTAAGCTGTATATTCAAAGGCAAAGAGTATATTTAACTCATTTTATGTGACAATATATTTAGTCAGAATTTCCCTACTAAATGTTTGTATAAATTCTGAAGCTGCCTATCCTTCCTGTGTGCTTTCTGGAAATTTGACTTTCTTTCAGACTGAGGAAATCTGTGTATTCTCACAGAAAGGCTCAATTCATTTTCGGCTCTGGTATTTTGTATGTGATGGCTGCATTCTTGCAAAACGGGCGTATTAGAGACTAAAGCTATGTTCCCAGATTGGGCAGAATCTATCATACATCTAAGCCTGAGTAATTTTATGCATTGAGATTCTGCGCTTTTTTTTTTTGTTTTTTAGATGTTGTTTTTGTAACTTGTATTTAGATATGGAACCATAATTACAGAAACCTTTAATTTTTCATTCTGCTGCTGCATTTTATACTAACAAGTTTAGTTTATAGAAGGCTGATGTTTCTCCTGCAGAGTTAGAATAAAGTCAGATAGGCAAAGGCTTTGAATCTGGCTTCCAGATTCAAAAATCTTGATTTTTCTCTATAGGACAGATGGCTAAACTTATGCATCCCTCTTGAATGGGGAAATCAGACTCCTTTTTTTTTTTTTTAACGTTTATTTATTTATTATTTGAGAAAGAGAGCTCGCATGCATTTGAGCAGGGGCAAGCCAGAGAGGGAGAGAGAGAATCCTCCCTAAAATCTACACTAAAAGCGTAGAGTCTGACATGGAGCTCGATCCCACAAACCGGAAATCAAACTCCTGATAGTGAAATTCAGGTAGCCTAGGTGCTATTATGGCTGCATGACCCATTTGACATCAGAATACCATAAATGGTGCAAAGAGCACTATAAAATTTGAAGAAGTAAAATTAAGGAAAAGATAGACTGGGAGTGTATTTTCTCATCTCTCCTTTTCATAGACTGGGAGAAACTGATCTCTTATTGGACAGTGGGCCATCACAAATTGAGGAGTGAGAACTGGAGGAAATTAAGATACTAGAATGTCACTTCTTTGTAAAATCCTTCAATGTCTGTGTTGGGCCAATATATATTTACGGAATTCAGTGGAGAGTGAATGCCAGGGGGTCATGTGGGGTGTGACCACAGATCTAAGAGCTTTAATGGACTAACCGATGTATTGTTGCCAAAATTAATGTACTTCCTCTTAATGGCCTCCCTGACTTTGGCTTCTTCCTTATTGGTTCTCATTTGTTTTAGATGTGGCTCTGTCATGGTTCTACTCTAGAAAGAAGAGATATCTTGGGGAGCAGCTTTCTATGAAAGGGTTACAATTCCCAATACCCCATGCACTTAGGTGTGGACATATGAGTAGTTCTTATCAATGGCATGAGGAGAGATGTGGGCTCTCCTACTTTTTTTTTTTTCTGTGGGCTCTCCTACTTTTGAGCCACCTGTATCATCACCATATTTCCTTGCTCCCTTTATGCTAATTAGACATTAATAATTATGAGGGATTTTTTTCTTTTTTCAAGACAGGAGGAAACTGCCATCCTGAGTTAGACTGAGGATCATCAAGTAGAAACATGTAGTCTGGTAGAGGAGGAAAAAGTTACTAAAAACTTTTAGCTTGTTAGCCACTACATTTGTGGGTTTGTCACAGCAGCTGGTGTTACCTTAACAAGATACATAAGAAATTTTTGAGCTAATGTTCTGAGTGGTAGAGTTAGAAGCTAGAATACCAGGATACAGTGAGTCAGAGTAGAGAATGTGAGAGCACTAAGTTTGGAACTGGTTAGCAAGGAAAACAAGGAAAGTGATAGGAGTATGAATAGTTAGTGGTATGTACAGAATTGACACCACCCTCCAGTGTCTCTCAATGAAATTTGAAAGCAAATTCTTTCAGAGTGTTGATATTTACTTTAGTGAAAATCTTCTAATTGATTTTGATGCAGACATCTGCATGACTTGTTTGGAAATCACATCCAGACATGAATCTCCATTGTATTAGAAGAGTGTCCTTGTTTGAATTTTATTTATTTTTTTAAATTTTTTTATGTCTTTATTTTATTTTGAGAGACAGAGACAGAGAGCGAGGGGGGAGGGGCAGAGAGAGAGGGAAAGGCAGAATCCCAGGCTCTGAGCTGTCAGCATAGAGCCCGACGTATGGCTCAAACCCACGGACTATGAGATCATGACCTGAGCCGAAGTCGGACACTTAACCAACTGAGCCACCCAGGCGCCCCCTTGTTTGGATTTTAGACAAATTATACGATTGTGGCATGTTCTGATTGAATGGGGGCCAGTGGCATGGGCAGTGAAAGGATTCACCGAAGGCAGAACAAATAAATAGTTTATTGAATACACTGAGAAGGAGCAGCAGGCAGGAGGGCAAAGGAGAGACTGTCTGCCTTGAAGTGGTGGAGAGGGGGCTATAGTTACAAAGTGGAATGAGGAGGTAAGGGAGCTTATGGAATTTTCCCTTTTTCGGTAACCTTAGGAACTGGGCCTGGTTGTAAGTAGCCCATTGGTCAGTTAGGGCCTCTGTCTCTTTTGAGGTGGGTTGCTTAAAGAATCTGTTCTCATTAGCTCTGTAGTCGCTGGGGGCCCTTTGCCTTCCTCAGGTTTCTGTTGCTCTATCCTCTAGCCTAAAAGCAGCCTCTACAACAAAGATTTAAATTTTTAAATGCATTTAGAGGCATCAGTAAATCCCTATTCTTAAAACTAATTCCCCTTGAAGAAAATACTTATTCACACTGATCCTCAGAAAAGGTACTCTGACAGTTTTAGTATCATGACATCTGTTTTTAAAGCTTCGTTTAAATGTACTTTTTCCCCCTACCAACCAAACAGTAAATGTATTGAGAGAATATCTATAGTAATTGCTGGGCCCAAAGACACACTAAGATTTTTTTCCCCCAAGAGATAAAATATCTACAAAGTGACCACACTCTACAGAGGCTCAACGGAAAAAAGGAAATCAACAGTGATAATTATAGCACATGTCCCGTCTCTAAAGAAAAGAGCCTTGTTTGGAAGGTTTTAGTTTGGTTCAAGTGCTCAGTCTGTTTTCTGAACAAGTTTTGAAGAAACATGGAAAGAGCCTAAGTGTCCATCAACTGATTGAATGCATCACGAAGATGTGGTTTATCTATACGATGGAATACTACATGGCAATGAGAAAGAATGAAATCTGGCCATGTGTAGCAACATGGATGGACCTTGAGGGTGTTATGCTGAGTGAAATAAGTCAGGCAGAGAAGGACAGATACCATATGTTTACACGTATAGGAGGATTAGGAGAAAGCTAACGGAGGACCATGGGGGAGGAGAAGGTGAAAAATAGTTGGGGAGAGGGAGGGAGGCAAACCATGAGAGACTCTTGAATGCTGAGAACAAACTGAGGACTGATGGGGGTTGGGGGGAGGGGAAGGGGGGGGTGATGGGCATGGAGGAGGGCACTTGTGGGGATGAGCACTGGGAGTTATATGGAAACCAAATTGACAATAAACTATTTAAGAAAAAAATATATATATATAAATGAAGAAATTGTGGGTTGATCTGTTGCTGTAAAAATTATATAGCTCGTTCCAAGGGTCTCCCTGATTTTGGATTTCTAAAAGTGAATCTAGTAAGTTATTTTTTTTTATGTTTTATTTATTTCTGAGAGAGAGAGAGACAGAGTGAGTAGGGGAGGATCAGAGAGAGAGAGGGAGATACAGAATCCGAAACAGGCTCCAGGCTCTGAGCTGGCTGTCAGCACAGAGCCCGACGTGGGGCTTGAACCCACCAACTGAGAGATCATGACCTGAGCTGAAGTAGGATGCTTAACCAACTGAGCCACCCAGGCACCCCTAAAAGTGAATCTAGTAAGTCTTAGATTTAACTGTCTGACCATTATTTTCTTGCTAGAAAGGCAATGTCAAAAAGATTTAAAGCAATATTTATTTGGTTAGAGGAAAGTGTTTTAAGTGTCCTTTTCTTACTACAAAAGTATGTATGTTTCATGTTGAAAATTTGGAAAGCAAAGATAAGCAAAAGCAGAAATAACAAATGAATAAAATTTTTCCAGGTACAGATATGGTTGTTTTTAAAAAAATAAGACTCTGCTGTAGATAGATGATTATAAATTTCTCTCAAATATATATTACATGCAGTTTTACTTGTTTTTGACTATTCTTCAGTTCTAGTTGTGTGAAACAGGTTAATTAGGATTTTCCAATATAAAACTTCTATTTTTTTTTTTTTTAAAGAGAGAGAGTATGTATGCGTAAGTGGGGGAGGGGCAGAGAGAGAAGGAGAGAGAGAATCCCAGGCAGGCTCCATGCCCAGTGCAGAGCCTGACCCAGGAATCATGAACTGAGCCAAAACCAGGAGTCAGAAGCTTAACTGACTGGCCACCTAGGCATCCTACAGATTTCTTTTTTTTTTTATTTTTTAATTTAAAAAAAAAATTTTTTTTAATGTTTTATTTATTTCTAAGAGAGAGAGAGAGAGACAGCGCAAGCAGGGGAGGGTCAGAGAGAGGGGGAGTCACAGACTGAAACAGGCTCCAGGCTCCAAGCTGGCAGTCAGCACAGAGCCCGACGCGGGGCTTGAACCCACGAACCGCGAGATCATGACCTAAGTGAAAGTCGGACGCTCAACCGACTAAGCCACCCAGGCGCCCCCAGATTTCTTTTTTAAAGCAAATTCCTTAAAGGGACTTAGTGCTTTAAAAAATGATGCTGATTTTAGTTCTTTTTCATATTCTGACCAAACGTCTTCCAAAGATGATATACTAAATTGTTCCATCTATGACAGAGTTTGTTTCCCATCACTCTTTAGTCTTGGATGTTGCCATTTAAAATATTCCAGATCTATCTTTTGTTTTATTTTATTTTATTTTATTTTATTTTATTTTTTTTTAATGTTTTATTTATTTCTAGGAGAGAGAGAGAGAGAGACAGCGCGAGCAGGGGAGGGTCAGAGAGAGAGGGAGTCACAGACTGAAACAGGCTCCAGGCTCTGAGCTGGCAGTCAGCACAGAGCCCGACGCGGCTCGAACCCACGAACCGCGAGATCATGACCTAAGCGAAAGTCGGACGCTTAACCGACTAAGCCACCCAGGCGCCCCTCTATCTTTTGTTTTAATTTACATTTCTTTGCTCACTCCTATGGTGGTTTCTGGCCATTCTTCTTTTCCAAATTGCTCATGCTTTTGCCACTTTTAAGATAATTATCTTCTTTCATGTCTTCCTTTCCTTTTTTGCTTCCTATTTTTCTCCAGCCTTTAATTTTAATTTTTAATTTTTCTTTACATTTATTTATTTTAGAGGGAGAGACAGAGTGCAAGTGGGGGAGGGACAGAGAGAGAGGGAGACACAGAATCCGAAGCAGTCTCCGGGCTCTGAGCTGTCAGCACAGAGCTCATAGTGGGCTCAAATTCACAAAGCTTGAGATCATGACCTGAGCCCAAGTTGGACACTGAAGCGACTAAGCCACCCAGCTGCCCCTTTTCAGCTTTTTAAAAACTGTATTCATTTTAAGTGTGTCATTTAAACAATTATGTACACTTTTAATATTATGCCATAGTTGAGACATGGAAATTTTCATCATCCCTATTGAAGGCAGAAAATATGCCCCTCCCCCCAAAAGGTCTCAATGGCCTAATCCTTCGAACCTTGAATGTTACCTTATATGGCAAACAATTAGAACAAAAAAAGAGTTCCCTGAAATGAATGGATTAAGAATCTTGAAGGGTGGAGATTGTTTTAGATTTTCAGGCTATGCCCTAAATGCAATCACATGGATCTTTTGTTTAGTTAAAAATAATTTTTTTAGTGTTAATTTTTGAAGGAGAGAGAGCATGAGTGGAAGAGTGGCAGAGAAAAAGGGAGACACAGAATCTGAAGCAGGCTGCAGGCTCTGGGCTGTCAGCACAGAGCCTGACGTGGGGCTTGAACCCACGAACCGTGAAATCACGACCTGAGCCGAAGTCAGACACTTAACCGATTGAACCACCCAGGGGCCCCCATGTTTAAGTTTTTAAGAAACTGCTAACCCTTTCCCCAAAGCAAAAGGGTTGTAGTATTTTAAATACCAACAATATATGAGTTTTAAAAGTGAAAGGAGAGAGGAGGGATGGGAAGAGAGAAAGAGAGGGGGGGGGAAGGGATAGAGAGAGAGAAAAAGAGAGAAGTGGAGGGAGGGAGAAGAAAGGAGGAGGAAAAGGAGAAGGATGAAAGAAGAAGAAGAAATTAAAAGATTATCAGAAAATATTAAGGGTTAAGGATTTTCCTATCCAACAGTGATCGTCTACAGCCTGGCCTCCCAGAAAAAGAAGTGGTTTTCTGAAAAATTCTGTGGAAATTATCCACAGCCAGGTGCACAAGGCAATCAATCCTGGTCAGCCCGAAGGTTTGAACTCAGCTTCTTTTATGGACTTTATGTGTTTCCCCCAAATTCTCATGTTGAAGTTTTAACTTCCATTATGGTGGTATTTGGGGGTCTTTGGGAGGTGATTAGGGTTAGATTAGGTCATGATGGAGTTAATACCCTTGTAAGAAGAGAGACGAGAGCATTTCTCCCTCCCTGTCCATATGCTGAGAACAGGTCATGTGAGCACACAGTGAGAAGGTGGCCATCTGCAAGCCAGGAAGGGAGCTTTTAGAAACTGAACCCTTAATCTTGGACACTCCAGCCTCTAGGACTGTGAGAAAATAAATTTCTGCTCTGTCCACCACCCAGGTTATGGTATTTTGTTACGGCAGCTTGAGCTGCCTGTCAGTCAAGCCAGAGGATGGGTTAATCCACTGCCCTCTTTCCTATTGTGAGCGAAGAATGAAATGTCGTCATTCACTTCCTAGAGGCATAATTACAAAACCAGACTCCTAACACTCTGCTCATACCAGAGAAGGTGGTGTTTTCTTACACAGAATGCAAAGCTGACAGATAAAGGCTAGAGTTCTGTTTCCACTATGTCGTATTGCTAGTGTACCATCCTCAGTTGTTGATATGTAAAGATTTACTTTCAAAGATGTTTATTACAGCATCATTAGTCTTGGTACAAAATGGAGTACAAAGGAAATGCTCGACAAAAAATATGGTTCAATAATTTATTATTCTCTGCCCTATGGAATATAATGCACATATTAAAAAGAATGAACTGGAGCCCAATGAGCTGATTGTGAAGGCTCAATATTTTAACCAGATATTTATTAGGAAAACAACTTAAGATGAAAAGAGGTATGCATAACACGATCCCATTTAAAACTACAGTGAACAAAAAAGTTAAGATGGCAGAGAAGTATGGGGACCCTGAGTTTATCTCATCCCTGAAACACAGCCAGATCCACATCAAACCATTTTGAGCACCTAGGAAATTGATCTGATGATTAATGCAACAACCTGCATAATAAGAGCAAGAGGTGTTTTAGGTATGCACTGGGGAGAGGTGAACTGGGGGAGAGAAAGGCTGTGGAGGGTAGGGAGCCATTTTCGTGGAGAGGATAGAGAGAGAAAGAGAACGGGGTAGAGAAAGCTTAGCACATCAGGATCACACAAGTAAAGCTCTCCCCTTGAAAGTGGCTGGAGAGAAGGGAGAGAGAAAAAGTGTAAACACTCATAGGGAACTAGACAAGAAATCTATTCAAGACCATTGACAGGGAAGAAGGAGAGGGTTTCAATACCACCAGGTTTTTATAAACAGTGGAGTGAATGGTCTGAAGTTTCTGAGCTTAGTGCCTGGCACTGCTCCTGCGAGGAAGCAGGACGAATCCCTGGGAGTGGTCAGCACAGTCTGAGAGGCCCCTCAGACTGTGCTGCCTGAGAAGAAATGGTTTCGTGTTTGGAGTGCATTTGATAGAGGCAATACAGCTTCTCCACAAGGAAAAGTTCCAGCAGGCCCAGGGAGCTGCCACATCTATATGTGGCATATGCCACATCTTTATGGTATTGGCATAAAGATGCCTGCTGAGGGCAGTAAACCCTGGCACCGGCTGTATATTGCAATTGCCATGAACTCTGAGATTTTGCCACTGCACAGTTGCCTGAACGTTTTCTGGGACAAGTCGGTACCTGGCCATTGCTCAGTGAGACCCTCCCCCAGAGGATCAGTGTGGGTCCAAGCCATGGGCGTCTGTGAGTTGTGGGGTTTGAAACACAGCCCCATCTGAGATGAAACTCTGGAGGAGGTGCTGTTTGACAGGCAGGCAGCTTGGACACAGACAAGGCAAAGGCAGGGAACAGATGGAAGCGTGAGACAAAGGAGGGGTGATTGATTGTGCAACTGTGAGGGCACGGAATACCCGAGCTGGAGACTAGACGGGATGAAGCCTTTATCACTACTCGTTCACCGGCACTGATTGGCTCCTGTGAGTTAAGCAGTGCTGCCCAGTGGAGAACAGAGCCTTTACACCAAGCCCCGCCCACCCACCCCTCCAGGCACGTCTCCAGTAGGGCAAGTAGGCCAGAGAAGCAGGGCATCAGGCCCCTCTACCAGAAGACCAGTACAAATCCCTTCCACGCACTTAGTCTACTATCATCAGCGTGCTGCCAAAGTTCAGTTCTAGGGTAACCTGGATCTAGTTTTATTTGGGTTTGTTTGTTTTTTTTTTTTATCCATTTTCTACTTCATTTGGGGGCGTTGAATACAGAAGAAGCACATTAACTTTTTTTTTTTGATGTTTATTCACTTTTGAGAGAGAAAGAAAGAACATGAGCAAGGGAGAAGTACAGAGGGAGGGAGACACAGAGTATGAAGCAGGCTCCAGGCTCTGAACTGTCAGCACAGAGCCTGACGTGGAGCTTGAACCCATGAACCATGAGATCATGACCTGAGCCAAAGTCAAACCCTCAGCAGACTGAGCCACCCAGATGCCCACCCAGTGTTCATCCCATAAAGAAACAAAACAGATGAACATAGGGGAAGGAAAGGAAAAAATACAACAAAAACAGGGAGGAAAACCACAAATAGACTCTTAAATATAGAGAGAGAACAAGCTCAGGGTTGTTGGAGGGGAAGTGGGTGGGGGGATGGGCTAAATGGGTGATGGGCCTTAAGGAGGGCACTTGTTGGGATGAACACTAGGTCTTGTATGTAAGTGATGAGTCTCGAATTTAAATAAAAAATATGTACGGAACAAAATTGAGAGATTATTTTTTTAAAAAGAAGAAAGAAAGATCCTTTCCCAGAAATCAACATTCTTTTACAGGCTATTCTAATCTCACTCTTTCACTGACTTTGATTTTCAGGTATAGGATGATGACTTTAGATCTTCTCTCTCTCTCTCTCTCTCTCTCTCTCTCTCTCTCTCTCTCTCTCTCTCCATTCAGACTTGCATTTCCTACTGCCTACTCTTCACCTCAGCTTAGCGATTTATAGATACTGGAAACTCTACCTGTCTAGACTACGGCTTTCTTTCACCTCTTCTCCTCTTTTCCCCCTGATCTCAGTGTATAATGTCAATCATCCTCTTGCTCAAACCAGAATTTCCAGCATTATCTGTTACTGTTCCCTCTCCTTCATTCCCACAGTTAGTCAACCACCAATATGCTGACCCTACTTCTAACCACTCTCATAAATGCATCCATGTTTCTCCATATCCACGGTCCTTTATTTCAGGCTACCATCATCTCTTGCCTGAATTAGTCCATATATCCTTAATAAGTCTTTTTGTATCTAATCCTGCTGCTCTTAACTGCCTTCTTCACATGGAAATTGGAAAGATTTTTCCATAGAAAAATGTGGTTAGTCCTGTCCACAGTTTAAAACTGTCACTGATTTTCTCAATTACTCCCAGGTTAATAATGAAGCCTATTTATTTGGATTCATAGCTATAATAGCATGTAATTGTATGATTCACTCTGGAAAATCACAAGTGAAAAGACCAAATGCAACAACAAAAATCAATCATTTAGAAATAAAAAAAATCACTCTCTAGAATAACCCTTGTAACAAAATGACATCAAAACTATAATTGCATCCTATAATAAAATAATAGCACTTGAAGCTAAGCTCAGAGGGAAATCTGTAATCTGGAATCCTTTTATTATAAAACAAGAGAAAATAAAACATTCAAATGTAAGAAGCTGCAAAAAGTTTTTTTAAACACTGAAAAGCATAAAGAATGAATTTAGTAAAATTTAAAACACAAGTTAACGGTATAGGAAACTAAAGAAGATGACAAATAGTTGAACAGTTAATAAAATAGTCAATTTCTTGAAAGGTTTACTGAAGGGAAAAGGTGAGGAAACAAAACTATAATGAAGTAGAGAGAAGATAGAGCCACATGTAGGAAAGATTTTGAAAGGTTTGTTAGAAGATAGCTTTTAAAACTTATGTTAATAAGCAACGATCTTGAAAAAATGGAGAACTTTAAGGAAAATACAAAACAAACCAAGCTGTCTTAATAAGAAATAAGAGGAACAGACTAATGCCCATGAAAGTGTCTTGAAATGTTACCAAGAATTACTTCCTGAAAAGCCTTAGCTCATGTGATTTTACAGGTCAGATTCTCATCCTGCCCAACACACATTCTAAAAAGGTTTAATTCTTCTTTGTAGAAAATGATGGTGTGATCTTGTATTCCGTCTGTAAAGCTAACATTACTACACCCAAACCAGATGAAGAGATCAAAAGGCCCATATACTAACCAAATCCCATGGATGAAAAATTCCTAAATGAGATCTATTTAGGTATTTAATACAAGAAAAAATATATAACAACCAAGTAGGACTTAGTCCAATTATTAAAATTCAAACCATTAATACAAAATAAAAAGACCATATGGTTTTTTTTTATCAAAACAATGCCCTTAAGTAAAATTTAGCATCTGTTGCTAATAAAATTCTTTGAAAACTAAGAGTATCATATTAATCATATTGTTTCTCAATATTATAAAGATTGTTCATCTTAAATTAACAGTCACAATTTAACAGTAAACATATTACATCAGAGGTACTCCCTTTTAAAGCTAGAAAGTTGGCAGGATGTTCTCATTTAACACTGTTCTGGAAGTTTTATTGCTAATAACTTGGAGAGCAAAATAAATGAATATTCATACCAGAAGAGAAGAAATAAAAGTAAAAATTATCATATGAATGAAGGCAATGGTTATCAGCCCAAAAAACTCAGAAAACCAAGTGAAAAATTGTAAGAATAGCATAGTTCAGTAAGTTATAAAAATCAACACAAACCTAAGACTTCATGATGTTTTTTCAGCGTCTAATCACTGATCAGTTAGTAAGCATCATTGGAGAGTCCCATTTTCAGTTCTAAGGATGAAAGTCCCATTTACATTGAGAAGGACCTCAGAAGAATAGGTTTAAACTGGAAAGAAGCAAGATGCCTATTTGAACATGTCAAGTTAGGTATACCTATAAGAACGAAATGTAGTTGAATTTAATCTGTCAATATAGAGTTTAGTGAGCTGGAGCTTGGTGGAGTTGATATAATATTTCAAGTTACAAGACTCAGTGGATTCTCTTCAGAGTGAGTGCAGTGAGAAAAAAATTGATGCAAGAATTGAGCCTTGGAATGCTCCAAAATTTAGAGATTATTTAAATATGCACCAGCCAAGGAGGCTAGGAGGCTGATAAATTTACAAGCGAACCAGGAGTGGGACATCTGGGTGGCTTAGTCAGTTAAGCATCCAACACTTGGTTTCAGCTCAGGTTGTGATCTCATGGTTCATGAGTTCGAGCCCTGAGCTGTCAACGCAGAGCTTCCTTGCGATTCTCTCTCCCCTTTCTGTCCCTCCCCTTCTCTCTCCTTTCTTCTCCCTCTCCCTCTCCCTCTCTTTCTCTCTCTCTCAAAATAACTAAATAAACTTAAAAACAAAACAACAACAAAAAACATTTACAAATGAACCAGGAGTTAATTCTGTTCTGAAGGTCAATGGAATTTGTGTCTTAAGAACAAGGAGGTGATCTTTGTCATATGTGCCCACTAGTTAAGTAAGATGAGGACAGAGAATTGGCCGTTGGGTTCGGTAATGCAGGGATTATTCATAATCTTGACAAGATACATTTTGGTGTAGTGGTGTGGAGGTAAATCTTGATTAAAGTGAGTTCAGGAAAGAATAGGAGAGGAATTAGACCTTGTAAGAGCAACAACAACAACAAATTCTCTTGAGGAGTTTTTCCATAAAGGGAAACAAAAATGTTACAACATTAGCTAAAGACTGCAGTCAAGAGCTTTTTATATTTCTTGAAAAGTAGAGGCTATAACAGCACTTTTATATGCAGATGGGAATAATCCGGGAGAGAGTGGAAAATTGATGGTGTATGAGAGAAAGGTAGAGTTTGTAAAACTAAATCCTTGAATAAGGAGGAGGTTATAGATATAACTGGTATATAAGCAGAGCAGTAGCTTTGGGACCAGACACAATCCATTTATAATAACAGTAGAGAAAGTGATGTGAAGTTTGTAGATACAGAGTCAGATAGGTTGGTTGGTAATTGTGATAGTTAGAATATGTAGAAATTTTCTTCATCTTCTGATTATAATTTTGAGTTTTTTGTATTCCATTTATCTCATTTGATAATAAAAATGGTCAGAGCTGTGTAACATAAATGGGGTACTATTTATGTTTTAACACTTTAAAATAAATTTTTAATAGTCTCTTACTTAAATACTATGGGATATTTCATTGTGAAACTAGTTTACCTGATTGTGCAGTTTTGAGCAATTTTGTACTAAGCTGGTATTCACTTTTATGTGTTTATACTCGCTGCTGCTTCTGTGTGGCTCATTTTTCTTCCAGATTTATACATGGCTGGCTTCCTGTTATTTATACCTTTGTTTAAATTTCACTTCATCTGATAAAGTTTTGGCTGTCCTGCCCAAAACAACCTGTATCTTTCATTTATTTTCATTCCCATTGTCTTGATATTTTCTTCATAGAATTTATCATTCTATGCAATTATTTTATATATAGTCTTGTTAGTTTCTTTTGTCTCTTTCCACTAAACCGTAAGTTCCACGAGGTTAGTGACACTGCTGTCTCTTTCAACACTGTGCACCCAGCATCTCTGTATTCCTTGTGTCCCTAGCAATTATTATTTGTTGAATGAATGAATGAATGAATGTATGAATGATGAAGAAATGGTGGAGTAAGGGCACTAAAATGGCCCATTGTATATTTAGTCATTTTTATGAAAGAATGAGATTATAATTCTCCTAGAGGAATTATACAGATAAACACACCGGGACTCACTGAGGGGTGGGATCCTGTTATTTTGCTTTGTATCTTCCACATTGACTGGTGCAACGTTTTACAAATGAAAGCATTCTGGTTAACACTCACTGAATGAATTTGTATATTAATTGGTGAGTTAATGAACTATGCTAAAACTGAGACATACTTTAGGCTGTTTGTTTTTCCAAAACCAGTATTTTACTGTGGGTACTGCTTTAAAAAACAAGGATTAGCGTATGTGACTAAATAAGCCTGATTTTTAAAGCAACTTTGGGTCTTAAAGACATTAGCATCTCTTAAGTTCTAACTTAGAGAGTTAAGGAACATGTAATTAACTTTATAATAAGCTGATTATAGAGTATCACCAGTGTGGAGCAACATATCATCTTATCATCTAGAGTACTGGATGAGACTCAGGGAGAGAAATACTATTATTTATTTTTAAAAAAGTTACAATGCCCATTTAATACAAGAGAACTACATAAAATTGGCAGTGTCACAGGGAAAAAATGCTTAGACACAATTTCCATTTCCCGATGAATTTTGCTTTTATGTATTAGTATCCTACTGAAAATTCTTAGGGTAGAAATTGCTTTGATTACCGGCACGTGTTCATAGGCATATTTTATTATAAGTAATATAAAAACTAAAGATTGCCACTTCTCCACAGATCCTGTGCTGAAAACTATTCAGAGGGCTTTGTAATAGTCAAGGTCAGCTTCTTAGCCTATTTATGATGCTGGGGTTGGCCTTGTGGCATTGAGATGACTGATTTTTAAATTTCCAAACAGACCAATGTTGAGGGTCGGTGTAAGTGCACTGACATTATGCATATCTGGAACTCACTCATTGTTTGGCTCCTTCATTAATTTGTTAATTCATTTCACATTATAGAATGCATTCTATGAGGCAGTCGTAAGCATTGAAGACAAATAAATAGTTATAGAAATTGCCCTCCGGAGCACATAATGGGCCAGCAGTCCTAAGTTCAATATAAGAAAGAAGAATACAGTGAAAGATTCACTGGCAGGTCCCCAAGGCTACTTCTGTGCCGTTCAGCGAGCCATAATCAAGGCTCCCAATAAGGCCTGCATCTCTGTCCATAGGGCTTCTGGGAAGCTCTCTCAGCCCCTAAGTAGAGTGGATTCTCCTTATATTTGTCAGTCCTATAATCTTTAGAGTTATTTTTTATTAGCCAAGCCCTTATTACTTTGATCTCCTTTAACAGTTATTTTCTTTATATTAAACTTTGCAAATTAAAAAAAAAAGATTCTTGAATAAATAGGTCTATGGCAGAAACCAAGATTCTGCATTTCTTTCTTTAAAAATTTTTTTTTAATATTTATTCATTTTTTGAGAGAGAAAGAGAGACAGGGCGATTGGGGAGGAGCACAGAGAGGGAGACACAGAGCTATCCACACAGAGATTCATGTGGGGTTCGAACCCACAAACTTGCCAGATCATGATCTGACCTGAGCCAAAGTCAAAAGCCTGACCAACTGAGCCACCTACCCACACACCCCTGAGTTTCTGCATTTCTAAACAAGCTCCCAAGTGGTGTTTCTGATCCTTGGATCACCCGATAAGTAATGAGAAAATATAACCCCCCCCCACAAAAAGGGAGGTCTTTGGTTTTCTGGAATTCTCAGTGATTTGAGTGTACACAAGGGTCAAAAACATCTTTACATTAAAATGCTGATGAGTCATGTATGCCCTTGTGAGGATACCCTAGCCGGCGCCACCAAGTCCTGTTATTATTATATGCGAATAGTTCTCTGGCCATTCTGTCACATCTTAGAGCCCCGCCCAGTCTTGAAAAGATTAGCCCGGCAACTATGCTCACCTAGGCCTTACACACATCCTTGAGGTTAATTGGGAAAAGCATTGTAGGTGCTTCAGAACAGAAATGGACTCTATAGGGGGAGCATGAGATGGTAGATCTGGAGAAAAGAGAATCTACAGACATGAGACTGGGTTCAGAATGTGAATGGACTAAAATCCTCATGAATAATTGTGTGCACTTAGTTGAGTAGAATATTGGAGTTAGGACTAAGTTCTCCTCAACAAGGAGAGAGAGAGAAAAGAGCTCTTTGCTGTATATTCTCAATTCTATACTGTGTGTATAATTTCTAAGGTTTCTCTGGTACGTGACAGAATGGTGGGTCTCTAGCACAGAGACGAGACAGAATATCAGTTAACCTAGAGCTCCTAGAACTTAACTTTAGAATTCTCAATCTCATCATTTTCCTTCACTCTTGAGTCAATGGCTACCCATTCCAGTGGGAAAAAGGCACATCACTGAATGATCTACATATAGTCTGTTGCCAGTAATAAGTACTTTTTAAAATAACTACTTTCATTATTCCTGTTTTCTACTCTCATTTCCCCTACCATACTCAAGAGAAGATATGTAAACTAAAAATACAAATTAAATTATAAACCATATCACTCAACGACAACAGAATTGTATTGAAATTTTTTTAACATTCATTTATTTATTTATTTTTCAAGATAGAGACACACAGAGTGTAAGCAGGGGAGGGGCAGAGAGAGAGGGAGACACAGACTCTGGAGCAGGCTCGGGGCTCCGAGGTGTCAGCACAGAGACTAATGCAGGACTTGAACTTGTGAACCACAAGATCATGACCTGAGCTGAAGTCAGCCCCTTAACTGATTGAGCCACACGGGCGCCCCATATGACCACAGAATTCTGACCCATGGCCTTGGTGGCAGCCAGCCCAAGAAGCAAAGCCACATCTCTGTGGCGGTCAGCCCAGAATAGTTAGGAAATAATCAATGACTACCAACTTCTGTATGTTTTGCTCCCACTTCCAAATCAGAACCAATCAGAGAGGAACACACGTGCCTCTGAAAGTAGTCATATAAAATGTCTTATGTCTCCTTAGCTTACCTGCAGCTTCTGTGTCTAGCACAGAGTGCACACGCATTACTTATGACCAACTATTGCTAGTGCTCATAGGATCATCTAACTCTCAGTCATCTCCTTCTGCAGGGTAACCTTCTGTTACTTACATATTTTTTGATTATAATTTTAATTCATTGTGCCTATCTCTCTAAATGGTATGACTTCACCAAGGGTACTTGGACCTTCATTGTCTACTCTAAGGAATAGTTTACTAGAACAAAAATACTCATTTGAGAACGATCTTAGAAAATAAAGAGAATATGGGCAACATTTTTTATTCGTTTATAGAGGCCAGCAAACAATATCCTGATTCAAAGATTGCTTCATTAAAAGTTTCTCTGGCCAAATCTAATGAGCAGTTTGACAAACTTAGGCAGTAAGAAACTAGACTCCTAAATCTTCACTCTCCTCATTCTCCATTTGACTCCCTAGATCTGGCTCCCATCTTCCCCTTTGCCCCTGTAACTGCTCTCTGTAAACATCTCCATTGACTGCTTCCTTCTCTTCTTCTTGTCTGGACCCTTTACCTTTTCCCCAGTGACTGTCTTAAGACTCCAGAGTACCATTCTTCTCTAAAGATACATCCATCATCCATCCCAATGAGCTCTGTCTGCCGTCTACTACAGAATTCAAACCTTGAATCCATGTTAAATTTAAGACTATGATTAGGGACTTTCCTAAACACAGAGAAGGCCAGCAACTATTTGTAGGAGCCTCAGAATTCTTTTGGATGCATGTGACTCAGGGCTGCCTGACCTCTGTATGAGTCAGAACCACAGATGCTAAATTTTGAGTGACAAAAGGCGATAGAACCGATGAAGTAATGGCCATCCTTTCTGCAAAGGAAAGGTTCTTTCTGCAATAAACCCAAGGGTTAAAAGAGACCCCAAAAGTAGGAAGACTTATCCTAACAGTCATATTGAAATATTCCCAGTAAAAATCAATTAGATCGCAATTCAGTAATGCAAATAGAGAAAAGGTGGTGTTAGGACAGGAACTGTCCCCTTACCTAAACTACAGGTGTTGTAACACCTGGCAGAATATTTTGAGATTGTTTTTGGAGAATAACAAGAGGAGATTCAAACTAGGGCCCTGCCTTTCAAACAGCTGGGGGAACATTTCCCCACAGACCATCTTCTGACAAGGATACTTGTAGGTATTTTCAACAGAAGGAATATTTTGAACAAAAGAGTATCCTATATTACAAAAGATAAAGCAGGACAAAGAAAGAAAGTCTCAACTCAGATCAAAGATGACACATGAAGGAAAGAAAAAATATCCATTATCGTCATTTACCCTTAAACATTCAAGATGAATGAACTATAATATATATGGTCAACCTCATAAATTTCTGGTACGTCTGGGCATTATTCCTACATTAAATCCTTTTTACTTTTCTTCACTTCTTCCTTGGCATAAATATAGCACACAGGCATTAGATATTTTAAATAGCTCACAGGTTTTTCCTGTCTTTTAGCACTTAAATGTAACCCTTGGACCTTTGACTAAATAGCTTTATTTCCTGCTCTGTGATACCACCCCTAAGAATTTAATAGGGAGAGGTTTACTTTGAAAATGGAATTGTAATCTTAAGTGCACACTGGAAGGTGTATTCCCTGAGATTCCAGAGGAGTCCCACATTCAGGTCAAGTTGTGTCTGTTTTAGATATAGCTTTGCCTTCTCCTTTGTATTTGATGCAAACCCTGGTTGAAGACCTTAACACTATATCAGACACTATATGGACTCACATTTCCACTGACATAGGAGAAAAAATTGGATTATAACCTATTAAAGATAGACCTTGCTGAACTATTACAAACTTTGCCAGTATCTCTTAGAGCCAGAAGCAAAGAAAATACTTATACCCATAGTTGAAGACCTTATGTCCAAAGGCCTTCTCATACTCTATACAAGTCTTTGTAACACTTCTGCCCTGCCAGTAAAAATACCAAATGGATGAAGATTTTGATTTGTTTAAGATTTTAGAGTATTAAAAAAAATTGTATCTCTCTTCCTGATAGTACTTAGACCAAATGTCATCTCGGTATCAAATCTCCCCAAAGTGACCTGTTTCAACATAGTGGACTTTTTTTCTATTCTTTTCAGTGCACCCCTGCCCCAGGACAGTTAATACTTGTGGTGGCCAATGATACATGTGGGAAGTTATGCGGTTCACTGAAGCTCCCTCCGTTTTTTCCCAGATCTGCATTAAAAAATTAGATCTAAATTTCCTGTGTAACTCAGTTTTGATAAATATGTGGATGATTTGTTCAAAGAACAAGGAAGCCTATAAAAAAAATTCCACTTCTTTGCCTCAGCCAGTAGCAGAAAAGGGACATAAAATTTCAAAATTACAAATTTTCCAAAGTACAGGCCATTATTTAAAGTATGACCTATCTAGGAGGGAAAAACACTCTCCAAATAAACTAAAGATTATCTAAACATAGTAGAGCCCTCATCAAATGAATTTCTAGGTTCATCAGGATATTGAAGGAAATGAGTGTCAAGTTTTTCTGAGATTGCAGCAGCTTTTTATAAACTGACCAAGTGATGAGTAAGAGATCCTCTCCGCTGGGAGCCCAAGCATGAACAGGTCTTCCTACCTACAAAAGACCCTTTTGTCTACTTATGAATGTGTAATTTGGGCAGCTCCTTGGAATTTTATCTTGATGTCATGGGAACTATCAAAAACCCATCATGTACAGTAGCTTCACCCTTGACCTGGATGCAAGACTTACCCCTTGGTTGTAGAGCAATCACTGCCACTTCAAAACTTGTTGATGCTTTTGTGGAACTAGTTCTAGACAACCCATTTGGCTTTATGGTCTCTCACACCATACAGCCTCACTACTGATTGAGAACATAAAACATTTTCCAGCAGTCCAGTTAACCTCTTGAGATGCTGTAACTCTTTCCTTCTCAAATACTGTTCCTTGTTACAACATCATGAAACCCACCACTCTCCACTCTCCTGCCCTACCAGAAAAAGGGAACCTCACTTACTTCAGCTAGGGAACTTTCTGTACTGTGCTCAGATTTATGGAGACTTTCATTGAGAACCATGACCTATTATTATTTCTTAATGGGTCATATCTCAAGGTTGGAACTAGAGGCTGTGTAAGCAGGATATGTTTTCACTAAATTAAGCTTTCCTTTAGAATATAGTTTTCTATCTGGGGTAAAAATCAACCTAGAAGGCATACCTTTTGTCACTTAGTTGAACTTGTAAAGTAGCCAAAGAGCAGAGAGTATAAACATTCATATAGATAATAAGCATGGTTTTGGAGTAGGACATGTCTTTGGGATGCTTAAGAAACAGAAGAGGCTTCCCAGCTCTGTTGTAGAATCCACAAAAATGCACAAAAAATTAAGAAACTTTTTTTTAATTTTTAATTTTTATTTAAATCCAAGTTAGGTAACATGTACTGTAATAATGATTTCAGGAGTAGAATTTAATGATTTATCACTGACTCATAACACCCTGTGCTCATCCCAACAAGTGCTCTCTTTAAGACCCATCACACAGTTAGCCCATCCCCCCTTAATACCCCTCCAGCAACCCTCAGTGTGTTCTCTGTATTTAAGAGTCTCTTATGGTTTGCCTCCCTCTCTCTTTTTAACTCATATTTCCTTCCCTTCCCCTATGTTCAACTGTTTTGTTTCTTAAATTCCATATATGAATGAAATCATATGATATGTCTCTTTCTCTATCAGACTTCTTCCACTTAGCATAATACATTCTAGTTCCATCCATGTTGTTGCAAATGGCAAGATTTCATTCTTTTTTTATTGCCAAGTAATATTCCACTGTGTGTGTGTGTGTGTGTGTGTGTGTGTGTGTGTGTGTGTATCATCTTCATTATTCATCGGTCGATGGGCATTTGATCTCTTTCCATACTTTGGCTATTGTTGATAGTGCTGCTATAAACATAGGGGTGCATGTGCTCCTTTGAATCAGTATTTTTGTATCCTTTGGATAAATACCTAGTAGTACAATCGCAGGGTCATAGGGTAGCTCTATTTTTAACTTTCTGAGGAGACTGCATACTATTTTCCAGAGTGGCTGCACCAGTTTGCATTCCCACCAGCAGTGCAAAAGTGTTCCCCTTTCTCCGCATCCTCACCAACATCTGTTGTTTCCTGAGTTAATGTTAGCCATTCTGACAGGTGTGAGGTGGTATCTCATTGTGCTTTTGATTGGTATTTCCTTGATGATGAGTGATGTTGAACATCTTTTCATGTGTCTGTAAGCCATTTGGATGTCTTCTTTCAAAAATCATCTTTTCATGTTGAGGAACTTCTTAATGCACTATTACTTCTTAGAGAGTTTGCTGTTAAAAGTTTCAGACTCATGACATATGGGAAGTGAAGGGAAATCTCTGTCAGATGATTATGTAAAACAAGCAGCCTTAACTAAGGTTATGATCCCATCTAAACCTTCAAAGGATATGCCTCCAGAAACATTCAAATATTGGCTATTAGACAATATCACTGTATAGCTTCTTGTTTTGGAAAGGAAGAATGGAAAAAATCTGATTGCACCATTCACTCAGTCAGTGTCTGTGATCACAAGATGGCTGGTTGGTGGCACCAGATGATTTCAAAAAGATATTAAATAAATTTCTCCATGAACCCATGCATTATTTTATAGGCAGTTTGCTTATTATCTTAAATCAACATGGGCTGGGAAACTAAAAGTAACCAAGTGAGCTTATATTCAGATCAGGCCATGAAATCTTTAAAGATATGGCATGAACATGAACTAAAGCATTATGAGCCATTTGACCACCTTAGATGAATTTTATCTAGCTCTAATCCTCCATGGGATCTTAGTATGTTTCCATTAGTATAGCTCTCTTTTCTTTTCAGAATGCATTAAACCCTTTGCTCAAAAGATGCAGTATCTAAAACGCTGTTTGATTTTGTGTTTTCAGCCTAGGTTTACCAACTTTTGCTATCAGGTGACTGAAGCACAAATGTATGGGAAACACAAGATAACTCTGTAAGGTATTAACTCTTACTCAAAAACTCCACTGCCCTTAATATCCTTTTGAAAAGGTTGAAAGATATAATAATATCTGTAGGTATCCCCAGCAAAATTTTCAGTAACCCTTGAGTTCTCTTGGGCAAAGTTACCCCCACAACCCCTTATGATATATGGTTCACTCCCTTGGGGACATATCTGTTTATCCTTCTATGAACCGAAAACTGGAAGGCCCATGCATTTAGGGATTTCATTCCTAATACTAGACTCTGCTGCACAGGGACAGGCATGGCAAAATATTTCAAGGCACTTGGGCACTATACTCAGTCTTATTGTTAACAGATTAAGGCTGCCTTTCTACAACATTAATATCATCTTTAGTCTTTTCATGACCTTCAATCAGGAGATTTGTCTATTGGAGAAGACATCAGAGAAAAACTTCTCTTGAAACTCATAAGAAATAATCGTATTAGGTACTGTTAATAACAAAAGAAGCAATGAAATTCCACAAGGTCAATCCTTGGGTTCATGTTTCACAACTGAAGAAGCCATTGGGGAATTCACGCGATTAGAAGACTAACAATAGAGGAACTCAAACTGAGGATTCACCGAAACCTAGAAGCTGCTTATCTTAAGAGATAGGCAACTAACTCAAGAACTTTGGAATAAGCTGATGATCTTGGAATATAGACAGACCACCAAGACCCCTGTGTAATGTCTGTCTTGTTTTTCTCTGTTTGCTTATAATTTCCTTTTTATTTTCCTTGATTGTAGACTACTCTAATGGCCTTTTTCTCTTTTTTTCTTTTTATTATAATTTTTAAGTCAGAATATACTAATGCCTTATAGTGCCATACTAATTCTTAGATAAACTAAATGGTAGCCACTGCCCTCAATCTTACCAACTGCTGCATATGACACCCATCACTGGATCTCATGATAAAAACCTTTGGGCAATTCTGGTCTCATCATATGAGACCATACATAGGCAATTACAGCTGATGGCATTTCTGCTTGATTCTAGGTGGACATTATTTTCAGCAACCCAAACTGCAACTTGCTAATGTTTCTTTGTCTCAGAAAAAGAACAGATTACTACAATCCATTGATCAGACCATAAGTAAATCTAAGTTCAATAGTCTTTGCAAGTCAGCAAGATCAATACTTGCTAAATGAAAAAAATAATAGACATCCAAATATGTAATACAGTTAATGTGAGGCCTTGCTCTGAGCTTTTGTCACATACAAATCATCTTTTTTTATCCCAGATTTCCATGTACTCTTACTTACTTTGTATGTTGGAGATACCTGGTTCTCACTGCTTCATATTAACACCTCATGTACCTTTGGAATTCTAAGACAAAGTGTAGAGAGCCTAGTTCTATAGATCACCAAGGCTGGGAATTCTTACTGATATATGAGCTCCAAAAAGGAGATCACCTTTGATTATTGAGGCATTCCCCATGGGAGGATTACTGACTCACTGTTTACTCAAACCATCAGAGAAGTGTTCCCAGTAGTGGCAATCATACAAATAGAAAAGGCAATAAAAAACTTATCACTAACTGACAGAAGTTACCATCAGTGATACCATCAATGATGCCATCAATGCCATACCTAGAATACAGATCAATCATAACTCGTGGGGATGAATACAGATGGACAATTGTATTGCTCTCAGTTTGTTGTTAGCTAGTCACTTTGGTGTCTAGGCCATTGCCAATATTTCTTGCTCTACTTGGATCAGGAACACAGGCAAGATAGAACAGGCTATGTGTTGGGTTTAGGATAAAGCTACTTGGCTCTCAGGTTAATTCTTATGGACTGTGGATTAGTTCTCTTGGCCTGAGTTGAGCAATTGAGGTTCACTGTTCCAAAGATTTAGTAGAGAATATTAATTATTCTTGTTTTAGTCAGTGTTCATGGTGATGAGTCATTGTATTTTTTCTAGAGCCTTAGGTGATCTTGTGCAGTCACTTTCTTGTCAGATGTTTTCCATGATGATATAACAACAAAAAAGTCAAGAAGATCTCGTGATGCAGTAGGCTATAGAGAAAACTGAACATTCCCTGAGCAGTGAAGACCTGGATCTTTAGCCATCCCTGAATTGTGCAGTCACCCTCAAGTTGTAAAAATGACCAAAGAGGCAGGGAGTGGGGGTGGTAGATGGACTGTGAGACTGAATGGTCAACAGACAATGGTTCGACCAAATGTGATACTAGGACTCTGATCCACAAACCGTGGTGGCATCCAATCCAGTAGGCCAAACCACACCTCTGCAGCAATTAGTCCAGAATGGTCAGTGATTGCTGGCTTCCCTCTTTTTTTAACCCTGCCTACAGCTCAGGAAAGGCCAGATACATTCATGAAACCAGTCACATAAGATGTCTTATTTCTAGTTAGTTTATGTCCAGCTTCCCTATGCCTAAACTTCCAATCAGAATATATCTAAAGCCCCCCTGCACACATTTATTTTGAACTATCAAGCTTTCCTACTCTCCTGCCTGCCTTCAGTCTGTGAAATGAAACTAATGGTAACTGACTCCCTTGCATAGAAAACTCTGAGTAAATTTCATCTGTTTGTTCTCCTTTAGGTAGTTTTTGTCAATTCTATAGCCCTGAGCCACAACTCCTGTTACCAGAATCAGATATTTTAAGTGTTACTTGAGATAGTGGTTCTATCAAAACATTCGTGTACATCAGAATCACCTGGAGGGATTGTTAAGCCACAGATGGCTGGGCCTTTACCCCTAGAGTTTATAATTCAGTAGGTCTTGGGTGGGGCCAAGGATGAGCACTTTAGTTTTCAGATGATGCTAATGTTGCTAGTCAGCTGACATTTTTTGAGGCATGTCACCTTAAACTGCCAATAAGATTTAGTAACAACAGCAATAATATCTGAATTTATGTGATGTTCTTCCTCACTGTGAGACAACTGTGTAAAATCTATGGACCCAAAGTCATGTTTTAAAACATGACCTTCTTTGGAAACATATACCTTGACTTGGAGTTATGAGGTTATAAGAGACAGAAAAATGAATTTGAACAGAGTTGGAGGGAAATGTCTCCACCTTGTCCATAATTATGATTTGTTTAGTCCTTCTAGGGTAATTAGCCATACTTCAACAAAGGAAAGCAGGAGGCTTTGTACCTGCCCATCCATAATCTAGAGGTGAAAAGGCAACCTCCTTACCAATTCTAAAAGGCAAAAAGAAAATTATTGGGGTTAAATTAGTTATGACCGCCTTTTACCAGAAGAAAGATGAATAGTTCAGCAATGGTATCTGGCCAGTAACTGATTACTCCCTTAGTAAATTCCATTGTCATTCGAGTGGAAATAGTGATGCAGAGAGCTGAGAGTAGAGTAAGGATATAGATGCAGTTCTTGCCAAGGCAGCGAGGAAGGTGAAATGACAAAAGGTGGCATTAAGAATCAAGTATTGGCCATGAGTCCACCTTCGGAAGCCCATCGTTTTACTGCTGCATATAGATCTTGGCTGGCCTGTGGTTGTCCCCCCCTCCCCCCACACCACCAATATTCACCATTCTCTTATGCCACCATTAGTCTTTCTCCCTGTTTTACCTTACCTATGTTCCTCACAATTTAAATACATCAGCTAGGGACGCCTGGGTGGCTCAGTTGGTGGAGTGTCCCACTTCAGCTCAGGTCATGATCTCATGGTTCATGGGTTCAAGCTCTATATCAGGCTGTGTACTGACAGTTCAGAGCCTGAAGCCTGCTTCTGATTCTGTGTCTCCCTCTCACTCTCTGCCTTTTGTCTGCTTGTGCTCTATCTCTCTCTCTCAAAAATAAATAAAAATGTAAAAAAAAAATTAAATACATTGGCTATCCCACTAACCAGATGATGCTCTTTGTTTTCAACTTTATTTTGCATTTTTGCTTGAATTGTCTGAATTAAAAAACAAACCTGATAAATCTCAACATAAATTGGACAGGTTCCTGTGTAATCTGCCTTTCTCAGTTAAGATTTCCTCATAATAAAAAGAATAGTCAAGTACTTCCTTCTTTGTGCATTCTATACCAGAAGGCATTTATCGACAGCGCACTGAGAAAACAGTTTTTATGATAGCCAGTGCAAGTTTTTGCTTTTTAAAATTTGAAAACCAGAACCAAATAAAAAAACACACACATACACACACGGTAATGATTAAAGGGTGAAAACAGATCTAAAGGGGGGACTGTTTAAAGAACTGGATTGTTTCAGAGCAGATTTGAGGTTGCATAGAAGGGTCTACCTCGTGGTCAGTCATTACCACCTAATAATTTTTTATGAATGACATCTGGGAGAATGAAGAATGAAACCAATTACAATTTCTAATGGAACATTTGATCTAGTCAATGATTCTGAGGCACCAAATGCCTTCAGGAAGCTTTCTTCTCAGCTGGAACCTAATTTTACTGGAGCCATTTTACTCTGTATAATAATGCAGCTGTCCTTTGTGGCTTCTCTGAGGTCAAAAAGGCATCACTGTGTGCTTTTTAGGAGTAAGTTTCTTTCTAAATAAGATCTGACTGGATCATTACCCAGAAGCAATAATTGGGCCATTGGGGACAAGATGAGCTCAAAATGAAAGAATTATTCACTGGCTAAGGATGATAAGCCACTAAGGCAAATCAGCTAAGACCACAGATGATGTCATCAGAATTAGGGCTTTCTTTTGCTTATTTACATGGAAGGAGGAACTGACCGTATAAGCCTTGTTTAATAAGTATTCTAAGGTGGCAGTTTTAACCAAAATTGATTATTGCTTCCCCCTACCGAAAAAAAAGAGAGAAAATTATGCAATTTCAATTACTGTAAGCCAGCCAAGACTTGAGGAAATACTATGTATATTTAGAGAGGAAACAATATTATTTATGAAAATACTATCTAAACATGGCTGTGCAGGAGTTGGGCTGCTTCCAATAAATTTTTAAAAAGCATTTCATATTTCTAAAACTAATAATTTGATTTAGCATATAAGACATTATGAACAATGATTTTTACACATGTAATTATAGTAAAATAAGTGCTTTGTAAATAGCATTTTATATAAATGATACAGAAATATTTTTGTCACCTTGGAAAAATTTCTATTATCTCATTTGCATTGTTTTTATTTTGTATTATAAATCTGAAAATAGGGAATCAATATGTTTTCAAGTTGAATTGCTCAACTGCCAAAAATAAAATAATAAAACTTCATCTTTAACTGCAACCCTCAAAGGGATTAGTTGCTCTTTCTTGGTTTTCTTCAACATAAAAAGTACTTCTTATGAATAGAAAACAATGAAAATGATAGCTCTATGCTTATATATTTTGATAGTTATTTTATTTTTATTTGGAGAGTTTTATTAAAAGTATATTGTTGTATGTGGTATGTATATAGCTTTCTATTCACAGATCTCTATTAAGTATAGCACTAATGTGAACAATATTTTCTCAGCTCAGTATTCAAAGGTATGCTTGCAAAGCACACCTGATTCAAGAGTCCTAGTGGGTGTTATTCCTACAGGATATGTTGAGAATATACTTCTAGATTTTGTGCCTTCATATTAAGGCAACATGATTGTGGCTTTTCGTTTACTGTGATTGAAATTTGGTTGTTTGCAATCTAGAGTAGTTGATTGTTTGCAATCTATAGCAACATTGCAGTTAACGTTCACAAAAACCTATTTAAATCCATGATTTAAATGAGAAAGTGACTCAGTTGAGCCACTGTGAGAAAGTGGGCTTAGTTAAGACCTGTGAGCACATGGTGGGATGATCAACTGTCCCAGTCTGTCCAGGACTGAAAGGTTTTCCAGAACATGCGACTTTCAGTGCTAAAACCAGGACCATCCCAGGGCGAACTGGGAAGAGTTGGTCATGCTAATACATGTCTTCTGATGGCTATCCTCAAAGGAGCATTCCCACCCTAAACTCCAACCAGAGACAACACTGGGCCATTTCTACCATCTCACCTTCGGGCATCATTGCAGTGGAAGCAAGGGAATGAGGCATGCCAATTTCTTGGAAAAAACTACCAGAATAGTAAGGAAAGGATGTTAGATTGTGTTGTCAGTGTGAGGGGAAGCCATTGGAAAGTATTAAGTGCTGTGTGGTCTGATCTGACGTATGATTTAATTGAATCCCTCTGCAGGTGGAGGATGGACTGTAGTGAGGCAAAAGTGGAAACAGAATGGCCAGTTAAGGGTCTTTGTAGAAGTTCTGGAGTCATTATAGGGTGGAATTGGTAGAAACGAGTTGGATTGCAATGTATTTTGAATATGGAACCAATAAGATTTACGCATGGATGGGATGCAGAGTATGAGAAAAAGAGGAAAACCAAGGATTATTACTAAGTTTTGCCCTGAACAATTGGGTAATTGATGTTGCCTTTTAGAGAGCAAATGCTAAAAGAACTGATATGGGGGAAAATCAAGAGTTCGTTTCGGATGAAAGTTTGATAGGTTTATTAGAAATTCAAATAAAGATCAGGTAGGCTATTGGCTATACGAGCCTGGAGTTTAGGGGAAATACTTAGCTAGAGTTTAGAGAGGTAAATCTAATAGTTATTGATGTTTGTATTGATGTCATTTAAAATCATGGGACTGACTGGGTTCATCTGAAAAGTGAAGGAAAAAGTTGAGGACTGAATCCAAGGAACTTCAACATTTAGAGGTTAGAAAGAGAAAAAAGAGTTGACACAGGAATCTCAAAAGGAGAAGCCAGAAGAGAAACTAGGATAAGTTAATGTCATGACTTGAAGAGAAGACGGAGTTTCAAGGAGGGAGGAACAGAGGCACCTGGGTGGCTTAGTCGGTTAAGCGTCCGACTTTCGCTTAGGTCATGATCTCGCGGTTTGTGGGTTCGAGCCCAGCGTCGGGCTCTGTGCTGACTGCCAGCTCAGAGCCTGGAGCCTGTTTCAGAGTCTGTGACTCCCTCTCTCTCTGACCCTCCCCTGCTCATGCTGTCTCTCTCTCTCCTAGAAATAAAAAAACATTAAAAAAATAAAAAAAAAAGGAGGAAGGAACAATTAAGGATGTCGAATGTTAAAATTTCAAGATGAGGATTAATGATTTTGATTGGATTTGGTAATATGTAGACTCTTATGAAGTAGTTTCTATGCAATTTTGGGGATAAAAGCATGACTGGAGCGGGTTTGAGAGAGCACGATGTGGGGGAATAAATGGACCCAGACAGTGTGGTCTGATGACTGAAGTTACCACTGTGTAAATTTCATTGAATGTGGTAGCACTTAATGTTTTTAACAGCTAGGCTATACTTAAGTATATTGCACACTTGTGAGTTCAAAATATTCTTCATCAAATCATGCCTAATTCTAATTTGTGCTTTTTTCTTTCAAAAGCTAGTTTGTGGCTACCGTGGGTATATTGCCCTTAATAAACAGGCTGTGGCCACCGTTAGATAGCTCTAATGAAATGACACACCCATGCCTCTTGCTGAGATAATCCAGGTAAAACAAATCATAGGCTTTTCATAAAAAGCTTATACATGGTGAGATCCAAATCATTATTGTTCACAGATGATCAGTCTTGGCCCTCATACGTTAATATGGAATGGAAGGTCAACTTTCACCCTTTCATTCAAGATGATGACATGTTGGCCTTAGATTATAATCATAATAGTAGTGATAGCAACAATGATAGTTATGTTAGTACTTAATATTTTCTGTATTGCAGTTGCTTAATACAAGACCATAAATGAGTATGCCTTTTTTTTCTTTTTCATCACTCAATTTCAGTATGAACAATTTCAGTATTAAGTATTGAACATGCACACTGCATAGCGCTAAAGTTTAGGTGTTAAGAGAAAAAAAAATTAAGATCGATCCCAAGTTGACTCTGACTATAGACTGGTTCAGATTCAAATATAGGCTAGAATTTTTAAAAAAATGGACAAAATTTTTACTTTGGATCACAACCTAATCTGCAGATAAGCAAAGCAAAGGAGAGACAAGAGACCAGGCTTAGAAGTGAGTGGATGCTGTTCCAGAATGCCTTCCTTGTTCTTCACAGAAGCAAGCCCAATTTTCATGGCTACACAGACTTTCAGTAGTGAGGAGCTAAGTGCTTAACATGGTGAATTAGAGTAAGATGGGAAAGACAGGTTTAGGACAAATTGTGGAGGGTTCTGAAGATCAGATTGAAGAGTTAGATTTTTATTTCTATTTATTTTTTGTTAAAAAATGTGTCAATGTTTACTTTTGAGAGAGAAAGAGTGCTAGCAGGGGTGGGGCAGAGAGGGAGAAGACTCAGAATCTGAAGCAGGCTCCAGGCTCTGAGCCCAATAGCACAGAGTCAGATATGGGGCTTGAACTCATGAACCTTGAGATCATCACCTGAGCTGAAGTCAGACACCTAACCGAGTGAGCTACATACGCTCCCTGAAGAGATTTTTAAATGTAGAAGATGGGGCACCTATTGATGGATTTACATCAACTGTTATGAAATTATGATTTTAGGCCTAGTCATAAGATAGACAACACAGAGATCAGACAGGATGGGATAGATTGCTGAGAAGTTGAAAACACTCAGTGGGATTTGGAGATATTTAAAATATGAGGCAAAGAAGATAGCCAATAAAAATCCCAAAGTTGTGAGACAAGGTGAAGAGAAAAATATTTCCATTACAAAAATTGTTAAGTGAAGAATGTTGGTGGATGGTGAAAAATGAACACACTGCCCTCTTGTATCTAGAGATAAACTAATATCATTAATAATATTGGCAGAAAAGAAAGGAAACCCAGCCTTTAGCTGAGGGCTGATAAATATGTGCATGTCAAAAGGAGGTGAAAAGTTTAGGGTAAAAATTAAACTTTAAAGTTTTGAAAGGGTATTATTATGAATTGCAGAATGGAAGAATAAAAGAAATGAATGGAAATGAGAACTTATATTCAGACATAGATATGAAACTTCCAGAGTAACATATAAACACTGCAGGGTAGAGAGCAAACAAGCTTCAGATGGGTTCTTATTCATAAAACATCAGCTAGAGTATGTCATTCAAGATACTTACATAATTATAGCCCAACACTTCTTCTGCCTTTGTTACTTATGTGGCTCAGTTTATCACTGCAACTTAGGACCAGCACTTTTGGTGATGTGTTGTGTGTGTGTGTGTGATGTATTCTTTTTAAATTAAAGAATTTAATTTAACTTTAAGAATTTAACTTTAAGAATCTTATTTAACTCTAAGGATATTTTGATTATAAAGTGGCTGTAATGAGTGTTTTCATGACAGACAAAGGTTTGAGCTCTTAGAATATTTTGTTGTTGTTGTTCCTTGTACTGAATCATCTGGGAGTAGTGCTGTGGCAGAAAATTCTCATTGCCTGCCAGCATCTACTTCTTTTTTCCACAGCACTGCATTTTTATTTACATAAATGCCAAGTTACAGACTAATTTTCCCAGCTTCCCTCATGGCTACATAGGGTCATTTTGACCAATGTGATCTAGGTAGAAGTGTTTATGAAATTCTTTTAAAGAGGAATCGGGTTGTACCCCTACTGCAGTCTCCTTCTGCATTTGCTTGTTGAAACGTAGAGCTGGTGAGCTGCTGAGAAAGCAGCGTGGACTGTGTAGAACATGACAGTGGTGCAGTGGGAGAGCAGAGTGTGAGGTGATGTGAGCCTGGCTTCCTGTATCCATGGATTGCCAATCACTCACACAGGCTCACACTTCAAGAAGGTGACATACATTTCAATATTGTGTATTTGGGGCTTCGTTACAGCAGTCAAACCTGTATTCTAATAAATACAAGGAACTTTGAGGAAGGTCAAAATCTAGTGTTCCTCTAGACCTTCTTTGCTAAGCAGAGGCCCTCCTTTATATCAGTGGGATGTTAAGTATTAGAGTAGCCTTTCTCGTTGACCTTTGTCCCTAATATTTCTGTATCTGTTCATCCACCTTTCCCAGTTCTGGAAAGCTGAACATGGTCTTCTCCACCAAGCCCACTCTTCCACACATATGCGCAGTCCTAGCCCTTGTTAATTCTTAATTGATTAACTAGCATAACCTGGCCATTATCTCCTGGTTGTACAGTGCCCTTCATTCCTAGTTTCAGCTAGTTTCTTTTCTTTTTTTTAATTTTATTTGTTTTGAGAGAGAGACAGAGAGAGTGAGTGGAGGAGGGGCAGAGAAGGAGAGGAAGAGAGAGAATCCCAAGCAGGCTCTGCACTGTCAGCCTGATGCAGGGCTCAACAACTCACGAACCATGAGATCACGACCTGAGCCGAAATCCAGAGCCAGATGCTTAACCAGCTGAGCCACCCAACAGCCCCTCAACTAGTTTCTTTTTTCCCAAGATGAAAAGTCCTCCTTAAACTGGGAAATGAAATTGTTACTCGAGTATGCTGTGGTTCCATGTCCTCATTTTCTTTTATGTCACACTGTTCAGATGATGGGACTTGGTACACTGTCTTCAAATAGTGCCATATACAAACTCTTCCATTCTAATTGTGTTGTGGAAACTGCCTTTTTATTTAATTGTTTTTTAAAAATGTGAGTTCCTCTCATTTTAATGTTTATTAAGTTTTGAGAGAGAAACAGAGAGAGGGGGGGCAAGGGGCAGAGAGAGAGGGAGACATAGAATCAGAAGGCTCCAGGCTATGAGCTGTCAGCACAGAGCCCAACCCGGGACTTGAACTCATTAACCTCAAGATCATGACCTGAGCCGAAGTCGGACACTTAACCAACTAAGCCACCCAGGTACCCTGAAACTGACTTTTTAAAAGATCATCCTTTTCTCCCCCCTGATTATTAAAATACTAAGTTATAATTTAAAAAAATAAAGTATAAAGGACAGAAGCCCAATCCCTAATCTCCCATCTAGGATACATGAAAGTATAATCAATATAAATATTATGGAATATTTATTTTATCATAAATATTAAGATATATACCAAATATATAACTAGTTACATAATATTTATATTAGGTTATGTAATATTTGGTATATATCCTAGTATTTATATTTGGTATATATTATGTATATAACTGATATTTGTTATAAGTATTATCAGTCTTAGGATGTATATCAAATGTTATATATAATATAAAATTTCATATTATGTATTAAAAATGTTGGGTGTGCATGCTAGTATTTACAATTACATCTATTTTTATATTTCTTTTATATAATGAAATCATAGCACATATACCTGTTGTATTCTGCTTTTATAGATGAATAATATAGTTTGAACATTCTTCCTCACCAATAAGTGGATCCTGTTAATACCTAGAGAATATTTTATTAAAGAGATATGCATGAATTCATTTTTAGAATAACTCCTTTAAACATCTATACCATTATGGTTGTACATTTGAACTGTTTTCAGTTTTTGCCACTATAAATAGCGTTAAAATATTTATCTGTACATGCCATGCTTGCTTGCTCCTTTTTGTTCTCACTGATGTTGGTTTCTTCCCCATTAAAAGTATTTTCCTCTTCTAGTTTTCCATATTCAAATCAAGCAGAATAAGATGCCAATCCGATCTCACTTCTCCATGAAACCTGCTCATATTCCTCTTCTCATTGGTATCTGCCTATCAGAATTTATATAGCCATTTCCCCATGCATTTTGGTACTTAATTATATATGTTCTTCGATTAATCATGATTGTGTGCGTGTTAACAGCGAGGTCTGTTAGGCAAGGGAGAGGCTTCTGTAACCCCTGATTGACTCAGCACCAATACTTCCTGAATAGCTGCATCTGCTGCTTGAGAAATGTCATGCCTCACTTATAGGTGGTGTGTGTGTGTGTGTGTGTGTGTGTGTGTGTGTGTGTGTGTGTGTGTGTGTGAGAGAGAGAGAGAGAGTGAAAGAGAGAGACAGAGAGACAGAGAAAGAGGCAGAGAGAGATGGGAGGGGAAGGGGCTAGGCAGAGAGGTTAGAAGTTTTGTTCTGCTTTGTTTTGTATCTAAGACTTGTCACTACATGCAATTCCCAGAATAAATTTGCCAAAGATCACTTGTCAAATTAAGTTTGGTGTGCTCAGTTGACATCTGACCGAGGACATCATGGTTATGACTCCGATGGAGTCGTGGCATACCACGTGTGAGGAAGGCAATGAGAGTACAAAAACGGAGCAAGGAAAAGAACAGAGGTCTGGAAGCAAGAACGCACTAGACGAGACAAATGGGTTGAGCAAAATTACTCAGAAGTAAGTCTATGTTTAGAGACTGAGAACCAGAGCTTTCTTTTTATATGACTCTGGTTGGCAGTCATAGGTATAGAGGGGCTCGATTTGGGTTCTTATCCCACCTAGGCCATGTGCTAAAAGGCCACATGCTAATTCTGTATCTTCATAGGCCTCAGCCTGTAAAGTGGAGGTATTATTTACTGTCCCGACTATATCAGTATATAGTGAAATATCCAGTTATGTGACAAATGAGCTTCAAAAAATATACCAATCTGTGCCAGATTGCATTTTCTAAAGATGGCTGTGTAGCTTCTCCTATCCCATGTGATCTTGCTACTCTCCCACCAAGGTCCCCTTGCCCTTGGACCTGAGTGGGCTGTGTCTACTTCAGCCAATACAGTATATGGCAGATGTGATGCTATGATAGTTCTCTAGGCCATGAGAGGCAGTACAGATTCAGCCTTGTTTTCTGGAACACACTCCTGAGATCCTTGAGCTACCATGTAGGAAGCCCACCTACTCTGAGGCTGTTATGTTTTGATGATGTATTGATCCCATCAAGAGGCCAGGTGTAGATGCTGAGTGAAGATGCCTCCAAAGGATTGCAACCCATACCCCGCCCCCATTGGCCACTCTAGTCCGCTCAGCTGAGGCCCCAGGCATCTTGCAGCAGAGACAAGGCATGTCCCCTGTGCCCTGTACAAACTCCTGACCTGTAGGATCTTTGACCACAATGAAATTCTTGTTTATGATCTAAAGTTTGGGATGGTTTGTTCTACAGCAAATAAAACCAGGACAAAATCTAAGATTTGACAGTCATCATTATCGTGATCACTTGGCCTAGGAATACATTCCAGCATCATTTGGTTTAATCTCTGACGGAAGGCCAAGGTGGATGAGTTCAAAGCTACACTTAGGAAGGAGCAGGGATTTGGTATCCTCAGTGTTCCCTCAAAACTGACGTTTTTAGGACAAAGGATGTCTGTGGATGCTTAGTCTATAACAGATTAGAGACTCCTTTCCCTGGCATCAGCTGGGACTCTGAAACTCACCAAGATACTCTGGCCTTGGTCTTTCACAGCAAACCTCATAGAGGTGCTGGCCGCTCCAGTCCCCAAGCATTTCTTCTTGTGTCTCTGCCAGACCTAACATCCCGAGCCTGCGCACACAAACTGTCGCCCTGATCCAGAGCATCTGTCTAATTACAATTTTGTTATTATTAATTACAGAGTAGAAAATCATTTGTAATTAGCTCAGCCTAAATCATAGTTTAAACAGCCAAAAATTACATTACAAACTAAAGTGTAATTAAAGCACTACACTAAAGTGTTTATTTAAACCCAGTTTAGTTACTGCAAATTTTTCAATCAGCTTCTCAGGCTCATACATAGATTTAATTAGTCTCCAGTACTGACAGTTTAGTGCGTTTATTCATTAAGCATCAATATTGCCGAACAAATGTAAATAAAATATAGACAGAGATGCTTTAAAGGGGCAGTCACGAAACATCTGGGTGAGATAATGAGGCAAAGACATGAATGTTAATCAGGAGCAGCACTGAGCAAGTTTATAGAACGGGTTTGCACTGCAGTTGGACTGGAATAGTGTCGTGGGGTGGGGCTGAAGTCAGTTTAATTCAGTTCTTGCCATTGCTCTGAGGTAGATCTCAGGTGCCATTCAATAGAATTCTGGATGGAGATAAAAGAGAACACCTCACTCTGCCAACCTCTGGGCCTCTGTGCATCTTCTTAAGGAAGAGAAGAGCTTACAAAGGGATTTTCAGGATGAAGTAGCTTCTTTCCTAAAGAGTGTAGAGAAAGTGGTCTCTGTGATAATAGGTATCATGCACATTGCAAGGAGTAAATTCTCTATGTAAGGACTATTGTTTGGAAAGCCACCCTTTGCAACCCATGCAAAAATGCCTACGCACACTTCTAAATGAGCCCCAGATTCTTGAAAGTACTCCTCAGGGGCGCTCTCCACATTCGTCAATAGGGCCGGTGTTTCTCGACATATCCTTGGTAATTCTTTGAAGTGCCTTCAGAATCACCCTCTTCATTTTTGGTTGGATTGCCTCGATAGCCCCCAAACATTTCCCTTCCCCCATTTTCCTGTCATATTCCCCCACCATCATATCCTTTGTTCATCCTGCTACCAGAATTATTTCTCTAGAATGGGAGCCCTTTGATGGGCATTCCTCCGCCTGCAATTCTAGGGCGTTGCGTCACTCCCACCAATGTCCAGAAGCCGAAACTTCTTATGTGAGGCTCTCTGGGGACTGGCCAGCCTCTGCTTCTCTGTCATCGTCTCAGCATCCTGTCCTGTGCCCCAATTCTTTAGGATTCCCTAAAATTTTCAGGCCCCCTTTGACCAGCATGCCTTTTATACATGTGGTATGCCAGACTGTGAGCTGACTTTCTTGCCTTGGCTTGGCCAAGTCCTGTGTGTCAGTCAGAGTTCAGCTCTGGCAATATCTTGTTGGGAACCCCTTCCTGATATCTTGTTCTGTTCCTCACTGTAAGTGAGTAAGGTAAGTACCACCCCCCCCAACCCTGCCAACACACACATACCTTATTTCCATGCTGTTATTGCATTTATGTCACTAGCACCATATATAATAATCATCTCGGCCTGCTGAGACCAGTAAAATATGACTTCTTTGGATTAAAGGAAGTGACAATACATAATGACTTTAGGAAGTCATTATTCATTTTAGTGTCCCCAGCAGCATTCATGGTGCTTTCCCATCCCAGGTGCCATGTAAATATATGATGTGTGGAACATGGCACTATTATTTTGGGTGTTACTGGTAGTTCCCAACCTTTACTTTTTTGAAGATAGATTATAGTCTTGGAAATAGTCATGAATTATTTGAAGACAAGATTAACAAATGACAATGGTAGTAAAATGGTGTCAAATGATTCTTGGTAAAGCAAAGCCACACATGACTAAGAGTGACTATGTTTCATAGAATAAAATAGATGTGGATTAATTATTCCTGAAATATCTCTCACGTATAATAACATCATTGGAAGAAGGATAATGCAAATTTAGTTGTTTTTTTAAAATACTTACAAAATGACTTTTATAAGTTCCTCATTGCATTTTTGTCATAGGTAAATATTAGTATTCCTGGATGGAAATATTTGGACAAATTTTGCTTTATAAGTAAATAATAGTAATGGTCAGCAACACACTCGAGAATCACATATTCTTCAGTGAATACTAGTTTTGCTCTTACCTGCTATATGACATTGGGCAATTTAAACCACTGTATGATTCAGTTTCCTCATTTATAAAATGGGCATTGTAATAATATCTGCCTCATAATGCTGTGGTGATAATTAAAGCAGTTAATGCATGAAAATCTTTTAGGAAAATGCCTAGTAGATAGTGGTGCTACATTATAATTTATAAGTTTTACTTTTATGTTAGTAATATTATTTGCTTTCCTGAGATGTCAAGTTTTATGTAGAAATCCAGTATAGCTTAAATAAGTCATTGGAACTTGGAAAGGGGGTTGTTTCATTGCAACTGACTTAAAATAGTGGATCTTAATTTAAATGTTGATGTTGTCTAATTATTTTGATTCTCATTTGTATTGATGGATTTTATTTCCTAGATGGGAATCAGATGATACATTCAAAGTACACCTGACAGTTCCTACTGGAATAGGTGCATATTTATCTTCAAAATTAAAGAATGAATAAGAGCCAGGGCACCGGGGTGGCTCAGTCGGTTAAGCATCCGACTTCAGCTCAGGTCATGATCATATCATAGAGCCCCACATCAGGCTCTATGCTCACAGCTAGCTCAGCACCTGGAGCCTGCTTCGGATTCTGTGTCTCCTTCTCTCTCTGACCCTCCCCTGTTCACACTGTCTCTATTTCTCTCTCAAAAATAAATAAAACTTAAAAAAAAAAAAAGAATGAATAAGAGCCATGTAAAACCATTTAAAACTAGTGAAAAGTTCTAGATTTGAGTTGCAAATTGTCAGGTTATATCTCTTTAAAAATAAACAGTCTGCAGGGGTACCTGGGTATCTCAGTTGGTTAAGTGTCTGCCTCTTGGTTTCTGCTCAGGTCATGATCTCATGGGATCATGCCTCGCATTGGGCTCTGCACGACAGCTCTTAGGCTGCTTGGCATACTTTCTCTCCCTCTCTCTCTCTCTCTCTCTTCCCCTTCCATGACTCTCTCTCTTTTGTGCATGCACGTGCACACACTCTCTCTCTCTCTCTCTCAAAATAAATAAACTTAAAATCAAGAAAATAGTCTACAAAAGCATTGAAATCCTTGGTATGCAATTATAAGACAGATTTTGAAGACTTACTTAAATACATTTGATAGGAAAAGAAAGAACTGACCTTGTCTCCAGCCATTCTTCTTTCCCTTTGTTACCACCGAATACCTATTTACAAAATAGCTTCTCGTACCATGTAGTGATCTAGTTCTGGGAAAGAATTTGTTCTGTTTAAGTTAAAGCAGATACTTCTAATGAATTTAAATAACCATATAGAATTGCTCTTTTCAGAATAAGTGTTTGGCATTATGCCACTGGTTCAGATTGAGGAATGTTATCACGACTCACTGAGACTTGTCACTCTATTTGTGGTAAGAGTGATCTGTTCATGACACAACTCAAGACCCTTCCTATAAGAATCAATGGGAGATATTTCTTTCTGTGTTTTCTTGTTTGTTCAGAATTGGTTTTGATTCCTTCTTTGTATAGTTATCTAGAAAATCCAGAGTCAAATCCATGATCATCTTCTGGCAAACAAAATGATATGTTGTAAGAGGCAATTTGCCTACTTATTACTTTTACCCTTTTAATGCTTTGTCTGCCTATTTCAATATATTGTTGTTGAAAAATATGCATTATTGACTATAATATTATGTATTTATGAATCCACCTTCATGTGTTTTAGAAGAAGGACAAGAATAAATGAAAAAGATGGAGGAAGGGAGGTGGGAGAAAGAAAGGAAAGAAAGGAAGGGAGAATAAAAGAAAAAAGAAATGAAAAGGAAAGGAAAGAAAAAGAGAAAGGGAAAGGAAGGAAGGAAACTAGGGTGGAAGCAAGGAGGAAAGAAGGAAAGAAAAGGAAAGATGGAAGAGGAAAAGTTTTTAAGCTCCTTTAGGTTGATCCAAATGTAGAGTACCATATGGTGAGATTTCTTATATAGTATTATGTTTATGTCTCTTCTGTGGCAAAGCGAATACATTATATTCCTTGTAGAGTGGGACACTATTAACAATGACTAACACTTGTATCTTCACGTATGTGAGCTCCTTCACCCAGTTCTCACTTTTGGAAATGTTTGCAGAACATTCTGTATTAGAAGGAATCATTCACTTGGGTGATAGGATGTATATATGAAACACATTGAGAACCCTCAAGCTGTCTAGATGCCAGAAACACAGGCTAACACTTCTGTCATGAAAATAAGGCTATCTGATGTGTGCCATTCTTTGCTCAGGATGGTGTTCATTAAAAAGCAAAATCTCTTCTAACTTACAAAAGACAACTTCCGGTTGGTTGCCCAAAACATGAGGATATCATGCAAGACCACTGACTTTATTATTTAAATTCCTCCTCCCTTTTGGTTTTCCATTCCTTTTATTTTATTTGAAGTAAAGCCATAGTTCGTTAGAAAAGCCTGCAGCAACCTTCAGCAAATTGTTTGCTTCCACCAAAGTTCTTCACACCTTGACAACCAATCATTTGAAGTTTTCAAGGTTATAAAACAGTTGATCTTCAAGAAAAAAATTGTTTTCTTTTGAATATTCTTTTGCATTTTTCTTTATATTGTATATTTAAAGTGGAGAATGAAAATTTAGCAGATGCATTATGATATTGTTATAATGTGAGTTGAAGATAGAAAATTCAAGTCAGTAGTGGTCTGGAATTTCATCCTAGGAATTGGGTAAGGAGGTAGTCTTATACAGTAAAGGCATGTGCATCCGAAAATATCTCTCCTTTCTTCCCCTACATTCCTCAGAGGAAAAACTCATTATGCCGTAATTGGATATAAAGTTTATTATACAAACGTCTTAGGGGGTTGGAATATGGTTTTCCCAAATTCATGCTAATATAAACCATCTCCAGGATCACAGGAAATTATGAGACAGTGTGACCTCCAGGTATAAATGTGAGTTACAGTCCAATACTTGCTTGATGATGACAGCTTGTGGTGTTTCCCACACACTCCCTCCCCCACACCCCGCTCTAGCTACTTTTGCTAAGACATCATGGAGGGTAAGATCTAATGCGACAGAGAGAATGGAGCCTGGCATGTAGAGAAACCTCCTCCTGCTACATGGAACCACCCTTAGAATGTATGATGGTTCTGGGATTGACTCAAGAGAGCCCATCAGATTCAACCTGACAGTTTTCGAATTGGACTTATCTTGGGGCCATATATCTGGAAAGAGGAATTACATGAAAGCTGAGACTTCCCGCCACCACTACCAAGAGATCTGAGTTCTCTTTTATGAGCAGCTGAAGTGGGATATACCCTCACCAGAACAAATGCTGGGGCAATTATCACTGAAACAATTCCTGGCCCCTCCATTCCTAGAGATAGAGTGCCGTCAGATCCAGCTTTCCAAAATGCATCTCTGTTCATGTCACTTCTCTACTTGTCAGATCTTAATGGTAAGGTTCTTTCTCTTAATATATCTGAGTTACTGAGTATACTCCAATTACTTCTGGAGCCCATGGCCCATTTGGCAAGGGTCTTTCATCCTACCCCCAGCTTATGCTTTTCTCTCTTTTTTCATGAAGGGCTTAATCCTAAACCATTACCCAGGACCCTGTTCCAATCTCAGTGAACCACCAGAATGGCAGTGCTGTCAGTGGCATGACTTCAAGTCTTGATTTGGGCTTATGGCCAGCCCCTCTTAGCCATAACCTATTTGATGCTTGCCTTTGCATTCTCAGCATGGTGCTCTCTTCTCACGTAACCTTCCTCTGTTGTATATGAATCTGCTCATTTGCTCTCAGATCTTTTTCTCACCATTTCTCCACACTGATCTGTATAATACAGGCTGGCCCATGCTACCCAGATTTCTCAGCCTCTGTGGTCCACTGGCTTCCATCTGAGATCAGCTAATGTGAGACAGAGAGTAGAGAGGTTAGAGGAAGGGAGGAGCTGGGGTATTATCCCTCCCTCACTCTGCTCAAGGTGGCTGTGACCTCCTCTGTGATCACAGCTCACAGTGGGTAGCTCTTGTTATGGTCCCAGGACCCACCAAGTGCTTCAACTCATCATCTCAGGTAACCACATCTCTATTTGTCCCTCCAGCCTGAGGGGTGGTAAGGAGTTTCTTCTGTTGCTATTCAGTCACTTACATACCATCAGGCTTTCCAGGCCTTCCAACTTTTTGGGCACTGGTCCCCAGTACTATAAGCCCTCTACTCATATTCTTGTTGTGAGGTGCTGTCTTCCTGAGTAGATTTTTGTTGACATGATATATTCATTATTCTCTTTCTCCTGGTTACTCAAGGCAAGCTTTTCTTAGTTACTAGTTATTTAGCAAGATGACTCTTATGTTATAAGGAAGAGCAAAATAATTCATTAACTTTTCCAGTGGAATGTCTAAAAGTTTGCTTAATGTCATCAGACAGTGTGAAATACAACATCCCAGGCCCAGAGGATGGTAAACAAAGGGGGAAGGTGTTTCTGGGCTTGTTGCTGATGATGCTGGAAAATCAATCTCCCGTGAGAAAGAGCTCCCAGAAATATAGATTGTTTGAACTACTTACCATTATGTCAAATTCACTTTAGCATCTACAAACAGACATACTATATGAATACTGTAGAAGCACTGTTTTCTCTGTTTGCACTTAAAGGCTTAAAGTTACATAGATTTTCATAATCAAGAAAGCTTAATTCAATAACAAGTCCTTCATTTAACCCTCAAATACTTAATGTCTTGGGTCAATTTCTGTCTCATTAAAATAAAAAAAATTCATATCTAATTTGTTCCTTCAAGACCTAATTAAGTATTTAGAAGGAATCTTTCATTTTGAATTTTGGTGTCTACCCATCCTCAGCTCCTTGAAGAGTCAGTCATTCCATTTCTTTTTCACTTTGAGCAACAGTGGTATCACAGCCAGTTCAGTCAATGAAACTCCCAGAGTAAAAAACATTTCCATGAGACTTCAGCCAAGTATACCAGCTGCTTCGATCCCCAGACAAATTAGGTACAAACCACATGTAAGTTTCTTCAGGTGAATAGTCAAGGATTTGGCTAGATGTTCTGTGTATATTGACGAGTAGTGAGGAGATGACCAGATGGGGGATACAGACATATTCCAGCTGGTGAGGTGCTGACCAAGAAGGCAGAGGGGGAAGATGTTTGGGCTTCTTTCCTAGCAATGCACCTGTTACTCCTCAGAATATTTCACCGTGGCCATGAACTCCTTGCCATTTTCCAGGTCATACTTTTGTACCCAGAGCATTATGCACTTAATCATTCACTCATTCAATGCCCCTTTCTCCTGGCTCCTTTTCCCACGTCTTCCTGCTAAAAACCTGGAAAGAGGGACTTACACTCCTCATGTTCATACACAATTCTCTTATAAGAGAAAGTCTTCCTTATACACATTATTGTATTTTGTAAATCTTTCCTGACCACCCTGAACTGCAGTGATATAGTCATAACTTTTTAGGGCTCTGTGTTCAGGCTGGTTTTTAACTGTAATGCAGCCATGTTCATGAATGTGGTACACATACCATACTAGTCCCTTAGTATTTTAAATGTCCCCTACCCTTATCAATACATTTAACTGATGGGTTCCTAAAATGTGCCAAGAATTGTGCTGGTATTATATTGTTCAATAAGACAGGTTCAACTCTTACCCCCACAGAGAGAGTGTAGTATTTACAAACAATTAAAATATGATAGTTGGGGTGCCTGGCTGGCTCAGTCAGTAGAGCATATGACTCTTGATCTCAGGATTGTGAATTCAAGCCTCATGTTGGACATGGGGCCTAATTAAAAAGAATATGATGGTTGCTTTGGTGGGGGGAGGTGTATGATGGAAGCATACTTCTGGTGGTATAATGTAATGCAGAAAAAAGAGAAGACATCCTTCAGTAAGTGGCATTCATGATGCGATCTGAAGGCTGAGTGGTAGTTATCTAGAATATGTGTTATCTAAAAATTGCATGTTGGGGTTAAGGAATGGAAGGGTGGCAGTGCCAGTAAGAGGGAACTGCATGTACTAAGATGTGACAGAAAACACAGTGACGAAAGACCTGAAGGGCTCAGAAAGACTGGAATGTACCCTGGGAAAGGTGGATCCGGACCACGTAAGGCTGAAGAGTAAACAGTGGCAGGACTTTTGACTTTTGGGTGGGTTTGTACAATATGTCCTACAGTTCAGACTTCATCCTAAAGACAAAGGGGCAGCTTCTCAGCAAAGGGGGTCATTCTTAGAAGATCTTTCTGTAGGGTGAAAAAACAATCTTTTGAGGTGTTTTAAGAGATAAGAAAGATGCCTTCTGCTACAATAGGTAAGATAATTGGCAATGGTCAGGGCTGAATTCTGGTAATCAAGATGGAGGAAATGGATAGATTCAAAAGGTATTGAACAGTGAAGGCCATTTGTGGTTTATCATACATTGTGCAGTTTGAATAGTTTGTATCCATATACATATACATAACAATACATACATAAACATTTGTATATGTTTGTATACATATAATTTTATACATCTGTCTGTCTAGCTGTTGCTCATATATTCTGAACCAAAACTGAGGACCTATTGGCCATCAATAGGCCAAAATGCTTGAATTTACACCTATCACAGAAAAATCTGGAATTTTGATGTTTACATTCTTCTTCCCAGTTGTATTATAAGCCCCTAGAAGTTATATGATGGTGTCTCTCACAACACCTAGCACAGAGTTGAGTATATATTAGGTGCTCAGTAATGTTATTTGATGAGCTCAAATGTACCTGTGTGAAATTCAGCAGCTAAGCAATCTAACCAATGTCAACACAAGTTCTGACCTATTCCTACATGAAGGGTTGCTGGATTGTTTGTTGCTGATATGCTAGACAGAATGTATTTTGTAGGTAGTGATAAACAGTGTGGTGTTTCTGGAATATCTAAAGTCTGATGACCCTTTGACCAACACTGAATTCATCATACTTTCAGTTCATAAACACATTCGCCCTGAGGTTGTTTGAGAGGCAAAGGGCTTTCATTTAATATGAAGCTGATATTATTGATTTTTTTTTTCCTTCCACACATAGTGAGGGGTGTGATAACCCAGACCTTATATTTATTAGCCCGACTAATCATTAGTAGTGGTTGAACTTCAGGGCTTTGGTTGAGTTTCAAGTACTCAAGTCTGGACGTTCATCAGAGTGTACATGCACTAGAGAAAGCCCTAAAGATCTCTTTCTTACTCCTGACCTGTTTTCTTGGTGGTATTTGTTTTCCTTTCTCCCAGCCTTTCTGCTCAAGTATAGTCCCATAAGTAGCTCATATATAAATTCTGTTTCTCTCTCTATATATATATTTTTTGTTCCATTGTGAAGTTTCAGCCCAGTTAGTTCTAGAGAGCTCTTAAACAGAAAGATTTATTTTTTTCTCACAATGGGAGGGTGAAAGAAATATTTCAAATAGAGTTCATACAGCATAGTATATTAGGAAGAACATGGACTTGCGGCCAAATATCCCAATTAGAAGAAAAGTTTAGCCACTTACAGTGAAGAGTGGAACACATGATGTACCTTTTTAGCTTTTGTTCCCTTATTTACTGAATAAGGATAAACATAATCTTAAGATTAAGATCACAGGATCTTAATATTAAATATAAAACACAAGTAGAAAGGTTTTTAAAAAAAATAGCTTGGCATATAGGAGACAGGGTTAAAAAAAAAAGCTAAGACCACCATTGTGTTTTTTTTTTTCATTGTCAACTTTTCTATTAGAGATTGAACTGAAGTTAGCTAATGCTTCTTAGCGATCACTCTCTGATTTCCAAATAAACTACAGTCATCTAAGAACCATGTCCATGATGAATTGATTTTGTATTTGCCATAGCATTTATCACAGTCTTGATCTAATGCATGTTCAGTAAACTTTTTTGAATAAATTCATGAAATAAACTTATTGAAGAGTTTGTGACATTTTCTCAATGAGAATGTTATGACAAACAAACATTTTGAGAGAAAGAGCAAGTTCCTTCACTGCTAACATTCCTAGTTCTCGTCTCACAATAGGGACTCAATAAATATTTGTCATTGAATGAGTAAAGAAGCGAATGAGTGAAAATAATGATCTAACCCAACCTATAATAATTTTGTAAAGAAAGGCTCCAAGTAGAGAGAAAATCTGTCATTATGCAAAACAGGATAAGAGGCCACCCAAGGTAGCCTGCAAGAAAAGACATCAAAAAGGAAGAGAAAAATTATAGAGATGTTGGATTTAGTTTGAGAAAACCCCTTGTAAGGATATTAATATTTTCTTAAATAAATTCTAGGACCCAAGGACTAGTTTTTGAGTTAGGGTCAAACCAGCACATTCAGTGTTTCTATTGAAGGTGTAAGTTAACTTGTCTATAATGTGTCATAATTTTGGAGAAGATAAGGTTTATCTCTATACCTCCTTCCTGTTTTATTCATATAGTTTTTTCTTTTCACTTTTTATACTTTTTTTTTTAATAGATTAAAGACAGTTAAGAGAAAGATCAACACTGAAAATTTAGGAAGAGAAAGGTGTTGACATAAAAATTTGTCTGGTAATGAGTAAAACCAATGAAAATAGAATGAAAACCAAACATTGTAAAAAAACTAAACATTGTAAATATGGCTTTAATTTCAAAATTTGTCTGAAGAGAAAACATATGACTGGAAAAATCATTTTAAATTATGATTTGGTTCTAACTCTGTATTTTATTTATTTTAATACAGATCATGAAATGGAAAGGTTTATAGACAGAATTAAAAATTGGTACATCCCTCATTTTATATAGAGAACACTCATTTTTTATTGTTAATTAGTTTTATATAGGATAAGATTGTATTTTAAAAACCTCAAAAATAACTACAAAATATATTAGGATTTATAACTTTGAAATCACTAAAGATGAATAGAGGCAGAATATAGTAAGAGAGAGAAGTGGAGAGGAGAGGGAGGAGAAGAGAGGAGGGGGTGCCTGGCTGGCCCAGTCAGTAGAGCATGTGACTCTTGATCTTAAGGGTGTGAGTTAAAGCCCCACATTGGGTGAAGAGACTACTTAAAAAAAAAAAAAGAAAGAAAGAAAAGAAATGGAAAACGTGATACTATATTTTAAAGAAGTTTTTAAAAACATTTTACAAAAATAATTATAAAATGGGGTACCTAGGTGGCTCAGTTGGTTAAATGTCTGACTCTTGATTTCAACTCAGGTCAAGGTCTAATGGTTCATGAGTTTGAACCCTGCATAGGGCTTCGTGCTGGCCATGGAAAGCCTCCTTTGGATTCTCTCTCTCCCTCTCTCTTTCTCTGCCCCTCCCCTACTGACTCTCTCTCTTTCAAAATAAATAAATAAACTTTCAAAAAGTAACAATTTAAATGTGAAAAATATACAAAGAGTATTTGATATCCTACAACTACAGAGAGTAATTGATTCTAGCATAATGGTGCACATCTCACTAGAGTAAAAAAAATTGAATGTTTTTATATCTACACACTCATTCTCTCTCTCTCTCTCTCTCTCTCTCTCTCTCTCTCTCTCTCTCACAAACACACACACACACACACACACACAAGCATCTAGCAAGACTATATATTTTTTTCAAGATTCTATAAACATTTTAAAAGTAATCATATACTGGGCCACCAAGACATGTACAGATCTTTAAAAATTTTTTAATTAGAAATAAAAAGAATTTTAAAATAATAAAACACCTAAAGTGAAACTTTTAGATTCTTTTAGATAATGAATTTTTTAGAGTTTTCATAGAAATAGAAAAAAAAATCCTAAAATGTGTACAGAACTACAGAAGACCCCAGATGACCAAAGCAATCCTGAAGAAGAACAAAACTGGGGGCATCACACTTCCTAATTTCAAATGCTATTACAAAGCAACATCAATCATGTATTAGTCCACTACAGTCCTGTCATGGCTGACGCATACAGTCAACTAATATTTGACAAGGGAACCAAAAATACTCAGTGGGAATGGATAAATTCTTCAATAAATGGTGCTTGGAAACCTAGATAATCACATGCAGAAGAGTGAAATTGGATGCCTGTCTTATACCACTCAAAAAGTTAACTCCATGGGGCTCCTAGTTGGCTCAATCAGTTAAGCGTCTGATTTCAGCTCAGGTCATGATCTTGTAGTTCATGGGTTCGAGCCCCACACCAGGCTTTGTGCTGATAGGTCAGAGCCTGTCTCCCTCCCTCTGTGCCCTGCTCCCGCTCATGCTCTGTCTGTCTTTCAAAAATAAATAAACATTTTTAAAATTTTTAAAAATTAACTCAGATTAAAGACTTCAACATAAAACCTGAAACTGTAAAACTAAAAGAAAACATAGGGATAAAGTTTCTTGACATTCATCTTGGCAATGGTTATTTTTATAGATGTGACACCACAAAAACACAGGCAATAAAGGCAAAAATAAATATGTGGTACTACATCCAATTAAGAAGCTTCTGCACAGGAAAATAAGTAGTCAACAAAATGAAAAGACCATCTAAATGGGAGAAAATTTTGCAAGCCATGTCTGATAGAGGTTAATGTCCAAAATATATAAGGAACTCCTAAAACTTAATAACAAAAAATAAGCAGTCCAATTAAAAACTGTGCAGAGGACATGAGTAAACATTTTTCTTAGGAATACATACAAATGGCCAGCAGGTACATGAAAATGTACCTAATATTACTAATCATAGAAATGCAAATGAAAACCACAATGAGAGATCACATCACGTCTGTTAGAATGGCTACGATAAAAAGACAAGAGATAACACATGTTGGCAAGGATGTAGAGGAAAGGGAACACTTGTGCATTGTTGATGGGATGTAAATTGGTACAGCCACTATGGAAAACATGGAGGTTCCTCAAAAAGTAAAAAATGGAACTACTAGCATTCCCATATCTGGGTGTATATCCAAAGGAATGAAGTCAGGAACTTGAAGAGATAATCTCTACTCTCATGTTCATTGCATCATTAATCACGGTGGCCAAGATATGGAAACAACTTAAGGGTCTTTCTGTGGATGCATAGATAAAGAAGATGTGGTATGTATGTATGTGCACATGCGCGTGCGCGCGCGCATGCACGCACACACACACACACACAAACACTGGAATAATATTTAGCCGTGAGAAAAGAAATCCTGCCATCATATGTGACAACATGGATGGACCTTGAGGACATTATGCTAAGTAACATAGAGAAAGATAAATACTGTATGTCTCTTTAAATGTGGAATCTAAAAAGACCAAACTCAGAGAGTAGAATGGTGGCTGCAAAGGGCAGAGGCTGATGAGATAGGGAAAAAGGGCAGATTTTGTCCAGAGGGTATAGTTGTAAGATAAATATGTTCTGGGGATTTAATATAGAGCATGATGACTAGAGCTAACGATATAGTGTTGTATACTTGAAAGTTGCAAAGGAAGTAAATCTTAAATGTTCTCACCACAAAAAGAGAAATAATAATTAATATGAGGTGATGGAAGTGTTAACTAACCCTACTGGGGTTATCATTTTGCAATATGTAAGGGTATCATATAATAATGTTGTACATCTTGCACCTATACAATGTGATATGTCAGTTATATCTAGATAAAGCTGCAGGATTTTTTTTAAAAAACACCCACAGAATCAAACTAGTAGTCAATCTATCCAAAGATCACATTTTATGCTGCTGCTGTTTCTGCTTTGACCATGTGGTGTCGCTGTGGAACATGGATTCATTGAAGCATAGTGAAGTCCTTTAGGATTGCAGAAGCATGATGGTGACCCAGGGACATATGGCTAAACAGCTGGCACTCCAGTAGGTACTTATGCACTGTCACAAGCACAGTCATAACTGAGGTCAGAATTGCTTGCCTGACAGTGATTTCTCAAGACTTAGAAGAAGTTGAAGTCAGTCTTCCACATGGTTCCACGGAGCTACGTCCAGTGGCACAGCTCCTTACTTCCCAGTGCACAGAAGTCCTTCACTTTGCCAGTTCCCAAACTTGCTCCATTTCCTGCTTCAGCTTCAACCAGTTGCAAAACAGTCTGAGTGGATTTACGGTGCTATGGAGAGATGGATGGCCATCTTCTTCTAAATTGTGCCAGCTGCCCAGTTCATTACTCTCATAATGACTCCAGCCTCCTGGGGAAATGAAGTGCTTTGTCACACACTGATCATGCTCAAAAGGAGGTATCTCCATCCTCTTCATGTATTATCCAACAGAAAGTCTGTTGCCATTCACAGTGTATTAGCAATAATGCAGGGGGTAGGGATGGATCATGCATAGTACGTCTTTGCAATGAGGTCTGGTAGGTTTCCTCTTGGACAGATCGAGAGAAGAGTTTCCATGGAGATGCCTTGTCCAGCTTCCTGCTCCACCTCATGCTCTCATCAAAAAGACAGCATGATTCACAAAAGCCAGGGCACTTGAACAAACTCTGAATTTGGTCTCCAAGTCTTCCGTTTTTGTTGCCCCGAATGGATTACCAGAGCAGCTTCCCAGCCCCACCCTGTATCTAAGGACAAGACAGTGACACCTGGTTCTTTTGCTTTAATGAGGATTTGCTTTTGTGGGTTCATTGTCAGAAAATTCTAAGCTGAGGACTTTTGTTCTTTTAGTTCATGAATTCTCTCTTCTTCCCCCAAATTCGTATGTTGAGCCCTAACCCCTAATGTGACTGCATTTGGAGACAGGGCTTGGAAAGAGGTGATAAAGGTCAAAGGAGGTGATAAGGGCGGGACTCTCATCTGATAGGGCCGGTCCCTTAAGGAAAGAGGAGGAGCCCGCACAACTCCATCTGTTTCACATGAGGACACACCCGCAAGGGAGGAACAGACCCTCTTGGAACTGTCTGAGCCGCCACCCTGATCCCAGACTTTTCTAGTTCTAGAACTGTGAGAACATGAATGTCTGTCCTTGCAGCCACCCAGTCTGTGGTACTTTGTGCTGGTAGCCTGAGCGACTGAGATGGTACAACATGGGGAGAGCAAAGGTCCTTGTCTTCTGTCCCCACTCACTGCCCCGTGAGAATGGATGGCCATTTGCAGTAATAAAGGTTTCTGGGGGAAAAACAGAATGTCTTCCAGGGACCTTATCATAAGTTGTAATGCTTCCCTTAACTTGCCTTGCTAAAACAAAATACAGATGCGTGGTAAAGGAGCTAACCCCACTTTATAAACTTCAAGACAATCTTGTATTGCTTCTTCATAGGCTTGCCAAATGTGTCCAAACAGGCTATTACATAGAATATAGCTAATTAGTGTGTGTGTGTGTGTGTGTGTGTGTGTGTGTGTCTTTCTCTCCCTATCATATCTGCATCCAATGTTGCTACAGGTTTAAAACATACCAGTTTTTCAGTGATGTCTAATTTTATTAACATTTTTCATTACCCTTGTTATCCTTATAACATTTGCGACTCCTTGTTCGATATCTGCATTCCCAGTTGTACTGTGAGCTCGATGACAGCAGGGTTTTGTCTGTTTTGCTCGTGAATTTATCCCCAGTCACTATGACAATACTTGCCAAAGAGTGAGTGCCCAATGAATATTTATTGAATGAATGAAATTGAATTAATGAATTCCTGTTTCATCATGGGCTAATTTATTTTGGGGCTCAGGCCAAAATCCTTCATTTCTTAATTAAATTGACAGTTCTGTCTCCCCTGGAAAGATTACAGGAGATGAGAAATAAAGATGTTTGGATGCATGTGCTCAGTCTGGGAGTTGGGAAATTTATCAGAATCAAATCATCCATGTCTGTATCTATTTCTCTGCTTTCTTACCCCTCATGTAACCCACATAAAAGGTATTTAATACCCTTTTCCCCTTCTCTCCAGTTTAGGGACTCCAAGTTAGATGACTATTGTCTACCACAGTTCAGTCCTTGAAAATGAATCCACTCAAGCAAATCTAAAGACTAAACAAAGAGGTTAAGGGGTGCCCAGGTGGCTCAGTCAGTTAAGCGCCTGACTTCGGCTCAGTTCATGATCTCACAATTTATGGGTTCAAGCCCCATGTCGGGCTCTGTGCTGACAGCTAGCTCAGAGCTTAAAGCCTGTTTCAGATTCTGTGTCTCCCTCTCTCTCTGACCCTCCCCTGCTCACACTGTCTCTCTCTCTCTCTCTCTCTGTCAGAAATAAATAAAACATTAAAAAAATTAGAAACAAAGAGATTAGGAGTAAATAGATCCAGTCCCTGCCATGGCTCTGTCTTATTCTACATTCTCAGGAACCTGAACCATGTGGATTCAACCAAATTCTGAAATTATTTTGTTCACTGTGGCATTTAATAAAATTAATTATTTGAAAACATACATATGATTGAATTCATTAAATTGTCACATCTTAATTATCCACAAGTTTGATTATGCATTGTGAATTGGGGTCTGATAATCTGTGCTAAATGACCATCACACCCTGATATAAGGAGAACAGATATACTGGGGCACCTGGGTGGCTCAGCTGGTTGAGCATCGGACTGCTCTGGTCACGATCTCAAGGTCTGTGAGTACGAGCCCCACATCGGGCTTCATGCTGGCAGTGCAGAGCCTACTTGGGATTCTTTGTCTCCTGCTCTCTTTTCCCCTCCCCCTCTGTCAAAAGTAAATAAACATTAAAAATATTAATTTGAGCTCTTACTGATTATTTAGAGATTGTGCCATTCCTGGGGTTTTCTTATGCACACTTCTCATACTACAGGTGATATTTTATCTCGTCGGCCATTCACAACCCTTCAGATATTTCTCTGATCATTCAACCAACTCAGGTCCTCTCTTGGAGTCCCACCTCCTCGTTCAATGGCTCTCTTGGATAAATTCCTTTTAAGATGATTTCGAGCTGACTTTCTCTCCTACAAGGCCCATATCTGGTCCACGTGAAAAACTTACCTTATTGCTTGTGCTGTCTTGAGCTTCTATGGTACCTTTGTGCACATAAGAAAAAGGTGACCCCTTTGGAAAGATGCATCCTTGTAGAGCACATGGCTTCATAAGTCACTCATTCTTTTGGGTAAAGAAAAATGCATCCTTTGGAGTGGACAGCTGAGGACTTGCCCTTGGGGAATAGAGAGCGGGTGTGTTTCAGCCTCCATGGGCCCCCTCGGCCAAGCACCTTCATGCAGCGCACATGTGGTGCAAACTTCTCCATGCAACGCCAGGTGTGGCTGGTGCAGCTTCCTCCTGGCTTTCCCGTCTAAGTCAGAGGGGCCAGCTGGCCACGGTCATCTGCCATAGGGCATGGATCTGGCTCCAGTCTCTGTGCTCCTGATATGCCAGAGACAAATCCTGTTTTCTGAGGGCCTCCACCTGTTACACCTTGCTTCCTTGGAAATGCTGGCACCCCTTCTCCTTCCTGCCAGGTAAAAACCGCTGCTGTCCAACAACTCTTTCTCTCTCAAAAAAAATGCTATGGGATGCCTGGGTTGCTCAGCCAGTTAAGAGTCTGTCTCCTGATTTCAGCTCAGGTCATGATCTCACAGTTGGTTTGTGGGATTGAGCCCCACATCGGACTCCGCTGACAGCGAGGAGCCTGCTTGGGATTCTCTCCTTCTCTCTCTCCCCCTCCCTGCTTTCTCTCACTCGCTCGCTCTTGCTCTCTCAAAATAAATACAAAAGCTTTTAAAAAAAAAATGCTGCTTTCAGCTCCTACAGCATTAACCCTTTTATATATTTGAGGTAGTGTTAGTCTCATCAAACTGTTTTGAGCCAGCTCCTTTGTGAGTCAAGTTCAGATGATCAGGCACTTTCCTCTGGAATGTGTAAGTAGTTGTCACTTAGTGATTTGTTCTAGCCTTTTGTGATCTCAATCAAAAAGGAGATTTTTTTTTTAAATGTTTTATTTATTTCTAGGAGAGAGAGAGACAGCGTGAGCAGGGAAGGGTCAGAGAGAGAGGGAGTCTCAGACTGAAACAGGCTCCAGGCTCTGAGCTGGCAGTCAGCACAGAGCCCGACGCGGGGCTCGAACCCACGAACCGCGAGATCATGACCTAAGCGAAAGTCGGACGCTTAACCGACTAAGCCACCCAGGCGCCCCGCAAAAAGGAGATTTTTAAGAAGCTCCATTTTAATATCCTCTCCTATCCATTAAAAAACAACAACCCATGTTCATATTGTTTCTGAACAGTGCAGAATTCTCTCATTCCCATTCAACCAGTTCAAATGTCTGAAGACAGCTATTATGTCGTCCATACTCCTAGCCTGCTTTCTGTTGCCTGTTCCTCAGAATGACAGTGGCTTTCAGGCTTTTCTCCATCCTGATTTCCTCTTTGGTCATATTCTAATTTGCCGTGGTCCTTAAAATGTTGACCTGTAATTGAACATAATACTCCAGATGTGGCTTGATCAGAATATAGAAAGACGATGACTTCCCATAAACCAGAAATTACACTTTCATTAATGCAGTCTAAGATCCTGGGCTTTTTAGCAGCCACATCACACTGAATTACAGAGTTGACTGTAATTCAGAATAATATCCAATTTAAAGCAAGTGCTATTCCCCTGCCAGCTGGATAGGGTTTCCCATTTTAATGGAGCATTTAAACCAAAATGAGGTTAATATGTGACCAGAGGTGGCATTAGACCACCAAAGCACGTTGTGCTCCTAAATTGGTTGACTAATAAGTGTCACAAATCAGCTCAAGTGAAACTGGAAGTGTCAACTACCTTGACTACTTGTCAACAGGAGGAGAAATTGGGGTGGTAGAGGTAATAAACAAGTCATTTTTCAGAATTATTCATAGGTATTTTGTCTGAAGGAATAGGGCTATTTATTATACAACATGCTGTCTTCAGATTTTAATGCGATATTTAAAATTCAGCTCGCTTTAATTTTTAAAAACAACATGTTTCTGATTTTAAAATACTTGTTCATTGTAGAAATTTGGAGAATATTGCAAAGTATAAAGAAGAAAAAATAATATATACACACTACTGTTAACTTTTTTTCTTGCTGATGCTTTTTCGTTTGAAATTGCTTTCGCGGAAGGAAATAGTCACCCGAATTAACACAGCTTCAAAATATTCATCTTTAATAGCTGGAGATAAATGCCACTGAGTTTCTTCATCCAGGAAGTGCTTTCCTGAACAATGCTCATGAGGGGGCATTACTAATAACTTATTATGCAGAATTAGAGAAATCTGATTTGTCTCATTAGTCCATATCTATTAAACTCATACGACACTGCCATCTTTGTAGGTAAAAAGTGGTCAAATATTGGCAGTATTGTATGATTCCACATGGTAAGTTGGTGGCAGGCTTGCAAAAGTTTCTTTGAATTTTTTGAATGTCAAGATAGTTTTTCTACATTTGATGTAATAAGTAGCCCTGTTTGGCAGAGACTGGAAACAAACTGCCCACGCCTATGTTTTTCAAGGAGTAAAACGCAAAGACTAAACAGGTTAAAAATTTTGCATAAATGTTGATGCTTTAAGCATATTTTAATATACCTTCAATTTGTTTGGTAATGTGGGTTTGGGTATTATATTTCTAACTATGAGTCTTTGGTAGTACCTCTCTGCTTTGTATTCTATCTCTAATATACATAGTGCTGACAAGGCAGCATAGATTAATGCTCTCAGGAGGGTTGAAATAACATGGCAGTTTCTTTGATCTCACTCTTTTACATTTTAAGGAAACTCCAGGCATGTATATCCACACAAACACATTTTCAAATAGGTTAAATAAAACATCCCTCTCTTGGTCCAAATAAAATATCTTAAGAAGAGTAGCGTAAATCAAATTACTGATACTAATCTTCCATGTGGGCAGCACTTGGGTGAAATAGAAATACATTTTTTTGTGTGTGTGTTGTGATTATTGCTTAGTGATCAACTGTTCAATTGAATTAGCCTTCGTTTTCCATTTTCCTTGCCTCTCAAGGTATAATTAAAGCCTGATGTCAGATCTCACTTGAGGTCTCATCAATAACTTCCACTTAACCACTTTTAAGAAGACAGTCAGCCTTTGAGCTCAGACAAGGAGGCTACAATTCACAACTTACTGTTTCGATGACTCTTAAAAGCCATCCTGGTCAATAACTCAAACCAGTGTCCAACTCTCTGTATAACGGGGAAGGAATTAACCTTTTGTGCCCTCAGAGCAATGTTTCATCCAGGTAATGTAAATCATTCAGATTGAAAACATAACAAGATAAAGAATAGGTTTTCTCTCTGCACATAGGTGAAATGGGCTGTCTAAGAAAAGCAAAGCAGTCATTTCCCTTAGGCTGGAGACAGAAAGAATAACCATGCTGTGGGTGAGCTGAAAGCTGCTTGTTAGACTGGTATTGGAAACAGAAGTCAGAGCAGCACCATACTGCTGCAGTGATTGGCCAAAGGCAGGTTACATGGAAAACAAAGGACATTTGAGCTATTATAATAAACATTGTTTCATTACTTACAATAAGGAAATCCATTTCTATTTGGTACCTCCATTAATCTCCTCTAAAACTTTGGTATTATACCTGCTTGACACAAAGGAGACTCAAGCTACAGGAAATTAAGTGGTAAGTTGGCTGCAGGACAGAGAAGGCAGAACTTGAATTCAAAACGTCTGAATCCATGATCTGTGCTTTTTTCCACTACCCCACAACTGTTAAAATGATCTTGAGGCTTCTCCATTCCCACAGAAAGCTCGGTGGGGGAGTACATTCAAGACCAGGTGGTGGAGAGGTTCAGCTCCCATCTGTGCTGGGTATCACAGAGCTGATGAGCTTTTACAGATGAGGATGAAGCCAAATTCATTGTCAGACCTCAACTCAGCGGTGATGTCAGCATGACTCTTGACAAGTAATCATAAAGCTTAGTGTGATCGCTTTTCTTAGTTCAATTTTTTAGTAAACTGTAAAATTAAGCATATGTATACATATTTTCTTTTTTTTAACAGAGTCCGAATAGCTCAGGAGGTATAAAATTGTAAACTAAATTATCTCCCCATCATATTGTTCACTCTCACGCCCAATCCTGCTCCTATATTACAACCGTCTTAACTAGGTCTGATTTTAGTTAATCTGGTGCTTATCACCAGACTTAAATAGTAGGCTCCCATTTAACTCTATTCTTTGACTTACGAATTTACAGCTTTTCTTTAAATTATATTACAAATAATGAGTAATTAAACCCACCTTTGCTACCTCCCACATGGCCTCCATGGCCTCTATTCCTTTCTATGTTTTTTTTTTTAATGTTTTAGTATTTTTTTTAATGTTTTATTTATTTCTAGGAGAGAGAGAGAGACAGCGTGATCAGGGGAGGGTCAGAGAGAGAGGGAATCACAGACTCTGAAACAGGCTCCAGGCTCTGAGCTGGCAGTCAGCCCACAGCCCGACGCGGGGCTCAAACCCACGAACCGCGAGATCATGACCTAAGCGAAAGTCGGTTGCTTAACTGACTAAGCCACCCAGGCGCCCCCCTTCCTATTTTTTTAAAATGATGATGATATATAATATATAATATATATTATGATATATAATATATTTTATAATAGATGTTTATAATAATATATAATATTTTATAATATATTTATAATAATAACTGCATTAATTATAATTAAGATGGCTATAATATATTAAAGATGACATGTATTAAATATATAATGCTTATTATATATTATATATTATTAAGTTTTGTTTTTCTTTCAGATACCTTTGCAACTCTAAATGATACACTTTGTTAAATACTCATGAGACTGAAACACTGGAAAGTTTGACAGCAAGCTTTCATTTATGGGTAGGGCTTGTGGATGGGAGGCTTCACCTCAGGGTAAATACGAAGATAACGACTTTATGCGAGAGGACTTGCCACAGAGCTAGATCCAATTTATTGCATTACAGTGTGGAAAAATTATTAGCTTAGGCATACACAGGAAATGTCCTTTATAGTAAAAGCTTCTGCATTTGATGATTCATGTGGAAATATTATGTGTGTTATATCTTGCTGGTAGAAGTAGACCTTATTAAATCAGTAGACTTAGACACTCATGCCCTGGTCAAGAAGAAGAAACATTTTTGGTCAGAAAGACACTTGATCTGGAAGTGATGAAGGGGAAGAGGTAGTTTTTTGGGGCCCCAAGAAAGGGGGAACGGTGAGGGGATTCCAAAGTGTTGGAGAAGACAGTAATCAAAATTCCTTGGTGATTGAGATTTCAAACCTGGAATAAAAGAGAAAGCAGTGAGTCTGCAAACCCTTAAGTGTGTTTCGGCATGTTTTCTGTCTTTCTCCCACTGACATGTTTTTGAACAACATAGAGAAACCAAGTGTTTTGGGATCAATTTTGATTTGCTTTTATAACTTGTTAACACCATGATGGAAACATGGAAGTGAGAAATTGCAGAGACTATTCTCCTGGAGGATTCTATGAATTAAGAGTGGGTTGCATGAAAGTGTGAAGAAATTGAGTGCTCTCCCTGTCTCTTTGTACTCATTGTCTGAGAGTCCTAGGCACCTTCAGATAAAGTAAACACACTCACACACACACACACACAAAAAGCAAACAAACTAGTATCTTTAATATAACTGCACTTAGAGTAACGAGTTCTGGCCAAGATTTTGCTCTTCTCTTACTATGTTTATCATCTTTATCAGATAGAATTATCACATAAGATTTTATTTAGAGATATATCTCTCGAAACAGATATATGGCCTCTAGATTGGAAGCAAAGTTATTTCCTATGATGTACACAGATTTAGGTATTCATAGACACTACATTTGATTGTTCAGAAAAACTGGCTTGGGCTGAAAATTCCAATCCTCTCATCACATTGTCGGTTTCCTCAGCCCCCATCTGAACCCCTAAGGGGGCTTTCCAAAAGTCACCTCATTAACTATAAACTCAAGGTACTTGTTAAGAATAACAAAAAAACACCCATTTCACCTTTACATTCTAAACTATTTCAGGAATTTAGAAGAGAACCCAAATATTATATCAAAAGATGTCCCTATTGCTCTAATCACTTGGGAAATTACAAGGGATTTGGAAACTGTAAGCCAGGAGCCAGTGGACAAAACCAAAATATATATTACTTGTATCACACAGGTGTTGAAAAACAAAGGTGAAATTAAGGATGAGATTAATCCCTATATTAAAATGAACTATTTGTCTATATTTATAGTCCATTGTTTCTTCTTTACCATAATGTATGTTGTTTAGAAGGATCTATTTAAGAAGTCAACAATTTTTATTTATCATCATTTTTAGAAAGAGAAGGTGTGAAAGTATGTTTTAGTAAGTACCAACATAATATATTACTTATGGCTCAACAATTTTCCTAAATATATGCTTAATCACCAAGTATTTCAAGCCTACAGTTTCTAATATAGAATTCTAGAAAGTAGAAATTTCCAAGGCCTATAATTATAAATAATTTTATACTTTACATTTGAAACATAATTTGATAAGCCTGACCAATAGCAGACGATGTTACATATAAATGATCCCATGATACTATCAATTTTGCATAAAGTTTTAAATTCCTTTCCCTGCATGTATTAGGAATTTTCTTCAACCTGTAATTTTAAACTGACTTAGAAATATAAGGAGGAATTGGGGCATCTGGGTGGCTCAGTCAGTTAAGCATCTGACTCCTGATTTTGGCTCAGGTCATGATCTCATGGTTCTGAGATCAAGCCCCATGTCAGGCTCTGTGCTGAGAGTGCAGAGCCTGCTTAGGATTCTCTCTCTCTCTCTCTCTCTCTGCCCCTCCACTGCTCACATGGGTGCACTCTGTCTCTCTCTCTTAAAATAAATAAATAACCATAATGGGGCTCCTGGGTGGCTCAGTTGGTTAAGAGTCTGACTTCAGCTCAGGTCATGGTTTCACGGTTTGTGGGTTCGAGCCCCACGTCAGGCTTTGTGCTGACACCTAGCTCAGAGCCTGGAGCCTGCTTCTGATTCTGTGTCTCCCTCTCTCTCTCACCCTCCCCTGCTCACGCTGTGTGTGTCTCTCTCTCAGAAATAAATAAAATGTTAAAAAGAAAATTAAAAAAAAATAAACATAAAGCAATATAAGGAGGAATAGATACAATTTTTTAAGATATCCACATACTCTATCTTCTTCTAATTTAAGTTTAACACATTTCATTTACATACAGTTTTAAGAAGCTTAAAATGACTGTGGAAATAACATCACAAGTATCCACAACTAATTTAGAAATGTTTAGATTCGTACAGATTTTTATCATATTCATATGTCAGCTAGCTCATAGGGTTGGGTGAGAGTTTTGATCTATAAAGCAGCATTAGGTAGTGTTTGCTCCCTGGACGTGGTATATAATCTTTATCTTTGTGATGACTCTTATATGTTATACTACTAACTCTGCAATATTGCCACGACACACATATATCCTCCTAGTTTGATGACACCTAAAATTAGAAGCTTCCACAATTGTTTTTACAGTGATGTCCTATCTTAAAAAATAAAATTAACTGAGTAAATAATAAAGATCTTATTGGCTTTATTCAGCAATTCATGAATTGGCCAGCATCCCATTGAGCCCATGGAAAGGAACCCTGCAGAGCTACAAAACTGAAAGACTTTTATGGGAAAAAGAGGCAGGACAGGGAAGTTGTTCTATCAGAAAGCAGATTGTTTCAGCAAGGTCGCTTTTCTTTGAAAGACGGGGTCTGTCAAGCAGATTACCTCACTAGCATTGACCAAGAAATTTCAAATTGACTGGTTTAGGATTATATTTCTGGGAGAGGCTAACACTACAATTAGGTTAGATCTTAAGTCTCGATTTGGTGACCTAGAGCTTAATGCAAGTGACTCCATTTTGGTCCTGTTTTCTCTTTTTATAACACCTGAATACATATCAGCCTTGAGGGTAACTCTCTTATGGGTTTACTTTCTCATTCTTTCGAATGTTAAAGCTTTCTTCGTCATATTGCAAAGAATCCACTGATAGGTCCCAGGCTATACAGTATTGTACACCTGTCATTTTATTACCAATTAATAGAAATAAGTATGAACTTTGTAAATAAGTATATGTTCATAGTACTTTGTTAGTTGATACGCAGAACTTCTCATGCCAGTCAGGAGCTTTTGTACACCTGAATACTTAATACATATAGTGGATATCTTTTCAAGGACCTTTAAATAGCCAAGTAAAATAATATACCTTAACACTGACATGAGGTTATATATTTCACACACCAATCTAAGTAAATTCACTTTTGATGTGGGAGAAGGGGGTTGATGCATAACTGGGAGACTAGATAGTGACGTTCTAGTTCATGTAAGAAGAAATGTATTTGTTTAGTGTCTTTTGTCCAGCCCCATGGGAAGCTCTGTAAGGATCACAGCAAATGAGAAATTTAGGATCTGTACAGGTTTCAAAATCCACTGGCCATCTTCTGCTCTGTAAGGAAACAGAATTTAACTTTAAAAATTACATTTGAGGATTTGTTAAGTATCAAAGTGGTAGAGTGGCAAGACAGTTCCATCATATCATGGTCATTGATTAAAAGCTGAATGACTGAATGAGATGCTTATGAAATGAATGAGTATAAAGAAATAGCATTAAGAAGTTCATGAGTTGAGTGTAGGTGATCCCTATGGATAGGAAATCTATACTTAGATGTTTCGGGTAGATAAAAGTTCACAATCTTATTTGGATTTAATGTTTGCATGGGTAAAAGTATTAGCAGAATGATATTTTAAGGACAAAAAAAAAAAAGCCTTGTCAGAATAACGTCTTCTGATTTGGTACTTAGAAATTAGAGTCACCGTACTTAATCAGCATATATTTTAATAGTTAACTGATGGGCTTTAAAGTGCTTGGGTTCTGTATGTTTCTCCAAGATGATACAAACAACATAGAGATGAACTTCTCTGAGAACACATTCTACACTATCTATCAAATATTTGAAATGAGAGGATTTATAGGAGGTTTTATGTTTGCTATTTTAGCATGGGCCTGTCTTCTTTAGTTTATTTTTTTCTTCATGTAACAGGTCAATAAATTTTACCTGAGTAATGAAGTAATTTTGTGGAAATCAATCTTCAATCCTGATTTATTCTGAGCAGTTTGTGTCAGTGACTAGGAGATAATTCACAAGATACGTCTGCCATTTGTCTGCCAACGAGGTCTCAAAGGCTGGCCAGAGAACAGTTGGATCTAATCCTCCTCTTTAACTCATCCCCACAGAATCTTCATTTAGCTGGTTTGTGAAATGACTTGGGTGGCTAGCAATATAGCAACAGGGATTGAGAAAGAAGAGGGAGGCAGGGGCCAGGAGAGAGGCAGAAAGAATAAGAGCAAGAGGGAGTCTGAATTTGGTCTGGTGGACACAGATTTTTGTTGTGCATGTTAGGGGTGGGTGTTTCCTACCACAATGAAATAAGCAGTAATGATGGGCTAGCAAAAGGTCCCGATTTATTAAGAGAAATGTGGTGATTTTCTTAACAGAGGTAGAAGCTCCCAGGAAGAAATTTCATAAACAATCTCAATGTGTGGCTTAACAGCTCCCTTTTGCAGCCACTAACATTTTTAATATGGTGGGAAAAGATGGAGAACAACATTGTAGAATCTTCTCCTTTTGCCTTTTCTTTCAATACACGCACACCCAGGCACATGTTTTAATGAGTAACTCTTTAGACTTTGATTTGAGGCAGATTTAAAAAATAATAATAATAAAAGGGGCCAGAAAAAACCCACGGCTCTGACTGGCAAGTGGAGAAGACCTGTAAAGGGCTTTTATCTCCGCCCATCATCTCAAATTTTCTTGTTTACCGCCCGGTCCCGAATCCTGATCAGGCACCATTACTGCACTCAGTGTCCACAGCACAAATTAATTCTGAATTAGTGGCCCCATAACTGCCTGTTCTTCACATTATCTGTCAGGAAAATAAGCAGACAATAGCTAGCTAAGTGGATTTCTGTGAGCTGCCATTCAAAGGAGAAGGGACAGGTGTTCAACGAGGCTTCTTTTTTTCCTCAACTGCTATTTAACAATACGTAGAAGAGGAGTTTAATTGTCTGTACCCACCTGCACCCTTGTCATTTCTTGGTTTTATTGGTTTTAATGAAAATATTAAGTGCACTCTAGTAACAGTGGCTAAGTGACATTTTGATTGAAATATACAGGGAAATGTATAATGGAAGCAGGCACTATTACAGTTTTAATAGAAACTGAAAGAAGTAACATCAGAACAATGTTTTTTGCTATTGTTATGCATATAGCTAGTCCTGAGAAGGGTAATTGGGGATGGAAAAATGTGGTTGTTGTTTAAAGGAGCCTTTCACCTTAGTTACCTGACTTTTCTTTTCCTAAAAGAATGAAGCGACCAGGCTTTGACATTTTTCTTTTAGTAGGTACCAATTAGGTAGCATCCGTCATCAAATATGCATTGGACTACCTTTCCTCTTCTCTGGAATCACAATTTATTAGAGTTTCTGGAGAGAACTTGGATTCGTGGATAAGAGTATGGGATGAAAATAATGATTTCTTGCAGCTGACCAGGTGGGAAAGGGGCTAGTGATCTTTCTCACCAGCTGGCAAAATTTCGTGTTTGCCAGAGCCCATCTCCTAGACTCAAAATAGAGAAAGAAAACAGTCAGAGTAAATATTATGCTATGAATCATTTTCAGTGCATGTAATGGCTTTCAGTTTTGCTGTATTTAAATCTTGTTTGTTATAAGAGCACTAGCCTCTTGTGTAACGAATGCCAAATAAAATATAAAACACCATCATTCCCAGTGAACATGTATGCACATACAGCCACACACACACAATCACCTCTTAGAGTTTCAACTACTAGAATAGAGAATTAAAGACCTCATGAATTTCACATGTTTTTTATTTAAGGTTCGAATATTTTCTAGAGAGCATGGAGTGACAGAGAAGAACAATTTGTTCTTCATTAAGAAAGTTCCTAAATGTATATAGTCATGTAAAAGAATAACACACTTTTTCTTCAGTGAGAAGTTCTCTGTTCATCCATGTTAAAAAAAAAAAAAGTGGAAAGTTTACAATATAATACAATGCTAAAGAGTAAAACAGAAATCCATCAGGACAGGTGTCACATGACTGTGCATACATGTAATTAACCCCAGTATTTTTTGTCCATTACACACCTTTACAAACAGTCTTATTCATTCAGTGGCTCATTCATTCATTCATCCACCTATCCATTCACTGTATTAGAATCTTTGGGCTACAGTTGTGGAATATTCAATTAAAATTGCCCTAAGAAATAAGCAAATGATTCATAACAGGATGGCCTCAGGCAGAGAAGCTCCATGTTTGGTGCAGTTACTTAACAGAGTCGTCAAAGAACCAGATTTTTTTCATATTTCTTTTCGTTCATTTAAGCCTGTTGCTTTTCAGTTCTATGCTTCCCTCTCTTGATCACAGGTTGTCTTGAGGTGTCACATTCTCAAAAGCCATTATTCAAAGGTAGGAAATCTGAGCATCTTTAGTTTTATTGGGAAGAAAATCCAAGAAAGCCCAATTTCCATTGGTAGAACTGGGCTATAGGCCCTCCCCTTAACCAGTCCTGGAAATAAGGCTTGAGATTTGTGCTATTAGCTTAGATTAACCATGATTCTGGCTGAGCTGGTAGAATGCTGGTAAATGTTTAAAAACCTGCTCTCTGGGGAGGAAATAAAAAAACCCAGCCCTGATTATCGCATTGGCTGATTTCCCTGGTGCCAATATTCTCATCATGGCTGCTTTCAGGCTACCAACGTGACTTCACCAAGGCAGAGCTGGAAAGAGATGTGTGTAACTCGCTCTCACAACCCAGTGTTAGATCTCTCCAGCACATCACCAGGCTGGGTCCATGTCCTTTGGCCTATTGCTACCCACTACCCAACTAAAGTGGGGTTATTTTAGAGAGAATTAAGGGGAAATTGACATTTTATCTGCAATGTCTGCCACACTCATTTGTTCATTCATTTAACACATGATTTTTATGCCTTCTGGGTGTCAGATATTAAGGATAAGTATTAGGCACCTTTGAAGGAACTGCCTTAACTATGCCCCTTTGTTAGAGAAGCTCCTTATTCCCACAATTCCTGCTGATGGGGCAGGGAGCAATGTATCATTGCGACTCCTCCCCATAATCCCGCATTATAATTGACCAGATTGAGAACTATGTAGAAACTGACAATAGGGATCTGCACAGGGACGACTTGGACAAATCAGACTTTTGAAATCATTTATCAGTATTTAATATTGAATAGGTTCTGTTGGAATAAGGCAACCTGGCTTCATGCAGTATGAAAAATCAATGGAATGGGATCAAAAAAGAAAACACAGAGCTAGTCATCAGGAGTAGAAAAATAAGAGTCATGGTCGTGTCAGAGATATATAAAAAGGGTGATCCCATTTCCTGACTTTTGGTTCTAATCTACCTGAGGCCCGGCAAGCAGTCCCTTCCTTCCTGTCCTTGAATAAAGCCTTATAATGTATCCTTGTGGGCCACCATTTTATTTCCTCCATCGATTTGAATGTTTTTTTTTTCAGTAACTATTTTTATTATCTCAAATGAGTTCCCCCCATTCCTTGCAATCAAAACAGTCTTTAAAAAAATTTTTTTTTGATGTTTATTTATTATTGAGACAGAGAGAAACAGAGTATGAAAAGGGGAGGGGCAGAGAGAGAGGGAGACACAGATTCTAAAGCAGGCTTCAGGCTCTGAGCTGTCAGCACAGAGCCCGACATGGGGCTCGAACCCACAAACTGTGAGATCATGACCTGAGCTGAAGTCGGATGCTTAACCGACTGAGCCACCCAGGCGCCCTGCAATCAAAACAGTCTTAACTGGAATAGAACACACAGTGAGCATGAACCTCCTCCTATCAATGAGCTCAGGATCCAGCAGTAGAGATATAGAAATGAAACAACAAGCAGTGTTGACCATCAGGAAAATTTTTGTTCACTCTAATTATAAAACTATGTTTTCAGGTATGAAGTTTCTGGTCTTAACTCTATCCCTGTTTTTCCCAGATTCCAGATTCTAGGGTCTCTTATTTACTGGACTGCTTGTAGACCCAGAGAAAGAAGATACACAATTGTTATTAATGCCTCTAGGTTAAGGCCGAAACCCTTGTAATAGAGAAAGGGGAAGGTGTATCTCACACACCTTGGCTACAGGTGCACATTTGCACAAGGGACATTAAGGAATGAATGTGGTATCCTTATTTTCTCTAAAGTAGTTCTGAAGAATTAGGCTGTTCAGACACTATGAAAACCAAGCCAAAAACAGAAAAAAAGATACCAAGAAAAAACATCAGGAAGTCTTGTCTAAAACACTTGTCTTCTGAAGTATGATGAAGGGGTTCTACCTTGTATTGGGGAAAGAGAATATGTGGCTCCAGAAGCAGAATTTTCTCTTTTAAGGCATTTATGGCACTAGATGAAATCCCTCCCAGTGAATACTGAGTTGTAGGCATTCCATTTTGGAGACATGTTTGTAGGTAAAGTGCAAAAAGAATCAATAATGTACTTCGTGCAGACCCTTCCTTTTACATCACCGTTGGTCTTCTTGGCTCAATTGAAGCTTATGCAATTATACCCTGATTATCAGACGCTCACCCTGCTGTCACTTCAGTTGGTTAAGGGGTCCTTCTTCACCTCTCCTTTCACAGTCTTGTGAAGTGGCTGTAGAAAAAGTTATTACATTTGCAGCATCTTACCTCTGTTATCACTGAAACCATCTTAGGGCCACATATTAATAGCAGACACTATCAGCATTGGATGGCAGAAATCATACAAGTGTGTTTAAGTTATCTTTGGCTTCCAATGAAAGAACACAGAGGATTTTAGGGCAGTGAAACTACTCTGACAGTGTAATGATGGATACGTGCCATTATAATTTTGTCTAAACCCATAGAATATACACTACCAAGAATTATCCCTAAAGTAAATAATGGGCTATTGATCATAATGATGTGTTAGTGTAGGTTCATCAGCTGTAACAAATGTATCACTCTCATGGGAGATGTTGGTAACAGGGGAGCCTGTGCATGGGAAAAGGCAGGAGGTACGTGGGAAATCTCTGTACCTTCCCTTCAAATTTTCTGTGAACCTAAAACTACTCTAAAAAATGAATCCTTTTTAAAAAGGTAGCATAGGTTTATGGTGTGAAAGCTCAAAAGAGCAGGAGGAACATTGTCTGTTCAACCTCAGCTGAGAATGTGGTTATCAGGCAACTGAAATTTTTTCCCCACTGTGCACATAGCCACAAAGACTGTGGAAGAGGTTTTGATCTGGGGGTTACAAATGAATTTTAGGTAATAGGCAAATTTATAAATATAGGATTCACAAATAACGAGAATCTTATTCTCTCAGAATGTATATTCTGCTTGATTCTGAATTAGTCCCACCATGATTCTTAACTTGTAACGTGTATTTGGTTTATGGAAGATTATATCCATCATTTCTGTGATTTTAAGATGAAGCTCAATTTCCTTTTCCTCCTCACATCTCAGCGTTGATTTTCAGACTGATTTGCTTTTGAATGCAGTTCTACCACTGATTAACTGTGTGTCCTTGGACAAATTGTTTAACCTCGTTGAAGTTCAGCTATATTGTCTATAAATGGGAGGAAAATAATACCTAACTCTGAAAAATTGTGGGAAATGGAGAGATGATGGCTATCCAACAACTACGACTCTACCTGGCCCATTGTAGGACGTAATGAGTAACTAACTACTCTAGTACCTACTACGATGGCTACTGAGGAAATATTAATTAGGTCCTGTGACATAGGTACATGAAAAATCTGATTTACGTAAAGAGTCATTCTTTCAATCATTCATTTTTTTCATTCAAAATTTGAATATTTCCTGAATGTTTAGAATATGCAAGACACTAAGCCGGTGCTAAAAATGCAAAAACTAACATTGAATTGAATAAGGACATACCTAAGCAAATCACATAAAATGAAAATGCATTTAGTTGAAGGCAGCACAGACTGGCAAGGTTAGGGAGGGCTTCACAAAGGAGACAGTTATTAAATCTTAAGGAGGTATAAGAGTTTACTACGTGAACAAAATGAAGAACAATATTTTAGGAAGGGAAATTTATGGAAATTCCATGTACAGAACCCACGAAGTAAGAGAGAATATGGCGCGTTTTGAGAATGCCAAGAATTTTGATATCACGCACACCTAGGGTTGAGTGTCAAAATAAGTACCTGGACGTGTCAGGAAAAAAACAACTCATTCTGGCTAAATATTTTAAACTCTATTCAAGGCCAGTGGAAAAACCAACGGAAATTGTTAAAATAGGTATTGATGTTGTTCAACTTGCATTTATGACAGTGACTTGGTCACTGATATGGAAGACTTTGGAGGAGCAATACTGAGAAAAGGAGACAGCTTATGAGGTCATATACTAGTTCATTGTGGAAAGGTTGGAAACTAAACTGTGGGGTGGCAAAAGGAAAATGAAGATTCATTCTCGAATGAGAATGAACAAAAGCTGTATATGAAACCTTGTCAGAGTGAGGAGGTCAGCCATGATCCCTACCATTTGGCAGAGACTCAAAGGCAAGCATAGGAGTGGTAAAGCTTATGTTGGAAAGAGGTGGAAAGTCTCTGATATGCTCCAATTGAAGGCAGTTGACATGTCAAAACCATACATAGACTGGCAGCTACCAGAGACAGGCCATACCATGTTATTGGTTAGGGGTACATAAAGGGCTTCCTCTGGTTGGTTTTGAGTTACAAATGTGGGACAAATTAGAGAAGCTCTTAGCTGTTAGTCAAGTCTTGGACGTTTTGGACCGACAGTTACAAATGCTATTGCTTGGCTTCCTGGACTGCTTGATGCTTGATAAAGATATTAGTTAGACTTCTTGGATTCACTACTGTAGATAGGTTTGTTTCCTGGGCTGATGGCTGCAGATTATGAGTCAGAATTCCATTTTTACATAGAGTCTGGCCACTATCTGATTGTATATTCAGTCTCCTAAGTGAGTAGTGCATTTTAGGAACTCATAAGGGACCACTGATATGGAGGATAAGACTGATACTCAGACAAGATCTGTGACTTGCCCATGGTCACATATCACAGAGTATGGTGGGGCCAAGAATGAGAATCCCTTGATCCCATCTAGTGCAGTTACTGATTTTCTACACTGTATCTAAACTAATTGATTAATAGCTATAAGAGGTAGGAAGATGAAAAGGAAAATTCCTGTTCTATGTTAAGAGCAAAAGGGGGAGAGGGAGGAGAGCAAAAGGAAATTAGATTAGTAAATACCACCATGTTATAGTCTTTCCATAATTTCCAGAAGGGAGAAAAATCTTCACAATCTGCACTTCAAAATACTATCTCCTGTCCTCAAAACATGCTCTTTTTTCATCAAGTGCATTATGATTTTTCTATGACCATGTTCTTTATTCTGTGTGTTCTGTGCAAACTTGGAATCAAAAGAATAAAGTAGACACTGAGTGAATGGAACAGTTTTTATTTGGATGAGCTGCCTGAGCCTGTATGTCTTATCTCAAGAAAAGGATACTTCTTTATTCCTCCTCTCCATGCCCTGTATTTTTTCTTACTGGATTAAATCCTACTGAATGATTTAATTTGAGACAAGGATTAAATGTTAGTAAAAGTTTCAGATTTGATTCTGAGTAATATGGATGAATGTCCAAAAGATTCAAAAGCTATTAGTAGACCAAGGAAACCTGACAAAATTACAGCTAAAATAGAGTTAATAAGCATATCATATTGGTTTTCCATGCTCATAAAAGCCCAGTCAGTAAAGGCTGATAAAATGAAAGTCCCTGTTTTCTTCCTTGGTAAAGTTTATTTATTTATTTTGATAGAGCACAAGTCGGGGAGGGGCATAGAGAGAGAGGGAGAGAGAGAATTCTACTCGGGCTCTGTGCTGACTGTGTGGGGCTTGATCCTACAAACCGTGAGATCATCACCTGAGTCGAAACCAAGAGTCTGAAGAAAAAAAAAAAAAAAAGATTAGGAGGGGGTGGGGGTCAGTTAAAGGAAACTGCTAGTAAATTGTGACAATATGTCAAAAGCAAAATATTTCTTCTGCCTGAAATACAGGTATTTACTCCCAGTCAGCAGCAGAGGCAGAGTGGAGAAGCTGTTTACCTTCTTCTGTAGACTTTTGTACCACTGCCTCTTAACTTATTTAACCCAGCAAGCCTCCTTAACATTTTGTAGGCAAGCCACACCTCAGTAAGCACTTTAAATGCCTGATGACTGAAGTTCTTTCACTTTATAACTCCTTCAAGCTTTGCTTTCTTTCACTGAAAACTGGTGGAAGGAATTAGTTTAGGGCAGGGCATTTCTGTCTACTCCTCTTGTAAACAAAGGCTTTAACGGAAACGTATTTCAAGCAAGGGCTTTAAAGTCTCTTCCATGTTGGGATTCATATTTTTCCTCAACCTTCTTTGTGCCCCCAGAACAGACTCCTTCGTGTCAGAACTCATTAGGAACCTCACCGTTATCTCTGGGGGCAGGGAAACACCAACCTTAGACCACAAGGCAGAACATGTACTGAAGTTTTATTAATTAACAATATGAAAATAATATCCACGATCATATGGAACATACGCTATTAAGCTCCTTTAACTGCCTTACCGAAGTAGACCCTTCAGGTGTCAAAAGAAAGACACCATCAAGGCCTCTTTTCTAGATAGCCACATACCCCAAAATAAGATCTGAAGAAGGCGCTGGGGCTGCCAGCTTGCAGAAAATCCCAAGACTCCTATTCCTGGGAAGAAGCACAGTAAGAATCCAAACAACTGAAGAACAGAACTGTCATATTATATCTAGCTCATGATTCCGTGTACCCCACTAGATTAAAATTCAACAGCTTCATGCCACATAGAGTAAGGTTCACACTCTTGGCAAGGTGTGTCCAGCCTTTCATAACCTGACCTCTGGCCCATTCTCCACCTCCTTCTGTTGCCAACCTACTCAGCTTCCCCTGACTCCACTGACCTAAATGCTCCTCTCCAGCTAATGAGCATTTTACATGGCTCCTTCCTTCCTTCCAGTTTGCCTGTCTGACCAATGTTCCCATTTCTCAAGACCTTAGGCCATTATTATTTCTTCTACAAAGCCTTTGCTGACTTTCCCTGTCTCAAGAGAGTTATATATGGTGATGTTAACCACCACCATTTTTTGTATTTACTCAATAATCTTTGCACTCAATAATATTTTTTACAAACATGTCTGTGTTCTCTCTTGAGAGAAAGAGCCCCTTGAAAGCAGTAAATATATCTGTCATTACTCATCTCCCTAGAGAAACCCATTTTGGGGCACAATAGTAATTATTGCACTTGATGATTATTTATTGAACAAGTGAATTAATGTATGACAGTGGTTACAAAATTCTGCCTCTGACAGTAGACTTAACATTTAATAACAAGACCCAGATAAGTCATTTTCCTTGTTAAGGCATTGTAAATTAAGCGCCCGTAAATAGAACTAATGCTTTCATGACACAGGATATTTTTAGCCTCTTTGAGTAATGACATTCAAATGTTTATTTCACACTTTGTAAATGTTTAATTCACTTAAATATTTTGGAGGACTTCAGGGGATAACACCAATTTCTACATTATGCTGAATAAGGCTAGGCCAGTTTTATGCTATTTTGGTCCTCCATAATTTTCTGGCTACACTTTATTCCTTTGGAAGACTGAAAAATTATTCCTTTTAAATTGTGTATTTGTCAGGATAATGATAACTGACTGATACATGTAATTTGGAATCCTGACCAGAGCTGCACTCAGGAGAGTGAATGATGCCCTCGGAAGTCTCACACTTTTCCCATTTCTCTCAGCTCTGCTTGTCTGTGTGCTAATTTCATTCCTTTAAGTAATGTCCATCTGATGGCAAAGATGACCACCGGTGACTTTAGGCTCCCGTAGGGTTTCTAGCAAGTGATCCCAGTGAAAGACGGCGTTTCTCTCCCGGTGGCATGACCATAAGAGCACAAGTCATGCAGATGACTCATTGGCCTGCATGGTGTCTCATGGGCCTCTTTGGACCAGTCGCTGACGCATTGGACACTAATTGGATAGAACTAGGTCATAAAGAGATCCTCGTGCTAGGGATGGTATGGGATTAATTCTGGTTTACTGTACCAGAACCCCATGTTTAAAAATGTAAAAGAGATGATTTCCCGAAGCAGACACCAAGCAAACAATACAAAGTAACAAAAAATATTTTGCTCCTCTCCCCCATGGACAGATAGCTTCTGCTTGTTCTCTACAGCTGTTCTAGCTCTTTCTTGAAGTTAAGGCAATCAGAATGCCCTCAAGTATGCAGTATTAGAACTGTCATCTGATTGCAGAAGACCAGAACATTTTGTTTTCCTTTTAAACATTAGTACTAAACATTAGAAGATTTATGGGTTTCCCTTTCGGTCTTTTTTCCACATAAAGCTTCATCTTGAGCAAGTATTTAGAACTCTTTGCGCCCTTTCCTGAATCATAATTGATTGCTTGCGGCCCAGCATTCTGTGAAGAGAGTTCAGTTTTTCTTTTTCCCGAACATTTGCCTTGCACTAAACTCATATTAAATCCACTTGCCACTTTTCTTCCCACTTTCAAAGTTTCAGAGATTGTGCTGCCTGTTATGTACCGTCTCCCTCTCCCCCCCACCGTTATCTATCCAAACGTGGAACACTGAGGAGGGTTTACTCTAATTTTTAAACTTTAGTCTTCCGTGCCTACTTTCTCCACAGTAATTGGTGATATCATCGTCACATCAAAAAATAATGACAATAAACATCGTAACATTAGCAAAATATCCCAGTTTGACACACCCTTACTCTGGGTCAAGTTAGCTTGCTCTGATCTTCAAAGCACATCTGGACACGGGGGATGAGACAATGGGAAAAGCAGTTTTTGGATGTGGAATATTATAATAGTGGAGGTAACTGCATTCTTGTCACAAAGCAGAACATGACTGCGGCTGATATGTAGCTGTTTAAAATTTATCTTCCCATAAGGAAACAAGATTCCTTTTCAGAAAGCCATTTTGACCAAGTATACAAAAATGCAAAGAAATAATGCTATGCTTCAGTAATTGTATAGTTAGTTTGGAACTGCTCAGTTACCAAATGCAATGATCACGCCTTCACCAACATTATTTCCTGCATTGATTTCCATGACACACATATATACTCTATAGGTTCTCTTTGAGGTATTCTTTTTTATATTCTCTTTCTTTTCTACCTTATACACACGTGTGGCCATGACCTCTCCTTAGACTATAATCTTGCTCCTTTATACACTCTTTTTGGCATTTTCTTATATTTGTATCATTTCTATGAACGATGTACACACACATCTGTATTTTTAGCTCAACTATTACTCCAAACTCTAGACCTAATTTTTTAGGCACATTGTGTGTGTGCTAATGTCTCTACTCAGGTGGCCCATTAGGGACCTCAGATTCTTTACTTGTTAGATGGAGCACCTCATCACAAAATCTTTCTCCTAATTTTCTTTCCTCTATCCTTCCTTCCTATTTCCTTTCTTTATTTAGTTCTTTGTTATACTAAACTATTTTATTCTAAGAGTGCTCGAATGTGTACAACAATAAAAATGGGCATACATTTCTTAGGATTTTGACTTTTATGCATCTATTAAGCCAAAAAAATAAGCCAAAGATTTCTTAGGTACACAGAGTTAAAACCTTCAATATGGCAACAGTAAATTTGTCATGATGACCAATATTTTCTTAACATGAGATTGGTATTTGTAATGGAATATGACAGTGACTGCTATGCCATTCATCTGTTTTTTTTTTAAATCATGTATCAGATGCGTTGTGATAACTTAACTTTCATTTGGTTTGTTGACTAAAACTAGAGTGAAAACTTATATTACTTGTCCTAGATTTTATGAATATGTCATTTAGAAACTGATCTTGCCTCTATTCTTTTTATGAAAGGTACCAGACATATGAAAGAATGTATGTGCTTTAAGTATAATAATTATGTAAAATGGTAAAATATTCTTATACCCTCCATCAAGCTAAAGAGGAGTATTAAAAATATTTTTATAGTCTTTATGTACCCCTCTTCTATGCACTCAAGGAGACATATGTTATACTTTATGGATGTACCACATATATATGCAGCCCATATTAACCACACCTATATGCATCCCTGTATGTAGTTTTGTCTTCTTCTGAACTCTTTTATGAATAAAATAATTTTATGATTTCTTCTATAATTTACTCTTTGCTCAACATTTCATTTATATAATTCTTCCATGTTGATACATATATACTCCTTCATTTGTATTCTTAATATTTCTTTATATGACCATGACAAAAATTTTGATCCATTTTAGGGGCACCTGGGTGACTCAGTCAGTTAGCAAATGTCATGTTCAGCTCAGGCCATGATCTTGCAGTTTGTGGGTTTGAGCCCTGCCTCTGACTTTGTGCTGACAGCTCAGAGCCTGGAGGCTACTTCTGTGTCTTCCTCCCTCTATGCTCCTCCCCCACTCATGTGCTGTCTCTCTCTTTCTCTCTCTCAAAAATAAATAAACAAAAAAATTTTCAAAAAATATTGACCCAGTTTTCAGTGATAGTAAATTGGGATGTTTCCAACATTCTTATTATTTTGAAAAATCTATCTGTCTTTTAGAATATTATTATGAACCCCATCTTGCCATTGTCTATATTAAAAAGTTATCATTTCTTAGCCAATATTCCACTGGATTATTTTCAATTAAATTATTTCAGTGGATGGACATTTTAAAGTTATCTTTCTGTCATTAGTTTACACCTTAACACCACTGGGGCCAAAGAATATAGACTTCATGGTGTCAGTTTCTTTGAAATTTCTTGAAACTTATCATATAGAAGTCAGTTATTGCAAAAATTAATTCTGTGTTTGAAATGAATATATATTCTCCACTTATGAAAGTCAAGACTCTATCTATAACTACTTCATCAAGCTGTTCAAATTTCCTTGTCCTTACTGATATTTGTTTGTTGAGTATATCAGTTGCAAAGAGAAGAACATTAAAATTTTCAACTATGATTGCATTTGTCCATGTCCATTCAGGCTGCTATAATGAACTACAATAGACAGGGAGGTTTATAAACAACAGAAATTTATTTGTCATAGTTTTGGAGGGTGGGAAATCCAAGAACAAGATTCAATGGCAGAGTCATTGGTCAGAATTCACATCCTGGTTTGCTGATAGTCTTGCTGTGTCAGCCTGGTAGAAGAAGGGGAGGGAACTCCCTGGGGTCTCTTTTACAAGAGTACTTGTCTTATTCATGAACGTTCTGTCTTCATAATGTGCTCACTTTCCAAAAGCCTCATTTCCAAATGCCATCACACTGGGGATTAGGTTTCAACGTATAAATTTTGGGGAAGGCATGAACATTCAGTTTATAGCAGGTGTTTTTGTCATTGTTTTCCTTGTGACTCTGTCAGTTTTTCCTATGCCTTTTGAGCTACGTTATTAAGTGCATACAAGCTTAGATTTTTTTTTTACATCTTTCTTGTAAATTGAACTTTTGTCAATATGTTGTAGTATTTTTATATTTTCTAATAATTTCAGCTTAATATATAAAGAATTTATATACTTCAGCACCCAAAAAGCAAATAATCAAATTAAAACATGGGTAGAGGACATGAATAGACTTTTTTTTTCCCAAAGAAGACATACAGATGGCCAAGAGACACAAGAAAAGATGTTCAATATCTCTAATCATCAAAACCACAATGAGGTATCACCTCACACCTGTCAGAATGGTTAAAATTAAAAGCACAAGAGGGGCACCTGGGTGGCTCAGTCGGTTGGGCATCCGACTTGGGCTCAGGTCATGATCTCATGGTTTGTGGGTTCGAGCCCCACATTGGGCTCTATGCTGACAGCTCAGAGCCTGTTTCAGATTCTATCTCCCTCTCTCTCTGCACCTCCCCTGCTCATGCTCTGTCTCTCTCTGTCTCAAAAATAAATAAACATTTAAAAATGTTAAAAGCACAAGAAATAACAAGTAAATAATAACAATAATTACAGCTTATTGAGGTTTTAAAATATTATTATACTTATATCAGCTTTCTTTTGGTTGGTTTTTATAAGGATGTACTTTAATGTTCAAGTTTTCTAGATATTTTTTGTTTTAAATGTGAGTTTTATAGATATGAATACTTGAATTTTGCTTCTTCAATCTTTTTTTGAATGCTTACTGTATTTATTTTGATTACTGATATATTTGGTTTATTTTCCTCTCTTAATTATTGTATACATTTTAGTAAGCATTTTCTTATGGGTTAATGGGGCTTTTCCTCTTCAATTTCCATATTTCCCCCCCTGATGTTTTGGAAGTTGTGTACTTTGTAACAATTATTTTAATGCATACTATAGAAAATCTACATGAGCATTTTAATAAATTCCAAAGTTATTTGATGTCTTATAGATCTGCTGTTCAGTTAACAGTATTAACACAAATTTAGTGGCTTGTAGCTATACATTTATAATCTTTCAGTGTTTGTGGGTCAGGTGTCTGGGTACAGGTTAGCTGAGTCATCTGCTCAGAGTCTCACAGAGTTACAGTGAAGATGTTTTTGACTCAATAAGTATACTTGTTTTATGTTAGACATTTGGTTTTTTAATATGTACAGTCTTTTGGGGTCTGAGTCTATATTGGTTATATTTTATGTATTAACTCATAATGGCTTATTTCCTGTTAATTTTTGTGATTTATTTTATTGGGAGTTTGTACACCTTTTACTCTTGCCTGTGGAAAGTCTTTGAGAGCTGATCTTCCGTGTTTTTCTCCAAAGAGGTTTTTTATTTGGTGTGTGCTAGGCACCTCAGGGCAGTCATCAACCTAGGTGAAAATTTAAACTAAATTTAGGGCTTGTGTTTTTTTTCAGACTATGTAGTTATTACAAATTCTGGCCTCAACTCGAAATTTATGTAGGCACTGGTCAGTAATTCTCAGAAAATGAATTTCTTTTACTTGGTTCTACCAGAGCAGACACAAACATAGGCATGTGAAATTTGGGGGGCACTTACATCACCTTCAGTTGCTTTCTCCTGCTGGAGTCACGCAGACAACCCTTACTTCCAGCCGTGGTATGTGGCAGTATGCATGGGATATTGCCAACTAGAGAAATATCCTGGAGCCTTGAGGTCCAAAGTTTCTACTGAGGGTCAGGCATATAGACGTGACTCACTATCTGTGTGTCTGACTTAGTTTCTAGCTCCTTTAAGAGTCAGGTTGATTCTGCATGGGTTAAAGCTGTCCACATAAATCACACCATTAATGTGGACTATCTGGTATGATCCAAGAACATCAGGTAAACAAAGACATCTTTATCAAGCCTAGAGATTTTTTTCCCAGGAACAAAAGACAAATGGAATATCTTTCTTAGGACTAGATTACCCTATTAAATAGTTTACATCCATACTATCTCCCTATGTGGGCTGCCTGGGCTGCCCCTACCCTAACTGTCTTATTTTGCCTTTTAAAAAGTTGTCTCACTTGGTAAGGCCGAGATTTATTTGGGATCTCAGAACTATTACTGCACCCTGTTTTATCCCAGTTTCATTTCTAGATAAACCAAAATAACAGATGGTATTATTAAAACTTAAGTTCTCATCTACCTGGGATGGACACATCTCCTAGACCAAACATTGACCCAAATTTCTCTTACCTCTAAGTTCATGATATCTTGTCGATTAGCTGAATGTAATATTCTTTTAATCTAAAATTTGTAATGTAATGAACTGTGAGTGGCTTTTGTAAACATCTAATCTGTCATATTTAGTAATGGAAATTATGACATCTGGAGCTTGAATCTTGGAAATGTTTTTGTTTCCTTGTTTTTCCCATGGAATTGACTGGTATAAAGTAGTTATTTACTATCTCCCTAACCTGAAGCAGTGTCCTTTGAAGTAAAATCCCCATTAAGGTACATTCTCAAGAAACTCCCTTCCATGGGGCTTACATGAAAATTTCTGACTCTTTCCAGTGACCGGCTGGTATAAAAGTATATAGAGAGGAGAACACATAATATCCGAGTCCCCTGTTATTCATCTCTTACTTGTTTGCTCTTTTGATATACCTATCTGATCTATATTGTTTTTCTTTTTCTGAAAAAGATTAAGGAAAGACTTGCTTATCTGAATCTCTAAGAAGGTAAAAGAAGATATGATTACAAGTCACAAAAAGATACTTTCTTTCTGCTAGTACAGTCCCCAGCTGCAACATTTTGGACTTGACTGTGGGCAGACTTTGAAGTCTGTTCCTCTTTTAGCTCTATGATCTCTTACAGGATGAATGGAGTCCAGAAACCATTAAGGCTGAACATTATAAGCACACCAGCCCCTTTTTTGGTAGAGTCACTGAAGGTTAAACCTGATATTTAATTTTATTAGTTCGATTAAAAATGAATTTGAGGGAAAGGACACAAAGTAAAGGAAGGAAAAGGATGAAGGAGGAAGAGGAGGAAGGAAAGAAGGGAGAAGATTTGTGAGGAGGCCTGTGTTGTTTGTTGATATTAAGTGACATTCCAATGATAGTGAGCGATATTCGAGAATGTTAATTATGATCCCCTATGGTCCAGTGGTCAAGTTTTAGACCCTTTAAAGAGAGTAGAAAGCATTTCTACTATTCTAACTTCATGGATGAATAAAGGGGCTATAGGAGCTTACTTGTACTTTATAAAGACTCAGAAGTGTGTTTTTTAACATCATGTAGAGTGAATGAAACATTTGCCTGCCAAAAACATATTTTCTGACGTTTACCCTTAATTTTCTCACAGGGGGGATAGGAGAAAAAGCCTCTGGAAACATTTTCAAATGCAGTCATATTTTAATTCTTGGATGCTTTTTTGTTGTTGTTGTTAAAAAGAAAGAAACAGAGTGGTGGAGAGGGGCAGAGAGAGAGAGAGAGAGAGAGAGAGAGAATCCCAAGCAGGCTTTATACTTAGCACAGAGCCAAACATGGGGTTCACACAGCCCAATTCAGGACTTGAACCTATGTCCCTTGGATCATGACCTGAGCCAAAATCAAGCCTCTGATGCTCATTCAGCTGAGCTACCCAGGCACCCTTAGTTCTTGGATGCTATTAATAGGAATGTTGCATATAGATTTTCTTTTTTCTTATTTTCTGAGTGGCAAAATAGTGCAACATTTAAAACTACAATGATATAAAAAGTGTCCCCCCTCCCCCACTTTGGGCTTTTAGCACTGAAATGAAAGTTTCTCAAAGGTGATTTCCCATCAAGTAGGGCAAAGGTTCAGCAATGTGGATCTTTCTGTGACTGAGATTTATTTTTATTTTCCCAGAGGTTCCTGAGAATTGCTTGTTACTGCTCTTTGACTGTCTTCAGAGATTGTGTGACCTGTCATGTGACCCTCAGCATATTAAAATTCTGAGATAATGAGTTTAAAAAAGAAAACTCCACAATTTATGGGCTGTCATTAAAAGACACAGGGTTGTAAATAAGATGATTATTTGCAAATAGAAATGGGGGAGGGGATGGTGCTCTTAGAGGATATTATTTGAGTCCTCATTATCTCTAGCCTATATTACTATCCAGTAGCTTACTGGTCTCCTGCCTAAGTAACCTGCATCTGAGTGCTCTTTCTGATATGATTGTTATGACTGCCTTGCTTAGCATTCCTCAATAATTCACCATTGTCTACAGCAAAAACCAACTACTAAATTTCATTGCGTTTCTCAGACAGAGTTGTATGTGATCCCTCCCCCGTCCATTTTGTCTAAGCTGCAGTGATGAGCTCCCTGCCTTCCTCCTCAAACCTGACATTCTTCCTCATGCCTCCCTGTACATTTCCCTTCACTTTCTTCATTCCGGAAAAACCCCTCTGTTCCAAACTCTGTCTAGTCCCTTCCTTATTGTGTTGTTGTTGATTTTTAACCAGCCAAATGCTTTCCAGGCCTTATACTAAAAATCTATGAGGCTTTTCTTAACTGCCCACCGTGAGGGCAGATCTTATGTACCCCTTTGTGGGCGGCTGAAGAAGCCTTCCAAGACTGTCCAGGCCCTGATCCCTGGATGCTGTGAATTTTATTTTCTATGACAGGATGACTTTGCTGTTATGATTAAGTTAAGGATCATAAAAAGAGATTATTGTGTATTATCCAAGTGGCCTTCGGTGTAATCACACATGTCTTTATAAAAGGGAGGGAAAGGGAAGTTAGGCTTTAGAGGACAAGTCTGTGCATGTAACTGCACAGATTGCAGTTACATGTTTTAAAGATGGAGGAAGAGGTCACAAGCCAAGTAGCCACCAGCTTCTAGAAGCCACTAGAAGCTGGAAAAAGCAAGGATATTAATTCTCTGCTGGAGACTCTGGAGGAATCATGGCCTAGCCAACACTGTGGTGTCAACCTAGAGAAACCCATTTTGGACTTCTGGGCCCCATAAATACCAGAGAATAAAGTTCTGATGTTTCAAGCCACGAATTTGTGGGAATTCGTTACAGTAGCAATAGGACACTAACATACCTTCTCTTCCTTGTGCATTCCTCCATTTGGGTGTTTCATGCTTTTGTAGTCATTTGAATACTTGCCTTCTCCCTATGTCAGTGGATCTGGACTCAGACTCAACAACTCACTTATTGAGCCCCTTTCACTGTCCTGAAGTGAAATTCACCTGTGCTCATAATTTGAAAAATCAACACAATGCTTTAGCTGTGATATATGGAAAAATGAGAGGAAAATTAAAATTTATAATAAAATGATACTAGTTTCCATGTGTAAATATTAAGCATGATTAAATGTCAAGACAACTAAGATAGGCACTGGCTCGATAAATAGGATAATTATGAATGTGACAGCTTCCTATGCAAATCAATACAGGTGTGTTTCTTTGGTGACTCAAATCCTAAAAGAGTAGTTCCCATTTCTTGGATTTTTTTTCTGTTTATCATTACATTTTATTGTTAATGAAACCATGTAGAACTCTCATCAAGTCCCAAAAACAAAAAATAAACTAAAAGTATGTATAATTATCCCTAGACTCTCATAATAGTTGCATTCTTCGAGAATTCACCGTAAATTAAAACTATGAAAATTCTTTGTGTGTTTTGATTAATGTCCAGGCTCAGGTGATGTCAAAAATGTTTTTACCACACGAATGTCTGGTAAGAGTTTGGGAAATCATGTGGGAGCAGAGACATTTCTTGATGTGCGAAGTATCCTATGAACTGTGGAATGTCCAAGATCTTGAGCCTGTGCACACTACGTGCTAAAAGCACCTCGTAATCATTATAGCAACCAGAAATGGTCCCCACAACATCCAGAATCCTTCAGTGAGAAGCACTGCTGTGTATTCTCAGCACTGTGTAACCAGTGAGTGTGTCTTATTCATTCAAATGGTCTCCAAATCATCTTGGCTTCTAACACATAGCAGATGTTAGGCACCTGCATGTGGTGGGACGAAAAGGTTGTGTAAATATTGTGTAGCATTCTTTCTTTAAATAAATATCATGAAGGTCAAGGTGACTGATAACACTCAAATTCCCTATATCATTTTTGCTTTAAACAGCTTTATTAAGATATAGTTTAATTCAGACCATACAATTTATCCATTGTGTCAATTCACTGGCTTTAATATAGTCACCGGGATGTGAAATCATCATTATTCTCAATTTTAGAACATCTTCTATCATCTCAAAATGAAACCCAGTATTGTCTAGCCATTGACTCCATATCTCTCCGTTTTCCTCAGAAAATAAACAGACAATAAACAATTGCTAATGTACTTTATGACTCTGGATTTGCTCATCTGGATATTTCATCTAAATAGAATCCTATAATACTATCTTTTAATAGTAGCTTCTTTCATTTATTAAGTTTCTGAGATTCATCCATGTTACAGTATGTATTGGCATTTCATTCGTCTTTCATGGCCAGATAATATTTTATTATTTGGATATATCACTTTTTGTTTACTCATTCAGTTAATCAAATCCTCCTTATTCTCTTTATCCTCTACTATATGTTTTTCTGTAGTTGCTGAGATGTGTTAAAAGTTACACTTTCCTACTATGATTGTGGAAATGTTAATTTCTTTTTTGATTTTGTCAATCGCTTCATACATTTTGAAGCATCTTGGGCATTTATACACTTATAATTATATATTTTCCTGCTATTGACTCTTTTATTGTTATCCCCAATGATAAATCCTTTTTGTCTTGAAGTCTGTTTTAAGTTACACAGACACACACACAGACACACACACAGACACACACTAGCTTTCTTATATTTCTTGCTTGGATCAGCTAATTTTCTACATGTTTGCTTAAACATTTTCTGTGCATACAGTTGTATCTTACTTTTGTATTCGTTCTGATAATCTCTTCCTTCTTATTGGAAATTAAATCTATAAACATTTAATAAAATTATTTTTATGTCAGGATTTAGGTCTACCATTATGTTGCTTTTAGTTTATCTGTCATCTATTTTTCTCATTCCTTTCTTACCCTCTTCTGCATATTTTATAGAATTCAACTTAAATTTTTATTGACTGTTTCACTCTAGATCTTTGAATACATTATAAACTTCTCTAAATTATTTCTTGAAAGTCACATGTACTTAAAATAACTTATGGCGTAAAATAGTCTTTTATGTTTGCCCATGCTTTTGTAATAATTTGTGAAATCCTTTATTGCCATGTGGATGCTTTTCATTCATTCCTAAAGATCTGAATTTTCCTCCAGCATGATTTCTCTTCAGTCTGGAGATCTTCCTTTATTATATCATGCAGCATTGTCTTGTCATGACAAATTCCCTTTGCTTTTGTTTGAGTATGATTTGTCCAGACATAGATTCTTGGGATTCATCTAATCTGGGGATTGCTAAGCTTTTTGAATCTATAAATGTATATCTGTCACCAAATTGGCCAGTTATTTCTGCCATTATATCTCCAAGTAGCTTGCTCTGTGCCATTTTCTCTCCCCTCTTCTTCTGGGACAAATACTTCTATATAATACCTTTTGAAACGTGTCCCATAGATCCCAGAGGCTCTTTTAATTTTTTCCAGTTGTTACCTCTCTCTTCAATTGTTGTGCTTTCCTGACTTATTTTCAAGATCACCATTTCCTTATCATCCCTATGTTCTTAAGATACTAATCCAATGGTTAGTGTTTTTGGTTCTTTTTTTTTCTCCAGACTTCCTACTTATGTGCTATTTTCTATTATTTAATTTGACACAAGTGCATTTTCTTTTACCTCATTGGTCATAATTCAAATAGTGGCTTTAAAGTCCTCATCTAGTAGTTCTAATACCTGCATCATCTCATAGTTAGCTTGTGACAATGGTCTTTTCCTTTGAGAATGGGTTGCATTTTCCTTGCTCAAGTAATTTTGGATTATATATATTAGATGTTATAAAGGTTATGGTGTGGATTATCTGGATTGTATATATCATTATATTGAAACAATATATAGATGGTTATATCATCAAAATATTGATATCATTTTTTTTCCTTCAGATTTTAGATGAAATTTGGCAACCGGGGTAGACAGTGGTTCAGTACTGAGTTCAGTTACTTAAACCTCTGGTCTTAGAAGCTTTCAGTTACCCCTGCACATGCATGATTCAGAGGTCAGCCAGTGATTTGCTTCTCTGCATTCTAGAGTTCCTTTATCACTCTCTAGTGGCCATGCTTACCCTAAGGCTCCTTTCTCTGATTCCTCTGGGTAAAAAGATGATTCAATTTTGGTGTTTTTATTTTATTTATTTATTTTTAATCATAGTTTTAACCATCACATCAACTATGGCTGGCCTCAGAGTAAAGCTGAAACAAAACAAGGCACTCAGTCTGTTCACTTGCTCCAAGTTTTAACTCTCCTCCAAGGCAGGTCAACTCACTAGTCTTCAGATCCCTCCAGATACATCCATTATTTGTTTTTTGTTTTTTTTTTTTTTCTTTTTGGCCAGGTTCTTTGACTGTTCTTTGTGGGAGGGTTGATTTCTTTAAAACTTACTCTTCCATATCAAAAGCATGTTAATTTCCTTTTCAGAAAAATACAAATATATGAAAATAAATCATAGCTAGTTAAGCTTTATATTATTTTACATGAACTTGAAGTGTTCATGCACAATTTGTGATCTGTGTTCTTCTTTCATATAAACAACCAAAGGACTATCTTTTGCTCTGAAAATTCCACAATTTCTATAGATGTAATAGTTCAGACCTCTGCATAGCAGTTGTGTTTGTTCAAAGCTACAACTATGACTCTGTTAAGAGTAGGAAGTTTCTGTGATAATTTTGCAAATGGATGAAAATAGTAGTGGGCTTTCTTGAACTCACCCTGGGCGTTAATTGCCCCTATTTCTGAAGACAGCAGGGGAGAGGAAAGTTGGCAAGGAAGAGTGAGAGCAGCCAACATCGCCTTCTCTTTTCTCTGTGCTCTAGTGAAAAGAGGATGAGACATCACAGAGAGATGAAAATCTTCTGGTTTGCTGTGAATCAGGGCCGCATGTTTGATAACTCAGGGAAGGCACTGATGGGTACAATGTTAGAAGAAGAGAGTAGCAGCAAGGGCAGGTTATGAATGTATTGTTCTGCTTGTAGAATAGCCACTTGCCTACTTGCCCCATACAAAGAGTGATTTATTGAGGCGAGAACACCCTATAGGGAAGTGGATCAAAAGGGAGCACCAGCAAGTGAGATGAACTAGCACAGGGCTTCTCAAACTTTAGTGTGCGAGGATTTCCCAGGGCACTTTGTTCAAATGAGGATTCAGACTCAGGAGTTCTGGGTGTGCCTGGGATTCTGCATTTCTAACAAGTTCCACCGTGGTGCAGATGCCGCTCTCAGTAGCAATGAGCCAGAAGCTGTCCTATGGCAGCATTTTACCTACAGCTGACCCTGGGGCCAGGTGAGGAGAGCGAAATGATGATTTCATTTATTTTACTGCCAGGAAAATTCCATGGGGGGAAAGGTATAAACATTTTTGCTTGTGTTGGTCGATTTTTTGGGTGCACATTCAAAATAGGTTGTTAATTTATTATCAGGGATAGGACTTATTAGGTTTCCACTCATCCAGGCTTCTGTGCAGTAACACAGCTCATTATATGTTGTAAGGTGTCAACAGCTGTGTTATTGATGCTAATGCAATTTTCCTCACTAATAATTTTTATGAAACTACTGTTTTAAATTGGGGATTATTTTACCCTGGCGTTCTTTCTGTGGCATTTCAGACTGTTCTTTGAATCTGTGGGTTTTGGGGGTGCCTGGGCGGCTCAGTCGGTGAGGCGGCCGACTTGGGCTCAGGTCAGGACCTCACAGTCTGTGGGTTCAAGCCCTGTATGGGGCTCTGTGCTGACAGCTCAGATCCTGGAGCCTGCTTCCAATTCTGTGTCTCCCTCTCTCTCTGCCCCTCCCCTGCTTGCTCTCTGTCTCTCTCTCTCTCAAAAATAATAAACATTAAAAAATTAAAAAAATAAATCTGTTGGATTTCCCTACATGCATTAAGAAATAAATATCTATTTCTTTTTGAATTAAGCATGAGTTTTGGTGTTATATTTTACTTTAGTGTTTAATATTTGTGATCGTAAAATGCATAGGAAAAATTAAATAGTTTTTTCTCTCTTTGTAACTATATTCTCTAAAACACAATTTAAGGTGGGCAAGACAAATGCAAGAAGCATGATCTCCATGCTTCTTCAGGGTATGAAGGACAGTTTAGAGAATTAGGGCACTAAAAGTGTTGGCATACTAGAAATCAGGGTATTTAGATGGTGTAGAAGGGCAATGAGAAATAGTATCAGAAAAATGCTGCTTGCAGAGAAATCTAACTATGGGTGCTGAATCTTTAGAATATATTGCCAAAATAATCTTGAAAATTTATATGACCCCCTAGGATATCCTTCCCATTTCATTCAACCTTATCTTAACTAACATTGTCCAAACAGAAGTCAGTCATTAACTTTAGTCCCACAGGTGCGGTGTTTTATCCTGAAAGTTTAGATGCTCATTGAGGATTTATACTCTCATTCAATAAATATTCAACTATTTTTATAAGGCATTATTGAGAGGCACAGATGAAAGATTACGTTTTTTTCCAGTAAGCAAGAAAGACCTGTTCTTAAATAAATTAAAAAGGGGCACCTGGGTGTCTCAGTTGGTTGAGCGTCTCACTTCGGCTCAGGTCATGATCTCATGGTTTGTGGGTTCAAGTCCCGCGTCGGGCTCTGTGCTGACAGCCAGCTCAGAGCCTGGAGCCTGCTTCAGGTTCTGTATCTCCCTCTTTCTCTGACCCTCCCCTGCTCGTGCTCTCTCTCTCTCAGAAATAAATTTTTAAAAAAATTAAAATTTTTTAAAAAATAAAATAAATTAAAAAGATGATTAAAAGAAAATCAAATCTCATAAGTGAGAGGCAAATGATTTGATGGCTCAAAGGAGACAGACAGAATGCCATTCCTCTGAAGGTATGGAGGAGGTTGCTGGCAACAGAGGGTCAAAGAACCTGGTCTTGAAGGATTAGTGGATTTTTGATACACAGAGGAGGCTGGCCGTACGTGGAACCAAAGGGAACTCACTATCAGATGCTCACATGATCATAAACTTAGGGACAGGGGAGTGTGGATGTGTTTAGAGAATAAATACTGAAAATTAGTTACAGGTAAGCTGCACCTCACCTTGGTCTACTCAGCCTCAGCTGCTTACTCCAGTGAGGTATACAAATGTTGTTATTTTCATGCAGATTTAAGTTAGTGTTCATATTATCCATTACTGTAAAATAAACTGTTCCTAACAGTTTAGAAAGAGAGAGACAGAGAAAGGGAGAGGGAGAGAGAAGGGTAGAGGGAGAAAGAGAGAGACAATCTTAAGCAGGCTCCATCCCAGTGCAGAGCCCAATGCAGGGCTTGATCTCACAACCATGACAACATGACCTGAGCTGAAATTAAGAGCTGGACACTTGAAGTGACTTCCAGCTCAGGTCACGATCTCATGGCTAATGAGTTTGAACCCCATGTCGGGCTCTGTGCCAGCAGTTCAGAGTCTGGAGCCCATTTCAGATTCTGTGTCTCCCTCTGTCTCTCTGCCCCCTTCCCCTCTCATGAGTGCATGTGCACCCCCCCCTTTCTCTCCATCAAAATAAATAAACATTAAAAAAAAGAGAGAGAGGGAGTTGGACACTTAACTGACTGAGCCACCCAGGCGCCCCTGTGAAGCTATTTTACAGTTGAATTAAGATTTGATTAATCAAGTTTGGCAGTAGAGTGTAGTGAAGAGAAAATCGAGGACAAAGCCAAGATTTAAGTCTGCATATCTATAAAAACCATGCCATTATTAGTAATGATAATTCATGTAGAGTAAGAGTTAAGGTAATTTACTCATAGAAAAATGATGTCAAGAAGTAGATCGTCCGTATAAGATTATGAGATTGATTGGTTAAATCTGGATTTCCAACAGAGCACTTATTTTATGTTAAGACTAGTGCACCAGAGTGGCTTTCATAGTGAGGTGAGGGCAGGAGATACGGATGTGAAAGTCTTGTCCACAGAGGTGACACAGCATGAAATTTGTGCTGCAGGAACACCTGGGTGGTTAAGCATCGACTTTAGCTCAGGTCATGATCCCCTGGTTCGTGGGGTTGATCCCCACATTGGGCTCTGTGCAGACAGCTCTGAGCCTGGAGCCTGCTTTGGATTCTGTTTCCCTCACTCTGTGCCTCTACCCCACTTGCGCTCTGTCTCTTTTTGTCTCTCAGAAATAAATAAACATTAAAAATTTTTGGCAAAATATGTGGTACACCCAGCTAGGAGACTGGTGGAAGAAAGACATGCAAAGGTTGGACTATGAGACACTTGGAAAAATTTTTTGTGATGGAGAAAGGGGAAAAAGAAACCAGCAGATGGAGAGAGGTAATGAAGTAAGATGTAAAACAAATTGGATTAATATCATAGTGTCCAAACAGGTGTTTAACGCCATCATATGCTCCAGAAAATAGGAAGAACATGAAGTCTGAGAAATAGGTGTTTATAATTTGTAGTTGGAACAACAGAAATGAAGAGAGTGATCCTTCTAGGGAATCTCTCAGTAAGCTGTCTCTAACTTCAACATATGCTGGGCAAACACATGTATGGTGGTTTTGGGTTTTTTTGTTTGTCTGTTTTTTTCTCTGGAGGAAAGCAAACTGTAGCAACAAAGAAGGTTCAGGAATACCTATTAGGTCAGCAACCAACAATGTTTGCCACACTTCAAAATCTTTATATATTTCTTTTTTTTTCTTGTCATTTTTCTGGCTAAAGTTTTTAGTATCTTACTGAAGAGAAGCAGTAACAGCTTGCATCCATGTCCGTTTAACTGGACTTAAAAGGAAAGTTTCTCATATTTTATATATCTGAGGATGAAATTTACTATAAGTTTTGGGAAGACAAACTTTACAGGTAAAAGATAGCAGTTAAGAAGTCAATTCACTTTCTAGATTATGTTTTCTATTTCTGTTGAGATGGTATTATGTTTGTCATGCTTTAATTTGCTTAATGTGGTAGATTATACTAAAAATTCCTAGAGTAATGTCATTCGTGAATTCCTGAAAAATCACTTGAATTTTTGGGAAGACTCATATTATGATTTGATTGTATGATTTATTTATCAAAAAATAATATTATTTATTATTATTTATAATACATTGATGAAATTATTAATATTTTGTTTATAATTTATTTAAAACAATAAATTTGAAAGTTGTCTGCAATGGTCCTTCCTCAGAATATCCTTGTCAGATAAGAGTATTGACATTTCAATAGTGTCAGTAAATGAGTTCCTCTATTTTATTTTACTTGAACCCTTCACGAGAGTGATCTGTTTTTAGAAAGTTTGTCATAATGTTCATTTAAGCCTTTTAGGTCCAGTGTCACATGTTTTTTAATAGGTTTTTTCCATGGGTCTATTTAGGTTGTCTATTTCTTTTGAAGTCATTTTTGGCATGGATTATTTTATATAGTTACAGAAAACTGTTCAATTCATTATCAATTTTAATTTTATTGCCATAAATTTTTATATAGCAAGACTCTACTGCATCCAGAGATTTGTCTATTCTTCATTTTTGATTGTGCATTGTGTGTGTCTCTTCATGAGGCTTTTGATGAGGCTTTTCAAAAAACCTGCCTTTAATTTTTTAAATCTTTACATCATGTCTGTGGTAGGCAAAATATCAGTCCCCCTAAATCTCTAGAACTTGTGAACACATTGTTACGTGACAAGACCATTCAGGTTGTAGACGAAATTAAGTTTTCTAATCATCTAATTTGAAAATAAGGATGTTATCTTGCATTATCTGGTGAGCCAAATATAATCACAAGGATCCTTAAAAGTGTTAGAGTGAAACAGTATGAGAAAGACTTGACTGGTCCTTATTGGCTTTGAAGATAGAAGGAGGCCACAAGTCAAGGAGAGCAGTAGCCTGTAGAAGCTCGAGAAGGAAGGAATGGATTTGCCCCTAGAACCTCTGTAAGAAATGCAGCCTTCCTGACACCTTGATTTTAGCTCATTAAAACACATTTCAGACTTCTGAACTTCAAGGCAGTAACATCATAAATTTATATTTTTTAAGTGACTGACATTGTGATAATTTCTTATAACAGGAGTGGAATTTGCTGTTTTGGTATCTGGAATGGGCAGTGACCTAAAAACATGAAAGTGGCTTTGGAATTGGGCAGTGAGCAGGAGGCTAAAAGAATTTCAAAGAAAACGAAATGAGACCAGATGGCCCTGAAAAGACTGTTAATAGAAATATTAGCCATACTGCTTCTAGGGGCTCAGAAGGAAGTGAAGAAAATGGCAGAGACAACATACATTGTTTTAGAAAATACTGAGATCAGCACGAACACATTGTTAGAAGGACTATGACGTTGAAGGCTCTGCCAGTGAGGATTCAGATGGAAGCAAAATGAGGAACGTTATTGGAAACGCGAGGGAAGTGGATGCTTATTATTTAGTGGCAGAAACTTATCTGAGTTGTGGCCTGAGGCCATGTGAAAAGCGAAGCTTGGTAATGATGAACTTGGATGTGTAGCCATGGAGACTTCCAAGCAGAGTTGAAGGTGTAGCCTCGTTGCTTATAGCGCAAAAGGAATGTCTTAGATTGTACTTCATCCAGAATCTCAACTCATAAATGTCCCACTCTCTGACCATTGCCTTCTCTCTTCATGTCCTAAATACAACATTTTTTTTAAAATGTTTTATTTATTTCTAGGAGAGAGAGAGAGACAGCGTGAGCAGGGGAGGGTCAGAGAGAGAGGGTGTCACAGACTGAAACAGGCTCCAGGCTCTGAGCTGGCAGTCAGCACAGAGCCCAACGCGGGGCTCGAACCCACAAACCGTGAGATCATGACCTAAGCGAAAGTCGGACGCTTAACCGACTAAGCCACCCAGGCGCCCCATAAATACAACATTTTTTAGGTCCTACTTGGCTCTACAATGTTTTGAGTTTCACCATTCTGCACTTCTTTTTAATGTTTCTAGTACTGAAATAAATGAGAGATTTGACATCTTGAATATCAGCTTGCTGTTATTAATGACATATCATCTTCCTACAAAAAATTGGGAGATAGAAGGTAAAAAGAAAACAAAAGGAGTCCTAACACCCACCACAATCTTCTACAGGTTTCTTCTTTAAAAAGGAGAGCTGATGGGGGATACTGGGAATAAGATCTTCAATGTAATGTTGTATTTGGCCATAACGAAGGATTTGAAGCAACTAAAAGAAAATATGAGAATCCTGTATTTTAAATCCCATTTTACTGATAACTGTTTTCTTTCATCATTTGGGATTGAATGCAGCATAAAAACTTTTATAAGAGGATCAAGTTAGAAGAAATGAATGCAGAAATCCTGTCATTCTATCAATTGTCACACATCTTAGGGAAAATTAATTTATGTATTCATGCATGCACTGAACATATTTAGTAAGCATCTATTTTCTGTCAACCATCAGGACAGAAACTGAGGATTCAAAGGTGAGCAGAAGGCAGACAAAAATAATTGCCAAATATATTTATTAGAATAAGAATAATTTATAAAGAAATGGATAGTTTATTTTCTGTGTACATATTGTTTGGTCAAAATAAAAGATACGGATTATGTCCCTAGTGGACCCCTTCAAAACACAGTTATGAATAAGAGGATTGATAGTAAATTCTAAGTTGAATTATTTAATTAAAATGGACTTAGAGGAATTTTAAAGAACATGGGGCAGAAAGATCTGAGGAATAAGTCCAAAGATAGTACCTATGATAGCGACCCCAAAATGGTTTAAAAAAACAAATATTTATATTTACCTACATCACCTTCATATCTAGGTCATCTGTGGCTTTTTTTATTAAAAAATTTTTTAAAGTTTATTTATTTTTGAGAGAGAGAGAGAGAGCACGAGGAGAAGTGGGGGAGGAGCCGAGAGAGAGGGAGACAGAAGCTGAAGCAGGCTCCAGGCTCCAAGCTGTCAGCACAGAGCCCGATGTGGGGCTCAAACTCACAAACTGTGAGACCATGACCTGAGCTGAAGTCAAACGCATCACCGTCTGAGCCACCCAGGGGCCCTGATAGATCATCTGTGGTTCTATCCCAAATTTCCTTCACCATTCTGGATTCCAAGCTGAGGGAGCATCCTTTGCCAGAAGAAAATCATTATTATGGGAAAGTAGAAATAGCAAAAAGGAACAAGCCAATGGCTCTCCAAACATCTCCTTATACGTAGCTTATGTTCTACTCCCATTCCATTGGCCATAACAAATCAGATGGACAAGCTAATCTCAGTGCATGAGGGGAAGTATGTCTCTTAAGAGAGAAGGAGAGAAAATACTTAGGAGCTAAACTGATATTTATTTAAATAAAATGTAAATGGTTCTTTGAAAAGACAGAGGAGAAAGACAGAGGGGAAAAAAGAGACCAAATATTCAAAATAAATTCAGCAGTGTTTTAGAAATTCCAAGTAATGTTGATCTTACATGGCTGAAGAGGAAGACTGGTATACTGAACCGGCTAAAGTTGCAGACAATAGAATATGACCTAATTAATCAGAAGAACATTGTTTTACAGCAACAAACAAACTCACAGAATTATTGAAAAGGTTAGGCATTGGTTCTAGGCTACAATGAAGGAATGATTTCTAGGCTCAGAACTGATCTACCTCCACTGTAGTTTTAAATTGACCTCTGCCTTCATGGAAAGCTGACAGTCTGGGAAACCGCTGTCACCACTGCTGCTTGCAAAGCATGCCACCTCTGCCATGGAAATCCCAGGGAAATAACCTGTAAATTGGGAAGGTGCTGATAGGGCTCTAGAGCCATCTTGTATCTGCTCTGTTCTGTGGGGGCGGAATAAAGCGGTGCTCCCTATGTCTTTCACATACATTTTTAGGAATCAAAGTTTGTAGAGGGTATTAATTGGTGGGATAGAAGCTCACCCAGAAACCCAGTTCTAAGAGAATCAGGGTAGGTAATTCTTTTTTATTTCCTCCGTCATAGAAAGGCTTCATTTAATGTTTGTAATAATCCTATCTCATTACACTGTTCTTTTGACTTAGACACTAATCATACAAATCAACAGAAACAAAACTTAATTAGAAATTGGATAAACATCACACTTGTTGTATATTGTCTTTTTCAGAAGGCTGAAAGACTAGAAATTTAGAGTCCTAAGAACTGAAAGACATTCTTTTCTAAGGCTAATGAGGAAAAACAAAATCAGCAACGATTTACATTTAATCAGTTTAAAGAGAGAACAGTTCTGATTAAAATTTGACAGAAATTGAGGAAATTCAATATACTATTTACCTATTTACTTTTTTAAAAAATTAGCACTTTTTCTACAAATTTTGTTTAAAAAATGGAAGAAAAGAAAGGTACAGGGAAGTTAGAAGAATGGTATTTGAATAGCTTATGGTCATTTACTTATTTCATTAACTATTAAACTATTGCCATAGTCTCTCTTCCCCTCCCCCCTCCAAATCTCCCCCAACCTCCCTACCCCTGCCCTCATAAAATACATGCTTTAATCTCTTTGTCCCTCTCCACATGACTTATTTTTTGCAGAACCATTTGAAAGTAAGGTGCACACATCATGGCACTTCACCCCTAAATAATTCAACACGAATATCCTAAGAACAAGGACACTTTCCTCTATAACCACAGCACCATTAACACATTCACGAATTTGAACATTGACTCAACAGGAAGTGTAACTTTTAGCTTTCTCTGCATTAAAAGAGAAGCTGAAATGCATGTTTACTGAACCCAGGCACATTATCTTCCATTTTTAAGTTCAAGAACTGCCTTCCCTTATATAGGGGTTGACTTTGATGTCTAAAGCTGTCACTATTCTGTCAGTCCCTGAAGGTGAATTTTCTACTCAATTCCATTCAGAATCATTTCCCTTCTGGATAGAAATTATCATAAATGCAGCAATTTATTCCTGTTATGCCCTGAGAATAAACTCAGGGTAGGTTGAACTTATAGCACCAGAGTCAGGCTCTGACAGAGCACATCTGTTTGGTGTCAGCAGCTGTGGCTGTGGCCACGGAATTCATTTCCAAAGTGACAAATGGAGAAAGTGGAGTGTTTTTGTTTACCTATTTGGTTTTAATGATCTTCTCAAGCAGTGAAAATTAAGGAAATGGGCTAAAGGTATTTCCTCTGTTACTTCTGTAACTGATTCTGAAGCACATTAAGATTAAATAAAATTCAGAAGGAAGGGCAAAAAAATGTGTTTTCCTTTATTAATTCAAATCAGTAAACATAATTCAAACTCAACTCCCTTTGTGGCACTAGGTGCAAAGTCACTACCTAGAAGCCCAACTAGCTACTGCCTCTTTTATTTCATTCATCTCTAGAGAGAGGGCCTTAAAAATATGAGCTTCGGACTTCCGCTCTGCTCGTGATCTCACGTTTTGTGAGTTCGAGCCCCACATTGGCTGTCCCTGTCTGTGCAGAGCCTGCTTCAGATCCTCTGTCCCCCTCTCTCACCGCCCCTCCCCCACTCCCTCTCTCTCTCAAATAAACATTTAAAAAATATACAAAACAGACCTCAGTGGATGTTAAGAGCAGTCCAAATGGAGGGAGAGAAAGGTGAGGACTTCTGAAATAGAAAGAAGCTGATCTCTGAGTTCCTCCCAATGACCCTGTCTTTCTTTTGAAGATGTCATTACTATAAATCAAACTTGCACATTTCTTTTTTTTTAATTTTTAAAAATGTTTAATGTTTTATTTATTTCTAAGAGAGAGAGACAGCGTGAGCAGGGGAGGGTCAGAGAGAGAGCGAGAGAGAGAGAGAGAGAGAGAAAGAGAGAGAGAGAGAGAGAGAGACAGAATCTGAAACAGGCTCCAGGCTCTGAGCTAGCTGTCAGCACAGAGCCTGACGTGGGGCTCGAACCCACGAACCGCGAGATCATGACCTCAGCTGAAGCTGGTCGCTTAACCAACTAAGCCACCCAGGCACCCCCAAACTTGCACATTTCAAGTTAAAACTGAAACAAGATTTTTCTACCCCCATATATGAGCATTTCTGGAAGAGTTTAAAGTCCACCTTTTTTTTTTTAATTTCTTTAATTTTTTTTAATTTTTAATTTATTTCTGAGAGAGACAGACAGCGTGAGCAGGGGAGGGGCAGAGAGGGGGAGACAAAGAATTTGAAGCAGGCTGCAGGCTCTGAGCTGTCAGCATAGAGCCCAAAGCAGGGCTCGAACCCAGGAACCCCAAGATCATGACCTGAGCTGAAGCCGTATGCTTACCTGACTGAGCTACCCAGGAGCCCCTAAAGTCCCCAGTTTTTAAAACATTTAAAAAAAATTTTACAATGTTTTCATTATTTATTTTTGAGAGACAGAGAGACAGAAACAGAGTACCAGTGGAGGAGGGGTACAGAGAGAAGGAGGCACAGAATCCGAAGCAGGCTCCAGGCTCTGAGCTGTAAGCACAGACCCCGACGAAGGGCTCGAACCCACAGATTGTGAGATCATGACCTGAGCTGAAGTCGGATGCTTAGTTGACTGAGCCACTCAGGCGCTCCTGAAGTCCACCATTTTTAAATGTTCCTTATTCTGCCCAACACCTGCAGCTTCCATGCCAGTGATGAGGAAGCTTTCATTTTGTAAGAATTTAAAATTAATTCAGATTAGACTTTTCACGGTTTTTATTTTCTTTGCCTTAGAAAGTTAAAAATTCTGAGGTGGAAATTTCCGAGGTGTTTAAAATCACAGATAAGAACAACGACTCGTTGGGGCACCTGGGTGGCTTAGTCGGTTGAGCATCCGACTTTCGCTTAGGTCATGATCTCGCGGTTCGTGGGTTGAGCCCTGCATCGGGCTTTGTGCTGACTGCCGTCTCAGAGCCTGGAGCCTATTTCAGAGTCTGTATCTCCCTCTCTCTCTGACCCTCCCTTGCTCACGCTGCCTCTCTCTCTCTCCTAGAAATAAAATAAAGTTATTTAAAAAAAAAAAAAAGAAAGAACAGCGACTCATGAAGAAACCAATCTCCATGGAGGGCTAAGGTTTCATCAATGGGCTCCTCAATCATTTTGTAAAAAGTCTACAGATCATTTGATGCTAATTTTAATGCATATGTATGAAGGACCTAAGATGTTAATTTAGTATTTATCAAACACTAAGATACATTTTGGGGGAAAAGCCAATCAAATTTGAGCATGCAAGTCTAACAAAAAGGTAGGATATATATGCTTCAGGTAGGTAACCATAACAGAAATGTACATCTACCTTTTTATGTTCTACCTCATACAAAGATACCATGATGCTTCAAAGATGGTCTCAAGAAGTAAAAGTTCATTGTGGTAGAACTTGAAAGAAAAATTAACTATTTTTAAAAAGATGATTTAAGAATATATTTATTGAGGATCTTCTATGTTCAAACTTTTGTGTAAAGTATCTTTATTAAATAATGAAAGAAGTGTTCATATGTTGTCTTTAGAAAACACATACCAACAATCCAGTGTAAACCAAAGAGAACACCACCTAGCACCCTCATGCCAAACACACCCCCTTCTCACACCCTCCATCTTCTGTCACTCAACTGCTGCGAATACATCAATGGCACAGCACTGACTGATACGTCAAGAAAAGGGTGCCATTTCCCTTCTCAGGATTTGAAGAGAAAGAAGTATTTTTCATCCTGGCTTTGCCCTTAGGTCTTTGCACTGCCTTTAGTTAATGAATGATGTTTTTGTCTAGTGATCTAGTAGATGCAGGGAATGAATCACGGACCAGTGGGCACAACCTATTTTTGTATTCACATCATCTGTGATTTCCCTCTATGGACCATGCTTCCCCACCTTTTTGAATTTTTCCTCATTCTTGAACGTTCATATTTTCTTACTTAAGTTCTCCTCTAAACAGCCTTGGGGCAAGGATTCAAATTTTTTGGGAGGTATAGGAAATATCAGTAGAAAACTGTAAAAGTGAGAGAGAAAAGTAAGCAACAAAGAAAGGATGATCAATAAAGGGTTATAGAGTCTCTCCTGTTGCAGGCAATTAGAGCTTAATTCCACTGGAAAAACTCTGAGAGGCAGTGTAGATTCATCATAGGCAAGGAAGCTGAACATTTATTTCTATACCAATTGTGGGAGGTATTAATTCCCCAGTTCTCTGGCCAGTCATGTCTCTAGGAAAAGGTGTTCTGTCATTTCAGAAACAGCACTCAAGCAAATGGATAAAGATACTTAAAGATACTAGCAGTTGGAAGTTGGCCACTGAACTTGGTACTCCAGGGATATGTGTTAGGATGACTTTACTTTTCGTGGCCTCACTGTTCTTTTCCATAAATCTTAGCTCCTGGTCTCCTCCTACCTTCTACTTACCCAGTTTCTTCTCAAGTTACCCCCAAATATCTCTCTTTGATGTCATCTCAGAGTATCAAATAAGGTTTATTCCTTCCTTTATTATTGTCCATTACACTTATCATGGTTCTTGTACTATTTTGTGCTGAGAACATTTGGGTACATATTTCATTTTCACAATTAGAAAAAGTGATTTAAAAAAAAAAAAACAGGGACTGGGGCACCAGGGTGACTTAGTCGGTTAAGCATCCAACTTTCGCTTAGGTCATGATCTCGCGGTTCGTGGGTTCGAGCCCCGCGTCGGGCTCTGTGCTAACTGCCAGCTCAGAGCCTGGAGCCTGCTTCAGTCTGTGACTCCCTCTCTCTCTGACCCTCCCCTGCTCACGCTGTCTCTCTCGCTCTCTCCTAGAAAGAAATAAAAAAATTAAAAAAAAAAAAACAGGGACTTTATAAGTGTGTATCTCTTTTCAGTGTTGAGTAGAGTATCTTGAGCACAATTGATAATGTAAAAACTTGTTGAGTGAATTTACTGAATTGAATGTGTCCTGAAAACCAAATACCACAGGGAAAGAAAATACTAGTATTTTAGTATGATCTAGCAAAATGTAGATAAGTACATTTACTATTAAAAATACATCTCACAGTACCATATGAAGCAAGGATTTACAAAGAAAAATTCAAAGCACAAAGTGATTTGATATATATTCTTTTCAACCTGATTGTGATAACTTTTCTTCAGCTTTCTCCCAGCTTTTTGTTATCTAGTTTCAAGCCCTCAAAGTCCCACTTGTTAAATACAGTTTTTAGTATTATTTACAAGGGTATTATAAATCCTGGAGGACTGAAATCACCACAGCTGAATCTTTCATTATTCTCATAGTGGGTAATATCTGTTCATCTTTGTCATTTTGAAAGTATCTCTTTTTTTTTTTTTTTACTAACAGCAAAAGATCTCTTTCCCCTGCTCTGTCTGCCTTCTCAGTGTCTGATATCATTCTGTCTGTTATTTTCAAGTTGCCTTCCTGCACCATTGCCCCAGGCTTTCTCTGGTTTATGGCCTTATTTCAAATTTGAAGTACACTCAGCATAAATTTAATTTATTAAAATTATTGAAAATTATGTTATATTTTTACATATTTTTTTTTTGCAATAGACATAGGGAAATGATCTTGATAGGCACTTTTAAACTGATGGAAAAAGAAACTGAAAAATAGAGGTGAAATTATAGGAGTTTATTGGTTGGCTTTCATTCAGTGGTTAAGAATTTTTCTCAAGCACTTTTCAAAAGGTAAACATTTTATTCTAGGATTTTGTAAAACCATGGTTCATGAGTTAGAAAGCATTCCAGTCATCCATGTGTGGCCTTGCCTTTACTTGTCTAGCATTTTTATATGATAATTCATGAGTGAACGTGAATGCACCTATGTGTAATAAATAATGCTATTCTGTGAATTCATAGATGACTAGTACTGCCTTCATGTGCATATATTTGGCCAAATGGACTTTACAACTATCATGCTATTTTGCTTACCAAATCCATGTGTGTTTGAGCAGGGGGTGGTGATTTCCCACACCACCAAGCAATTAACTCAATTCTGATGCTGTCTGCCTGGAGATAGCATCAGATCCCACAGGTTAAAGGCTCAGTCCTAAAATATCACCTCCTGCTCTGACTTCAGATGCCAGTCACGAGTCCAGATTGCCACCTGTGACAACTGGACACTTCTGACCAACCGGCTATAGGTTGGAGGTTCCAACAAGTCTCTTTTCGGGCTCAACTCATGTGCTAGAGTTGAACCCAGAACAACAATTTATTTACTATAGTACCAGTTTATTATAAAAAGTCAGGAAGAGTTGAATTGAAGAGATGAAGGACAAGGTACAGGAAATGGACACAGAGCTTCCATATTACTCTATAGTATCTCCACATGGTCACCAGTCCAGAAGCTCTTGAAACCTTCTCTTTTTGGGATCTTTTTTCTTTTCTTGGAGGCATCAGATGGGCATGAGTGCTTAAATCATTGGACCCCGGTGATTGATTTAACTTTCAGCCCCTCTTCGCAATCTAGAAATCATGGAGGCAGGGGTAGGGTTGGGAGTTCTGATCCTCTATTCAAGATTGTTTCCCCCTGGCAACCAGTCTCCGTACTTTCCAAAAGTCACCTCATGAAACATAAGCCCAATTATGAATAATAAGGCAGCCATTTCACTTTTATGGCTCTGACACCATAATTTTATAAATTTAGAAAGTAAGGACAAGATGCTCCTTTTGCTCTTACTGCTCAGGAAATTCCAAGGGTTCTGGGAGCTGGGAGCCAGGAACGGTGGACAAAGACCAAATAAATGTGAGAAATACATTTTGCTAATTTGAAGGACTAAATTTATATTTTTTTTTAATTTTTTTTAATTTTTTTTATTTATTTCTAGGAGAGAGAGAGAGACAGCGTGAATAGGGGAGGGTCAGAGAGAGAGGGAGTCACAGGCTGAAACAGGCTCCAGGCTCTGAGCTGGCAGTCAACACAGAGCCCGATGCGGGGCTCGAACCCACGAACCGCGAGATCATGACCTAAGCGAAAGTCGGACGCTTAACCGACTAAGCCACCCAGGCGCCCCCTAAATTTATATTTCTTATAAGTCATCACATATAGATACAACATATAAGAAGAATAATGACTAGTATGGGATAAATTAGTCATTAGTATGGGAAAGTATGTGCTTATTTTATTTCCTCTTGAGTTAAAACTCGAAAAATGATGTTTGTAATATTCTCTCCTAAATGGATGAATGTCACTATCTTCAATCTTCGAAAAGAATGAGGGTTTGGATATTGCCCAGTAAGAAGGTAAAATTGACTATTATAATTAAAGCAACTCGTAATCGCTGCCATGATATTTTATGCAGAGCTTTATCTGTTTCTTGCATGTTATTTCCACATCCAGAGAAATTTAGAAATGAAATAATGTGCAGTGTTGGTCTATACAGTGTCTCAGCATAGAAAGTTCAGATCTGAGTCATTTAAGTCTATGAAGTGACCATTGTTTTAATAAAACAAACCATTTTCTAAATAATTCTGGGCTTGCTTTGAAAGTAGAACTTTGAGTTCTACTTCTGTCACTTAGTAGCTGTGTGATGTGGGGTAAATTACATAAACTTCCTGAGCTTTATATTTCTCATTCAGGAAAACGAGTGATGATTAAATGAGGTACTATATTTGAAAATACAGCATGCTAGACTGTACTTTAGAAATCTTTATGCAATGGTTTCTTACTTACATTTTACCAGAGAAGCAAATAATCAAACATGTCTGAAGGCCACTAATTCTTGGACGGAGATCATTCCTAGTGCACAACATCCAGTTCAGCCAAATAAGTAAATTTCCAAAGCCTTATTTTGCTGAGTAAAAGCAAAGCACCCTATGACTTTTTAGTTATGAAGAAATGCTGTTGGAAATCAATAAGACAGCAGGTTTTTCCTAACCCAACATCTTTTCTGTCAATAAAAGTATACAATTATGTGATGGGAAAATAGGACATTTAGGGAGATTTCAATAGAACTAAAGACGATCTTCTACCTGATATGTTCAGAGACAATTTGTAGGTGACATGTCTAAACTTGCCCCTAGAGACTATTAATTTGTTGAGACTGAAAGAGAACAGCTGGGGTCAAGGACTTGACTGAGCACACAGCTGGGTAAACAGCAGTCTTTCACCCCCACTGAGGGTATGTCTGGTCAGAGCCACGATTTCTCGTTAGTGCTGTTTAGCCACCCAGGAATATCCTCCAATCTATCTTCCTGAGTTATAGTCCCGATTTCCCTGAGCATCTGAAATGTTATCAATTCTGAGAACAGGGGATCTTTAGAGTGCTAGTGTTCTGGGAGTATTTTTCTTCCCCCAGTGTTTGACACCGTATTTGCTTCTGTATTAGAGAAACCCCAGAAAATTCCTTACAAAGGCCTGGGAAGTTCATTCCAAATTTTATTTCTGTGACTAGTCATTTGGGTTGACCATTAAGGAAGAGTTGAGAGTGGTTTGACTTCTCTGCACCTTAAAAGAGAACATGCCTAAATAGATACTCCTTTCTTCTTTGGGTTGCTTCTGTGATTTTTTGCTACTATTTTGAGTGAAATGTATTTTTCTTATTCATTTTTAAACTGGAAAGCTTTTTAATTAATTTTTTTTCCTCTTTATTCATTTTATTGAGGTAAAACCCATATAACATAAAAGCCACCATCTTACCCATTTTAGAGTGATGGCTCAGTAGTTTTGTTGTGATGCAGCCATCACCACTATCGAATTTCAGAACATGTTCATCACCCTGAAAAGAAACCGCATACGTATTACATGGTCACTCTCCATCTGTCCTTTGCCCCAGCTGCTGGCCATCACTAATCTACTTTTTGTCTCTACTTATTTTAATCAGTGGAATTGCCAGGTCATATGATAAGTCTACAACTGACTTTTTGAGGAAAGGTCATAATGTTTCCCACATGGATGTACCACTTTACATTCTCACCAGGAATATAATTTTTCCACATTCTCATTAATACTTGCAGTTTTCTGGGTGTTCTATTTGTTGGTTTTAATTATAGTCATCCTCACGGGTGTAAAGTAATATCTCATTGTGGTATTAATTTGCATTTCACTGATGACTAATGGGATTCAACATCTCTTCATGTGCCTAGTGGTCTTTTGTAAAATTTTGGTACAAAATCTATTCAAAATATCTTTGTTCCTATATTAATTTTCTTTTTGTTGTTGAATTGTAAGAGTTCTTTCTGTATTCTGCATACTAGAGCCTTATCAGATATACAATTTGCAAATACTTTCTCCCATTCTGTGGGCTGTCTTTTTACTTTCTTGCCAGTGTTTCTTGTAGCACAAAAGTTTTTTAATTTTGGCAAAGTTCAATATATCTAACCTTCGCTCCTTGTACTTTTGGTCTCATATTTAAGAAACAATGGATCCAAAATCACAAAGACCTGCATCTATGTTTCCTTTTTGGTTTTATAGTTTTAGCCCTTACATTTAGAATTTTATCCATTTTGAGTTAATTCTTGTATATGGTGTGAGGCTTGGGTCAAGTTTATTCTTTTGCTTGTAGGTATCCCATCGTTGCATCACCATTTGTTAAAAAGACTATTCTTTCCTCATTGAATGATCTTGGCAATCTGGGTCAGAAAATCGGCTGACCATAAGTGTATGGGTTTATTTCTGGATTCCTGATTGCATTCCATTGATTATTATGTTTTTCCTTATGCTGTTTTGATTACTGTAGCTTTGTATTAAGTTTTAAAAGAGGAATAAATGAGTTCTGCAACTTTGTACTTCTTTTTCGAGATTTTTTTTTTAAAGCTATTTAGGGTCCCTTGCAATTCTATACATATTTTAGGATCCATTTATTTTTTTCTGGAAAAAAAGAAAAGTTAGTATTTTGAGAGGTTTACATTGAATATATAACTAAATTTAGAGCATATTGCTATGTTAACAAAATTAATTCCAAAGAGATGAAAATAGGTCTTTCCATATTTTGTTCTTCTCCAGTTTCAGTCAACTATGTTTTGTAATTTTCTGCACATCTTACTTGTCCTTGACTAAATTTATTCCTCACTATTTTACATTTTTTTATGTTATTGTAAGGAAATTATATCCTTAGTTTCAGTCACAGATTCATTGCAGGAATATAGAAATACAATTATTTTTGTGTATTTATCTTATATCTTGCCACTTTGTGAAGTTGTGTATTCTAACAGATTTTTAATTGTGGATTACTTAATCCTTTCTGTATATAATGATCATGCCATCTTCATGATTCTCAATAAGTCATCTATTTATAATCATCTATTTATAATAGTTTTACTTCTTTCTGTCCAACTTAGATGCCCTTTTTTTCATATACCTTTTTTTGTTTGTTTTTTCCTTTCTTAATTGTCCTCAGTTGAACTACCAATACAAAGTTAAATAGAAAAGGTGAGGGTGCACATTCTTATTATGGTCTTGATCTTAATGGGGAAACTTTCCATCTTTCACCCTTAAGTGTGATGTTAGCTGTGAGTTTTTCATATATACTCTTTATCAAATTGAGAAAGTTCCCTTCTATTCCTAGTTTGTTGAGTGTTTTTAATACTCTGTATTTTGTTAAATAATTTTCCTGTATTGATTCGATGATCATGTGGATTTTTTCTCCTTCATTCTATTAATATGGTATATTATATTGAATTAATTTTGCATATTGAACTACCCTTGCATTTCTGGGATAAATCTCACTTGGTGTTGGTGTTTAATCCTTTTAATATACTGAGGCATTTATTTCACTAGTATTTTTTCTAATGACTTTCGTGTGTATATTTATGAGAAGTAGTGATCTGCATTTTGCTTTGATAATAATAGCTTCAAAGAACAGTTAGGAAGTATTCCTCCCGTGTGTGTGTGTGTGTGTGTGTGTTTGTGTGTCTGTGTGTCTGTGTGTGTGTGTGCGTGTGTGTGTGTGTGTGTGTGTGTGTGTTTGAGTTTGAGAAAGATAGGCTAAATGTTTGGTAGCGGTTTTTTGATCAATTTTGATCAAATTTCTGATTCAATTTTTTATTTGTAGCTCTATTTTTTTGATATTTATTTATTTAATTTATTTATTTTTGAGAGAGAGAACACAAGCATGAGTGGGGCAGGCCCAGAGAGAGGGAGACAGAGGATCTGAAGCAGGCTTCAAGCTGTGAACACAGAGACCAATGCAAGGCTTGAACTCATGAGATCATGACCTGAAATCAAGAGTCAGCTGCCTAATCCACTGAGCCACCCACGTGCCCTGACTTGTAGATCTATTTGGATTTTCTGTTTCTTCCTCAGTTTTGTAGCTTGTGAGTTTTAAAATATGTGTTCATTTCATTTAGGTTATCAAGTTTTTGATCATATAGTCATTCTTATTATTCCCTTATAATCTTTTCATTTCAATAAAGATGATAGTATTGTCCCCACTTTAATTCCTGATATTAGTGAGTTTATTCTCTAATTTATCTTGGTCAATATAGTTCAATGTTTTTCAGTTTTGTTTGTTTTATCAAAGAACCAACTCTTGGTTTTGTTGACCCTCTCTATTTTTTAATTTATTCTCTAAGTTATTTATCTGTACTCTTTACTATTTCCTTCCTTCTTGCTATGGGTTAAATTTATTCTCTTTCTAATTTTTTTAAGGTGGAAGATTAGATTATTGACTTGAAGGTTTTCTCCTTTTTTAATGTAAACATTTAAGGTTATAATTTTCCTCTGAGCACTGCTTTAGCTGATACCATAAATTTTGGTATTTTGTTTTCATTTCTTTCCTCTCAAAACATCTTCTAATTGTCCTTGTGATTTCTTCTTTGTCCTATTGAGTATTTAAGAGTGCTGTTTAATATACATATATTTGTAATTTTTCCAAATTTCCTTTTGCTATTGATTTCTAATTTCATTCCATTATGTTTGGATAACATCCTTTATATGATTCTAGTTTTTTTTTTTTTAATTTATGATATTTATTTTGTGGCCCAACATATAGTCGATTCTGGAGAATAGTCAGCAATAGAACTGTTGTTGTTGAAAGGAGAATTTTAGGTCTCTTAGGTCTAGGTTGTTTAGTGTTGTTCATGTTCTGTATTTCTTTACTGATCTTCAACTAGTTCTGTTCATTATTGAAAGTGGGCTATTGACATCTCTGTAATTGTTGAACTGGCTGTATCTCCCTTCAGTTTTGTCAGCTTTTGCTTCATTTATTGTGACCATCTTGTCATTTTCATTTGTGTTTTTGATTTTTATGTCTTTTTGAGGAATTAACACTTTTGTATAATAATCTTCTTTGTCTCTCAAGTCTATGTTTGTCTTAAAGTTTATTTGTCTGATAGTAGTACAGCCATGTCAACTGTCTTTTTATTACTATTTGCCTGGAATGTTCTTTTCAATCCTTGTTCTTTCAAATCATGTATCTCTTTGGATTAGAAATGAGTCTCTTACAGACAGGTTATTGTTAGATCATGCGTTTTATTTTTTTAAATTTATTTTGGCACTCTACCTGTTAATTGCAAATTTTAATTCATTTATTGCTAATGTGATTACTGATAGGGAAGAACTTGTGCCATTTCTGTTTGTTTTCTGTTTTATGTATCTTTTTTGTTCCTCAATACTTCCATTACTTCTTTCTTTGGTTAAATAGTTATTGTCCTGTGCATCATTTTAATTCACTTTAATTTCTTTTACTATATATTTTTGAATTATTTTAGGGTTGCCCTGGGAACTACAAGTAACATATTAATTTATAACTATCTAATTCATATTAATAACAACTTTATTAAAATAATATACAGAAACTTTCCTCCATTATAGCCCTTGCCCTCCTTTTATGTTGTTATTGTCACAAATTACATTAATGTACTCATTAGTAAAGATTTAATATCGTTTTATGCCATTGTTTTTTTAAATCACACTTTAAGAAGGAGTCACAAGAAAAATATATAAATACTGAATTTAAATGTACCTTTGTAATTACCTTTACTGGTATTCTTTATGTCATTTTGAAGATTTGAGTTACTACCAATTGTTCTTTTATTTCTGCTTGAAGGACTGCTTTTAGCATTTCTTGTAAGGCAGGTGTACTAGCAACAAATTCTCAAGTTTTGCTTATATGAAAATGTGCTAATTTCTTGTTTTTTTTTAACGTTTATTTATTTTTGACAGAGAGTGAGTGAGAGAGAGAGAGAGCGAGAGAGAGAGAGAGAGAGAATGAATGAGTGAGGGGCAGAGAGAGAGGGAGACAGGCCAAAGCAGGCTCCAGACTCTGAGCTGTCAGTACAGAGCCTGACATGGAGTTCAAACTCAGGAACCATTAGATCATGACCTGAGCCAAAGTTGGATGCTGAGCCACCCAGGCGCCCCTTTTGTTCATTTTTTAAAAGATATTTTCACTGGTTATAAATTTTTAGTTGACATTTTTTTCTTTTAGCACTTTAAAGACGCCATCCACAGGCTTTTGTCTTTAATGATTTTTTAAAGTTTATTTATATATTTTGAGAAGGAGAGCATGTGAGCATGAGTGGGAGAGAGAGAGAGAAAGACAGAAAGAGAGAGAGAGAGAGAATCCTGAGCAGACCCAGCAGTGTCAGCAAGAGCCCGACACCAGGCTCAATCCCATGAATCATGGGAACCGAAATCAAGAGTTAGACACTTGACAGATTTAGCAACACAGGCGCCCCTATTCTTGATGATTTTTGATGAAAAATCAACTCAATCTTGTTAATGAACACTTGTATATAACAAGATGTTTTTCTCTTGATACTTTCAGGGTCTCTCTTTATCTTTAGCTTTCGACAGTTTAAAAAGATGTGTTTTGGTGTGGATCTCTTTACGTTTATCCTACTTGTAGTTTGTGGATCTTCTTGGATGCATAAATTAAAGTTTTTCATCAAATTTGAGAAGTTTTGGCCATCATGTTTCAAATAGATTCTTTCTCTCTCTTTATCCCCTCTCTGTCCATCTCTCCCTCCATTCCTCACTCTCTCTTCATTTTTCTTCATTTTTTGGTCTTACTGGATAGTCTCAGTAGATCTGTGTTTAAGTTCATTGATTCTTCTGCCTTCTCAAATCTATCATTGAGCAGCTTCAGTGAATTTTTCAATTCAGTTGTAGATCTCAACTACAGAGCTTCGATTTTGTTACTTTTTAAGTTTCTGTCCTTTTATTGGTATTCTTTACATGGTGAGACATATTTAATGGTTTACTTTATTCTCTTCATTATACTGGTTACAGTTGCTTTAAAGTATTTTTCTAATATCCAATGTCTGGGCTTTCTCAGAGACAGTTTCTATTAATTACTTCTGTTCCTATGTGTGGGGCATAGTTTCCAGTGTGGCCCAGGACACATCTTCTTTTTAATATTGGCTTAAACAATGATACTTATGTGGAGCTTGCCTCCCAGTTTTCCATGTTAGTAGGTATTCATCCTGTTAAATTCCACCAGGGAGATTTTTCTCTTATCCTTGTAGCTGTCTCTGTAACCCTACAAACTGGTAAAATGCAAAGAAAAACACATATTTCTGCATTTTCAATTCCTAATATGTGAAGACAAAATAACTGCTGATGTAATTTCTTAGCTCACAGTGTTCCACCATCCATTCACTCATAGTCTCTATTATTTTGTATAATTTCTGTCCTGGAATGGATGTAGAAAGATGAATGGTGGGTTGCAGAATTCTCTCTCTGCCTCTAAAAGTGAAGGATATCTACCTGGTTTTGCTGTTTGGCATGGAGCAGACAGTGGGGAGAGGTGAAATAACTTCCTACCCTATTTATTTTCTGTTTCATAAAACATTGCATGGAAAGCTACCAGTGTATTTTTCGTAGCCCAGCACCTAGAGCTGAGTAGCAATCAGAAATTCAAGACTTAAGTAATAGGCTTTCTATCAGCCTTTATTTTTGGAAGGTGTGAATTTTCATCTTGTTCTGTTGCTTCATAGGTATTTTAGTGATAAATTGGAAAGGCTGCAGCAGAAGTTCCCAGCCAGATGCACTTTAAGCTGGAAGAAGAAAGTGTGTTCTCTGTGTTCACACGTGTCCTGCAGCCAAAGTGTGCTATCATAGTCCTTTAGAGTTTTTACATTTTTCCCCCCAGCAGGACCAGCCCTGAGTCGAAATATTTAAAGTTGGTGGACTGTAAAGTGATGAGATTCACTTGACACTATGGAAAACACAAAGCCTTTGGGTTTCATTATCTGTGCTGAATTTAATGAGCCATATGAGAAAAATAAAATTAACACCACATCATTGTGGGATGTTTAACACAAAGACAATTAGCAGCACAGGGAGATGTCCAACCTAATCTGAGGTCCTAGCAACCCTGAAGGGTTAGTTTTGTTGTTCAATGTGCTTCCCAGGAGCTGGAGACTGAAATTTCTGCATGGTTAGGTCTAGAGCGTCAACAGTCAGAGGGATGAATGCTCTGGGTCTGTTCTGTCATGTTGGCTCCGCCAAAGGCCCTTTTCTCTTAGGTTCCAATTCCCTTTATAAGTTTGAAAATGAACAGCGGTTGCAATTAACGAGTCACCAACTGAAAAATCCTTCATCAGCACAGCACATCTGTGGGACAAATGTGGGAAATGCTTAAGAAAAGTCACAAGGGCTGCTGACAGAGACCGTTCATTTCACTTCCCTCAGAAAGGACATTTAGTTTTCTTAAAGCTGAATTCAAAAGAAGAAAGCATCACTCTTTAGCACACATAAGCATGCATGCATATACATGTTTGTACATATACACCGGTCACTTTGGTTTTATTTGTCTCCACTCTGAATTCATGTTACCATAATCAGAAGCTTAAAGTCCAGTGGTTTAGTTTGATGTTTAAGGGCATCTGAGAGTACATGTATGAGCAACCTCATTCTAAGATTTAATATGAATTAGCAGTAACAACAAACACCTGTGACAGTAGTTCAACTTGAAGTAGAGAAGTGGATTGAACTGCAATGACTCTATTCTGTTTAAGTCTGTGACGTTGTTTTTACTTCACAAAGCACACTCCTTTACTTTGCTTGATAGCCTTCAATCATGAGGCTCATCCCGCCTGGCCTCTCCCTGTACTTCAGTACCAAAGTTCTATTTCTTCCACACCTTTTTCCTCTAGATCAGTCTTGTCCAATAGAACTTGCTGCAATTACAGGTATGTTCTAGATATGCAGTATACAATAAAGTGGCCAATAGCAGCACATGCCTATTGAGCACCCGAAATGTGGTTAGAATACAATTTTAAATTTTATTTTATTTTAACTAATTTAAACTAAAATGTAAATAGCCTCACATGGCTAGTCGCTACTCTACTGGACAACATAGCTCTAGATTCTTACTGGTTAAAGCGACAGCAGTAACATTACCCAGAAACTTTCAGGTATTCAGGATCTTGAACTCCACCCAGGTATACTGAATCTGAATCTGAAGTGTAACAAGACTCTAGATGATGTTCATGTTCTGTAAAGCTTGAGAAGCCCTGCTCTAGATAACTTCATCGTTCAAATTTGAGGTCCAGAGTCATTCCCTTAGGTAGCCAGGACCAACTGTAGCCAGCAGTAGGCACAGTGCTAAGGACCCACAATACTTTGAGAGACCCATGAAAATGTTTGAATTCCTTTTAAAATCATAAGAAAACGGAACTTCTCAAATTATTATTTATACTTATACACACACAGTCCTTTGTTATCATTTTATCTATTCATAGAGGAGGGGACCGATGAAAGCAAAAGTGCCCAAGTCACATGGATGTCATGTGACCCTATTGGTAGCACCTTTGTCCCCAAGTCTGACTCAACATCATCTCTTTCTCCCTCTTGTGGTTTGCTGATAATTCTCATCACATGGCACTACTTAAGTGTAGTGACTCATATGGCCACTACGTTATCCTCTAAGTCCCTTAAAGGCAAAAACAGTGTCTTGCATGGATTTATAGCACCAAGCCTGTTTTGTTTCACACATCTGGTGCTTGATAAATGTACAAAAGGAGGAAGAAAAGGAAGGGCTAGATTCTGATAGGTTTAGTAGTTTACTCTACTGAAGGGAATACATACTGTTAGCCAGGTCTCTTATGCCGATTTCGATGAGAGGAAAAACAAAATGGAACCTTCCAAGTCATTCTAAACCAGCCTCTCATTAGGAGGTATACACTGTTGTGAAGACAAAGAGCAGTTCCCTTAGGCTGAGGACACCTGATTTTCTTTTCTTTGTCATTTCACTGACTTCTTTTACCTTTGGGCAGGTCATTTCACTTTTGATTTCTCAATTTTCCATTGGTAAAATAAAATAATGAGAAGCTGACTCTTTGAATTCTTACTGTGTCATGGACTTTCCTGACAAGTTTTAGTGATGAATTCATTTACATTTCATAAAACTTTATTGTTATTCCACTTTACAGATGAGAAAACTAAAGCACAAAGAGCTCAACTGTCTTGCCTAAGATCACACAGCTAGGAAGTAGAGGAGTCATTCCTGACTATCTGATCCCAGAGTCTAAGTGGAACCATTACTCTGAATTGTCAGAAATAAATGACTACATTTTATATAGTGCTATGGGCAGAATTGTGTCCCCCCAAATTCAAGTATTGAACTTCTAACATATGAATTATTATCTCAGAATCTGACAGTTTTGGAGATAGGATCTTTAAAGAGATCGTTAACTTGTAAACCAAGAAACGGGCTCTTAACTAAATAGAACAAAACAGGGTTACCAGAAGAGAGGTGAGGGGAGGGGAGGGGTGAAACAGGTGATGAGGATTCAGGAGTACACTTGTACTGATGAGCACTGGGTCATGTATGGAAGTGTTGAGTCACTATATTGTACACCCGAAACTAATATAACACTGTATGTTAACTATATTGGAATTTAAGTAAAAAGATAATTAATTTAAAATCAGGTCATTAGAGTGGGCCCTAATGTAATATAACTGATGTCCTTATAAAAAGAGGAAATTAGAACACAGATGTATACAGAGGGGGAAGGCCATGTGAAGACACAGGAAGATGGCTGTCTACAGCAAGCCAAGGAGAGATGCCTCAGGAAAAAAAAAACTCTGCCAGCACCTTGATCTCAGACTTCTAGCCTCCAGAACCATGAAAATAAATTTCCATTGATTGCCCCACCAGGATCTGTGGTCCTTTGTTATGGCAGCCTTAGCAAGGGAAAGCATATACCATGAGACTCCTTAGGTAATAATAAATAAAGGGTACTACTAAAACATGCAAATGTAGGTTCTCATTTACACATCCCATAAACATTATCCTTTACTATGTAAAAGTGGTGTGTTGGTTGCAACAAGAGATAAGAAAGAATCACTTCGATGTGTCTGTATGTCTGAATCACTAATTAATGTTTCATCCATTTTTTGTCAGTCTCTCCCACCAGAATGTCCACTCCACGAAGGCAGCATGCAGTGGATAAATATCTGTAGACTGGGTGGATGACTGAGCAAGGCTATCGAGCAAGGTCCCTTGCTGGGTTGTAGGATAACAATCTAAATAGGCCCTTGTCATCATTGTTGCTCTTTTATTATATTCTCTTTGTTCTTTATAAACACACCTTCCTCCTCAAACACCAGTAAAGCTGTCTCTTTCTGTTCCTAGCTCATGGACTATAGTCTCACCCTGCTCTCCTTTCTCCTAGCTCTTTAACAGTTTTGCTTAGGTCTTTCCATTCCTTTTCAAGCCTCACAGGCCCTCTATGCCCTTCGTTGATGTAGCATTACAGAATCTTTGATTCTGATCAAGCAGACACTTTTTGGGTGGTAGAGGTGGAAAAATGGTGGGCAGAAATGACAATGGAGCAACTTGTGTTGACAACTTCCAGGCTTACTTTGGTGGTCTGAGTGAAAGAGGACATTTTGTGAACATTGTGACCCCTCGTGCATGTACTTTTTATTTCCTCAAAGAAGCATCCTGTTTCCAAGATGTCTGTAATCTAGTAACAAGCCAAAGACATGTGCGTAAGAAATGACAATACTAAAAAAGATGTGATCATCTCCTATTAGTGTGCTTAGCTCTGTGCTTTAATTGCCTATTGCTGCATAACAAATTACTCCAAAATCTAATAGCTTGAAAAGAGAAATATTTATTATCTCACAATTTTTGTGAGTCAGGGTTCTAATGCAGCTTCCGTTTTTATTGGCAGCGTTCAGTTCCTCGCAGGTTATTGGGCTCTGTTCCTTGGCGCGTGGGTGCCTCCATGAGCAGCTCGCAACATGGCAGCTGGCTCCCCTCAGAAGCCAGAGCCAAGGAAAGTGAGCAAGATGAAAGCCAGATTCTTTTTTTAATCTAATCCCAGAAGTGACACCCTCACTTTCACCTTATTTTATTTGTTGGAAGCGAGCCACAGTGTACAGCCATCAATTGAGGGGAGGAGATTACACAAGGGCATGAATACTAGGAAGTGGGGATCATGAGAGCCATCTTAGAAATTCTCGTTGCCACTTAAGAAATGCATTATGAATGACTGGGTGAATGTAATGTGAGAGGAGGGGTTAGACAAATTTGGGGAAGGAAAGGGATATAGGAAAGATTCTTCAGGGGATGAAACACTTTAGTTAGAATTTAATGAGGAGTAGGATTAGGTCATGTGGAAGTGAATGAAACATGTTTATAGGTAAAGAAAGAGCACCAATGAGAACCTGGAGAAAAGAAAACCAGAGAGAAGAAAAAATATGAGGTCTGATATAATTAAAGGTATCACTGTATGTGTACCATAAGGACCTTTATTATATGCTAAACTAATGAAGTTTTATTCTTGGTGAGGGATGGCCTGTCTTAGCTCAGGCTGCTGTAACTAAGTACCATAGACTAGGTGGCTTAAAATAACAGACATTTATATCTTATAGTTCTGGAGGCTAGAAGTCCCAAAATCAGGGTGCCACATGGCCAAGTTCTGGCTTGCAGATGGCTACTTTATGATGTATCCTCACATGGTGCCCAGTGGGGATTGGGGAGCACATGTGTTCTCTTCTTATAAGGACACTAATCCCATCATGACGACCCCGTCCTAAGACTTCCTCTAGACCCACTCATTTTCTAATATCATCTCCTTAGGGATGATATGATGTGAATTTCTAGGGGACACATATATTCAGTCTATCACATGGCTTTGTTCAGAATTTTTGCAAAGAAATTCAAATTCATGAAGAGTAAAACTACAGTTCTTAAGGGGCTCATAGGTGGCTCAGTCAACTAAGCGTCTGACTCTTGATTTCAGCTCAGGTCATGGTCTCACGGTCAGAAGATCGAGCCCCGTGTTGGGCTCTGTGCAGACAGCAGGGAGCCTGCTTGGGATTCTCCCTCTCTACTCCTTCCCATCTCCTGCTCTTGCATGTGCTCTCTCTCTCACTCTCTTTCCCTCTCAAGGAAAAAAACCACACAAACTACAGATCTTAAGATGTTTCTCCTAAACCAAGGATTCAAAAATACAGGTGTCATTGTGTTCATTTAACTGACTTCCCCTGATAACGGAAACCATCCCTGGTCATTTTCCTCTCTGTCTCTGCTGCTCAGTTAATGTACCTGCCATTTAATGGTCATGTAGCATGGCCATCAAATGTTTTAGACTGGCCCCAATGCATTCACTACACGGATTGCTGTAGAAGTTAAAAAAATGAAAATAAAAATAATTCATGGTGGTGCATGGTTTTGAACTATACAGTAAATAATAGAATTAAGTAGCAAGGGAAGATTTCATTTTTGTTTCCAGCCAGAAGAAGGTTCCTCCCAAGAGATTGCTTGAGTCTGAAAGAAAATACCAAGCATTAGGCTTATACTGAAAAGGCAAGTAGTACCTTCCAAGTCAAAAAAGAACAGAATCTTTTTTTTTTTCATGTTTATTTATTTTGGGAGAGTGAGAGAGAAAGAGAGAGAAACAGCACAAGTGGGACAGAGAGAGAGGGAGAGAGAATCCCAAGCAGGCTCCATACTATCAGCACAGAGCCTAACACAGGGCTCCGTGAGATCATGACCTGAGCTGAAATCAAGAGTCTGACTTTTAACTGACTTAGCCACCCAGGTGCCCCAGGGACAGAATCATGTTAAGAGTGTTTTTCACATTTCCTTGCCTATTTTCTGTTGTCAATAACAACACTATGGGTAGATAAAAGAACAGGAAGATTTATCTATGTGGGAACAAATGTCTGTCATAAGGAACTCTAAAGTACATGTGCTTAGTTAAAAAATAAAATAACCAACATTGATGCCTTTTAAAAAAAGCAGTCAGCATTATAAATGTTAGGTAAATTCCTGAATTAAATATCAACGTTTCTAAGTCTACAGTTATATTTTAAGTAGCTTGTCTTTGGGTGATAGAACGAAAGAATAATTGTGAATAACAATTAAGAATTATTTTATCTTTTGCATTTGTCACCCTTTTTAAAAGAATCATTCATTGTTATTTAAAATTCTGGGCAAATTTCAAAGTGATGCTTCAAGTCGTCTATTAATACAATATGGAAAGGTCTGAAATTTTAACTTTAAAAAATGTTTTGACATTTTTATTCATTTTACTGTTCAATCTATTACTTTAATACCTTCAGAAAATGGGAGGGGGGATCTAAGGGTTTTAAATGACTGAAAAGGGAAGGCGTACAAATGATCTGTTGCCAAGAATTGTAAAAATACATCTCTTTCAAGGTACAATGTTAAGACTGTGTGTGTTGGTGGCTCTAGGGGCAGGCATGGGTAGATGAGGCCTGGTGTTAGAGGAGTGTAGGAAAGTGGAATGAGGGGGTGTTAGTGCTAATCTGCAATGTTCCGTAATCTTGAACTGTGGCGTGCCTTCCTTTTTTTCCTCCTTCCATCCTTTTTTCCCTCCTCAAATGAAAGCATGAAACAATTTCTTAACATTTTGAGAATGAGTTAGAGGCGGGTCAGTGGGGAATTGGAAAGACCTGATTAACTACAGGCACGTAAATGATTTAGGAGACTCCTAAAATACATCTGGGGTCTGCTTTTAGTCCTCTTCTGGAAAGACATTGTTTATCACATTGGGAGGCCCTACAAAAATAAATATGTGTAAAATAGTGGACATGAGCAGAGTTAGCCCATGCATTTCCTCCATTTTGACAAGTGATGGTGCTCCCAGGACTAAAAGAAAATTCGGAGGCAGTTTTTGGTTTGCCTATCCTAGAGAAACCCATTTGGCCTGCTGTCCTCTCCTTTCCAGTTCTCTGAGCTGCCTTACTTCTCTTGGTGAACTAGTTGACCTTCTGGATAAACCATAATAAGAATTTTAAAAATCTAGTTGGCTGAATGAAGCTTTGTTAAAAAAAGTGTATCCTGCTAGTATTCAACCAGTTAATTAGTCAACCTCACCATTTCATGATCTCTTGGAGTTGATTACCCAACTTTCTTATTCTCAGAGAATGCTAGGATCATGGAGGGACCACCCGCGATTTCCTTCTCAGCCGTAGGCTCTGGAGAGTTCTCTCTTGCTGTACCCATTCTTGTCTTCCTGGATCCTATGTCAGAGAGTGAGGGATCGTAATCTGGGTTTTGGATTCTGTGTCTTCCTAGAATGTGCCCCTTGTTCCATCAGCTCCCCGGCAGCCTCCACTCCACCCCCAGCCTCCACACCTTACCTTCATCTTATCCCTTGCAAATGGCTCTTTCCTTTAGCCAATGTAATATGCTGTCCTACAAAACAATAAAATAAAGCTTCCTATAAAGGTGTGCATGCCTCTAATTACCATCCCATTGCTCTCCTTCCCATAGACTCTCTTATTGAAAAATGAGGCATCTTGAGTCTCCTCCTCTCTCTAATACCACCTAGGTTCAGTTCTCTCCTTGCTCTCACATCCACTTTTGCTAAGTAATGTTGGATCTAAATGGCACTTTCCAATCTTTGCTTCACTACCACTGTTTTATCTCATGCCTTTGGCCACTCACTTCCCTGACAATTATTACTTCTGATTTTCCTCCAAAGTCTCTGAATGCAGTTTCTTTCTGCTTTATGTATTCCCCCTCTCACTGTGCCCCTCCCATGGGGAGAATGCCACAACGCGCTACCCAGATCTACCCCCTCAGAAATGAAGGACTAGTCCCCCTATTAGTTGGGAGTGCTGCCTGAAGTTGGCCATCAGCTCACAGCCCTCTCTCTCTGGACACTGCCTTGGTTGAAAATCCCTGCTTCACTGGAAGTCATGCCTCATCAAGGGAAAGCCTATAATGAAACACTGATCAACACAGGGGCATAAAAAAACCCTAACTCCAAATCTGAAGAATTACTCCAATTCTCCAAGGTTTGCTGATGTCACGTGGGGCTGTACACTGGTCCGTACATCCTCTGTTGAATCACACTTCCTTCTACAGGCGTGCGTCCGCAAGAACTTCCTAATAAATTTCCTGCACCCTAATGTCCATCTCAGAGAGATGGAGCCCAAATGAGGAGCCCAATCCATTGTAACCCCTGAAATGTCTGACTCGGTGGGTCACCAAATCATTTTAATGAATAATCTGCAAATTACTGACCCGGCTTTATCCAAAACAAAGAGCTGTTTTAGGATTTTTACAATATAGTGAGAGGGAAATGGTTAGAAAACAGAAAAAAAAAGATGTTGGAAAAAGTAAAAATCATAATTTTGCATAGAGCTATGCCACTTTTAATGTATTTTAGCCCTCAATTTTCTTTATCATCTATGAGAGAGACAAGGGTAATAGAGATTCCAAAGCATAACTAACATATGTCAGAATGAGTAGTTATAATAACTTTTGTGAAGAACCATTCAGATTATGGTGAACTTGCACTGGGGTTATCTCTTTTGATGGTTAAACCATTGCTTGAAGTGAAGTGATTAGCACAAATTTTATGTGTGAAGAAGTGGACTCTGAGAGTTTAAGTGATCTGAGACCACACAGCTAGGAAACAGATCGTAGTATGTTCAGAGCAGGGAGGATACGAGAACAGCTGCATTTCTAACTACTTGTGTCATTTGTCTCTTCCCTGTGATGGCCCTGGATTGGTGTGGCCAGGAATGTCACGTGCCACTGAGTGTACAATTAGCCTTTACCTCAACTCTCCTTTGACAATATAACTACTCAAGAAGAGGGAAAGGGCCTCAGCCAGTGTCCTGTCCCTCCTTAAGATCTAACAATCTTGGTACTTTTTGTTCAAGATGTCTGTGTTCCTTTTTACCACTGCTTATGTCTTCATTAACACTCTTCTCTTTTACTTATAATTTTAAGCCAGTATTTTTCCATAGAACATTTTGTAGCGATGGAAATGTTCTATATCTGCACAGATCAGTACAGTAGCCTCTAGTCGCTGTGGCCATTGAGCACTTAGAATGTGGTTAGTGGACTGAGGAAAAGACTTTTTAATTTCATTCAACTTTAATTGATTTACATTTACATGTAAGTAGCCACATGCGGTTAGTGGCTCCCATGTTAGTGTATAGTCTACACTCTCTGGTGCCAGAGCCCAGCTGCTTCTCAAGTCCTCCAGTTCCATTCTCCATTCCTTATTTTCCTGGATGGAGGGGCTTCATTTCTACCCTTTCTCTCCTTATCTTACTCTTTGCCTGTCCAGCAACACTGCCGTGGGGACCCGTTCCTACTGTGCCGCATAAACGAGCTGCTCTGAAAACGGATACCAGACTCATGTTACTGCCATGGATGCTACTTGGTCTCTGGATAGCACTTTATTCTCAAGTATTATAAAAATGTTCTGAAATTCATCTTGATTTGCTTCTCATGGTGTGAAGAGAGGTGGGGGGAAGACTTCTTTAAGCCCTCCCTGGTTTGTGTAGGTATTATATGTGACTGATTAGTTCACCGTCACTCCAAGTAAATGATTTTACATCTCTGAATCACATGTTGACTCTTCTGCTTAAAATTTTTTTGATGTTTTTATTTATTTCTGAGAGAGAGAGAGAGAGAGAGAGAGATAGAGACAGTGTGATCAAGGGAGGGTCAGAGAGAAGGAGGTACAGAACCTGAAGCAGTCTCCAGGCTCTGAGCTAGCTGTCAGCACAGAGCCTGATGCGGGGCTCAAACCCAAGAACTATGAGATCATGACCTGAGCCGAAGTCAGACGCTTAACCGACTGAGCCACCCAGGCACCCCTGGACTATTCTGCTTAGCAGAGTCCTTTCTCATCCCTCCATGTTGAAACTCAGAATAGCCCTTTGCCTTGCATTTCTCTGTCCGAATTAATGACTCATTTCTGTGTGTCTTCATATTTCTCTATTGCCTCACTCATTATAGCTTGAATCATATTATAAGGATATGTGTCTTTTTGCATTACTGAATTGTGGATTCTTTAAGGACAGGATCATGCTGCATGCATATTTGTATCCATCACTGTGAGACAGAATGTTTGGGACAAAATAGGACCTCAAAAAATCTTCACGGAACCTATATATCCTTTAGGGCTCTGAAAGTCACACCTTCTCTTCCTTGGTTCATCCACTTCCTTTTCCTGACGTCCCACTCTAAGCAAACTGTGTTCTGAGATATGAATTTCTTTCACATTTTACCTGAATTGCTCTACTACTAGTACTGGTATACATTGATTTAAATAATTGTGGATCCTCTAGGATTTTTATGGTTTCATGTCAGTAACTTCTTTGACATTGGCTATAGCAACTTCTTTCTAGATATGTCTCCTGAGGCAAGGGAAACAAAAGCAAAAATAAACTACTAGGGCTTCATCAAAATAAAAACTTCTACACAGAGAAGCAGTCAACAAAACTTAAAGGAAACCTATGGAATAGGAGAATATATTTGCAAATGACATATATGATAAAGAGTTTTTATACAAAATATATAAAGAAGTTATAAAACTCAATACCCAAAAAATGAATAATCCAATTGAAAAATGGGCAGAAGACATGAATAGATATGTTTCCAAAGAAGACATCCAGATGGCCGACAGACGCATGAGAAGATGCTCAACATCACTGATCATCAGAGAAATACCTGTCAGAATGGCTAAAATCAAGAACACAAGAAACAACAGTTGTCAGCAAGGAAGTGGAGAAAGGGGAACCCTCTTGCACTGTTGGTGGGAATGCAAACTGAGACAGCCACTCTGGAAAACAGTATGAAGTTTCTTCAAAAGTTAAAAATGGAACTACCCTACAATCCAGCAATTGCACTACTAGGTATTTACCCAAAGAATACAAAAATACTAATTCAAAGGGATATATGTACCCCAATGTTTATAGCAGCATTATCTACAGTAGCCAAACTATAGAAACAGCCCTAATGCCCATTGACTGCTGAATGGATAAAAAAAAAAAAAAGATACTATAGATATATATAGTATATATGCTACGATATATAGATATACAGATACATGTATACTATGTATATATACATATACAGTATATATACACATATATATAGTATACATATACTATATATGGGAGCTATATATATAATATGCTCCCAAGGAAAAGTATACACACATGAAATCTTGCTATTTGCAACAATGTGGATAGGACTAGAAAGTATTTTACTAAGCCAAATAAGTCAATCAGAGAAAGACAAACAAGGAAAAATACCATATGATTTCAGCCATATGTGGAATTTAAGACACAAAACAAATGACCAAAGGGAAGAAAAAGAGAGGGGCAATCCAAGAAATAGACTCTTAACTGCAGAGAACAAACTGATGGTTACCAGAGGGGATGTAGGTGGGGGGATGGATTAAATAGGTGATGATGATTAAGGAGTACACTTGTTATGCTGAGCACCAGGTGATTTATGGAAATGTTGTTACTGTACTGTGCACTGGAAACTGATATAAACTGTGTTAGTTAACTACAATTTAAATAAATAAATATGGTTCCTAGAACATTTGTTTATCAACTTATTTCTCTGTGTGTATGTGTTATGGTTGCATTTTACTCATTTCTGATATATTTGCTACTTATTTCTTTTTATTTCTCACGAAGATAATGGTGGAAGCAATATTATCAATTAAGTACCTCCAGCAGTTGGGAGCATTATTGTATGGCTTGCTAATATCTTCACAGTCTTTGTGTCTCTTGGCTTGCCTCCACCTCTTCTATTTTTCATCACTGTCCTTAATTATGCCAGTAAGTCCCATGATGGCACTGCCCCAATTGTAAATTCTCAGTAATTATTATCTCCTGAATATGCCAGATGTGTCTAAATTCGCAAAAGCTCAATATACATTTGACAAGTTATTAAATACTAAATCAAAATGTGCTTTAACACCTACGCACATGAACTGCTGCAGTAAATAAAAGTTTCTGATGAAGAAAGTTATTTCTCTTTTTTGATCTTTTCAAGTAAATCATTTTAGATGTGGAATCTGCAATGTTCATTTTTCTAATACTTGCTACCTTTCCTTGGTAGCATGAATACAACTCTTGGATCCCATGGATTCATGACACAATGCCATACTAAATGTTTCCTTAATTGCAAATTTGATTTTCAGTCACATTCAGGCTTATCTTATTGTGCATTATTATTATGCCTGTCAACAGAGTATCCCTGCAATTTCCTCTTCTGAACTTGAACAAATTTCGTGATCTGCAGGAGTGATACTTAAAAGATTAACAGGGAGTATGAAACCAAGCAATTAAAGTGGATGCCTGCAAGAACAGGTTGGGTTCTAGAGGACTCCTGCTGGGCCAGGCTTTAACCCTTCAATGTAAGAGAGTTCTTAGGAGTTCCCAAGGTGAGATGCCAAGGCAGCAAAGGGAATAGGTGGTGGATGACAGTCATGGTCAGGATAACTGCCTTTACCAACTGGTATGGAGTAGTTCAATGGCCATGCATTCCTGCTGAATATCAGCCTTGGTGATGTATCTGTTTAGGAACCAGCAGAAAAGAAAACAATTGTTCAAGAGTACAGAATATGTGTTAGAAGAGCTAATGCTCATCTACTTCTAAACTTTTTGATTTGCACAATTGTATTTGTCATGAAACAAATATATATTTGTCACTAAACAAATATATATTATAAAGAGGGCATGTTCTGCTTGGAGCAGAATTCACCCTATTCTGAAAGTGAGTTAATACATTAGCAGGTGAGACACCTGAACACACAGATTGACTCTTTAGAACTCAGGTTGGAATTGAGAAGCTTTTTCTAACAGACCCATCTTCCTGAGGCCAAGTGATAAATAGGAATGAGCTCAGCATAGGGAATGAGGGAGTAGAAGGAAGAACATTCTAGGAAGAGGAAACATTATATGAAAAGGCACAGTAGGGAGAAGAATCATGCCAGGCCAAGTTTGGACAACCTTCAAGCAGGTTAAAATTGCTGGAGGGATGGAGAGAGGAACTATCGCAGGCAGGATTGATGAGACACAAGACTGGAAAGGTGTACAGGAGCTGGGTATAAAAAGTCATAATGTTCATTCATTCCAAGATAACACTAAGGGATTTGGAGCAAAAAGGAAGAAATTAATCTCAATACAGAGGGTAATGGCAGAGCCTTAAAGTTGGACTCAAAGAAGATGAGCCTCCCATATGGGGAGACACAGGAAGTGCTTCTTTTCATTTGTAAAATCAGAACTTTCCACAACTTCTATTGATGGAGGTTTCCTACAGAAGTTTTTTATAACCGCTGAATGGCCATGGGGAAGTACTGGTGTGAAGCTTTATGGTCGAGTTAAATCCTATTTATTGTTGGGGGAAAAAAAGTCTTTAGGCATGAGGCCAGGATGTTGGAGGCTATTACACAGTCTGAAAAGATCTACTTGATCACCTCCACCTGAGTCATAACCCAGGCCACTAATGACATAAAAACTCTCTCCCAGCATGACTTGCTCCTTCCAGCAGGGCTCAGTCGGAAGCAGCCGGCCCATTGCCCAGTGATCAGAGCCCATTTGTAGCTGGAGCTCTGTGCATGCAAAGCCACATGCACAAGGTACAGAGGCCTGCCTCATGATCAGATTAACGGGGTTTATCCTCTTCTCTCTGGCCTCCAGCATTAGCACCTCTGATGATAACTTGGAAATACTGTGTCCCTGAAGGGAAGGAAACATCCTTTGAGGAGGTCAAGTGTAAACCAATTATCTTCCCAGTGCAAATTTACCAGAAATACTGCTTGGTTTCCTAAGTGCTAGTCGTGTTGAAACGTGTAAAAATCAAATAATTAGATTAATAGCTCACTTTTGACTATTTGCAAACTTTCAGACTGTAATAACTATTTGCTTCCATAGAATAAAGCAAAGTAAGAGTTAATTAACATGGTCCTTTCATTGCAGCATCTAATAAAGTTTAGATTGCCTTTTTTGAAATAATTGTATTTTTCACAGAAAGGGTCAAATACCAGTTCACAGTTTATATGTATGAAATATATTTTACTTAACAAACCCATACCCATCACTTACCATGTTCTAGAGACTTTTTAAATATCTACTGTAATCATCAGTGGTTCTGTTCCATTTATGACTGAGCAACAACCCCTTGACCTTATCCATCTATCCTTTCTCTGGCTCTGGCTACTTCCTTGGCTACATCTAGAAAGATCAAGACTTGTGACATTTTTGTCATGCCAGGCTATCTAAGGCTTCATCTGCTCAATGAACTTTTGAAGTATTTACTTTCTAAAGTGTTATCTCCACAGTGAGAATTCATACAGCAAACATGTTTTAGGCACTTTCTATGTGCAGACACACTAACAGGCACTAGAAAAAGAGTCATTAGCTATGGGCACAAAACTTCCATTCTAGTTGGGGCATATAGGCGATCAACAATTGTCAAGATAGTGATAAGGGCCTCTGAGGCCCTTCACTGTATGCATTTTTATAATTTAGCTTGGGTTCTCTCCAGAAGCACAGCCTGAGCCAAGAACTTGTGTACTGGAGATGATCCCAGGAATGTGGAGTGAGGGAATAGAGAGAGTATAACAGAGAAGGAGGAAAGATCAATACAAGGATATGTAATCAAGGTGATGACCACCGTGGACATGAAGGGTTCGATTTTGCCTGTGTTTTCTGAAAAGGTTATAGTGCCTTTCAGATTTGCTACTTGAGGTTTAAAAGGGGAAAATATGTATCTATCCATTCCCACCCCCATTATTTGAGGTAATGCTCTGCTCTGCCATTCCAGGTTGCACATGGCTGTCTACTAATAGAAAGATGCTGCCGTTGGGAGTTGAGCTTCATGTGAACTGTTTGATAGAGTTATGGCTGGAAGCAGATGTGAGGCCAACATGAGGAGGCAGAATAAAGAGGTATTTGATACAATCCACTTTACACCGCTTATACCCATATATGCTTTCCTTAAATCAAGGCTTCAAGATGGTAGCCCACTCTAATATCTCCAAATACTTAACCAAAGATTGGTGAAATAAGTTCCAGTTTTCACAGGTATAAATGGTCCTAGGGCCATCAGTGATACTCAAGGATCTTGCTCCTCAACTCTCCATTTTAGATTCATTTCAGCTGGTCTGAGTTGTTTGCCTAGGGTAGGGGAGCCAGACCTTCATTCCTGAAAGGTTTGAACCCTTAGGTTTGGTTCCATTGTTTGGATATGTTTGTTACAATCACTTGCTCATTACCACCACCAGGAATGAAAACAAAAACAGCCCAGTAAAGAGTTCCAGATGCTTCTTTCAGTCCCTGTTTTGTAGCCTCATTCCTCATGACATCCTGTATCAATAACTCCCAAGGTTAATTTCTTTTGTTGTCATTATTTTGGTTTTTGTGGTTGATCTACTAGCATGAGTTCCTTGATATGACTTGTTTTAGTGGAATTTCTGCTGTATTTTGATAGAAACATTCCTTCCCGGGGAACTATGGTGACTAATTGAGAAGATCTTAAGGTTTGGAAACAGAAAGCAGTAATTCCTCAGTAGGTCAGTGTGAGAATTGTTCACAAGAGGAATATCCACCCCGTAATTCCTGGGTTCATTTAGTCTAGCGTTTGGGGCCAAAGTGCTGAATATTGGTTATTGGTCTTGTGCTGTGCTGTATCAAGAAAATAGAGCCAACGCTGTAGATGATTCCCCTCCAGCTGGCTCCTTCATTACCATTTGATTATAGGTTAGTGCCTTCTGATAATGTAGTATGCAGCAAGACTAGTGGCCTCTTTGATCATAGGCCCAATATCTCACCTTCTTTGCCATGAAATGGGCTCCTTACTTTAAGGCACATTGTGTGTGATGACTCCAGGGGTCGGGTCATCCTGTCCACCTCATTGTTTAATGGTTCCTCTGCAGTGGCTGATTTGTGAGCACTGCCCTGAAACACAATAGTCCACAGATTCTGTGTCCTTGCCAATAGGTCCGCACAGAACTGTCTGTCCTTCCATGGCTAGAATCAGAGGCAAGATCGAAGTGGGTGTGAGGGGACACAAGAGGCATCTGACATAATGCTGTGTTAAGTCACCTATTTATTTGATTATATTGATCCCTAGATGATGAGACCATTTAAGGGAGAGGCTACATCACATTCATCTTGGTGTAGCCAGCACACTGTGCATAGTGTTTGGGATTAGTAAACACTTAGGTCATTCTATTTTGTAATGTGAAGCATGCATGCAATTGTAACTAGAGATACTTTTGGTCTGCCTTTCTTCTGAATAAGGGAGATTAAATAAAGGCTCATGATGAGAAGGGACTTGTCTGAGTTCCTCTGTCCACTTGGCAGCAAAGGCAAGGGTAGCTCTTCAGTCTGACTCCAAGGCCACAAATCTTCATCACACTAGAATCTCCTTGGTGGAGACTGGGTATAGTTTCTAACAACCCAAGACAGTCAAAGTGATGTTGGTGTATGAGTATAAGGATAAGTCATAAAACTATAAAGGATTATGGAACTACTATGTTCTGATAATATGTTGCATACTCATTTTATATATTCTTTCATTATAAGATGCAAATCTGAAGTCCAGGCCACTGGGGAACATTTCTCCACTGACCAAATGAGTTTGGAAAATTATTACTTTTTCATATGTTCCCACAAACCTTATTCTCTTGTATTATCCCCTGATAGAACTTATAATTTAAACCAAGTAGGGGTTGGAATTACTAAAGTTACACTGAAAGCAAAGAGTTGAATTGACAGAATGTTTCAGAGGGAGGAAGCATGGAGTAATGATTAAGAACAAAATGCCATTCTTCAAAACAACCTGACAGTTTTTAGTCAAATTAAGTATTCTTAATATCCATGAGCCATAACTCTACTCTTGAGCACCTAGCTTAGAGAAAGTCTCATATAAATTCATTAGGGGAGTGTGTGAAGATGCATACAGCATTGTGAGTGTAGTGGTGGTGACTCAGAACACATTCAGTGTTTCTCACCAGAGACATGGATATGTGTCTTGGTTTGAATACTAATACAACCTCACTAAGAAATCCCAGAAGACTCATGGCTTAAACAAGATAGAATGTATGTATCTGCATCCAATAGATACCTGAGTTTCAGTTGTCTGAAGCTAATGTGGCAGCTCCATGGTATCTCTGGCAAAAATTCTTTCTATTTTGATTCTCTGCCCTTGCAGCCCATGCTTCTGCCTTGAGGTCTAAAATGATTGCTCTGGATCTAGCTGGTAGAAATATGGGAAATGGAAAAGGTCTGGCACCTCAATTTAGAAGCACAACCTGGAAGTCTGACATAGTACTAACATCCATATGTCATTATTCAGAACATAAGTCACATGACCACATCTAGCTTCAACAGACTCTGAGAAGTGTAATTTCTAGCTGGACAGCCATGTTCTCAGCTGTTCACTATTACCAAAGGAAGAAGGAATGAAAATTGAAGAAGAATTAGCTCTCTCTGACAGGGTAAGATTACAATAAATATATATTATTGAATAGAATGCGGTGGTTGTTAGAATCAGTGGACTATATGCATTCCAGCAATATTGATAGTCTTACAAACAGAATGCTGAGAAAGAGAGAGATGAGAATGGTCTATAAGAGAATACTTTAATAAATAAACATAAATATATAAATAATTCTTATAAACAATTATGGGGCCTTGAAAGAATAAACAATAATACTGAGCTAAGAAATAAAAGTTTAGTTAGCCACAAGCACATACTCAATCTAGTTCTAGCCATACAGTCCACTGAAAGTTACATAAATGCCCTAAGGCCAATTTTTTCATGATCTGAAATTGGTAATTATACTGCTCTTGTAAGATGAGCTTGTATATTTAGAGCACTTATTATTATGCTTGACACACAGTAAATTCTCAGTAGAGATTAGCTGTTATTACTCTTTCTTTATTGCGATTATTATTAGATACACTGCATAAAGATTACATGTGAGATTGGGACCTTATATAAAGTTGGCCCGTGATAAATACTGGTTGGATGCACAATAAAAGAACAAAGAGTGTGTTGGTCACAATTGTTATAGATGAATGAACTGTGTTTATTCAGTCATATTTATTAAGTGTCTCTTATTTGTCAGGCCCCTAGGATATGAAGGGAAGTAAGAACTGGAATGGACCCCAACCAGTGCAGGAAAAGGCAATTAATTAAAAAAAATACAAACACATGTGAAACTGCTATAAATATAGTGAAGGATAGAGATACTTGTGTGTGTGTGTGTGTGTCTATTATATACATATATATGTACATACATATACAGGGAGATTTAATCCACTTGGTTGAGAAAAAGTCTTTCTTTTTTATATTTTTTTAATATTTATTTTTGAGAGAGAGCATTAGTGGGGATAGGGGCAGAGAGAGAGAGAGAGGGAGACACAGAATCTGAAGCAGGATTCAGACTCTGAGCTCTCAGCACAGAGACTTAAACCCATTAGCAGTGAGATCATGACCTGAGCCAAAGTCAGATGTTCAACTTACTGAGCTACCCAGGTCCCCCGAGTAAAAGTCTTTCTAAGGAAGTGATACTTTAGGAACTACCTAGAAAAAAGATAAAGGAAAGATCTCTTCTGATAGAAGTAACAGCTTATGAGAAAGCCCTGGACACCTGGATGGCTCAGTCAGTTAAGCATCTGAACACAGGTTATGATCTCATGATTCGTGGGTTCAAGCCTCACATTGGGCTCCATGCTGACAGTGCAGAGCCTGCTTGGGATTCTCTCTTCATCTCTCTCTTCCCCTCCCTCACTCATGCATGCTTGCACGCACTCTTTCTCTCAAAATAAATAAACTAAAAAAAAAAAAAAGGCCCTGTGACATCCAAGGCTTGGAAAATACAGTGGCCCAAAAGAAATTTAGTGGGGTGGGGTCAGAAAGAAAAGAGATCATGTGATATGAATTGACATGGGAGAGTAGGTAGAGGTAAAACCATTCAGGAGACATAAGCTGTTTAAAGGGGTTCTGTCTTTACCTCATAGGAAGGGAAACTGTATTAGCTTCCCAGGGCTGCTGTAAAAAATCATCACAAACTTAGTGGTTTAAAACAACAAAGATTTATTCTCTTAGAGCTCTGGAGCTCACACGTTCCAAAATCTTTTCCACTGGGCTAAAGTCAAGGTGTTGTCAGGCCTGGTTCTCCCTGGGCGGCGAGGGGCAGGGAGTTCTGAGTGGAGAATCAGCTTCCTTGCATTTTGATCTTTGCGCCACCTGTGTCCCTTGGCTGTGCCCCTTGCTCCATCTTCTAAGTACATTATTCCAGTCTTTGCTTCTGGCATCACTTCACCTTCTGCTCTGACCCTGAAGTCTCCTGTATCTTCCTCATATGGACCATTTTGATTATATCAGGCCTACCTGGATCATCCAGAATAATCTCCTCATCTCCAAATTCTTAATTAATGACATTTTCCAAGTCTCTTTTGCCATATAAGGCAACATCCACAGCTTCTGATAATTAGGACAAGGACATTCATTGGAGGCCACTCCTCAGCCTACCACAGAACCCACTGCATTTGTCTAGGCAGAAAAAAAATGTCTTGTTCCATTTTGTATCTTTACAAGATCACCAAGGACAAAAGAGAAAGACCATGGTTATGTTGGTGAACTGACGGGGAGGCAGATGCAGTGGTCTTGGGAAGAGGAGAAGGAAAATAATTCACACAAGAGATGGGAGCTATAATATTTTGGCTAAGAGAGTCCTAGACTGTTCGAGTCAGTAAGAAACTAAGTGTACTCTTCTCAGTGTGATACTGAGTCTCCCTGTCTTCTCAGGCTTTGCTTCCAGTAACATCAAGCTTATTTCTCATCCTACTGTTGACTACTTCTGATCCTTAGACATTTCTTTGTGGAGACAGACAAATGGTATAGCGCCCGGTTTTTCAGAAAGGGATCTCTCTCTCCCATTTCAGTATTTTTTTATGAGTCCTCCAATAGCCACGAGCTCTTTTTATAATTACAGGTAAAGCCAACTTGACTTTTTAAATGTTAACCTTAAAAACACACAAATGAGAACACAATGGAGCACTTGCTTTAGATATTAATTGCTAAGCTGTGATCTAATCACCACAAAAACGGATTTTTAGCTCTAATTATGTACAAATTCATCTTTGAGTTTTCTGGGGAATGTGTTGCAAGCCCTGTTCTCTTGATTTGTTCCCTATAGGAAGGAGGAGGATGAAGAGATGAAAATGAACACAATAAAAAATACTTAGGCCATAAGTATTTAAATACATGAACTTATATAATGTTAAACATCATGAGAGAGTTGTGAAAGAAATTTTATCTTGGTATCATACATGGTCTTGAGACAGTAGGAAGTGTCTAAGGGTATGATCTTTGGAGCAAGACTTTCTGGGTTCAAATCCCAGCATTACCATTTGGTCTCAGTGCTGTCTGGAAACCTTTTCTGCCTCAATTTCTTCATTTCGTTTGTGAAGTGGGGAGAATGATGGTTATTCCTGGCATTGGTGTTTGTGAGATTTAATTTTGTTAACATTTATTTATTTTTGAGATAGAGAGAGAGAGACAGAGTACAAGCAGGGAAGGCGCAGAGACAGAGGGAGACACAGACACTGAAGCAGGCTCTAGGCCCCGAGATGTTCAGCACAGAGCCCGACCTGGGGCTCAAATTCACGAACAGTGAAATCATGATCTGAGCTGAAGTCCAGTGCTTAACCAGCTGAGTCACCCAGGTGCCCTGGTATTGGTGATACTTAAATTAGTTACTTCACATGAACCCCTGAGAAGAGGGGTGCACATATTAAGCACCCAAGAAGTGTCAGCTATCATTTGTTGATATTCAACTGCACATATCCTTATTTATTTCAATATAGATATTTCTTCATGGAAACTTTTAAAGATTTATTGCAATTATAGCACTTTGCGGATCACCTTCTTTCCCCAGTTGATGCATCCTGCTGAGAAAATGAGTGATGTAATCAAGTGATTTACGCTAAAAATATCCCAAAATATGCTAGATATTTGTTTTCTTCCCATTTGTGTATTGAACTCCCATCCATCTCCATAGGCTTCAGTCACGAGCTGCAAGCATGATTGCTAATCTGACTATTACATCCCCAAAGAATGTTACTGCAGCAACTTGAGTCAGGTATTTCTTCCTCTGCACTTCCTCCCTGATTAAATGTACACGCCCACGACTCCTCATCCCTCCTGGCAAGTTCTCTGAGGTGTGTACCAACTTCCTGAAGAGCTGAATATCATCTTGCCTTGAGTTAAACAGGAGACAGCCGGCACCATTTATCTCTTCAAATTACAAGAAAATGTGAGAAACAACAGGGTGTCTATATGTGGTTGGGCAGAACCCGAAAGGGCAGCTGTGTGTGAAAGAGAATATCATGGCAGTGAGCTTGAGAATTAGGTGTAGTCTTAGAAGGTTCACACTTGAGAAGACAGGCTTATCTCAACGTGATTTTGTGATGAGGTTAAACAACAACAAAAGAAGATTTTCCCTACCCTATCTAGCTGCATCTTCAAAAGTTAGATATTTCCCTGATAATGATAGTAGTGGAAAGAAATTAATTTTATTTTTACTTTTGTGCTGTGATCAATACACAGTTTTTTGATGACTTCCTCAATCCCAGAAGATACCAACATTTAAGTCTTCTAATTACTTGTTATTTTTGTCTAATCCTGTCATATCGGCTTTTAATGCAGTCTAAGTTTTGTAATGCATCGCTTTGAAAAGAAACAAACACTCCTCTGTAAGCATTTTATGTCTCATATGAGTTTAATATCAGTGAAAATTCGTAAAGGATTTTTTTTCCAGTCAAAACGTTATAAAGTAATCTGTTTGAAACCACATACAGAAAGATTAGCCAAGATGAATGTATGCGTGATATTTTTAGAAAGTAGAAATAAGTAGAAATCTTTCTTAGCACTTCTTTTTGTGTATCGCCTTAGTGAGAGAAGAAATTACATAAGAAAAACTATAAATTTAAAATCTGGATTATTAGGAAGCATAAAGGCTCACCCTAGAAGAGACTTTTTCACGTATTCATTCTTGTTACTACATTTCAGAAAACGTCAGGACATGAGGGCAGGACACTTTTCTTTAAAATGTGCATAATTGTAGAATGTGAGGGAGGTGGTTGAAACGGGCGTAACCTTGGAAAAGGGTTTTACATTTGGACTAAATGAAAGAAAACTTTGGAAATTATAATGTCTTCTCTGTTGCATGAGCAAATAGGTATTATATATTTCAGAGACTAGTTGAGGAATTAGTATAATAAAATAACTTTTATCTACTATTACTGAATTCTCTAAGAGCCCAGATAAAGAAAATGTGTATGGGTTCTTATTTGTTACAAAGGACAAACCATAAGAAACCTTATGGTCTTAGGGCCCTTTTGTCATCTTAAAAATCACTAAAGAGCCCAAAGAGATTTTCTTTATGTGAAGCATTTATTAACATTTACTGAACTAGTAATGAAAACACATTTTTAAAACACAAGCTTCCACACATTCCATTAGCCATGAATCGACACATCATCACATCAGGTAGCTCTAGAAAACTCCAGTGGATACTCAGGAAAGAATAAGAGTGAAAACGCAAGTAAGTTCCTAGTGTTAAAATGAAAATATGTAGTTCACAGATCTCTGGTTCTCGGGGACCCCTAGTGGTCCCTGGAACACACTTTGAGAACTGCTTTGCTGCAGGATTACTGGCTGGAAGATGATCAGGATTCAGTAACAGGAACCCCGAGTGGCCCAAGGGAAACAAATGATCAAATAGTATCTAATTCAAAGTTAATGTTTCTATGGAAGGTCCCTGGATAATATGTTTAAGCATACGATTTTTATTTAAGGAATAAATAATATTAGAACAGTAAGGGATAGGGGAGAAGGATTGGAGCATTGTTTGACAATTTTTATATAACAGGCACTGGAGAGATGAAAAAGACCTTAAAGATGTGATCCTGTCCCTTGACATGTTCATAATCAAGGGAGAGAGATCACAAATCAATGCTCTGATAGAATTTAGAAGAAAATTCTGAGACATCTCAGTGGAAGGAAAGCCATTCCATTGTAGCAAGTTTCTATACAAGAGGTGACACTTATGACCACGTACATGCAAAGAGTGCACCGTTAGTTCAGAGAAGAGCATTGTAGGCAGGGGGGCGAACTCGGGGTAAAAAGACATGGAAGGTCAAGTCTTCAGTGCTATCAAGAGCTTCTGCTGTGGGGTGGAAGGGGTGGGATAAATGGTGTGGATGGAAGAGGTTAGGCTGCATTGCAGATGGCCTTATGCACTCAGATTAAGCATCGTCCTGTAGACAGTGGGAAGCTAATGTTTTTTAACCAGAAGGATGCTTCGTCCAAAATTATGTTTCAGAGATTCAGCTTATTGCTTTTGCAGGGGTCATTAAGGGCGTGAAGGTGAAACTATAGTATGGAAGAGCACCTTGGAACATCTTGCAAGAGTCCATGCAAGAAGAAAGCCATGTTGTAGAGGCTCTGGTTCAAACACTGATTTCTCCCTTGGTTTGGGGCCCTCAAAACCATTACCTAATTTACATGTGCCTTAATTTCCTCACCTGTAGAGTCGAAGAGTAACATTATCTACTTTACCGAGTTGTGTAATGATGAAATGGTTTGATGCAATGAAAGAAAATAAAACACCGCTAATACACTGCACTTTGCAATATATGTTAGTTATTGTGGGTGTCTAAAATAATAGGGAAGAAGGCAAAGGGAATGAATTCTAAAGATATTTAGGAACAAGGATCCGCAGGATTTTCTTGACATTGTTGTGTGGTGGTAAGAGAGTGAAATCATTTCAATTGTTTAGATTCTAGAGACTCCAGGGAACATTAGATGATAATGATGAAGACCAGGACAAAGGGCACAGAGAGAATGCAGAGAAACAAAGCCCTCTTTTCACACAAACATTTTTTACAAAAGTGGTGGGAAGTGCTTACCACGGTTACCTCACCTAATACAAAGGTGTGGTATGTGTACTGATGAAAGACAGTCAGCAAGTGTTAAGGAACAAGACAAGATTCAATTGTGGCAAAGCTTTCAGACCAAAACAAGGGAAGAGCAAAGTGAACTAAGCCTCTAACAAAAATAAGGAATTTCTCATTAAAATCAAGTGCCGTACTTGAGAACTAGAGGGCAATACGCAGCGTTTAAGGACAGAACAGGTACAAATTAAGAGAAAAGCTGAGAATTAAAGCTTGATAAGAGTTCTTTCCTTAGCATGAAAAAAAAGATTGAAAACTGTCAACATATTACAGGAAGGATGAGGCACTGAAATTTGGGCCCCCAAAGAAGACCCAGGTTAGGTAAATTTCTATTATAATAGGTCAGATTTGGAGTTTAAAAAAAGAACCCATTGGACAAAAGAACCTTTTTTTTAAACGTAGGGGGCCAAAAGGGGCTAATTTAAAAGAAATATGCATTTTCTAAATGATATGCAAACTCTGTTATAGTTCCATAAGAAGTTAAAAAGGAGTGAAGGAAAGCTAGCGCAGAATCGCTCTTTCTCTAACACAAATAATCAAGGAGGTAAATGCCTAAGTGAGCAGAGGAGCACATCAGACAGGCATTTCACCACACTGTGCTTATGTCAACTGTGAAGACGTGGGGAAGTCCACACAAAAATGATTACTTCCTAACCTCAGCATAAGGTAGAGAAAAACATGAGCAGATTAAATGGAGGGACCTATGCTATAGTCACAATGTTTGGGATCACTTGTTTGTTTTCAGAAGGGAGAGGTCGGGGGAGATATTAAAAGTAAATTAATTAATCATATAACTAAAATTAGGATATCTCATGAAGGAGTTTAGACAGCTAATAACATGCTGTGCATTTTCAAAATCTGACAGTTCGTAGACCCTTTGCCTTCAGATGCCAGTCATAGTTTTTCTAGTCATGTGTGAATTCACAAAATGTAACACGCTTTGTTTTGGTAGTTGAATGGAACTCTCCCCCCACTACTAAAGTGGATTGTTTAGCTTCACAGAACACCGAACGTATTCTCTGAACGGATGGGGACCCACATGAGAGTATTACCGAATTAGAGGCTGGTCTTAAGGTTTAGGGTTGATCATCAGATATGTCTAGAAAACATTTTCTTCTGTTCCTCCTCTATCCCTTTCCTGAAATCCCATTGATCAGTGCCCAAAATGGGAATTTGGATCCGTGATTGCCTCGGTGAGTGAGAGGCTGCCGTAGGAAGGTGCTACTTTGCTACCCCAGTGTGCGAATTCGTAGTGTCTGGGATAGATGTAGCACCTCGCACATGTTCCTTTCCCTGTCCCCCAGCACATATGTGTGCCCTTCTTGCCGGCAAGCCCTCCTCAGGGTTATAAAATGGATGAGATCTTTCTGAGATCTAAATATACAGGAACACAATTTTAACATATTGTGTCATTAAGAAGTTTAGGAGCTTTTAGACACAATCTGGAGGTAGTGGAAAATTAGATGCAGTGTTGCATTAGACATGTTTTTAGTATTTTCTTCTTTTTGTAAAAGCTGTAATTTTCAGAGTTTAGAACCAATTTAATGTCCCTGGAGTTACAGCTTTTTTGTATCCATTGTCCATTAGGTGAATTACTAAGCCAAGAATGGAATCCATTTATAATGTATAAAATACTGTGAAATGTCTTAAAAACAGTCTTTGCAAAGGGAAAAAAAGCATTGGGAGTCCATTAAATTTGAAGACACTGAGTTCTGAGGTTCTTCTTATAATAATATAATGGTTTTTTGTGCTTTGATAATATGATGCATTAGATATTGGAAGATTTATTTAAAAGTTTGAATTCAATGAAAATTTATATAGAGCTAGTGCAAAATGCATTATGTTTGACATTCCAGACAGTTTTTAAAGTGGAATGTATTAAAAAAAACCTTTAATAATGTTTATTATCTTTTGATGCAAATTAATAAATAACCAATAAAATGCTACTAAATGTCTCATCGATGACGGTGTCACTATTACTAGCATTTAATAAACCAAGGAGTTTGGGTTTTTAGAAAAAAATTTTAATGTTTGTTTATTTTTGTGAGAGAGAGAGAGGGAGAGAGACAGAGCATGAGCAGGGCAGGGGCAGAGAGAGAGGGAGACACAGAATCCGAAGCAGGCTCCAGGCTCTGAGCTGTCAGCACAGAGCCCTACACAGGGCTCGAACTCACAAACTGTGAGATATGACCTGTGTCGAAGTTGGACACTTACCCGACTGAGCCACCCAGGCACCCCAGAGATTTAGTTTTTAAATTCTTATTTTGAAGAAATTCTAGTGTGGCCTGAAAATTAAAATAATTTGGTCTAAGGAGAATCTCTATAAGATATTCATGATATATATGTATGCATGGATGTGTGTGTGATATGTTTAGACACACCAACCCATTTTCAATGATCAGCTTGTAATCAACAACATGTTGCGGATTCAGTGTATGTATATTTGTGTGCACCATACGGGGAGCTGTAAGATCTCAAACCAGAAATAATTAGAAGTTTGGCTCAACTTTCCTTTTGTGTGTTAGAGGAAAATTTGAAGAAAACACATAAATCTCAGAATTTTGTTAAATAAATAAATAGAGCAACAGGTAAATAAGAATGTAAAATTGTTATTTCTAGAGCATGTCCTGGGATCCATGCTACCAACATCATCTCTCAGAAACTTCTTAACACAGAGCAACAGGGCTGCATATGACATTGAACCTTTTGGAATTGTCACTAATGTTGGTCAAAGACAGGTGGCTAGCAGCTCTTTCAAAAGGCTGAACCTACCAATAATCTCTGGTGCTCAGAAAGATGAGCCTATGCCACCAAATTATGGCTGAAGTATAAAAAGAAGTCAAACTATGCTTTCTAGACTCACTAAAACAGAAAATGTGACATATTTAATACAAATTCTGATCAAGATTGCTACAAAAAGCACTTTTCATTTTTAATAATAGGATTTTTAACAGAAAATCTTATTATCCAGGTCCTGATAATTCCCTATGTGTTTGCTTACACATTCATTGCTTATTACTATATCAGACAATTTTTGTTTCCAGCTCTGTTTTATGGAAAGGCCAGCTAGGCACGGCCTAAGTAAATACAGGTTGGCAAAAATGTGGAGATAGAAGGCCAAGGGCAGGTGTGACAGCACTTTGATGTGATTATGGACCCAGTTCCTTTTTATCCTTCTGATCATCATTTTTAACCTTTTAGCCAGCTGATAGCTACAGCATCAAGCCCAGGACAGGAAAAAAGAGAGAAAAGAGAGCCTGGTACCAGCTTTATCCACCCCTGGTGGTTAAAGATTAAGAGAACAAATGTCTTTCCAGAAGCCCCAGCTTAGGTTGTATATGTCAGAAAAATGCCATAAGGCAATACTAGACTATGGCTGGAAAGGTAGATTTTCTTTTCCAAACTCGATAGGAAGTGTGAGGGAGGGGTGTTGGAGAAATATCAGGAAGTGTTGGAATGCCGATCAACATCATCTTTCAAAGTTCACCTATTTCTTTTGCTCTCCTACTCTTTCTCATGGTGACTAACCTATGCGCCACGCGTATTATATTACACTGAACCTTACAGAATTCCTAATATCTCTACAGTGTTGGCTTATAAAAAATGGTGCTTCCATATGGCTTAATCTAATACTTACATTACAAGCTGTTGATAAAGTCACCTCTCTTGTGACCAAATTCCCAGGAAATAAACACTAAAGCCTTAATATTAAATGCTGTACAGTCCATTTTACTTTTATAATATCTTTGAAAAACTCCACATTTGAATCCGTATGATAAACAGTAAAGGAATTTAGTGAAGTTCTGAAGTGGCATACGTGAGGCCATGTCACACTGAGTATGTTACACTGGGTATGTGAAGCATGTTTATTAAATTGTAATCAATGTGCTGAACAACACATGGATTTTCATCAAAATGCAGTTTTTACTTTATATCTTACCATCTCTCTAAATTTTGCTCACTGGGAGTGATTTCCCCCTCCTGATACATGGAAATTCATGCAGGCCAGTGATTGTTGGGTGTTAGAAGATCCTATAGCCATGTTTCATCCAAAACAGAATCTCAATTCAGAAATTCAAATGTTTAAACCCGCAAACACTTTGAACTTCTTTCTCATCTTCCCCAGTTCAGGCTTGTTTCAGACTGGAAATCTGCTCGAGGAAGAGAGGCTCTATCAGTTATCTCCTGCTGTACAATAGATTGACCCAAAACCTAGTGACATAAAACAATAATCATTATTTGTCCACAGTCTGTGGATCAGCGATGTGAGTGAGGTTCAGAGACCTGGGTCACTTACTGGCCTCAGCTGTGCTCATTCATGGTTCAACAGTCAGCTGGTGGTCAGTGACCTCACTTACGTATCTGGTTGTTGTTGGCTGGGGCACTGTGATGCAGATTTCTTATCCTGCAACAGGCAGGCCCAGGCTCATTTGCACAGTGGTGGTCACAGGATTTCCAAGACCGACAAGGGAGAGCAAGTGCCAAATGTACAAATGCTTTAACTGTCTTCCAGACTTGGGCAAAGCAAGTCAACCCATCAACCTTGATTCAACGTGTGGAGGAAGAGTGTCCGCCTTTTGATGAGAGGATGTGAAATGCCACATTTCAGGGGGGAGGATGTGTGGCCCCTTTTACAGTCTAACACAAAGAATTTGGACTTCTATTCAACATTTTTTCTGTTCTCGTGTACCGTCCATTTCACTGGCTACTATTCACTCTCTGCCACAGTCAAGAAGGAGGAGGGAGGAGAGATGAGGAGATGAGTATTTACTCAGCTAGGTGGCTTCTGATTCCTTGGAGCTGGCAGAGGGTTAGACTTGACTCTTGAGTGGGGCGCAGTCATGCTTTCCTCAGTGGCTCTTTTCACTAGATATCTTTCTCTTATCCTTGACTTTGGCCAGATGCTCTTGTAGCCTGGACCGTTGCTTCTGACTTCTCCCTCTACCCAAGGCATTCAGTTTCATACCTCCAGCTTCTGGAATAGGACCCCAAACAATCTGATGTCTGCTGTCTCTGCAGTATGGTACACATCAGATTGCTAGAATACACTACCACATCTTTGTCCTGACAGATACCAGAACTACAGAATAATCTCAACCCAACAGCTATCTCCCAGATCTGCCATCAAAACCATTCAGCAGCCTTTCTCTTGACCTCTAGATTTTGTGGATGGAAATCTGATCTCAGTTCTCAATCGATGTTAACTTTATTGGTCATAAGAATAGCACCAAGTCTTTGTTTCTGCCACAGGGACAAATTCAAAGCTTTCACTATATATCTGCAGGATTTGGGTTAGAAAGCAACACTCTTATCCACTCCTTTCCCAAAAGAAGGAACAGGGACTTTCAGCTTAGAAACTCTCTGAAGAAATCTTTTCACCAGTCTGTTCTCTTTGATTTTTTTTTTTCTGATCCCTGTTACGCCTTTGATCTGCCTGAGGGGTACAGGAGTCATGGAACAGATTCCATTTGTGAATTCTGCATATGGCATGTGTATTGGCAGGGAATCTTCATTCCTTTTGTAAATTCTGCATATGGCGTGTATGTGGAGGGGGAAGGGGATCATATTGGTGTCTTCGTGGAAATGATTGAGGCAGGAGGGATTCCATCCTGATAGGAAGGAAGGAAAGTAGAAGGAAGGAGGGAGCAAGGGCCAGAGGGATGGTTTGGAGGAAGGGAATTCACCTTTTCAGTATCTCATTCTAGAGCATGCTCATCTTTATTTGGTGGAGGTTGACTTCAGTACACAGGGCAAACAAGGTGATTACACACATATACCTTATAGATCTCCATCTTCAGTGCTGAAATCTTTATTTTACTTTCTAAGATAAGACACATCCTGGCCCCCTTTTATGTGATACTAAAATCTCCAGAACCACTACAACAGACTGGAAAATTCCTTCATTTGAACAGTGCATGGGTCCTGAGTTGCAGGGATCTGAAAGCAAGGGCTATTCAGGGATGCCCAGTCATGCAGGCAGACCTAAGGAACAATTGCATGGAAACTCATGTGAAGTTAAATTGGCAATCAGCTCCAGCATTTCTTATGGCACAGCTGCCTGTTGGGTAAATAATATGCATTTTATAAAAACATTCATAAGTGTAAATTCACACAGGAGACTGAAATGGCTCCTTAGGGTTAAATGAAATACATATTAACAACACTTATGAATAGTAAATAGCATGCACTTTTAAAATGTGCTCAATGTGTATTTACATAATAGCCTGTAAGAGTTCTACTGTCAAGTAAATAATACTGTAGTTGCCCTTAAAAGTCTTTAATTACCTACAGTATTTGTGAAGCACACTGTAATGGATTTCTGGTTTGTGTTAGCACTCCACTCTCTCCTCAGATTTGTTCCTTTTTTTGGCTGGTTTCAAATGCATATATGTTTATGAAAATAATTTTAAATTGGCACTGAGAGAAACCACCCATCTAGACAGAATGGCCTTGAATGGTTTCACTTGTGTGAGAAGGATACTTTTAAGTGAGATGGCAATATCACACTGACAGCGAACCCATAAAGAGCATCTTAGAAATGAAAACAAGTAAACAGAAAAGAGAGCATCTGATGGAGCAGTCCATTGTGGGCAAACCATGCTTTGGTGAACTGGAGTGAATTTTTCAGCCCTTTCCTGTTGTGTTTCCATCTTCTGCTCTTTCATTGTATCAGAGGGCTCTAGCTCCTGCAAACTATGATTCCCAGTCTCTTTTACCAACTACTTTCTGACTCCTTTAGGGCAGTGGGGAGAACTGGTTAGAGGTGGGAAGGCAGGAAGAAGCTATGAATCAAAGATGTCTTCCCTCTTCTCTCTTCTTCAGGCATAGATCTAACAAAGGCCATAGCACCACATCCATCTTTCCCGTCTGTCCACCCCATAGACATGGACATGAACATGGTTCCATGTTCGTATTGGTGTGGCCTAGGCTTCTGGGCTCCAGTTCTCTTGCCTCCCCTCTCCAATCCTCAATGTGATAGCAGCTCCCTGTAGTTGCTCATCTCTGTGTTGCCTCATCTTTTCTTGGTTGGCCTTCCAGTTCTTCTCACTTCTAGTAATCAGTGATCTAGATTAAATGATCCATGTCGAATTATCTGGTGTAGTGAGCTTTATTTACTTGGATGGCCTCTGATAACACTGGCATATGGAAGTTCTCTTCTCTGAAGAAGTTGTCTATGTGCAGTCAAAGATAGAATTGTCCTCTTTCCTATTCCAGGCAAGAAGTCTCTTGGGACTTCACATTAAATCTGGTAGAGCCCATCTGATATTGGTATCTTTTTAAGATGGAGGAGACAGATTTAAATGTTACATTAGACAGAAAAGAGGTTAAGTCTGAATATTCAGACCAGGCTACTTAAAAAGACAGCACTGTTCCAGAAATACCATTAATGTGAATGTTGGCTGTTGCATTTGACCAATTCTGATCTTGCCTTACTGCTTTAACATCCCCAGCTTTCAAAGTTCTCCACTGTAAGACTTCTGCTGCTTGCTTTCTGGCCATAAAACCACTGTTAATCCATGTAGTTGTAATCTGAAATAACTTCTGAGCACAATATGTAATGGAAGTCAGTGAAAAAGAGGGGCTCTTGATAAAATGATGTGCCTTGAGCAGAGGCATTCAGTGTTTACTTTTAAACCAATGACTCTGTATGAGCCACACAATGTCACTTTGGCTGCATCGGGCCCTCTGGCCTGCCAGTTTGAGACTTTTAATTGATTGTGTCATTTGGCGGGAAGCACACGCTTGCCCTACTTTCGTATTCTCATTCTTTCTGGGCCACCCTTCCCACCACCACAATGGTCCACGTTCTTGCCTTGGATTTCATGGATTCATGGGTCCTACCTCACCCCCCAGTCAGCTAATACCCTTTGGCCCTCATATCCCGTGCTTCATCCCAATCCCGCTTCTTCTTCCTCAACCCTTGACCTTCCCATCCTGTCAGGAGAATCATGGGGCACCTGAAAAATTGCCAATTAGAAAGTATTTTGGTTTTATTAAAACACACTTGACTCTTCTGCATTTTATTTTATATTTATATCAAATGTCACTATTGCCAGGTTAGGGAGTGCTTATTATAAGCTAGGTACAGTTTTACTTATTTTAATTCATTCCATCTCATGTTACCCTTATCCCCAAACCTTCCTTTCTGTGTGATTGTAACTGAGAGCAGGGCCCCGGGGAAAAAGAAGTTCTATCTAGCATAGGCAGGGGGCTGGGCCTGTGAAGAAAGTGAAGAAAGACACTGCGAGCAGCCTCCCTAGCTCGTGGTGTTGTATGGAGCTGAGGAGCTACGCTGGTGAGAGAGGCGTGGGCTCCCGGACTGCTGGAAATGGGATGGCCCGAGACCCATCCCTGAGCCCGTGCTCTCCACTCGTTACTGTCCTGAAACATTAGGAATAAACTGGTGAGGAAGATACACAAGACTGTTTTCCTTCTGGAAACTGATTCTGCGGGGAAGAGGCCATTAAACAAGTAGATGGACATTAAACAAGTACACAAGTGGATTAAAAAGATTACTTTAGAAACGGAAATGAATACAATGGGATGCTGTAAGATAACAACAATCAGTGGAGCAAGGACAACGCTGGATTGCATGATGAGGTAGAGCCTCTGTGAAGGTCATATTCAAATGATGGGAAGAGCCAGCCATGTGCAGCTCTGGGGCAGTTGAGTTCCACATGGTAAAAAAAGCAAGCACTTAAGCCCTGGGTCCAGACAAGGGCAGCCGACTTGCAGGACAGAGAGAAGGTTGGTGGGGCTGGGATCACAGGGAGATGGGCATAGGAACAGGTGTTAAGAGAAAGCATCAGGTAATCAATCAGGTAGTGAGCTTTGAGAACAGGTAAGGTGTTTGGACTACATTCTAGGTGCATAGGGACAGGGAAGTTGAGGCTCCGAGAGGTGAAGTGACTTGCTGGACTTAACACGGTTTCATTGTCGTAGAGATGCAAACTCGGTCTGGATTCTTCACTCAGTCTTCACTGCCTGTATGATTTCTGCAGTATTCATATTGCCGTATTTCCCTCCTTGAAAATGACAATCACCACAGCAAGAATCTCTTGCTAAAAAATGTTTTTCATTTTCTCGGCTGTAGAGGTCCTTTAGTATCAATTGATCCGATCTTGTACTCATTGACAGAGCGACGTCTTGGTGGCCCTTCTGCACGGGAGCTCTCTAGGAAGCGCGTAGGGGCTGTTGGGAGCTCAGAGTGCATGTAAATCAGTAAGTGGCTTTTAGGCGTCATCCATCACCTGGAGTTTGTTCAGAGTGCTAATCAGCGCTGCCCTCTGAAGACACCAGCCTACTTTGGAGCTGTAAATCTGAGGCCAGGCTTGCCCGTGATTCTTAGCGATCCCCTGGCAATATTTTTGTGAGAGATGAGGTGTTAACTCCAATGCCCTGGTCCAAATCCAACCCAGGAAATTACTTTTTGCCTACCTAAATTACATGTAGACTTCCAATTGGAAATTAATTCTCAAGTTCTTTTCTGGAAAACATTACTGTAGCAGTGCTGCAATAAGTCCCATTGAGCCCAAGGACTTCTTCCTCCTCCAGCCTTCTTTTCCACCACTTTCCCTAGCCCACCCCCCACCATGAGTGCACTTAGCCAGCATGGTATGTTTGGATATACCCAAGAATCTCTCTGTGCAGCAAAGTAGTGCAATTACTCACGATTCTATGTGTTTCTGGGTATAAGTTAAGTCTCTTTCCCATCAACACTATGACCTGCCTTAGAATCATGGGAGCTAACTCAATATGTCTTTTATTCTTTTTTAGATCAGTCTCTATAAAGAGCTAGGATGCATAAATCACGCCTTTTCTCCTGGATTATTCTCCATTCTACTCCATCTCTTTTTTTCCCTCCCCCTCTCTGTCTCTGACACACACACACACACACACACACACACACACGCACACATGCTTACACAGAGCCCAGAACTTATCTCTCTTTTCTGCATTGTCAGTTCTCCCCCCTCAAAAAAAAAACCCACTTCTTGTCATCTAACTTATTATGTTTTAATCATTTATTTATTCTCCAACCCACCTTAGAATATAAGAACTATAAATGAAGGGATTTTTAAAAAACTTCTTTTGTTTCCAGTCCATATCCCAGTAATAAAGATACTGGCTAGCATACAATAGGTGCTCAATAAATATTTGTTAAATAAATGAACAGTTAAGTAACTACCCCAAGCCCAGTTGTTTGTGTAACAGCTGAGAAATGCAATTGGTCTGACACTCGGTGTTTTTGTTCATTCATTCATTCATTATTCATCACTCATTGGATAAACATTTATTAGTGCCTACTATATCAAGAAAAGTGCAGGACTAGGAAGCTGAACAGACTTATTCTGATTCTCATAGAACTCTTAATCTAAATAAGGAAAAACACATGTAAGGAGCTAACTAAAGACCTAACTATAAACCAGTGAGATAAAAGCCAATCTCCTGATACATTGGAGGGTGGTAAAGGCTATAGAATTATGACTCAATACCCTTCCTGGATAGCTCCATTTGGTAAATTCCTTGTAGAATTTAATAGCAGGGGAAAAAAATCTCTTCCCTAAAGAGATTCAAGATTTTTTTTTTATCAGAGTAGAACAGTCTCTATCATGTTTCCCTATTCGCTTTAGTGGCTAGTCAATGAAAATCTAAGTGTGATAATCAATTGAAGTCAAAACCATATAATGAGTATCGAGTAGACCTGGTTTCACGTACCCTACTTGACATGATTTGTGATTGTTTTTTCCTATCTGCATGCTAATTGTTGTGTTGTAAGTGTATACACAGACACGTGTCTGTGCATTTGCTATCATTGAATCATTCTTAAATTCTCTGGAGTAGCCACAGGTGTAGATAGTAAATAAAGCTTCGTAGATATAGATGCTGGTGATGACCCTGGTGACCCATAAATACATGAAAATCTAGGGTGCAATGCCCATATCCAGCCTCCAGACCTCTGCCTAAATAACCTAAGTCGGGGATTTACTCTAGTCTTTTGCACATCCTTTTGAAGGCTGTAATAAACCCTTATGCCACCTCTTTTCCTATAGCAGCTCTTGATATTTATTTTAAACCATTTTATGCACATGCAAATAGTACAAGTTGGAGAGACAGGGAGAGTGTAATGTAATTTACCCTACAGAGTACCCCAGGATTGGCTTTGTGTCTCATCCTCTGCAAAGAGGCTTAGTGCTTCTTATTCCCCTGGTGTGGGCTTCTTGGTATTGGCTTCACCTGTGCCAACATTTCACTTTCTTCACTGGAATCTTCTCTTTCTAAGTTGGTCTTGCCGTGTTTCATGTGTGCTGGTAAGGCACCTTAACTCCATTCTGAAACAAGGTGGAAAAGAACCAACCAATCAAATAAATAAAGCTTTGCAAAATCATGGTATTTAAAACCATGCCTGCCCATTGAAATACAAACTAAAAACAGAGCTTCCAAGATAGTATTCTATACCTGCTTATTCAGTGATCAGGTCTGGAAATCTTTATTTCCAGGTATAAGAGATATATGTATGATATACAGACATTATCTTAGTCTGTTTGGGCTACTATAACAATAGCACAGACTAGGTGACTTATAAAACCAGAAATTTGTTTCACACAGTTCTGGAGGTTCAGAGTTCAAAGATGGAAGTGCTGGCAGATTTGGTGTCTGGTGAGGGCCCACTTGCTGGTTCATAGCTGTCTTTTCTTTTTTCTCTTTGCCCTCACATGTAGAGGGGGTGAAAGGGTAAAGTCTCATCTATAAGAACACTAATCTCATTAGTGCAGAGCCCTCATGACCTACTCATTTTCCAAAGCCTCCACCTCCTGACACCAGCACATTGGGTTTCAGTTTATGAATCTGATGGAAACACAAACATTCATTCTGTAGCATTCCAACTCTTATCCGTCGAATCCTTGTCTTTCTTAAATGCAAAATATATTCATTACATCCTGATGGTCTCAACTCTTAACTTGTTCCAGTATGAACTCTGAAGTCTAAGATCCACAGTCTCATCTAAATATCATCAAAATCAGATATGGATGAGATTCAAGGTATGATTCATTCTGAGGCACGTTGTTACCCAGCTGTGAATCTATGAAATCATAGAAGTCATGCACTTCCAGAGCACAATGGTGGGAGAGGCATGAGATAGACCTTTTCATTTCAAAAGAGAGAACTAAGAAAGAGGAAAGGAGTAATCGATTCCCAGAAAGTCCACACTTAGAAGGCGAAATCCATGAGAGCTTAAGGCTCAAGAATAATTCTCTTTGACTCAGTGGTCTGCCCTACAGGCCCTGGTGATAAAGGCCCCACCTTTTCGACCCACAGAGGTGGTGGTTCTGTCTCCACAATTTGATGAGCAGGGGTTGGGCTCCAAGGCACTACATGGCCCTTCCCCCATCACTTTGGATAAAGCCATCCAGTCTATTGAAAACAAGACCATGGTTCTCCACTTTGAAACCAAGGAGACAGCACTGATGATTCTGAATTGTCTTTGGGATCCTTCCTCCGTTATAGTGAAGAAAAGCTCTTGGTTTCTGTTGAGATAGCTGATTCATAATGATCTCCTCATCAAATGGTCAGTTGGTCACACCCTTAGTGTTTTCTTCCAACTGTACTTTTCCATTTTTTCCCCCACAATATGGATAGGCTAAGAATTTTCCAAATCTTTAAGTTCTGCTTCCTTTTTACCTGACAATTTAACAACTCCATCTTTAAGTCATTTCTCTCTTCTTTTTTTTTCCTTCTTTTTTTTGGCATATAGTTGATACGTGATGTTAAATTCATTTCTGGTATACAACATAATGATTCAATAACTCTTTTTGTTCTTCTTTGCTCCCTACAAGTATAGCTCCCATCTTTCACCATGCAGTACTGTTACAATACCAAGGACTATATTCCCTATACTGTACCTTCGATTCCCATAACTTAATCATTTCATCAATGAAACCTGTATCTCCCATTCCCTTTCAACCATTTTGCCCATCCCTCACCTTTCCCCTCTGGCCACCATCAGTTTGTTTTGTATTTACAGGCCTGATTCTGCTTTTTATCATTTCTCTCTCCTTGCATTTAACAGTAAGTAGTCGCAAGGAGCCAAGCCGTACCTTCAACATTTTGCTAAGAAATAGCTTTAGCTTAGGTGCCTGGGTGGCTCAGTTGGTTAACTGTCCAACTTCTGCTCATGTCATGATCTCATGGTTTATGAGTTCAACCCCTGTGTTGGGCTCTGTGCTAACAGCGCAGAACTTGGAGTCTGCTTTGGATTCTGTGTCTCCCTCTCTCTTACTCTGCCTGTCCCCCCACTCATACTCTGTCTCTCTCTCTCAAAAGTTTCAACATATGAATTTTGGAGGGATGCAAACACTCATTCTGTGGCTGATATGTATAATATCATATTTGATATGTATCAGATCCCAGGGTGAATCATTCCTCAAATCTGTGCATAGTAGAAGCATCCCTTTGTTTCACAATAAATCCATCCCCATTCATGTAATACTCACATGTGTATCATCCAGCCTATAACCAACCCACAGGTGAAACAGTTATAATTGTGCATGTTTCTATAAAGTCAAGTTGTTTAGGTTTAAAAAGCATCATAATTCTCATCTGATTGTATTGGCTATGCTTCTAATACAATGTTTAACAATAATTCTTGAGTTCAAGAAAATGTCTCTGATATTTCCTCATTGAGAATGAGCATTTCCCCATTTATAACTGAATTCTATTTCTTCACTTTTCTATCTTATCTACTTATGAATATAATTATGGATAATCATGTTATAATAGTATTCATACATTCCTATATTTATTGAGTGTTTTTACAGAAATTATGGTTGAATTTTGTTGAAATTTTTATCAGCAACTAGAGAGCTCATCATATGAGGGTTTTTTGAGCTCTAAATATGATAAATATATGATTTTCTGTATGTGAACTGTACCTGCATTTCTAGAAAAATACATATTTAATGTGTTGTCAGTTTTTATTTAGTATTTTATTTAAAAGATTTTGCATACATGTATATTTAATATTGGTTTATTCGTGTGTGTGTGTGTGTGTGTGTGTGTGTGTGTGAGCTCACTTTATCAGTTCCTAAAGCCAGCATCTAATTTAATGGGGAAACACTAGAAACAATTTCCTGAAGATGAGAAAAAGGGAAAAATAGTGACTATCTTTACTACTCTATAAAAAATTAGAAGTGAGAGATTTGGAAAAGAATGTAAACTACCTTTGTTTGTACATGAGATGGCAGTGTACACAGAAAATTCATGAGACTAAATGACAAAATTAACACAAACAATAAATCATTAGGTAGTATAATGTAACATTAACAAAAATCAGTAGCCTTACTGTGTATAAACAATAACGATTTGGAAGATATAAAATAAAAACCCTATTGCATAATAGTGCCAAAATTCTTAGTAATAAATTTAGCATGCAATGGACAAAATCTATAAGATGTAAACTTCAAAATATCTTTGAAAGACAAAAAACTGGCCTTGAGTCAATCGAAAGACTTATCTTGTTCATGGTGGGTATCTCACCATTAAAAAGATGGTAGTTCTCCTCAAGTTAATATATAAATTTAATCCAGTAAAATGAAGTATTGCTTTATTTGGTTTGGTTTTGTTTTAGAATTAGACAACTGATTATAAAGTTCACATGGAAAGTAAATTTGAAAAATCGCTTGAAAAAGCCCTCAAAAATAACACAGAGAAAGACTATCTAGTCTTTAATACTACCAGGTATTAAAACATAGTATAAAGTTCTGATAATTAAAACAGGATGGTGTTGGTGCATGAATAGACAAACACAATGATGAACATAAAAAATGATATAGAAATGGACCCAATATATGTAATTCATAATAAGAGTGTCATCTGAAATTATTGAGAAAAAAGAAAAATAGATTTAATCCTCAGACTGTATACCAGATGCACTACTAATTGTCAGAGATCTCAATGTGGAGAATGAAATCATGTGAATATTACAAGAAAACACCCGTGAATTCCTATACACTCTAGTTGTGGAGAAACCATTTCTAGCTATCCTCCAAAAAGCCAGAAGCAATAAGAGAAAAGATTGTTCATTCATTTAAATATAAAATTTAAGTAAATGACTTGGGAATGAACCCTAGAAGCAAAATAAAAATTGGGACACCTGGCAGAAAGAGGGCTCCCAACATCTTTGTGTCTTGACCTCTGGGATCTTGAGTGGAAAGAGCGCTACTGTTGGCAGTGATACATGACATGTCTCAACAGTTGTTAAACATCGCTCTGGAGAACTGAGTTACTTCTCGGGGGATTTAAGGAGGAAGGATGCAGAGGGCAGAAATGTCCACCTGGGCTTCTGTAGAACTAGAGATATTTATTCTCAGATCATTACATTCGCATTCGGTTTCTTCTATTTCTATTAGTTTTACATCCACGTTTTGTGTTTTCTTCTTTGACTATATGTAATTCATGGTCATAAACACATTTAAGGAACTATCTTTACATTTTCTATTGCTTCCTGATGAATTACAGTTTCTCTTATTTGTTTACTGACTCAGACATTTCAACCAAGTTTCAAATTATCCTAATCAAAAAGTCCTATTAGGTCGTGTTACCTTTAAAAAGCAAGATGCAAAACTGTATGTACATAGAGGCCCAATTCTTTTTTATTTTTTTATTTTTTTATTTTTTGCTTTGTTTTTATTTATTTTTATTTATTTATTTATTTATTTATTTTTACAAATAGTTTATTGTCAAATTAGTTTCCACAAACACCCAGTGCTCATCCCCACAAGTGCCCTCCTCCATGCCCACCCCTCCTCCCCCCACATCCACCAGTCCTCAGTTTTTGTCAGCATTCAAGAGTCTCTCATGGTTTGCCTCTCCCCTTTCCCCCACCATTTCCGCCCTTCTTCTCCCCCTTGGTCCTCTGTTAAGTTCCTCCTAATCCTCCTATACGTGCACACATATGATATTTGTCTTTCTCTGCCTGACTTATTTCGCTCAGCATAACACCCTCAAGGTCCATCCATGTTGCTACACATGGCCAGATTTCATTGTTTCTCATTGCCATGTAGTATTCCATGGTATAGATAAACCACATCTTCTTCATCCATTCATCTGTTGATGGACACTTAGGCTCTTTCCAGGTTTTAGCTATTGTGGAGAGTGCTGCTATGAACATTGGGGTACATGTGCTCCTATGCATCAGCATTTCTGTATCCCTTGGGTAAATTCCTAGCAGTGCTATTGCTGGGTCATAGGGGAGTTCTATTGTTAGTTTCCTGAGGAACCTCCACACTGTTTTCCAGAGGGGCTGTACCAGTTTACATTCCCACCAACAGTGTAGGAGGGTGCCCGTTTCTCCACATCGTCGCCAGCATCTAGAGTTCTCTGATTGGCTCATTTTAGCCACTCTGACTGACGTGAGGTGGTATCTCAGTGTGGTTTTGATTTGTATTTCCCTGATGAGGAGTGATGCTGAGCATCGTTTCATGTGTCTGTTCATAGAGGCCCAATTCTTAAAAACATTCTTGCCCCCCAAAAATCTGAAATACTTTGTAATATTTCCTACTTTTCTACAATGAATATGTATGCCTTTTACAATTGAAAAGAAATTATATGTATGAAAATACTAATAAAAACAGTCGCCTAGGAAATGTAGGACAATTTGGCTCTGAGAGACTAGATTTTGTTTTCTTTTTATTTGAGAGAGAGCAAGAGAGAGAGAGAGTGTGTGTGAGTGGGGGAGAGAAATAGATGGAGAGGGAGAAAGAGAATCCCAAGCAGGCTCCATGCCCAGTGCAGAGCCCAAAACAGGGCTCGATCCCACATGACCTGGGATCATGACCTGAGCAGAAATCAAGAGCTGGACACTCAACTGACTGAGCCACCAAGGTTCCCTTAGACTTTGTTTCCTAAAGAGAAGGAATTTCCCCATCTTATCTTCACCCTCTCCTCCTATTCAGAGATTTCTCCAGTCCAGAAAGAGATATCTCTCAGGAGGAGAACAAGAAAAATAAATATTAAAAAAACTTTTTCTTTCAAAAAGTTTTTCTCATATAAATTGTTGCATTTCATCATCACATGAATTCCCTTGGCTCAGCAGAGCAGAAAATGTACTGATGAAGATTTGATAAAACTCATGTCTTATTGGATTTTTATTGGGTTCAGTTCCAGTCACTTTCCTAGGCTTTTATATGATCTCATTATTCCTTTCAGCAATCCTGAAAAAGTAGGTGCCATTTTCCCATTTTATGCATGAAGAAACTGAGGATTACAGAGGTTAAGAATTGTGCCTGAGGTCACACAGCTGCTAAATAGCAGAGCCAGAATTTGGATCACAATCTGACTTCGAATGCCATGTTCCTTTTGCAGTGACCCTCACTGAGCTAGGACCAGAACGCAAGTCTCCCCTGGACTGCCAATCCTGCATTTTCTCTACATCATGCAGACTCCCTGTAGCGCTAAAATAATGCTCTTAGAAACATCTTTAATGGTTGCTTTGACACCTCATTAGACAGAATTTTGTTCCCACTAAACATCCTTGGCTAGGCAGTGGTTCATCCAAGTGCTTTATCAGTTTGAAAGTGCACTGTAGGCAGAATCCCATATTATGGGAGGTAGGGCAATACAGTGGTAAGAGAACTTGGCAGCGTAAGAAGTTCTTCAGAATCCTCACTCCTGCTAACTCATTTTGTAACATCAGGAGGTGCATTTAATAGCTAAGCATGAGGGATCTGCCTATCCACCTAGTTACTTTGCACCTCTCTGTCTCCTTCTCCCCCTTAGAGGATTGTGAGTGTAATTGGTGCCATGAACAGCCTTGGTACAGAGGAAAGAGTTTAGGGTTTTTCCATCATTGTCTTCATTGCTCTCTTGAACTTTCTCTTTATATGGCTTGATTATATCTGGATAATGCTTCATGAGGAACCAGTTAACCTTGGTATTAGAACAGTCTCATCTTCATATTATTAATATTGAAATATGAAGAAGGTCCAGTCCAGTCTTAAGATGCCATCTTATATCCAGTGTAAGGCTTTTCTCTTCCATGCCCTTTGGGTGTTCTCTTTCTCCTTCCCTTCCCTTCCCTTCCCTTCCCTTCCCTTCCCTTCCCTTCCTTTCCCTTCCTTTCCTTTCCTCTTCCTTTCCTTTCCTCTTCCTTTCTTTCTATCTTTCCCTTCCCTTCCCTTCCCTTCCCTTCCTTTCCCTTCCTTTCCTTTCCTCTTCCTTTCCTTTCCTCTTCCTTTCTTTTATCTTTCCCTTCCCTTCCCTTCCCTTCCCCTCAGCTCCCTTCCCATCCCCTCCCCTTTCCCTCCCCTCTCCTTTCTCTTCCCTCCCTCCCTCCCTCCCTCCCTACCTTCCTTCCTTCCTTCCTTCCTTCCTTCCTTCCTTCCTTCCTTCCTTCCATCCTTCTTTCCTTCCTTTCTTCCCTCCTTCCCCTCTGAATTAGGGGTTTGATAGGAAGGATTTAAGCAAAAAGTCGACATCTTTCACTACCCAATGCTGTGTTCCCCTGGGACAGCTGTGTAGCTTTTCCAAAATAGTCTCTCCCTTCACAAACCCCTGTTGTAAGCATGTTCTCCAGCTCACCTCCTCAAATACCCTCTTCAGCTCCCAGGTCACTGAGAAACGCCCTGCCCTAAGTTTTTACTGTTGAAGTTCTCCTACGGGGGGCATCAGCAAGATGGCTCCAGGTAGGCCACTTTCTAGGGGCCTGTTGGCCCATGAGAAACTCCCATGTTTTATCTTGTCAGAGGTGAGAGTGGAATCTGATCCTTATTTACCTTCTCTCTGTCATCACCCTGAAGACTATCTTCTAGTCTCTTTCTTTTTTTTTTTCTCTCTCTCTCCTGGTCACTCTCACAGAGATTTTGCCTCAATTATAAGACGATGAGAGAGTTCCGTTTAACTTTTTTTTTTTACATTATGTTACATATAAAACAGGTAGTTTTTCATGAAATAGAGTAAAAATACAGGTGGTTGCTATCAGAAGGCATTTCTGTTGCTTATCATTCAAAAGTGATTTTTTTTCCAGTGAACATTTATGCATTAGACACTAGACATTGGTCATACAATTATGAATAAATCATATCCTTACTCTCAAAAAATCCTTCATGGATTATTTCAATAAACTAATAAAAACACAAAAATTAAGTTTATTGGTATAATTCTAGAAATCTACTTAGTTAAGGTAGTAACAGAGAGGAACTATTTAGTTATATTGCCAAGGAAAACTATTATTGTTATTTGATATATTTGATGTTATATTTTATAAATTTAAGGTGTGCAATGTGCTACTTTGATATATTTGTATACTGTGATATGATTGCCAGTGAAGCAGTATTTATCCCACTACATCATTATAGTATGGTATTATTTTCTATATTCATTAAACTGTGCATTATGTCTCTATGGCTTATTTACCACTCATTACAAGTTCATGCCCTTAAACATCATCAGTCTTATTCCCCTACCCTTCATCCCCCGCTAACCATTGGATTCTTTCTTTACAGAGTTGACTTTTTAAGATTCCACATATAAATAGCATACAGTACTTATCTTTCTCTGTCTAAATTATCTCACTTAGCATAATGTGCTCAAGGTCCATCCATGTCATCACAAATGGCAGAAGAGCCTCCTTTCTCAAGGCTGAATAATATTTCATCATGTATATATATCTCATCTTTTTATCCATTCATCTGTTAATGGGCATTTGGGTTGTTTCCCTATCTTGGCTGTCATGAATAATGCTGCAATAAACATGGGGTGCATAGATCTCATCAAAATCCTGCTTTCATTTCCTTTGGATAGGTACACAGAGGTAGAATTGCTAGATCATATGGTAGATATTTTTTAATTTTTTGAGGAACCTCCAATGGATGTAGTGGATGGACTACTTTACATTTTTACCAACAGTATATAAGTGTTTCCTTTTTACCACTCCTTAATAGCACTTGTTGTCTCTTATCTTCTTGATGATAGCCATTCTAGCAAGTATAAGTAAATGGTTTTTATTTGCATCTTCCTGATGATTAGTGATGTTGAGCATCTTTCCATGATTTTACATTTTGATGTCATCTTTGAAAAAAATGTCTTTTTAGTTCTGCTCATTTTTTTATTGGATTATTTACTTGTTGTTGTTAAGTTGTGTTAGTTCTTTACATATTTTGGATACTAACCCCTTATCTAATATGTGGTTTGCAAAAATGTTCTCCCATTCTGTAGGCTGCCATTTTGTTTTAATTGTTTCTTCTACTGTGCAGAAGCTTTTGAATTTGACAGTCCCATTTGCTGACTTTTGCTTTTGTTGTTTGTGCTTTCGGCATCATGTCCAAAGGATCATTGCAAAATCAATATCAATGAGCTTCTTCTCTATGATTTTTTTTCTTGCAGTTTTATGGTATCAGGTCTTATGTTTAAGTCTTTGATCCATTTCAAGTTAATTCTTGTGAGTGGTATGAGACAGGGTTCCCAGTTTCATTGTTCTGTTCTCCATGTATTTCTCCAGTTTTCTGAACACATTTGTTGATGATGAGACTGTTTTTCCCCATTGGATATTCTTGTCTTCTTTGTCAAGTATTAGTTAGAAATCAGTGTGATACCTATGAATTTGTTCTTTTCTTTTCAGGATTGCTTTGGCTATGTAGAGTCTTTTGTGGTTCCACACAAATTTTAGGATTGTTTCTTCTATTTATGTGAAAAGATTTCCATGGAGATGGCTTTGAATCTGTGGATGGCTTTGTGATCGTATGGCCATTTTAACAATATTTATTCTTGTGATCCATGAACACAGGTTATCTTTTCATTTGTATCTTCTTCAATCTCTTTTAGAAAAGTTTTATAGCTTTCATTATACAGCTCTTTCACTTCCTTGGTTAAATTTTGTCCCAAGAATTTTATTGTTTTTGATTCTATTATGATTGGGACAGTTTTCTGTATTTCTTTTTCTGATGTTTCATCGTTGGTGTAAAGGAATACCACTGATTTCCATAAGTTGATTTTGTAGCCTACATTTTCCTGAAACCATTAATTAATTCCAGTAATTTTTTGATTGACTCTTTGGGATTTTCTATAGATCAGATCACATCATTAGCAAATAGTGACAATTTTACTAAGGAAGACTATATTGAGAAATATTAGTGCTGTTAATATTATTGCTACATCAAACTATAATGAAAAATACTATTACTATTCTATTAACATACAGCTACCTCTTATTGAATACTGACCATAACCAAGGGTAATGGAATGTCTTACATGTATTGTCTTATGTAGTCATCACAATCATCCTCTATGAAGTGGAGGCTCTAATTATCTCCATTTTATAATGGAAAACAGAAAACTAAGACTTAGTGAAGAGTGAATGAATTTTTCAGTGTGACATTTTTTCTACTATTCCTGCACTGGTAATCATTAGTCAATGCTGCATCGCTTGGAACCATGGTTTTGAAAGCATATTATGAGTTGTGTGCTTTTTGCTAGCAGTGGTGTTAAAATAAATTGTATTTGAAATGGTACAAAGCATAATAGAAAGTTCAATGGGAGGTCTCATTGATGATTTGGATGCAAGAAGAATGACCAGAGGTGGGCCCCATTCACTTTTCAACATGACCATCTAAAAGATGAGTATAGGAAAGTAGTCTTCATTTGAGTCTGTTCTTTACAGGAAAGGAAGGTCTGAGCTTCCATTGTCTGCTTCCTGTTCATTCTAACCAGCTGACAGAGCAGCATATTCAGAAGCTGAGTTTCTGCTCTTCTTGAACTTTACAAAATGTGAGGTTGCCAGTTACTCTAAGTTGAAAATAGCACCAGTATTTAGCCAAGAGTTTTCGGAATTGGAAAAAGACTCTTTGGTGGGTTTTTTTTTTCTGTTTTTTTAAGAGCGAATGAAAAGAGGTAGAACTTTCAATAATGCTTAATAGTAAATTGAACTAAAGAAATGAGACTAATATTTTAAAACACACACACACGGTATGTTAAATTGTATCAATAGTCCCTGTTTTCTTAGCTCACTAAAAATAATTTCCCAGAACCTCTGAAAGAGAAAATAGGTACTAAATCTGACTTCCTCGAAATCCTTTTCACTTGAAATTTTATGAAGGTGCTTTATGCAATGCTGAATAAGTTGAGTCTTCTAAAAGGGTAGGTTCCGTAGCAGAAGGAATACTGTCAGAGTTGCAAATGGTAGATGTTTAAGAGTTATCGTTGCCAAAAATTGAATCTAACAATTTAAACTAGCACAGCCCAAAGGCCAAACATGGAAGGAAATCAGGCTGTGAATCCTGTCTCCTGAAAGAAGTGTTTCTGTAGATTTGCAGAATGCTAAAGCTGCAAAGGAATTCAAGATTACATTACCTTAATCTTGTGCTTTATAAATGAAGAAACTGAATTGCAGAGAAGCTACTTGAATTGCCCAAAGACAACATGTCTCAGAGAGAACCATGGAGGGAACCAAGATTTCATAACTCCTAGTATAGTATTATCCCAGGGCACAGCATTTATCCATTTTAATAGGTGTTGATATACATGAACATAGTACTATAGCATGACTGTGATATAAACATATATTATTCCAGGAAACTATATAGCAATGGAGAGGGTTAAAAAATTCCCTTCAGGAATTTTTACAAAGTTACAAATTACAAAGGGAAAACAATACATCTTTCTATTTTTTTATTTTTTGCCTACATTTGGCATATTTACTAATAAATATTACCTGACTGAGAATTGTCAGTATTGAGTTGAAATTTTTTTCTTGAAATGCCTTTTGACCTTAAAATAATTTAATGATGTTTGAAATGAAAATATCAATCAAGGGTTGCATTCTGCCACATGTTAAGTGTAGTGGCTGTGCAATCCAAGGACTTATACTCGCAGAATAAAAAGTTCGGTCACATATGGTCTCTAGCTGACACACTAGCTCCATGTCATCAACCCTCTCCTTTCTTCTCTCTTATCCATCATCCATAGGTTATGGCTTTCATTCCCATGATCATCTCAGTGTCATGCAATGGTGGTCTCAATTCTGGTCTCTTGTCTGCATTATAGGCAAGTAGAAAAAGTAAACAATAAAGAACAAGAGATGTGTCATTATTTCAAAAGGAAACTTACCCTGAAATTGACATCATATTTTTGCTTTTAACTCATCATCCAGAATGGAGTCTCATGAACAGCCCTGTACAAGGGAAGCTGAGAAATGTAGGTTAATGACCGAGCCTGCGATTGTCTCTCTCCTCACCAAAGGTTTAGTTGAGTTACTAAACAGAAGAGGAGGATGGATATTTGGTAGCATTTCCCATAAGGGAGAAGCAAATAAGGCGCTACTCCAGGGTTGAAAACACCTGTGTACTAACAGCCCCAGACTCTCAGATTTGAGTTGTCTTGCTTCATATCCTTGGACTAATTGCTGAACCTCTCTAAATATTTTATATTTCATTTTAGAAGTGTGATAATTAGGTTAAAAATAACCTTTAGGGTAACTTCAGGCATTAAAAATTCAGATATCTGTTACAAAGAACTGTGTGGTCCAATAAAATCACCACTAGCCACACCTAACTATTGAGATTGAGATGTTGTGTGGGCTATACGTACACACTTGATATTTGAAGAACTTGTTGTGACAAAAGTCTCAAAATCTAATTAAGAATTGACCACATGTTGAAAGGCCAATAGTTCTAATATGTTGGATTAGCTAAAATGCATTATTAAAATTAATTTCACCCATGGCCCCATACCACTCAAAAAAAAAAAAAATAGAGAACCACAAAGGTAGCACCTTCTCCTTTCCTTCCTCTTCCATCCCACCCCTGACCCTTTTTGCTCCTCCCTTCTCTTGTCTCTTCATCCTCTAGCTCTCCTCACTTTTCTTGCCACTCCACTCACCCGAGGAGCTCTGCGCTCTCTCTGAGACTCCTGAACAATGTCTTCCACGAATGTGAGCTTTACTAAGTCTGGAACAGGATTTTCTCTTAAACATCTGATTTTCCAACTACCCCCAAACCAAAGGCCTAACCAGCTCTTGACATGAAAAAAGGAAAAATACAAAGAACATTCATCCTTCCTGGTTTCTTCAGAATGGTAAATAAAAGTCATTAAATCATAATTCAGTACTTTACCTGCCACACAGACTAAGGTTTTCTTTTCCTTTTGGGAATCTGATCATTTCTGCTCCTCTTTAATTATAGAAAAAAGCTAACCCAACAACCTCAGTAGTTTCTACTTTTTTAAGTTTAATGGACTCTTTCTCTCTCAGTATGTGTGTGTGTGTGTGTGTGTGTGTGTGTGCACGTGTGTGCATGTGTGTGCGCACTGTGTGATATTTTTATGTTGTTTCGCCTTTTCTGTGGACAGTGAAACCTAGCGGTGTTTAAGAGGTGAAAATATGATTCAGACAATTACAGGAAATTATCCCTTCTTGATTCAGAATAACTGAACATCTTGTCTCCATCAGTGGTTGTGCTTTCATTTGTGATGTCCCTGGGTTTCCCCCTGAGTTCTCCTCGTTAGAAAAAAAAAATCTTCCAAGACACAGAACAACACACAAAGATTTTTACTTGATTGATCACATGTTTTGTGACTCAACAAAAAAGGAAACTGGTGATGGTCAATGCATGGTATATGATAAATATGGGTGAAAAGGCACTTGAAGTGGTGAAAACAGCAAGTCAGAGATTTGTGTGAATATTGTGATATTAATTCTGGAAAATAGGCTAATAGAGAAAGACAAGATAATATGTAAAATGTATATAGGGATTGTAATGAGGTGTTAGAATTATAGTAGAAAACTGCGCCTGATTCTGAAGTTTTTTGTAACGTTATAAGAAGAAAGAAAGAAGGCAACGCAATAGTGGAGGGAGGGTGGGGGTTGAGGACTTCAGAGTTGGCTTAACTGGGCTCCCAGCTCGGCCTGGTCACCCGTTGTAACTGTGGCTTTTCTGCATTGAGCTGGCTTGACTTATCTGAGCTTCATCTTATCTTCTGTAAACTGGGAGCAATAGCAAAAAATGTTGCATGGTACTTGTGAGAATGAGAGTTGAGATAACGTATTGTCTGTGTCTAGTCCATATGAAGTGTCTAATAAATAAACACTAGCAATTATTTTAAAAGTTTTCTACCATGAACCCATCAAAAAAGAAAATAAGCAAAATGTTTGATGCATGTATCTTATGTGTGATTTGTGCAGACAGAGAGATTTCTACTGGAGCCTCATTAGAAAACAAGAGAGAGATTGTCATTATTAGTTAAGAATTCAGACAGAATTTGAAAAGGATTCATTTCTCTATCAAATCTGCAAAAATGTACTGAGCATAGCTACATAACAAGCATGTACTTGATGGCATATGGCATGCTAAGATAGATAAAGCACAGCCCCTGGCTTCCAATAGTTCTCTGTCTAGTGGAGCATGCACATTCATTCCCAAATAACCATGGGACAAAGAAGAAAATGATTACAGAGGAGAACTAACATTTATTGACTTCTTACTTGGTGCCGAGCATTATTTTCAGCAATAGAAGTAGATATTATTATCCTCAGTTTACCAAGGCTTGAGAAAGGCTAAGTAACTTCTCGGAAGTCACACAGGTACAGTGTATTGGTGTGGGGATTTAGATCCAAAGAAACTCATGTCATAGACTAACCTCTGAAATGAGAAGATAGGGGGAAGGGAAATTAGTTCAATCTTTGGAGAGACTGTGTAGGGAAGAGAGAACTGCAGAGAGGAAAGCCCTTTAGTTGAGTTTTTGAAGACTGGGGGTATTTTGATAATAATGATGGGGGAAGTGCACCACAAGTGGAAGGAAGAGCATGGAGAGGGTCATAAAGGCAGTGCAGTTAATATGAATAACCAGAATCTGGCATAGCTTGATTTCCAGCTTCACAGAAGAGGGTGAAGGGGTGAAACTGGCCTCATAAATTCTAAGCTCTCATGTCAATCGCTTCATACATTTTATTCCTGAAGGAATAACCCAAATTAATGGGACCACTCTTGGAAACATTCTAAATCTTTCTTCAAACCCAAAATAAAATTTAGAATTTAATCTGTAGAAGGATAAGTTAAGAAGAAATCAAAAAAATATTTCGGTAGCTGAAAAAAGGAAAAACATATATTTAAGTAAAGTCTTCTATTTGGGCATTTTACCTGAGCTCTTTAAAACAGAAACCCACATGCTAGAAAGATGTATTTATTTCTTGGTGAGTTTGGGGTGTTGAATAGTGTTTCCCCCCAATTCATGCCCACCAGGAACCTCAGAATGTGACCTTATTTGGAAATAAGGTCTTTGCAGCTATAATTGTTAAAATGGAATCATAATGGATCAAGGTGGGTTCTAAATCTAGTGACTGGTATCCTTATAAAAAGACCATGTGGAGTACCAGAAATACATGCAGAGGGAAGATGGCCAAGTAAAGATGGTGGCAGAAATTGGAATGATACATCTATAAGCCAAGGAACACCAAGATTTGCCGGCACCCACCGTAAGCTAAGAAGAGGCGAGGAATGATTCTAAGAATTGTCAGAAAGAATATAGTCCTACTGAAACTTTGATTACAGACTCCTCATCTCTAGAACCATGAGAGATTACATTTTTTGTTGTTTTAAGTGACCCAGTTTGTGGTACTTTATTACAGCAGTTCTAGCAAACCAATATAGTGGGCAACTAAAAATCTCAAGCAATACGTAACAAAATTAATTTGGCCATACATACGACAGTGGTAGTTGAGATTAATAGGAGTTAGAAACCTTAGGAGAGTCACGGACTTTATGAAGACAGGTGTTGCAAAGCTCCAAACAGCTGTTTACTGGAAGCAGCACAGAAATATGGACTCAGTAAATAAAGTTTTCTCATTTCTTTGTATACTAGACCTTTCCCGTGTGTTCTTCTAATAGCAGCCTCTAAGATTATCCAAAAGTTAGACAACAATCTCTCTCTTTTTCCCCATTCATCCATCCAACCGTCCATCCATTCATCCATCTACGTAACATGGACGTAGAGTAGAATATGTTGATGACACTGACTCTGTAGGCATCCATGGAATAAGAATCAATACTGTCAGTGGCCAGGAAAAAAGAAAATCACTTTAAAGGCGGCCTTCAACCAATCAGAAATTAGTCTCACATAGGGTCCCATGCTGAGGACGTTCGTGTTGCTCTACGTGCTAAAATTATAGCCATGTCTGAGCGGAAAGGGGCCACAGCAGGGCAAAAACAACAACCCAGGCAGCTCTGTAATGAGAACTATGCCAAACACAAGAGCTTCAAAGTCCTGTGAAACTCCAAAACTCTCTTGGGCTGGAATACTGCTTCTCACCAACTTTCTTTCACTTCATCTGCCAGTCCCTCTTCTCTCCCAGCCATGAATTCACAGTCAGGCAGCGTCAGTATATGCGGTGTGTTGCAGTGAAAATGCAAACACATTTTCTATAATGAACATATGGGAGACTCCAGTTGAAAAGAGTTCCGATTCTATCCCAAGCATGTTATTGGCCATGACTGCAGAGAAGCAGGCAGCAGACGGAATCAGGAAGCGTGGAGGCAAGAAAGGAAGGATGTGTACTTGACTGCTGTTTCAAGATCCTGAGTCTTGCCTTCCCCATGCAGCCTCTTTCCAAAAGCAATCTGGTTTAAGTGCTTGCTTTCCTGATTTTTACTACTTATCTTTTACTCCGTAGTCCAGGGCCTTATACAAGGGTGGGGGTGCAGGGGGTAGGATGTATCTTAATGCAAAACATTTGTGCCTTAAGATTTCAATAGAAATATCAGTATTTATTTTTTTAATTATAAAACAGTTAAGCATTGAAAAATTAATAATCAAGTAACTCCTGCATAACCAAACCCAGGCTTAACAATTATTAAAATTTCCTATTTTTTCTTCATGCGGATGCATTCTGTAGGTATACAAATATAAACCTGTGCATATATATACCCATATATGTGTATCTATCTATCTATCTATCTATCTATCTATGTATAAAACCATCTTGATACAGTACACTTCATCCTTTAAAACAAGGGCATTCTAACACATACCCTCTATACAAGACATAGGTATTTTTGAAAAGCTTTCTTTTGACTTGCTCTCAGTTTCACTAGGATGATACAGATTCGAAATGACAATAAATTAAAATTATTCCTCTCCCCCAAATCAAATTACTTGTTTAAATGTCAAGTCAAGAGTGTTTTCCTTCAAGATTCATCTTTTCATTCTGATGTGAAGTAAGACATGTATCTGTACAGATCTGTCAGTGATAAGCACAACCATGGGATGCATTGAGAGTCAAAGAAATAGCGTCAACATTGACTGCACCAAGATAACCAAAGGTCATAGAATCAGCTGTCAGGTTGGCATGTCAGAAAAGTGCAACCACCTACTTAGTCAAGGATATTACTGCCCAATTGCACCTGCTGATGTGTAATAACTTCTCCTCCAGCAAGGAGAATTTCTCCAGCCTAATGGGATGCTTGGAATAGATGCCCAAGAGCTTATAACCATCAGTCCCTCTTAGATTTGTAGGAAGTTTCTTTATTTGTGTTGAATGAGACCTCTTCTTACTTTAGTACACAATAGAGAATGAGGCTGTGTGTAGGGCAGAGAGGGGTGTCAGTAAGTGCAGCACAAAGTGTAAGGTAGAACCAAATTTGGGGTACATTTCTCTATATTTTACAGGGCTGGAAATTAGTTGGTTGCCTTTCTGAAGTAGAAATGGTCATCTTCAAATTTGCTTTCTTACTGAATGTCTCCAAGAACGTTACTGAATTTCTGCCTATTCTATCCTATTTCTTTGTAGTAATTTTGCTCAAATACCTATTTCACTGGATTCTTGAATTAGCTGGTGGTATTTTCAAGGGTGGAACAAAGGAATCATTTGTATTCCCGTTTAGATGTGGAATTTTAAATTTTGCTAGCAGTGACACAGACAGTGGTCCTGTGCCGTAAGCTGCCTTCTGGAGGCTTTATCTTTCATGGCCTTTACACTCCCCGCTAGACTTGTTTCAGCTCTTGGTGTAAATCTGAGTGCATGAAGTATAAGGAAAGAGTGGTTTTCTTGGCCTGGTGAACAGGAAAACTTAAGTACCAACATAAAAAATTGTATAGACTCTATACCTTTTTAAACTTCTTCTATCTTGTCTTTCTGCATTTCTGTTTAATCTTTGGACTCCTAAATCCTATTTCAGATATTTTACTCACAACGATATGGAAAAAGTGGTCTATTTTATGAATAGGAGCTTCTCAGAAGGGTTAAGTTATATTTATATGGTAGCTATCTCTGCACAATAATGACTTTTACCTTAAATGATAAAACTTACTTTCGGAACTCTTTTCTATCTGCAAAAATGGTCTGAGCTGGCATCATTACAGGGCTTATCATGAAACATCTAACCTACTTATGCAATTTCAAAGTCTGGGAAGCTACAGTGAATATAGTAGACCTTCAGCATTCAAGATTTAGCATTCACAATTTTGATTATCCTTACAGAATACTCAAGGTCCATGTTACAGCATGGCTGATAATTTTGCTGTGACAAGAAATTAAATTGGCATTGACTGAGATGCTAGTTTGTACGAAAGTCACTTTACGAGTGAAAATTACTAGCTAACTATCGCATAGCATCTGCATCTCGACATGACTTTATGTTCCTCACTCAATTTCATATATGTGGTAGCACAGACATAGTTTCTGAGAAAAAATGTAAGTCAGGTGAAAAATAAGTCTTCAATAAAAGTTGAAGATATCATTACTTTGTCATGTAAAGATACATGGTAAAGCCAGGAGCCAAGGGTCTTCCGTAATTGGTTGTGGTGGTAACATGATCCCCTTAATGGTGTATTCATATTGATATCCTCAGTGGATGGAACTATGAGAATAGACCCCTCTGTGCCTTCCAAAATATAATATCCCAGAGCATGAACTTTAATACTAAGTTACTATTTTTGGGAAAGAAGTTTATTTTATCAGTTAAGGCTGCCAGGATCTTACTCTATCCCACTTTGGCCTTTCAAGGCTGCTGGAACTCTGGGGGCCAAAAAAACAAAAACAAAAACAAAAACACACACACACACAAAACAGACCATGTCATAATTCTTATTCTAAAGGAAGAATGGCAGTGGAGAATCAAATCTAAGGGAGAAGTAAAAAGGAAAACCATACACTATCAAAGAGTAAATAGAATGCTCAGAATTGCACCCATTGGAAATAAATAAGCTTCTTTTTTGTTAACGGAAGAAAGTGGGGTGCCTGGGTGACTCAGTCGGTTGAGTGTCCAACTTCAGCTCAGGTCATGATCTTAGTGTTTCTGAGTTTGAGCCCCGCATTGGGCTCTGGGCTGACAGACAGCTCAGAGCCTGGAGCCTGATTCGCAGTCTGTGTCTCCCTCTCTCTCTCTGCTCCTCCCCCACTCACATAAACACACACACTCTCTCTCTCTTTTAAAAATAAACAAAACATTAAAAAAAATTTTTAAATGGAAGGAAGCATTGAAGACAAAATTTTTTAGAATGAAAAAGGTAAAGTAAAAAAGAATATAGCATACAAGAGAAAGATAAAGAATCTACTCTAGCAGAATATTTACACCAGGAAATACAAGAAAATTGTGGACAAGAAATACATTTCTAATGGAAATCAGAGAGAACTTACACTCTACAGAGAGACAAATGAAGAAAGAGAAGAGATCAAGAATGAGCTCCGATAGCAAATGGAAGCTGGCAGAGCTAATAAAAGGACCATGTGGTTGTCCTAGTCTGTCTGCGCCGCTATAACAAAATTCCTTACACTAAGTGACTCGTAAACTAGAGAAACTTCTTTCTCACCGATCTCTTGGCTGAGAAGTCCAAGATCAGGGTACCAGTTTGGTGTCTGATGAGATCCTGCCTCCTGGTTCATAGCCAGATGGCTATCTTCTCATTGCATTTTCACAGGGAAAAGACAAGAGGGCTGTCTGGGGCCTTTTTATTTATAAGGGCACTCATCTCATTCGTGAGGGCTCCACCCTCCTGACCTAGTGACCTCCCGGGAGGCCCCACCTCCCAGGATCATCACCTTGTGGGGCAGGACCTCAACATATGGATTTCATGAGGTCCCCTGTGTTCAGGCCATAGCAGTGACAATGGAAGAACATCTTCCATCTGTAAGAACAACAAGAAAATACCTACCCATAAACCAAATGCTAGCTATGGAGACACATTTTGAAGAAAAGATAACAGTCCCCTGAGGCGCATAGAGGAAAAACTGGCTAAATATGTAAATATATGTCGTTCATGAATAAGAAGAGTTAATAAAATGAAGATCCTTACACGCTTTAAAACCCAACCAGCATCAACTAAAACTGAAAGAGACTTAGAATCGTATTGTGTTAAGGTGACCGTATTTCCAAATTAACCTGAACACATAAATGTGCAATAGCTGGAAACTTTTTGAAAGGAAAACTAAAAAGTTAGGGCTTGTTCAACCAGACATTAAAATATATTATAGAGCCATGTTATTTCAAACAGCATGATTGCAGATCCAAGTATACGTATAAATATATGTGTAAGTTTAGAATAAAAAGAGGTTAGCACTTCCCACTGATTTACATAGTCAGCAAAAGATGGAATTATATCTTCACAATGCCTTTGGTCCTCCACATACTAAGCGATGATCCCTTCAGTATAAATACATGCTTGTCAGCCTCTCTATTTGCAGAAGTCCAAAAATACTGAGCTACACCACTTTATGGGCAAGATTCTGTGTATCTTAAATTTGCAGTGGCTTCTACTGGCCGCTGGAGCAAATGACCACACAGTAGTTAGTAGCTCAAAACAAAGAAATGAATAGTCTCAGAGCACTGGAGGCCACAGTGTAGACTGTGTCGAGAGACCAGCAGCGCTCGCTCCTTTTGGAGGCTCCAGGAGAGAGGCTCTTCCTGGCCTCTCCCAGCTTCTAGCTGTCCTCAGCCTTTGGCTCTTGGCTTCACACCATATGGCCTTTGCACCTTGGTTCTATCATCGCATTGCTCTCTGTCACTCTGACCCTTTTGCCTGCCTCTTCTAAGGCCCCTTGTGATTATATTGGGCTTACCGAGATAACACGGGATAATCTCCCCATTTCAAGCTCTCTGATTTAATCATACCTGTCAAGTCCCTTGTACCATGTAAGATAATGTATTTGCAGATTCCCTGGATTAGGACATGGACATCTTTAGGGGGGGAGCATTATTCAGCCTGCCACACCCTCCTTCGTTATTATCCTAGTTACATAGTTAAAAAAAATAAAAGGCTAAAAATGTGGATGCTGGTGATATCCACATAGGCCCATCCATTTGGGGCAATGAAGAAAAATTTCCTGGACGCTGAATCTGATGTGATTTGTTAGCTTCTTTGATTCAGCTCTCTTTTCTTTCTTTCTTTTTTTTTTTTTTAAAAGATATCCATGTTCTTTTTTTTTTAATGTTTTTTTATTTATTTCTAGGAGAGAGAGAGAGAGAGACAGCATGAGCAGGGGAGGGTCAGAGAGAGAGAGAGTCACACACTGAAACAGGTTCCAGGCTCTGAGCTGGCAGTCAGCACAGAGCCGGACGCGGGGCTCGAACCCATGAACTGCGAGATCATGACCTAAGCCAAAGTCGGAGGCTTAACTGACTAAGGCACCCAGGCGCCCCTCAGTTGTCTTTTCTAAGAAATCGATAAGACTCTGAAAACCTAACTTGCTCACTAACCAGTGAGGGAAAGTATGAAGTATTTTTCTTCTATTTTGTGTTCATTTGGTCATTTCATACTTATATACTGGATACCTAGTAGTTACAATAATTAGTATTATTAGAATAATAGTAGCTGTCATTTATTAAGGGCTTTCTATGAGTCAGTCATTGTACGAAATTGCATGAATGATCTTTATTTATTCCTAATTATCCTATGATCAGATCTTATTATTTTCCACAATTTAAAGATAAAGAAACTAAGAGCTTGAAAGGGTTGCCCAAAGTCACACAGCCAGCAGGCGTGAAAAACAATATTTGAATTCAGTGATTCAGAAGCCCCTAACGTGGCAGTCATTAGCTTCGTTCCAGTACTGAGCAAGGCACTGAGCAGCAGGGACAAGTGGAGTGGTCTGCTGCCTCAAGCTTGTTCACAGGAGATCCAGACTCATAGGCAAGAGCAAAAGGATTAAATGTACAGTAATGGGGGAGATTAGGATATAACAGAATGCATGGGTGAGCGTCTAACTCAGGCAAAGATGGGGATTCACTTTCAAGGGAGAAGATGAGCAATGATGACCTGGTATCTGGGCAGGTTGAAGAGTAGTTGAGTGAGGACTCCAGACTGATTTAACAAAATGAGCAAATGCCCAGGGGCAAGAGAACACGGAGTGCTTAAGGGATTAAAAGAACTCATTATGGCTGGATGATAAATGCCAGGGAGAAGATAGCACATGGCTGGGGAGATAAGCCTGGGCTAAATTATGCAAGACCTTATAAATCATGATAAGGAGTTTGAACTTCTTTACAACTTCATCAGAGGGTCTGTCCCTTTAACAGGTGTAAGCACTTTAGGATGTTATGAAACCCCGTTTGATATGGCCATCATGGGAACGTTGAGGCCAGCCAATAAGCTGTTGTAGGACTTTGCTTAGTATGGAGGTATTACAGAGTTAATACTTTAATATTAAAACATACATGGAAATACTTTGAAGAATGCGGAATTCACGTGCATTTTTAATACAGGCCACCCAGCTTTAAAGAAATTTCATACTTGCAACACAATCCTCAAGTCTATTCCGTAACCCCCTTACCAGACCTTCCCTCTCCCCCTCTCACCCCTACTCTGCTCCAAGTATATTCTGCTCTGCTATAAGGAGTACATCGGTAGACAAAGCTGTAGAAGGACAAGGATTTTGAATAGACCTGTAGTCTAGGTATCCCCATAAACCAGAGCATGAGACAGAAGCTTGCATAAAGGCAGTTAGTTTGGGAAAGATCTCAAGAAGCAGGAGTGAGGGGCAGGAGAGTGTAGTAGGGATAGAAAACAAATACATGAATGCATTTTCAATTTGGTGGAACTTCCTGAGGTGCCTAATGAAATGCATCCCAGAGCTTTGCTCTGTGGAGATGAAACGAGAAGCACATTTCTCTTCCATCGTCCATTGCTCAGGGTAGCAATTCTGTGAATGAGTGCCTAGCAGGCTACTGGGTGCATCCAAGCAGAGAAGTTCTAGGGCAGCATCAGGCCCAAGGGGAGGCACAGATAAGCTGTGCTTGTACAAAGCACATTGAAGTTTGCATAGCAGCTGTTGTCACAGCCAGGGCCAGATTGACATGTGCTGCCTTTCCCCCACTAATATTGCAAGATCATATTGTGTCTTTTGTTGCCTACCACCTCTGCCCTTGCTTAAACGCATTTTTAAATCGATGACTCTTGAGTCGCAAGTGTCTGCCGTGTACAAGGTCACGTCATTGAGACTTGGTTCCAACCAAGTTCTTTGGGTTTTCCCTAATTTTACTGCCACAATTCACCCACCATGCTGCTTGAGAGGTACCATAGCCACAGCAGAATGGACAGGCGACCATTGCAAGGGTTGGAAGGCAACTAACACGCAAGATCACAAGAAACCCCAGCCACCATTAGGACTTCCGTTCTGTAGAGTTATTCCAGATTGGATGACTGCAGAGTAACCAGTTAAATCCTAGACTTTGGAGAATATTCACCCAAAAGGGAAAAAGGGCTTCACTCAGCTTCATGTTTCTGAATGGATGCTGGGCTACTTCTGCCTGTCTCTGAGATAGGCACCCTGAAACCAGGGTGAAGGGTGCTGGTAATAAGGAAAGGGACATCATTCTGAATTAACTCCTTCACTAGGTTCAGTACAAGTTGATTCTTGCGAAGAGTGGATTTGTATTCTCTTCATAGAGATGGTTACAGATGCCATTCCACTATTGTGTTGCATATCCAACCACATTTAAATTACAGAATTTGAATAGACTTAGATATTACTTTTGTTTACTGTCCTCCCACTCCCTGAACCTGCCCCATATTTGGCCAAGAGGAAATTAAGATCCAGAAAGGTGAAGTGACTGCTCATAAGTTAACCAGCAATTTTGTGACAGAAACAAAATGAGAGTCATTCTGTGTGTCTAGTTCTTTTTTTCAGAGCAATTCAATAGAGTGTGGGTTACTCATAATGCTAAAGTGGCAGGTTTGATTTTTTTATGTATAGGCCATGGATTCTTCCCTCCCTTCACCGGCCTCCCTAGAACACATGAACCAGCCTGAAAATGGCTTAAGGGTTAGAAATGTATCTTTTAGCCAGTGTTTGGCACAATGTAGAGTCTCAAAGAATATTTGTTGTAAAACGAATCTCTATGGCTGTGGTATTAGTCATCCCAAAGGAGGATAATAACCTTTTTTCCCAAAATACATTTTTCTCTGCTCTCCTGGTTACTCTTCGTCTGTCTTTGTTTATAGTCAATCAATATCACTATTAAGGCGCCTCCAGTCCTGGTTGCTGTTGGACTGGAGCCTTGTCTGTTGGACACCTGACTTACCGCAGAGATACCAAACACCCTTTCAAAATCTATTACTGGGTCAAGCCTCAACTCCACTGCTTTAAACATCATTTCTTTAAGGTTTTCTTTGAAGTTTTCCTTCTCTCCATGTCAGCAGGATAGCTGTGAATTTCTTATTTTCAGCAGGCCCCTCTTTGAGTAACGGTGACCCAGTAAAAGGGATTTTCATGTTCACTTTAAAAATCTTCCTGTCAAAGGTTTAAGCTTTCCCCCATTAATCTAGCTGGCAAAAGGACTCTCTCTCTCTCTCTTTTTTTTTTTTGGCTCAGTTTCTGTAATTGTCATTATTGCCTTGATTAATGTCAGTTTTAAAGTCTAGCTCTAGCCACAGAGGGGAGGCAAAGCTAAACAGAGCATTTCATTGCAAGATAAAAATTGTATTCCTTTCTACATGTTTTGATCATCTGCATTGGTAGGTGTTGAAGAAGCTATGTTACCAAGGAATATGCTTAATATCATAATTTAAAAAAATGTTCTTTAATGTTTATTTTTTTGAGACGCACACACACACACACTCACACTCACAGAGTGTGAGTGGGGGAGGGGCACATAGAGAGACACAGAATCTGAAGCAGGCTTCAGGCTCTGAGCTGTCAGCACACAGCCCTGCATGGGGCTCGAACTCACAAACTGTGCAATCGTGACGTGAGCTTAACCAACTGAGACATCCAGGCGCCCCTAATGGCGTAATTTTAAAATAAAATCCTAGATTTGTAAAGCTCTGAATTTAGACTTTGTACATTATTTTGCAACTTGGTTTATTTGCTTCCCTTATATTTCTATGAAGTACAAAAAGCAGTTTATCTCTCTCTTTAAGACATACAGGCAGTGAAGGCTCTCCCAAGTTTATTAGTTCACTGAGTTTTCCCTCTAAGCAATGAAAGCTGGTTGAGAGTCCCTGGAGGAGGTAATATTGGATAAGCAAGGAGTGGGGGTGGGGGGGTGGTGCTGAAAGAACATAGAGTATTGAGGCTATGGGAAATGTGGCAGAAATAGAACTGTTCTCCAAAATCTTTGGAGACTGATAGTCATTCTTTGAGCAGAAAACAATGGAGTAAACGTAAAGAATGAGACAAGAACACAAAGAGAGCATAGTTGATATTAAAGAAGTCAAAAGCTAAGTGACATAAGATATGAATAACAGAGCCCCAAGAAGAAAACAGGATTACAACTCAGCCAATACACTGAACTAGTAGCAAAGGGCAGTCTTCATTGCCAACATCAATGCCATGTCTATCTATGTATTCGATGAACAGATAGCTCTCGTAAATATTTTTCTATTTATGCCAGTGAAGAAAATCTATAAACAATTGTCAATTAATAGCAAATGGCACTGTTTAATGTAACAAATCTTTGTTAAGGAACTACTATGGTTAGGCACTGCATTAGGTGCCATAGTGGTTCAATGGTGACTTGGAGATAGATGGTCGTGGCCTTGAGAACACACAGTCAACACACAAGGGGAAAAAGGAGAAAAAAAAGCAGAAAATGTGATTACTTGTGATCATTTTATTAATAAGCACTATTTTAAGCCCTTTATATTATATTAAGTATTGTGTGGGAGAATATGACAAAAGATCAGTGAAGACAGCTGCCTAGGTGATTGGAGAAGAAGATATAGACTTGAAAGTGTGGGTAGCACTTCCATAGATTAGAAGGGTCCCATTAGAGTGTTCTACTCAAATGAATTACACCAGGAAATGTAGGGAGAGGGTGGATATTTAAGGGACCTGGAAGAATAAGGCAGATGTCAGCTGTGACCATTATAGAGGTATATTCTAGTAGGCAGGGATTTGTACATCTACTTTATTTTTTTTATTTTTTTATTTTATTTTATTTAAAAAAAATTTTTTTAAATATTTTTATTTATTTCTAGGAGAGAGAGAGAGAGACAGCGTGAGCAGGGGAGGGTCAGAGAGAGAAGGAGGCACAGACTCTGAAATAGGCTCCGGGCTCCGAGCTGGCAGTCAGCACAGAGCCCGATGCGGGGCTCGAACCCACGAACCGCGAGATCATGACCTAAGCGAAAGTCGGACGCTTAACCAACTAAGCCACCTAGGCGCCCCTGTACATCTACTTTAATACTAGGCCAGGAAGTTTAGTTTTAACTTTGTAGGTATTGGGGAACCATGGAAAGTTGTTGAGTACAGATTCACATGATAAGACCAAATTAATGTAGAAGATGGAGACTAGATGCGGGGATGTCAGTTAGGTAGCCATGACAATAGCTCAGCAACCCACCCACCCCCCAAAAGGACAATGAAGGAAAATGAGGGAAGGATTCCAGACAATAGACTAAGCCTTAGCTACCCAGTTACTCTGCAAAAGGCCCTATTTTGCATGCAAAAGTTCATGCACTTTGTTGCAGTAACTGACATTGATGGAAATGCTTCAGGCATAACTGGGGAAGCACTTTGGACATTATAGATGATAAAATGTGCTGCTAGAGGTCTTTTACAAAATAGGCCTCTGTAAGGGTAACCTGTGATCTAAGCTGTGAAACTAGTTACTTACAAACTCCACAGGTTTCTGACCAGAATGGTTACAGAAGTCATTCTTCAAGTTGGAGAGAGTCATTTGTTCTGGAATAGCCACAGGACTAGTAGCATTGAAATAGTATTTTTGAAATTCTGAGGTGTGATTATATACCTTAGTAAAGTCTTAATGTCTGGTAGATAAGGCTAAGAGGTTGCATAGTGCTTGTGAAAGAAAGGGTATTTCTAAGTCCTTATCTATAAATTGAAGAGCTTTATGCAATTTTTGGTCTCTGCACTGGACTTTTTCTCTTTATTCTGTGCCCTTTTCTTCTTCTACTACCCCAGACAGGGGCAGTCTTCCTGCTGAATGACCAGGGAATGGGGAGGAAGAGCAACATGTGTTGTGGGGAGCCACAAGTGTACCTAACTCAGGACAATTTATACAGGCGACCAGTAGACTGGGTGTTCCAGACATTCCTCAGGACATGATTTCCTCCAGCCAGTGGGGCCGATGTATAGGGCAGATAATTCCACAAGGAAATACAACCACCCAGCTCAAATGACAAGTAGGTGCCAGAACAAACAGCTGACAGTTGTGCAGTCTCAGTTAACCCTTTATAAATGCGACTCAAATTCTTTCCCGCATGACCTGCCTTATGTGACATAAACCCCCTCCCCCAAATTCCTACCCACATCTTTGCCCTTAAAATGCCTTCCCCACCGATTACTCTCTATTTGATTTGCATACCTTTCTTTCTCCTTCACGTGCTAGTAGCATGTGGTGATGGTCTTGCTGCCACAGGTGATACATGTGTGTCCTTTATTAATCTCTGAACTCCACTTGGCAAAGGTACCACTGAGTTCATGGTTCACTTCACTCCTGCCATCAACGAAACAAGCTATTCTGGCTTCTGGCTGTCCTTACTACCTGCTGTGTCTCCCACTTTCCAGTACATATGCCTTAATTATTTTACTTATTTGCTTTATTTCTACCAACCAAATCTGGTACTTCCTCAGGAATTGACATAGCATATATTCATCTGAATTTCTCTAATAATCAATATTTCCCACTCTGTAGTTTCATATATCAGAAAATTAATTAAGTTCAAATTCTTAAATTATAATAATCTTGTTCTTCTTACATTCACTTTAGATGACCATTGATTTTCTTCTTCTAAACACATTATAGTAACTTACATATGAATGATTTTTTTTTAATTAACAGGGTCATAGTTCAAATCCAAGACTGATTCTGTGAATGTGCCCTAACGGTAAATGAAATAAGAAATGGCATATGATATACTTAATAATATATACACACCAAGAATATTAGATGAAAAAATGAGCATTGATCAAGAATCACATTTTAGGGACATCTTAGTGGCTCAGTCAGTTAAGGATCCAACTTCGGTTCAGGTCATGATCTCACGGTTCATGGGTTCAAGCCCCACTCTGGGCTCTGTGCTGACAGCTCAGAGCCTGCAGCCTGCTTCAGATTCTGAATCTCCCTCTCTCTGCCCCTCCCCCACTTGCACTCTGTCTCTCTTAAAAATAAATGAACATTTAAAAAATTTTCAAAAAAGAATTACAACACTTTAGGAAAAATGATAGGCTGAATGAGAGACACAAGGAGAACTACAACTTTAGGAAGTAAAAATTCATAACCTTTTTGAAAGGAATATTTAGGAGAACTACAAAAGGTATCTACAGACAAATTTGAGATAAAGAACATATATGAAAATACATACAAGTACTAATTTTTTTTTAATTTTTAAAAATATTTTTATTTATTTCTAGGAGAGAGGGAGAGACAGAGAGAGACCGCGTGAGCAGGGGAGGGTCAGAGAGAGAGGGAGATACAGACTCTGAGATAGGCTCCAGGCTCTGAGCTGGCAGTCAGCATAGAGCCTGACATGGGGCTCAAACCCAAGAACCGCGAGATCATGACCTAAGTGAAAGTCGGACACTTAACCGACTAAGCCACTCAGGAGCCCCTACAAGTACTAATTATTGACTTTATTAATGTTAAATATTAAAATTATTAAATTATGATTCTATATTATTAAGCTACATATGTATATGTATAAAACATAATATATATTAATATACACATATATTAAAATCTGTTTTTAAAATGAGAATATATATACACATATATAATATGTATTAATATTTATATGCACACACACACACATACACACATATATATAAATCAGCCTTTAGAAAGAAGTAGGGGTACCTGGGGGGCTCAGTCAGTTAAGCGTCAGGTTCTTGATTTCGCTCAGGTCATGATCTCATGGTTTGTGGGATCGAGCTCCATATTAGTCTCTGCGTTGACAGGCTCTCTGCCCCCCTCACCCTCTCTCTACCCCTGACCCACTCACACACATACACATGCTCTCTCTCTATCTCTCTCAAAATGAATAAACTTAAAAAAAAAATAAAAAGGAAATCCTACCATTTGCAACAACGTGGATGGACCAGGAAGACATTATGCTAAGTGAAATGTCAGACACAAAAGGGCTAATACTGCACAATTCCACTTATTATGAGGTATCTGAAAATAGTCACACTTCTAGAAGCAGAAAATAGGATGCAGTTGCCAGGGGCTGGCAGGGAAATTGGGAGTTTTTGTTCACTGGGTATAAAGTGATAGGTATGTACGATGAATAAGTTCTAGAGATTTGCTGCACCGTGCAGTGCTTACAGTTAACAATATGATGTTGTACACTTAATGTGTAGACAGGTTAAGTCTCATGCTAAATGTTCTTAACACACACACACACACAGGACAAAGGGATACAAGAAAATTCTGGAAGCTGTTGGATACGTTTATTAAATATATACAGGACTTTTTTTGTATATAAGTAATACCTCAATAGAACTATGGGAGAAAAGTGCAAAGACATCAACTTTTATAGGATAAACTACATATTTGTTATGCTAGCATCTTGGTCACCAACAATTACTAAAAATTCACTCCTTTACCATCAGCACACCTCACCAAGTTTTTGGCTGCTTCTCTAATCTGGTAGTTTCCTCTACTATCTTGCTTTTCTGTCTGTGACTCGGCCTCCTTGCTACTTCTCTCTCGTTCTCTCAGGGAAATGGCACCTAAAGAACAAATTGCCTCTTTTGTCTGCAGCTGGCTTGTTCACAGTGGGGCTCTCGATTTGAACAAACCTGAAGATGTCAGGCTGTATAAACACTCAGGGAAAGATATGTTCACAAAGGTTCCTGCTCTAGAAAATTATACACTACTTTCAAAATGCTTTGCCACATTTAAAAATGTAATTATACCCTTCTTTTTAATGACTGACATGACATATGTTTACACATGTTTTAGCTAACTTGTGACAGTACACAGTAGTGTGTTGTACGTTTGGTGGCGACATCTAAGATTTCATGAGAAAATCATCTGAAGCTGTCTGTTGTTGTCCAGGCGTTTTAAAACAAATAATGCAACTTTCACAATACTTTTTCATCTTCGCATTAATAAGTTAATTGTCACTTTTCCTTTGTCGGCTACAGGAAGTCTTTGCTCAACCATCCTGATCTTGTTTCAGATTTCCTTGTTTTTCTTAGGCTGTTTCTATATTTAGTAGGGTTTTCTAGAGCAACAGTGTCCCCCAGAACTTATTGTAATGAGGGGTACCTGGGTGGCTCAGTCAGTTAAGCGTCCAACTTCGGCTCAGGTCATGATCTCGTGGTTTGAGGGTTTGAGCCTGGCATTGGGTTCTGTGCTGGCAGCTCAGAACCTGGAGCCTGTTTCAGATTCTGTGTCTCCCTCTCTTTCTACCCCTCCCCTGCTCATGCTCTGTCTCTCTCTGTCTCAAAAATAAATAGACTATAAAAAGAAAAAGGACTTACTGTAATGATAAAAATGTTTTATATCTGCATTGTTCAGTTTGGTCACCGCAAGCCACACGAGGCTAGTGAGTGCATGCAATTTGTCCGGTGCAAGTGAGGAATTGAAATTTTAATTTTATTTAATGTGAATTTAAATTTAAATAGCCGTACGAGGCACGTCATGCTGTCCAACAGAAACCTATTGGGAGCTACATGTGGAGAATTTTCAAGTAGCCACACTTAAAAGAGGAAAGGGAAAAAGAAAATTTAAAGATCTATTGTATTTAACCCAATAAACCCAAATCAGTGTCATTTTAACCTAGAATAGTCAAATTCATAGAGATGGGAAGTTGGCTGGAGCTTGCTTGTGGGCGGGGAAATGGGGAGCTGCTATTTAATGGGGACAGAATTTCAGTGTTGCAAGATGAAAATGTTCTATGGATACATGATGGATATGGTTACACACGAGTGTCAACGAACTGAATTCCACTAAACTATCCACTTAAAAATGTTTTAAGATGGGGGATGCCTGGGTGGCTCGGTCAATTAAATGTGCCCCTCTTGACTTTGGTTCAGGTCATGACCTCACAGTTCATGGATTCAAACCTCAATGTCAAGCTCTGTGCTGACAACACGGAACCTGCTTGGGATTTCTCTCTCTCTCTCTCTTTCTCTCTCTCTCTCTCACACACACACACACATACACACACAAATAAAAAACATTTAAATAATTTTTAAATGTTATTTATTTTTGAGAGAGAGAGAGAGAGAGTACAGGCTGGGGAGGGCAAAGAGAGAGGGACAGAGGATCCAAAGTGGGCTCTCTACGGACAGCACAGAGCTGGACGTGGGGCTCAAACTCTCAAAACTATGAGATCGTGCCCTGAGCCGAAGTTAGATGCTTAACTGACTGAGCCACCAAGGTGCCTCAGTAAATAAAAAACTTTTTAATGGTTTAAGATGGTAATATTTATGATATGTGTATTTTATCACACTTTTTATTTTATTTTATTTTTTTTTAAATTTTTTTTTTAATGTTTTATTTATTTCTAGGAGAGAGAGAGAGAGAGCGCGAGAGAGCGTGAGCAGGGAGGGTCAGAGAGAGAGGGAGTCACAGACTGAAACAGGCTCCAGGCTCCGAGCTGGCAGTCAGCACAGAGCCCGACGCGGGGCTCGAACCCACGAACCGCGAGATCATGACCCAAGCGAAAGTCGGACGCTTAACCGACTAAGCCACCCAGGTGCCCCATCAAACTTGGAAAATGAAAATTAATGTTTATTACAGTTATTACCCAACACAAAGTAAGTTAATGTGACATTTTATGTTTTTCATTTCTTTCTACATGTTCAAAATCTGGTGTTTATTCTACGTTTACAGCATCAACAGACTCCTTTCTTCCTATGTGTTCAAAATCTGGTGTTTATTTTATGTTTACAACATCAACAGACCAGCCATATTTCATACATTTACTGGCTGCAAGTGGCTAGTGGCCAGTCTGTTGGACAGAGCTGGTTTAGAGAAAGAAAACAATCAAAAATGCTATTAATTATTTTTCCCTCCTCTTCCTACACTGCATTTGGAACCAAGTAATTCTATAGAAATCTATAGAATTGTTCACTTATAGAATGTAGGTTTATCACCTGTAACAAGCGTACCACTCAGGTTTTAGATGTTGATCGTATGGGAGGTCATGTACCTTGTGGAGGACAGGGAGTATATAAGAACTATGTACACTCTACTCAACTTTGCTGTGAACCTAAAACTGCTCTCAAAAATAAGTCTACAAAAAAAAAGGAAAGAAAGAAAAGAGGAAAATATTCTGGTGCACAGATGAATCTTGAAGACATTAAATTAAGTGAAATAACCAGTCACAAAAGAACAATATATGATTTCATTTATGTGAGGCCCAAAGAGTAGTCAGATTCATAGAGACTGCTATGGGGCTGGAGGCAGAGGGGAATGGAGTGTTAGTGTTTAGTGAGTATGGAGTTTCAGTTTGGGAAGATGAAAACATTCTAGAAGTCGGTGGTAGTGATGTTCGCACAATAATGTGAATGTGCTTAATGTCTTGGAATTGTACACCAAAAGTGGTTAAGATTATAAATTTTACGTTACATATTTTACAAAATAACAAAATGGTTAAAATTTTAAAAATAATAATAACTTCTTATCGTTTCCCAAACCTGCCCACCGCTTGCCATCTTCCCCTGACAGCAAATGAACAACCTTCCTTACCCTTAACAAACCAGCAAAGTATGCACTCTTGGTTCGTCTCTTTGCCTCATCCTCATTTCCAGTCCAGGAGAAAATCTATCAAGGTTTTTAACGTTTATTATTTCTGAGAAAGAGAGGAGAGGGAAAGAGAGAGAAGCAAACAGAGAATCCCAAGCAGGTTCTGTGCTGTCAGTGCAGAGCCAGAGACGGGGCTTGAACCCACCAACTGGGAGAACATGTCCTGAGCTGAAATCAAGAGCTGGATGCTTAACCAACTGAGCCACCCAGATGCCCCCAAAATGCATCAATTCTTATTCCAAAACATGCTGCAATTTTGTTCACATCTCTCCATCATTATCATCACCTGCAGCTTTTTCCCAACTTGGGGCTTTTCTACTTACTGTTCCCTCGGCCCAATAGGCTCCACGGACCCTCGCAGGACTGGCATTCAGCCTTTACCTTCCCAGAGACTTCCTCAGCAAGCTCTTCCCTAACCACTTTTACAGCAGCCATTCATTTCAGAGTTTTGCAGCATACTTATTACTTTCTACGTGTACACATTTCCCTATTTGTTTTGTCTTTCTCTCTACCATAATATAAATTTTGTGTATGTAAGGACCTTTTAACCCTTACCACTGCTATTTCTTCCCCCCCTAGCTCAATGTCTGGTATGCATCTGGCACTTAACACACATTTTTTTTATAAGCAAATGAATGAACCTGCCAGATTTTTAGTTTCCAGTCTGTGAAAGTAGATAATTATAATATCAACCTCATAGGTCAAGTTTGAGTATTCAATAAAATAATACCTGTAAAAGTGCTTAGGACAGTGCCTGAAGCACATTCAGCACAAAGAACAGGTTAACTGTTATTGTCATGCCTATTAATATTGTCAGTCCGTAAATTATAGACTGATGTTGGTGCCTTTGGGCATTGCTGTCATCGGTTGTCTTAGTACTTGAGAAGCAGGAAATTAATGGCTAAAAGGGAACCGCCTTGACCCAGAGAGAGAATAGACTATTTCTATTAAGAAGATCAGTGTTTCAAGCTAGATGCAAGAACATTGTATTGGCCAAGGAGAATAGGTTGGCCATGGAGGTGGTATAGTTGCTACGTAAAATTTCATAAGCTAGGGTATCCTATCTGGTTATCAAGCATGGATCAACGGAGTGCTTGAAAGCTTAACAGTGCATTTTTATATGCATTATCTGATGTGCCCCCCTCACAATAATGCTGTGAAAAAGCCAAGATAGATATGAATATTCCTTTTTAAAGAAGCACCTTGAAAGATTAAGGGCATATAACAACTAGGTTCCAAAGCCAAAATTTGAATCCAGATTGTGCATCTCTAGTCTTATTATTAAGATTTTTTTAAAATGCTGTTTTTAAATAGGAAACATAGAAACACTCAGCTTTATATACAGTTTGGGCATAATCATTTGGTATTCTATCAAGACAGACTAAGTTTTGTTAAATGAGATATCAAAATTCAGTCTTGTCTCGTTCTGAAATAAAATGAAACAGAACCCTTAATATTCAAACTTGTCTATATGAGTTTGAAGGATTTCAGATTGCTATTTGGGGCTATAAAATCCTCTTCCTGATGTTGAGCCAAAAATCCTCATGTAAAAATATCAGTTACCCAAGCTGTACTTGTTATACAATACATTTTTTCCCCTTCTCCTTTAAGGTTTCCTATAAAGTTGCTCATCTTCTCTTGAAAAGAACAAAATCCTGGATTACATCAGTTCACCTTGGCAAAAAGAAAAATGAGAAGTTTCATAATGTTAACAGCAATGAAATCTTTCACTCCATTTATGTATTTCACTAAAGATAGAGCATTTCAAAATTCAGGATGTTGCAAATTCTTTAAGAATATAGAAACATCAATGAAGTAATTTTCCCTTTTGGTTAATTGTTAAAAGCACTTAAGGAGCGCCTGAGTGGCTCAGTCTGTTGAGCGTCCAGCTTTGGCTCAGGTCATGATCTCACGGCTCGTGAGTTCGAGCCCCATGTCAGGCTCTGTGCTAACAGCTCAGAGCCTGGAGCCTGCTTCGGATTCTGTGTCTCCCTCTCTGACCCTCCCCTGCTCTCTCTCTCTCTCTCTCTCTTTCTCTTTCTCCCTGTCTCTCAGAAATATAGAAAACATTTTTAAAAACTTTTTAAGCATTTAATTAAAAAAAACCATTTGGTTGATAACTTGCCTTCATGCACCATATACCATTCTATTCTGATAGTACCTGAAAAGTCAGGAGGGCGGCAGGGAAGAGGTGAAAATGGGTGTAGAAGTGACGATCTAGACAGTCTGCTTATCCAGGAGGGACACTGGCTTAGGTAATCTGTGGAGGAGGAAAACCAGAAATTTAGAGAAAAGAAATGCCAAGTAGAGAAGGGCAGTATTAGCTGAGAAAGACAGGCATGCGAACATAATGAAGACAATCGGGAATTAAAGGTAAAAGGTAACATACAAGTTAAGTAACTGGGAGGAGCAGAGGGCCCATCAAGCAATCAAACATGGAACAAGCGAGTGGGGAACAGGGATTCAGGATCTGGGGTGTGTGACCAGGGCACACAGTGTACCACGTGCTGCTTGTATCGACGGGAACACCAGAGGGGCGTTGCTGCTTGCCTGCATTTGTGGGTAGGAGAAAAAGTATCTGTAGAGAAACTGCATTCCCATTGCCGTAATTTAAGATGTGATAAACAATATTCTAAACTACTTAGTAGCAAGGGTTATTATGTTCATATAGTTTAATAACCACATTTTTAATCCTAAAAGTGATACCTCCTCACTATTACAGACCTTAGGGAAAAAAAATTATTTTATTTATTTATTTATTTTGAGAGAGAGAGCATGAGCAGAGAGGGAAGGGAACCGAGGATCTGGAGTGGGCTTTGCACTAAGCAGCAAACCTGATGTGGGACTTGAACTAATGAGCTGTGAGATCATGACCTGAGCTGAAGTCTGGTGCTTAATGACTGAGCCACCCCAGTGCCCTTAAAGTGATTATTTTCTATAATTGAGAAAAGTCATGAATAAGTCTATTTAAACAGCAGTTATTGCTTACTGTAATAAAAGGAAATGTGCTCTCTAGAGTCACTCTGCTTTGTCACATAGAGCATGAGAAGATCTTAATGATAATACCAGAAAAAACAGAGTCCCTTCAAAGAACAATTAGTTAAAAAAAAAAAAAAGACATCTAAACTTCACCTGAACTAGAAGTCAGAAGATAATGTAATTATGCCAAAAGATGGTAACGGAAGATAACCTATGATCCAAATTCTATATCCGTCTAAACTTGTGAAGGAAGAACTAGGCCAAATAAAACCATTTTCAGAAAAACATACAATAAAGGAGGTTACTAACAATAGGCTGGGAGAAGGAATTATAAAAATATGCATGTCAGGGAGAAACTGATTACAGGCAAAAGAACTGAGTTTGAAGAAAAATGGTCATTAAAAAGATAAATATTAATGAGTCTAATAAACTTTGTATAAAATAATGATATAGGGTAACTTTAAGGTTATTAATCAAGATAGAACTAAAATATGGGAGACCATATATCGCTTAAGACCAGAGTGGATGAGAATAAAAATCATCATATTCTTGTATTGTTTGGAATTTAAGTCTATTTACTAACTGCCCTATGTGTATATTAAGTTTAATGTGTACATTAAAGTATCTAAGGTTAAGGGGTGCCTGACTGGCTAAGTTGGTAGAGTATGTGACTCTTGATCTCAGGGTTGTGAGTTCAAGCCCCGTGTTGGGGTGGAACCTACTTAATTTATAAAAAATATATATAGTATCTAAGGTTAGTTTTAAGGAAATAGATATATCTGGTATAACTTCTAAGCTATTGCTGACATTAGAATGAAAACATAAAGCAAAATATAAAAATAAAGAAAATACTGTAAAACAGGTTAAAAATGAGGAAAAGCATAAATATTCATGGTTACATAGGAAGTATTAAGTGGAAATGATGGAAATAAATATAAAATACCATTTTCACAGTCAATGTCTTTTAACTCACTAGTCAGAATGCACATATTCTCAAACTGGAGAAGCATGTACATGGACATATATAAAGTTTTGCTATATGCTATTTTTGACATAAACATAAAGCATAAGACCACAGAAAAGAACACATTCCATGTAAATAATTTGAAAAGATAAAACCTGGTAGAGACAAATCTACATTACACAAATAGAGTATAAGTCATAACATGTTATTAGGATAACAGATATTTACTAAAAGAAGGTGGGTAGATCAATAATACTTTCTAAAAGTATTACCAGGGATAAAGGGGAACACCACATAATGTTAAAAAGAAGCATTCCCCCCAAAAGATATAAAAATCAGTAACATATATGTCCTTAACCACAAGACCTTGAACTATATAAAGCAATAGCTGACTGAATTAAAGAAACCAATTCCCAGTCATAGTGGAAGATTTTAACATTCCTGTTACAAAAATCAACCAATAGACAAAGCAGACAAAAAAAAAAAATACACACACACACGCATATGTATATATATTGTGTAGACAGCTTAGATAACATTAATAGGTTGATTTACTAAGTATATCTAATTGGGTTAAAGATTTGGCTTAAAACCTTTAAAACTATTAGAAGATAATTGTGTTTATGAATCTGGGTTCATAAAGGATTTTTAAATGAGTGCCAAAAAGTAGAAATTTTATGAGAAACACTGATACTTTGACCAAATCAAAATTTAAAACTCTGGAAAATAAAGGAAACCGTAATATAATGAAATTATGTTTGGAAAATAAAACATGCAAAGGACCAGAAATAACAAAAGCATATACAGAACACCAAGGATACTAAGAAAAAGGAAAGGAAAAAGAAAGAAAAAGACAGGGGCGCCTGGGTGTCTCAGTCACTTGAGCAACCGACTTTGGCTCAGGTCATGATCTGCGGCTCCTGGGTTCCCCGAGTTTGCAGGTCTTCTAAATGACAACATATCTCATTATACAACATTTTAAAATCACATCTGTTAATATCACACTGGTCTCAGCAAAAACAGTTTTAAATATTAGGAAGCTGTTAAGCTCACAGAAGTTTGTTCTTTCAGGGAAAACAGTTGATAATATTGGTACCAATGATAAGATTCCAGTTTGTAGAGAAAAATTAGAATTGTGGAAAACCTGTATTTTCCAAATGACCAATGCATGATGCTATCAAACCATGCCATAGTTTAAGCTCCATATATAAGAGAAACCAAAAGATTTTAATAAAACAGAGTATGAAAAATTCAGTGTTATGGTTTCAGATTCCATATTGCAGTGAACCTTTTAGAAACTACCACTTGTTGAAGTTTGGTATAGTGTTAAGGAGCAGTACCTAGAATAATTTTAAAAGGATACTGACATATATTTCCCTTTCCAACAACACATCTGTTTGATATAGGATTTCCTTCAACCAGAACTGCATATCACTATAGAGTTAATGCAGAAGCAAATATCATGACCTAGCTATTAAAGGATTTGCAAAAATGTAAAACATTATAGTCTTCTATTTTGGGGGGAAATAGAGTTATTTTTATAAAACATGCTACTTATATTAAGATATAATTGGACTTGGGGCTCCTGGGTGGCTCAGTTGGTTAACTGTCCAACTTTGGCTCAGGTCACAATCTCATGGTTTGTGGGTTCATGCCCCATATTGGGCTCTGTGCTGACAGCTCAGAGCTTGGAGCCTGCTTCGGATTCTGTGTCTCACTCTCTCTCTCTGCCCTTCCCCCACTCATTCTCTCTCTCTTTCTCTCTCAAAAATAAGTAAACATTATTTTTTTAATTTTAAAAGAATATAAATGGACTTTTTAAGTAGATTTATAAGTTTTTTTAAACTTCTATTTTAAATTCTAATAGAGTAGCTATTGATAAATATAATCCACATAAAAATGCTCTTCGGCATTCTCCATAATGTTTACAAGTGTAGAGGTAATCCCAGACCAAAGAGTTTGTGAACTATTGTTTTAAGAAATGTGGACACATATCAAACATTGTTTATTATGATACTATTTCAGTGAAAATTTAGGAATAGTTCAAATGGCTCATAATAGGAAAATGAGTAAATAAATTGTAGTACATTTACACAGTGGAATACTGCAGGGAAAAATAAATAAATTAGATCCCTACATGTTAATAAAGTCAGTTCTCAAAAATATAATATTAAATAATGTGGGAAATTGGCTTATTGCATTTCAGTTAGTTCATTAAAATTACATAAATTATTTATGAGTTATTCATTAAGAATTATATATGTATTTTAAAATTGAAAATCATGATAGTAACTGCCACTGGAGAGGGAGAGAGAAGGGCAATCTGACTGAGAGATTTCAAATTGCAAATATTCTATGTACATGAAGAAATGAAAAGGATAGCAAGCCTTTTGAAATATACTCCATTGTATGTCAGGGTTTTTCAGTAGTTTACACTATTATTAAAAACACAAATGCTTTAAACATCAATCTTTATTGCAGATATCATTCTTAGAGTAAATTTCTCCTATTGCAAGAAATGTGGGTTTGACTCCATGGTCCTTAATATGTTTTATCCAACACAAAGTTTACACAAACATATAACAAGCAATATACTAAGAGTGCCAGCTTCTAGGCATACTTGCCAAGTCTGTAGAATATATTAAAAACATTTTTTTGCCAGTTTTATAAGGCAAAGTGACACAGGATTATTCTAATTATTCTTTTGATGATCAGCAGTGAAATCTATGGATGGGAAAAATACACATTATAAAAGCAGAATTCCTTCTGCTAAAAAGTCAGCATCATAGTAAGCCTGTCTTCGAAGTTTATCCCACACTTGGGCACTGGTAAGTAAAGAGAAATACAAGCCTGTGGTCTTTACCTACAGAGCATTGGGAGAAGTTGTGTTCATGGCTTTTCTGCCCATCATCTCTCACATGTGGTGCTGGGGAGGAATGGCTTTGCAATTTTGTGATTATATTTACAATGCTCAGTGTCTGCAAGGGAGGCAATAAATATGGGAAATCAAGAAGTTCCCCAATATGTGTATTTGGATTTCCATATCTATACATACCAAAAATCCTCTACTTCCTATGTTTCCATTCCTTAATCTCTTAAGGTTTCTACCTAGTTCCTCCTTTGGAGGCATCTTACCCCTGAGTCTGTAGTTCTCTAATGTGGGTTCCTTTCAATAGCTATCATTGCTTTAGTGCCTCTGAAGTTCACTGTTACGATGATTCTTATGCTTGTCTTTTATTTGGTATGGTGTCCTTTGAGAGCAAAACCATGCTGAAAGTTAACAATTCCCTTTAAGTTACCACTGCTCTGCTGCCATACAAGGTGAAATTTAGGTGTTTCCCATTATGTTCGTCCTTCTGGTGGTAGTTTTTGGCAGAAATCATTTTAATTCTTCATACTTGCTTCTTTTTAGAGTAAGGACTCAACGTTAAGTAATTTCTTATCTTTGTCCATCATTTTAATTTGTATTTCTTTTTCATACTTTGACCAATTTTTATTGCATTTTACATTCTTCCTGGTTTTAAGAGTTCTTATATATGTGTGTGTGTGTACGTGTATATATGTATGTATATATACATATATATATATCTCACAAGAATCTTGAACCAAATTAATTTGTCAAGTTTGTGGCATATATTTTATCACATGTTGTAAATTTCCTTTAAGTCACTTTATGATCTTCATTTTGCATTCAGAAGTTTAAACTTTATTTATAGACATGGTATATTAGCTTTCTAAATGTGCGGTTTCTTCCATTGTTTTATTATTATTTTCCTTGCAAGACCTATTCAAGATTCGTCTCTATCTCCTGTTTCTTTGTTTTCATTTTCGTACTTAAGTCATGTGGAACTTATTTAGTGTATATTGTGAGGTGTGAACCTCTCTCCAGTTTTTTTTTTTTTTCAATTCTAACAAATTTCACAAGAAACAAAGAAATGAGGCGCTAAGGAATATTGACCTTCTCACTTAATTATGATACCGCCTCTCTTGAATATTTAATTTTTACATGGAAAAACATTTTAATTCTGGGCTTTTTATTTCAGATTGACTGGACTCTCTGTGGATTCCTAAATAAATAATATACCATTCTGATCATTGTACTTTATGATTTCAAAACTTGTAGGATATATTCCTTTTTTAATCTTTTTTTTCCTGAAAAACTTTTAATACTCTTACCTATTAGTTTTTCCTAATGTATCTCAGAATCTTTCCTATAAAATTTTCAAGATGGGAATTGGAATTGGCATTAATACCAAATTAATCAGGATCCCAGCCCATCTCTTTAATCACTTCCTTACGCCTTACATATTAGAGATATGTCATGTAATCCTCATACCTTGTTATCACTGCTAATGAGATAGGATATTTTGACTCATCATATTTTCTAGCTGGTATATTAAAAGCGATTAAATTGTGTGCATTTATTTTGCACTAAACCCATATCAAAATATTTTGTTCTAATAGTTTTTCCTCATCAATTCTTCTGGCTTTTCTCAGTGGGTAATTTTATCATCTACAGATAATGATCCAATAAAAGCTATATCTTTTTTTTTTTGTACAAAAGTCAAGAACTTTGAGAATGATTATGAATAAAATGCTTACCAAGAGTACTGTTCCTAGTTTTAGTAGATTTTCCCTCTCTAGTGCAGTGTCGGCAATAAAAAGTTCTACATTTGGGATCCCGTTCTCATGGCTTTGGCAGACATCACTAAATTATCAGTGCTTTTTGTATGTCAAGTTTTCTCAATATGCGTTTGGTACCTTTATTTGGACTGAGTACCTCTATTTTAAATATACGATTCAAATTATGTCATTCCCATTCTCTCTGTTATATCATCCCCTTCGATTTTCTTCCTTACAGCTACCCCAGTCTAAAACTCTTATTTGCATATGAATTTACTTTGTTTGCTCTCTGCCTCCTAGTTATTTAGGACTAGGGCCTCATTTACCCTTGTATATTTAATACCTGAGACACTACCTGGCACATAAAGGTATTCAGTTCGTACTCATTGGTAAATGACTCCAGAAAATCAAAGACTCAGATGTTACTAGTTGTCTTTTCATCTCTAGTCCCACTTACAATATTGTTCTTCATTCACCTCATTTTTGTTAGTCTTTCTCCGGGTATATTGGTTCTCTGTTGTTAGATGCATATAGGTTTATAATTGTTATATGATGGATTAACCAGTTCGTCATTATATCATGTCCTTTTCCTCTTTAATACTTCTGTACATAAAGTGTATTTTGTCTAATATCAATAGCCACTCCAGCTCACTTTGGGTTATTATTTGTATGGAAATGTTTTTTACCATTATTTTTGCTTAAAACCTATTTGTGTCTTTGACTCTAAAGTGAATCTCATAGAGAGCCTATGGTTGGATGATTTTTGTTTAATCCTTCCTGCCAATCTTTACCTTTGGATTGGAAAGTTAAGTCCCCTTATAATTTAAAGTAATTACTGATAAGAAAAGACGAACTTCTGTCATTTTGCTGTTTGTTTTATATATGTCTTATATCTCTTTTGTTCCTCAGTTCCTCCAATATTGACTTCTTTTGTGTAAAATGGCTGTTTTCTAGTGTGCCTTTTTTGTTCCTTTGTTGTTTCTTTTACTACATTTTTAGAGTTGTTTTTTAATTGTTGCCATGGGGATTGTAATTGTAAAACTTACTTTATAACATCTAGATTCAGAGTTCAGATTAATACCAAATTAATTTTAATAGTATGCAATGTATCATATGCCTCTTTCCCCTCCCCCCTCTTAGAGATTTTATGGTCACAAATTACACATTATGTGCCCACCAACATAGGTTTATAATTATTTTATGCAATTGTTTTTTAAATAAGGTAGGAAAGGGGCGCCTGGGTGGCTTAGTCGGTTAAGCGTCCGACTTTCGCTTAGGTCATGATCTCGCGGTTGGTGGGTTCGAGCCCCGCGTCGGGCTCTGTGCTGACTGCCAGCTCAGAGCCTGGAGCCTGTTTCAGTCTGTGATTCCCTCTCTCTCTGACCCTCCCCTGCTCACACTGTCTCTCTCTCTCCTAGAAAAAAAAAAAAAGGTAGGAAAAAGAGGAGTTACAAACAGAAATAAGATTAATGCTACTTTTTACATTACACACATAGTTATCTTTACCGATGTTCTTATTTATTCATGTAAATTAAAGTTATCATCTCCTGTCGGGGCATTTCAATCTAAAGGACTCACTTTAGCATTTCTTGTAGGGAAGGTCTGCAAGTGAGAAATTCTCATTTTTATATGCTAATGCCTTAATTTTTTTCATTTTTTCATTTTCATTTCATTTTTCATTGTAAATATACAATTTTTCATTGAAAGCATTTTCTTTCTTCCCTTTGAATCTGTCATCCTATTGCCTTCTGATGAGAGGTTTCTGATGCTTCGTAGTTTTTGATGAGTAATTGACTGTTATTTTTATTGATGGCCCTTTGTTCATGGTTTGTCACTTTTCTCTGTTTCACTGCCTTCAAGATTCTCAAGCTTTGGATTTTGACTCTTTGATTAGAAGATGTCTAAGTATGAATCTGTGAGCTTATACTTTATAGTTTTGTGAGTGTGAGTATTAATAATGTTTTTCATCAAATTCAGGAAGTTTTCAGCCATTAATTTTTCAAATATTCTTTCTGCCTTTTTCTCCCTCTCCCTTCCTTCGGGGCTTCCATTTTTCTTATCTTGGTATGTTAGATGGAGTCCCACAGAGCTTTTAATCTGTTAATTTCTCTTTATTGTTTTTGTTTTCTGTTTTCCATACTGGGTAATGTCAGTAGACCTATCTTCAAGCTAACCTGCTCTTCTGCCTACTTAAATCTGCTGCTGAACCCTGCTAGTATATTTTTCATTTCAATTATTGTGCTTTCCAACTCCAGAATGTTTATTTGGTTCCATTTTGTCATTTCTGTCTCTTTTCTTGCATTCTTTACTTGTGAGACATTATTCTGGATGTTTTTTTCTAGTTCTGTAGACATGATTTCCTTTAGCTCTTTGAAAATATTTAAAATCTTTATCCAGTAAGTCCAATATGTGGCTTTCTCAAGGGCAGCTTCTATTGATTGCTGTTTTTTTTCCTGTTTATGACTTAAATTTTCTTGTTTCTTTCCATGCTTCTTGTTGTTGTTTGTGGTGGTGGTGTTTAAAACTAAATGTTTTAATATTTTAATGCGGTGGGTCTAGAAATCAGATACTCCCTCTCTTCAGGATTTGTTGTTGCTTATTGTAGTTATCTTTGTTTGTTGGTTTGTTTGTTTAGTGACTTCTATAAACCACTTCTGTGAAGGTTTTGTTATTTCTTGTGCATGGCCACTAAAGCGTCTGTTTTACTAAGCTTAAAGATAGACATTTCCTTAAATGCCTGGAACCAAAGCAAACCAACCTAAGTTTTAGGGCATGTGTTCAACACTCAATCTGGTGGTTTGTAACTCTTTAATAGCCTCACTTCTATTGGGCAGAGCCTCAAAGTCAGCTAGAAGTGAGAGCTTAGGACCCTCTAAGGTATTTTCTGAATATGTGAATAGCCCTGGGCATGTACATGGCTTTCTAGATTCCTAGAGATATGTTAGAGTTGTTTAGAGCTGCCACCCACCCAAGCCGAGACATGTCATTCCCCAGCTTTTTCTTCCAACTTTCTTGGCTAGTCTGTTATATGGCCCAACTGCTATTCACTGCCTCAAGAAACGGCCACTAAAATATTTGCCTGTAGTTTTCACAAATGTTCAAAGGGCACTGGCTTAAGTTGGGCAAGTTCTGAATTAGCCAAGATAAAGACAAGCCATTTGAGAAAGTTCTCTAGGGAGTCAGCAAACAAATCTATTCTAGGCAGGTTTCTGCAAATAAGTTCCTTTTCTTCCTTCAGGAGCAGATGTCAGTAATATGGGCTGTTATCTTCGAGACTGTCATTGAGCTGGCAAGGGGATGCTGGAACTTGGGTGAATGGAAAATGGGACAAATCTTGCATTTCTTAATGAGATTCAGCCATATTTCTGAACTAAGTCCTGCTCAGGTTGCTGGGAGATTGTAGTTAGTTTCCAGATTTCCAGAAAAGTTGATATTACAATTTTTGCCAGTTTTTGAAATTACTTTTATGAAAAGGTAGACTTTTAAAATTGCTTAGATCACCATTTTCTCTGATGTTACCCCCTTTAAAAAATAATTTTTTAAAAATAAAAATATCCCTCTATTTCCAGTTGTCTTACATTATTCACTCACATGTGTTTTTCTAGGGGGAAAAAGAATTTAAATGAAAAACATTGTAAGCAACCTAAAGGTTTGCTCAAAGTTTGCTGGACTGATGAATTATTTTTCTTAAAGTTGTAATATAATAATAATAATAATAATAATAAATAATAATAATAATAATAATAATATCTTCTATCTACCCTGAAACAATTATGTGCTATGCATTGCCTATGTGTGTTGTATGCATTATCTTTATTAATTTATGCAATATTTCTATGCTGTAGTTACTTTTATCATCCTTTTTTTTTCTTTTAATTTTTTAATGTTTTTTATTTATTTCCAGGAGACAGAGAGAGAGACAGCGTGAGCAGGGGAGGGTCAGAGAGAGAGGGAGACACAGACTGAAACAGGCTCCAGGCTCTGAGCTGGCAGTCAGCACAGAGCCCAACGCGGGGCTCGAACCCACGAACCGCGAGATCATGACCTAAGCGAAAGTCGGACGCTTAACCGACTAAGCCACCCAGGCGCCCCTCATCCTTATTTTATACCTGAGGAAACTAGTATTTAAAGAGATTAAATTCAAGGTATTAAATTCATATAAGTAGCAAAGGGCAGAGACTGATGCATATAAATGTTGGTCTGATTTCAGATTATTGCTCTTAACCATGATGCCAGGAGAGGAAGCAATTCAGAACTCCATAATATCTGACTTTGATGTACAGGCAGTTTTTTGTTATCATTATTATTAAAGTTCATATATCAGATATTAATATATTAGGTGAAGATTAGGATATTGACCTGAGTACACTAATCAACAAATATTTACTGAAGACCTCCCAGATGTCAGTATTGTGCTAGACGTTTCTTAGGATAAAATGTATTCACTGCCTTCAAGAATCCAATTATCTACCAAGGAAGTGAGAATAACTATATGAGAAATAATTAAGCTCTAAACTTTAAGATACTAAGAATAAATTCAATGGGAGTTTAGAGAAAGAAGGTCATTGGTCATAGGCTGTAGGCAAAGAAGAGTTTCATGAAAGCATTGATATCAACTTGAAGAATAAAGAGATTTGAACATGACTTAGAAACTTATGGATTCATAGCATAATTTGATGATTCAATTAAAAAAACATTTTCCTAATGCAGACTATATTCAAAGCATTGAAGCTACAAAAGATGAAGCTGTATACATCTCCTTAAGGAATTCAAATAGCTTATTTTATTTTATTTTTTATTTATTTTTAAATTTTTTAAATGTTTTATTTATTTCTGAGAGAGAGACAGTGTGAGCAGGGGAGGGTCAGAGAGAGAGGGAGATACAGAATCTGAAACAGGCTCCAGGCTCTGAGCTAGCTGTCAGTACAGAGCCCGACACGGGACTGGAACTCATGAACCGTGAGATCATGACCTGAGCTGAAGTCAGATGCTTAACCAACTGAGCCACCCAGGTGCCCCTAGTTTTTTTTTTTTTTTTTTTTAACATATAATGCAAAATATTACATTGTGGGTATATATAAAGTACTGGAGACAAATGTAAGAAGCAATTAAACCTGTCTGTAAGAGTCAGAGAAAAACTTAAAAATTTCAGAGAGCAAATGGCTCTCAAGCTGGCCGTAAAGAGTGAGGCAGCAGTACTGGATTCTGTTATACTTATGTTGCTGTGTGGATCCACCCCCACCCCCCCACCCCCACCCCCGGACATTGGTAAGGCCACACCAACAAGCTGCTATTCTTTCTTCTACCAGCAGAGCAAGGTTTTTCCTTCCTGTCTATATGGACTTTTTTGAAATGTGGTAAAGCAGTGTGGATGGTGAGCACAAGATCTATTGCCTCTACTGACTTGATCAGAGTTCAAGGGAGAATAAAACGGTACTGAAGAGATTCTTGGATTTAAATACAAAGATTTTAAAATATAACCTGTATCCCTTATTTTGTTTGCTGTCTTTCCTCCATCTAGATTTCTATTTTAGCCTCCCTTCAGTCCGCGTTAGAGTATCACGAACACTGTTAGGCTCCACTTCTCAAGTTGTTTCTATTTTTATGGCATTGTAAGATGGGGGTGGGGGGATTTGGTGTCCCAGACAACCTTATTTGGCACCTGCATAGTCCTTCCTTGATCTTTCTTGATGGCAACACTTAATTATTTTAAAGCGGGTTGGTTTCCTTCCAAGTGCGCTGCAAACCATATTGTTAATCTTGTAAATGCCAGTTGGGGTTAAGCTGACTTGACTTTTTTTTTTTCTTTTTTTCACTGTCCTTGTACTTTAGGTTCAGCTTATTTGGCAAGGCTGATTTTTCTTTGCTTATGTCTATTTCTAATATACTCTTAGATGACTTTAAAAAAAATTATGACTCATCAGCATTTCTCCACGAACACAGGTTTGCAGAACAACAGTCCAGGTAGAAAAGCAAGCAAAGGCACAGGTTTTGAAAAGACCTGTCCTCAGAACATGAGGTTTTCAGGGTGGGTAGAGCAGGAGGCTGTTAGGGACTGGAGATCAAGGTGGAAAAGTAGCCACTGGTCAGGTTATACATAAAGCCAAGTGTTTGGACTTTATTCCATTGGATAAATGTAATAGTAATAGTGACTAATTTGTGGATTGTAAAATCACTCCATTGGCAGACTAGGTGATGGATTAGAAGGAGGTAAATGGCAACAGTGTTGGGGGCATTGGTGTTAAAGGTCATTAAAGAAGTCACCAGGTATTGATTCATCTGTAGTCATATTCTAAGATGGTAAGGATTTTTTTCAAGTAGTTGAAATTGGAGAGAAAAGAAAATGGCACAGGAAGGGAGAGAATGTTAGTCTAACTTTAAATAATCATTATTTATTCTTTATGATCATTGACACAACTAACTGAAGTTATATATTTTTATGAAAGTTATAAGTAAAGGTTGCATCTTTCATATATTTTACTAAATTAAAATGTCAACATGAAGAGGTACCCAGTTGACTCAGTCGGTAGAGCATGTGACTGTTAAATCTCAGGGTCATGAGTTTGAGTCCCATGGATGTAGATATTACTTTTAAAAATAATAGTTTAAAAAATATCAACATGAAAATATTTTTATTGACTTTCTGACCAAAATTACAGTATTTTTACCAGCATACAATTTAAAGATTGCAGCCTATCTTTTGCTCTAATTTTTTTCCATTAATATTGTTATCTTTCCCTCCCCCCAAATGGAAAAGTCAGGAAATCAGTTATCAGATTTTTACAGGAATTGATTTGTATCCTGCGAGTTTTTCCCTTCTTTTTGCATTCTCTCTCTCTCTGACTATAGCACTTTTTTTTAAAAATATTTTTATTTATTTCTAGGAGAGAGAGAGAGAGACAGCGTGAGCAGGGGAGGGTCAGAGAGAGAGGGAGATACAGACTCTGAAATAGGCTCCAGGCTCTGAGCTGGCAGTCCGCACAGAGCCCGACTCCCGTTCGAGAAACCTAAAACAGTTAGAAAAATAATCGATTGAATGGTTCCCCACCCTCCCTACTATATTACCAATCTGGCATTCACATTAACTGTGGTCATATTTACCTACATTCATCCCAGATTTTACTCTTGCTATTTTATAGATCACATTTTCATGTAACACCTTTTATATTCAGAATATGCAATGAATATTTTATCTCTAATTACTCACAAGAACCCTGAGAGAATTGTGAGACAATTATACCTCAAAAAAAAAAAAATTAAAAAATAGAGACCTGAGATCCACGGTATTGCTTTTCCCTAGAGTGCACAAATCGAGGCTATCCAAAGTGCACCTGTTTTACTCAGAAAAAGACCCTAGATTGTGCTAGTATCTAATATATAGAGAAGGTGATGTCACAAATCAACAGGGAAAAATGATTATTCAATAAGCAATTATTGAAAAATTTGTTATGTATTTAGAAAAAAGGATTCTCTGAATATAGACCTCAAGGGATGCATAAAATGTTACAGATAGTTTAGGGAGTAAAAGAAAAAGATAACTCAAGCTCTTAAAAACAATTATAGTGAAAAAGCACATATAGTTCTTATAGTTCTGGAAACGTGGAGGACTTTCCAAGTTTAGAATCAATGAAAGTCATCCCAAAGGAAAGTGTTAATGGATTTAATCATATGCAATTGATATAGGGCTTCTATTTGCTATCAGAAAATCAGAATGAAAAAACCAGCCTCATACCTAACTACAGCATCATTTTTAATAGGAGAAATATGAAAGTAAGCCTAAACAGGCAATAATAAGCTATGGTTTTAAGAAATTGTAATCCACCCAATTAAGGGAATATTATAGCTATGACAGGTGATGTTTACAAAGAATTTATAATGACATACAAAGACCATATGTTTTAATATGAAAAATAATGCATTTTTAAAAACTGTATATACCAAATTAGTACAAACATGTAAAATTATTTCTGATACTTATAATTTTTAGTTTAATAAATAAATATTTATAAAAACATAAATCTATAACATGATAGCAACTATTTTAGCTTTCACATTTTTCTTTGCATTTAGGGAAAAATCTCTCCTCAAAATCTTTTTGTTGTTGTTTTGGTTTACTTTTGCCTATTTTTCCTTGTTTTATGACATCATTCAATTTTAACTAAAACTTTGAAACTACTTAAACCTTCAGTATCAGGTATTTAAAAACAAGAAGTTAAATGGATGACATGATTTAAAATTTAAGAAACACAAATTCTTGTCTCCCGGATTCTTGGTTATAACCCTGGGGGAAAATCACTTGGCATTTATTTGCCAGACCTCATTATGTCTTTCTTTTAACTCGGCATTGTTCTGGAGCTCGTCGATTGTGTCTCCTGTAATAATGTGTGATTCTAAACAGGACAGCTTCTGACCCAGGAGCCACCACCTCCAGGGAGATCTTAGAACCCACGGAGGAGAAATCATTAACCCTATGGATTCCATTAACACTGAAGACCTTCACAGTCCTATAGCACAGAGATTTACACTACCCAGGGCGGACTTAAGAGTTCCACATTAGGTCGGCCACTTCAAACAAATGTACATGAATCAGAAAAGGATCTGCCTGACACTGATAGAAACAAAGCATGGGAAATCACACAACACATTATAATTCCTGCTTACCTTTGTACTTTATTTCTAATTTTTTTCCACCACTGCAATGTCTTACTCAAGTATTTATGAGCAACTGCTACATGTCCAGCCTTCTGGGATACAAAATTGAATACAGCACGGTCCCAGCCTGCCAGGAGTCCACAATCATGGGACGGGAGGGTGTGACAGTTATAAATACAAGGGACTTAGGTGCTCGAGTGAAGGTATGACCAAACACCATTAGGCGACGGAAGTGGGAAAGCCCCTGTTCAAAGTCAAGTCTTTATGATAATTATGTGGCAATTTGTTGGCTATCATAACTAAACTCCCCAGTTATTGAGCTCAAATGGGAAGTGGCATATATAAGCCAGCATAATAGTATCAAGGAGTCAGAAATATCTTTTTTCTTTATTTTTTTATTGCAACAAAAAACAACCCCACATACCATAAAATATACCATCTGTTTTAGTGTGTTTGGGCTGCTGTAACAAAATTACCATAGAATGGGTGGCTTATAAAGGACAGAAATTTATTTCTCAGCCTTGGAGGCTGGAAATGTGAGTCTGGTGAAGACCCCTTTGGGTTGCAGAACCCCAGCTTCCTGCTGTATCCTCATGGCAGAAGGAGTGAGGGTGCTCTCTAGAATCTTTTTTATAAGGATACTATCCCCATGCATGGGGGGGGGGGGAGGCTCCACCTTCATGACCCAATTACCTCCAAAATGCCCATCACCTAATATTGGGGGCTGGTATTTCAACATATGAATTTTGAAGGGACACATTAAGTCTAGAGCACCATCTTAACAATTTTTTAAAAATTTGCTAACGTTTATTTATTTTTGAAGGACAGAGATAGAGCATGAGCAGGGGAGGGGAAGAAAGAGAGGGAGACACAGAACCCGAAGCAGGCTCCAGGCTCTGAGTTGTCAGCACAGAGACTGACATGGGGCTCAAACTCACGAATAGTGAGATCGTGACCTGAGCAGACGTCAGACGCTTACCCTACTGAGCCACTGAGGTGCCTTCCATCTTAGCCATTTTTAAGCATAGTGTTCAGTAGGGTTAAGTGCATTCACATTATTGTGAAACACATCTTCAGAACTTTTTCATTTTGCACGTCTCAAATTGTATGCCCATTTAACTACCCCCTTCCTCTCTCTCAGCCTCTGGTAAACACCATGCCACTTTCTGTTCCTATGAATTTGACTACTACGTGGAAGCAGAATCATGCAGTATTTTTCCTTTGTGACTGGCTTATTTCACTTACTACAGTGTTCTTAAGAGTCATCCATGTTGTAGCATGTGACAGGATATCTTCTTGCTTTTTAAATACTGAATAATATTCTGCTGCATGTATATATCACATTGTTTATTCTGTCAATGGCTATTTGGATTGCTTCCACCTCTTGGCTATTGTGAGTAGTTCTCATATGCACATGGATATGTAAAGGGGTTAGAAACATTTTAACAAGGAGAGAGGCCAGGCATAGCAAGGAGAACTCAGAAAAAAGGAGGAAAAGAAGGGAAAAACATCTGTGGTGTGTGTGTGTGTGTGTGTGTGTGTGTGTGTGTGCGTGCATGTGCGTGTGTGTGTTTGTATACATGGGTTGGTAGGCAAGTGACATAAAATGTACAAGCAATTGCCTTAAGAAATTCTCTGATTCATATTTGAGATAAATAAAATTATCCATATTTTGCCAGTTAAGGTCTCATGTTTATTAAAGCTTTCTACAACACGCATAGAGAATGTCAGATACGTAATGAAAATTCAGAGTGACTGAAATTTGTGGCCAGATGTGTGATTTTCGTGGCAGCCTGGATATTGGGGCTGCAGTTAACACCTGAAGACACACCACAAGTGAAACTGTCCCCAGTATTAGAGATCTGGGTTCTAGACCCATTTCTACCACTCTGCCCTCCTCAGTCATTGGTTTATTGGTCTGTAAAGAGGAAGGTTTGAACTAAGTGTTCTCTAAGCTCTAACTTTCAGTTTCCATTTTTGTACGTCAATGGCTTTGGAGGAAAAAAAAAAGAACCAACATGAGAAGGCAAATAATGACCCTGCCACAAATCTGAATAATTCTCTTGGGAATCTAAGCCCTCAGGCACTAGAGTAACTTTGGGGAAGTTAACAACATCCTTAGATGAGCAATAAGACAAAATCTAAGAGAGGACTAATACGTATTTTCTAACGATCACACTACATGAATTTGAGGGTGGGATGGGGAATGATCATCTCCTCTAAGTAGTTGAGAAAACAATTATATCACATCCTGTAAAGTTGATTTTGGTCTTATTTGAAAAAATTAATTTCCCCAATTCCTACTTTTTCAGTACCAGATCACCTTTGGGGTAAACTGAAAAGACTATTCTGTCCTGAAAATATCATGTTCTTACTTTTCTTTTTCCTTAAGGGCTGTGGGTATAACATAATGTTAAGTCTGCCAAGGTTGTGGGCCTCCTGACATGATACAGTTATATTAATTATTTGTCTTGAAAGTATATCTAGGACTTTATGCCACATTCTGGAAACACAGTTAAGCACTTTTTCCTTATCTGAAAACCAAGCTGAATGCATAGACGCATGTAGAGATTTACAGTCCCTTGAATCTCCAGGGTGTTTGAAAATGTCTGAAATCTCTTTAAAGAGCATATTAACATGTATCCAAAAAGTTAGACTGTAATACTATTTAACTGCTCGATTTTTCCATTATGGGTCTGTCAGCAGGAATATGTTGCCCTATAGTACATGACAAGTGAAAACGTTGGTAACATTGTTTTTCATAGACAGAAAAAATACCAAAGAAGCAATTTCTTAGCTAAAATGTCACCTGTTAGATGTATAGGGCTCACTGTATTTTGTTGCCCTGGTAACGGATGGTGTAAAATGACTCCTTTGCACTGCTCCATCAGAGTGATTGCATCCTGTTTTTTCCATCATTTTACAAGAGGCTGTTTTCATTCTCCCTTCCTGACCATATTAAGTGTAAAGAGATTGAATTACTGTGCTGTACCCTCTCCATCCAATGTGGATTTAAGAGTTGATATTGATGTACTGAGGACTGTATGCTTCTTCAAGAAAAAAAAAGCTACAAATTATAATGAATTTGACTTTTATGTATCGACCATTCAAGAGTTGAAGTAGGGTTTCTGCACCCAAGGGATAGACATGGCCTGATCAGCATTTTTCACTCGAACGAATCCAATTGATAAAGCAATATACTCAGTGTCACTTTGCTTGATCTCCAGGTTTAACAATAGTCATGCTAAAAGTAGATACATTACTCTATAAATTTCACCCATAAAAAAAATGTGCTAGCCATAGCTTTCTATGGCTGCACCTCCTTCCAACTTTTCACTGAGCAGGGCAAAAAGGAGGCCCATTGCAAAATTGTGCTGAGACCGTGCAAGTGTGGGTAATGTGTATTCAGGTATGTATTCATGACAACCAGGGGCCAGATATCACTTTACTTCCTCACCCAAAACCACCGAATCAGAAAGCACTTCCTGTGAAACTGCTTCTTGCTCTCTCTTAAATGGAAAATTACTCTCCAAAAGTGACACACTGCTTTATAATTATCCAACTGTTTCCGTCTGTCACTACGAACAACTTAATGCCTAAAAAAAACATTTGGCTGAAAATTTCTTTTGTTTCAGATTTGAAACAAGGGAGTGATTTTTCTTGAAGCAAGGGTTTTCGGTAATGTACTTCGGGTAATTTAAGTTTGGGCCATTGCTACATAATGCATGTCATTCTACTATGTGTTTTTATTTTGTTTTGTCCTACTTAGAATTACATACACAAAATAAATGAGAGGGTGTGAGGGGGAGAAAATGAAGTTAGGAGGGGACATTTTGAAAGAATGGGCAATCCCCCCGCCCTGCTCTGGGGCAGAAGTGGGAACTGTGGGATTATCTATTTTATTTACTTAACACATCATAGGAAAATGATCCCCTAGTTAACTGCATTCCTTGAACAATAATAACCTTTCAGAATTTTATATGAAAGACTGTTTTTGAAGTCCTGAGCTCAATCACAATTTGGAGAGGCAAGAGATTCTGTCTGCGCAGACAGTTTGGATAACTGTGTATTTACACTTTAAAGTGACTTTGGCCATGATGATGAATGATCATTTCGTTTCATACGGGAAACATTGCAAACATTTAAATAGCTCACTAATGACCTTTTTATTGTTTAATTATTCTTAATATGTGTACAACAGGAAACTGTGGTATTGATTTGCTCTCTGGTAAATTGTCTATCAAAGGTTCTTTGTTTTAAATCAGTCAATCTGTTTCTCTGTCTCCGTTTCTCTGTCTCTCTCTCTCCCTCTGATTCTCTCTCTCTCTCTCTCTCTCTCTCTCTGGTGTCCTCTATCTCCTACAGCCTCTTGACCCAATTTCCAAAGGTGCCTATATCTCAGAAATTCACGAATGTGAGGTGCTCTGGTCCCAAAAGTTTCTCGAAAGAAACCCGGCTCAGCTTACAAACATTCATTTGCATTGATTTTATTCTATCACTGCAATTGCATGTCCTCTGTCCCTGTGAATTTCTGCCATGTGGTTAGCACCCTAACAGCCTGGGTTCTCCAAGTGTGGTCTCTGGACCGGCAACATCAGCTTCACTTGGGGACTAGTTAGAAATGCCAATGATCAGGCCCACCCTAGAGCTATGGAAGCAACAAACTCTGGAGAAGAAGGCTGTGCTTTAACAGGTGCTCCAGGTTGATTCTGACGCTCACTATGTGGGGACCACTGTTCTGAGCCTCAGTTTGTTCACAATTAGCCCATTTTGGTGACCAAGTTTATATTACACCCCCAAATGTAGGTGACACTGACTAATTTCAAGTGACACGGCTATGACAAGTGGCTTCGGTGATCTGTGTGGCCCACTGTCCCACCTCTCTGAGTTTATTTGTCCTTATGTTAAGACTCTTTTGGAGTTTATCGGGAAGAACTTAAAGTATCTTTAGGCAAAGCCAACCAAGCCTTTAGTAGAGGAGGAACTGAGGGGAAAATCCTATCAGAGCCAGTTCGGGACTAGAGGTCTGCTCTTGGGTTGCGCTAACTCTTTCTGTTCTTCTATAGCTCGTGCAGCCTGTATCCTCATTTGCAGATGGGAATAAAACCATCTAAATCACGGAGTCCTCAGAAGAGATCAGACGATAGCTGAGGATATGCTTTTTAAATTATAAAGAGCTACACAAATACAAGTAGATACTATTAATAATATAATCACTTTTTATCTTTAACGATAGCTTTAGAGTAATTACAGAGGATTTAGATAATGAGGTAGTGCTAACACCAAATATCTGCTTCTACTCTGTTTGCTCCTGGAGAATGGCTGGAGAAATCAGGAATTTTTTTTTTTTTTTGGTGAAGAGCTTTTTCCCCTCTCTCTCTTTCTCTCTCTCTCTTTTCTTTCTTTTCTCCCCTGTTTGGGCTCTGGACTCACTGAATAAGTAGCGTGGCGCATAATACCACCTGCTTGGAAGATGGTGTGAAAGAGTAGCTCTCATTTTGTGCTCAATCACAGAATCAGTCCCTCACCTATATTTTAAGAAAGATAAGAGAGCTGCCAGGCATAAGTGCCTTGTAAATATATTTCCTTTGCAGGATTATGGGACACGGAGAAACTGACAACCGTAGATAGTCCTTTCTGAAAAGTGTCGTATCTTCCCGGGCTGGGGGTAATTGAGTGAGAAGTTTTGGGGTGATTAGGACGCTAAGATCAAAGAATTATACATGTGTGGAGGGCAACTCCCACAGACCTCCTTCCAAGACTCCCCCTCCCTCTCCCCCTCCCCCTCCACACACACATCAGGGACTTAAAGATTCAGAGAAGCGCTGAATCTTTAACTTTCCCTCATAGCCACATTGAAAAGTACCAAAATACGGGCAAAATTAATTTTAAGACTATATTTTAGTAAACCCCGTATATCTGAAATATTCATCATTTTAACATTGATCCATGTAAACATTAATGAAATAGTGTAGTTCTCTTTACCATGCCGAGTCTGAAATCTGGTGTGTATTTTATACTGAAGAGCACGTCTGCATTCGGACCAGCCACACTTCAGGGGCTCCGTAGTCACAAGTGGTGAGTGTGGTTACTGCAGTGGACAGCAGAGGTTTAGAGAATCTTAATTTTAGAATACAGATTGGTCAAACCGAAACAGTCTTAACCGAAGGGTTGAAACCCCTTCGCGAGTGTTTGAGCAGGCACTCCCCAGGCACTCCTGCCATTTGGCTGTCCCTTCTTTCTCTCCTACTTTGTTCTTCTTCCTCTCTTCCCCTGCCCAACACACACGCACATGCGCGCGCGCGTACACACACACACACACACACACACACACACTCTGTCTGGTGCTCACATGTTTGTACACTCTCACACATGTGCACCACACTCCCACGCATACACACACTCCCTGTGGGGCCCCCAACCCCACCCTGGGGAGCATAATCACAGGGCTGAACTTCTATCTCTTGCTGCTCATGCTGTTGCTATGCGTGTCCCATCGGAGCGAGGCGTCCTTCGTCCCGCGCTGGCCCCCAAAGCCATTACGCAGCCCTGGATTATTGAATGCACCACGCTCGCTCTAAGTCGTGCTTCTGTCCTCTGCAAAAGCAAATGTCTGAACGTCGTCATCTTTTCACAGGCCCAGGGCCGTTTTTATTTATCGTTTCCCTGATCTTGTGAAGGCAAAAGGGGAAGGGAGAGAAAAAGGAAGGAGAAGAAGAGACTGAAAAATAGCGAGACCATCTTCCCACATCAATCCTGACAGTGGAGGCCCTGACGACTACTTACAGAGGGAAACCTCCTTCAGCCTTCCTAAATATAAACAATGTTCATGTTTTGAAAAAGCGAGATTTACTAGGGAAGCAAGGTAAAATTAAAAGGTAGTTAAAACCAACTCCCCAAGAACACTCAAAGCATTATGAACCTTTAAAAATTAGCATGGGTTGGGGCACCTGGCTGGCTGGCAGGCTGGTAGAGCACGTGACCCTTGATCTTGGGGTCTTGAGTTCAAGCCCCACGTTGGGTGTGGGACCTACTTAAAACCCATTAGTGTGTGTTAATTTTACCAGAAAATGTGTAAAAATACCTATGCCTCCTACATGATGCTTAAAAAAAAAAAAAAAAAGAGAAGTCTAGCTTTCCATGAGTCGAATCTGTTTGAGAACGGAGAATAACCATGTTGGGTAAACTCTACATCACCCTTACCTCCCAATGCCTCCTCACCCCACTCTGTGTCTGGAGAATGTCTTCCTAGAATCCCCCTGACAGGTTGACCCCATCTGGTCACATCCTGCCACCCTCGCCTGTACATGTACATGTGGCACCCCACGTCAGGACAGTGCTGGGTAGTTTAGCCTCGTGGATTTGATACAACTGGAGAAAATTTTATGGCGCACCTGTGATTGTCGATATGCCTCCTTCATTCCTTTCAATATGCCTGGGAAGACTTGGAGGGCCATTACATCTTAATTGGGTAATTTCTTTTGCAGATTTCCAAAAGCAGGGTTGCTCTGTTGAAGGCACCTCAGAGCAGGGTCTTGGGGGCCAGCTAGTGTTAAAATGATGACAATTCCAAGAAGACCCAGCACCTCTTTCATGGACTGAATCTTTTAGGATCTTAAAGCAGTTTTACTTGTTTTAAAACAGAGATGTGGGTTTATTATGTCAGCCTGTTTGAAGAGAAAAATATTTGGTTCAAAGGGTCTCTTTTAATCCCATTTTCTCTTTTTTCCCCTCCATCCTGTTTGATGTACTCTTTTAGAGATTTAACAAACTTCAAAACCACGTATTTATGTACCAAGTGAATGCGTACTAGTTCATTTGCAGTTTGCAAAAGGTGTTTTTGGATTGTAGCTGTAAGTGCAAACACACACACACACACACACACACACACACACACCCTAAAGCTTAAAGAAAAGGGGTCAGTTCTTTGAGTCCATAAATTGCACCAATTAATTGTACAATAAGCTGCTGCCATTTTGCTGAGGCCCATTAAACTAAAATGAAGCAAGGCAGATTTCATTTGGAATAAAAACCTCAATGTAAAAATGTAAAGGAAGTAATCTTTGCCCAAAGTATTATGAACCAAACCAAAACAGAAGAAAGAGAATAAAGGAAGTATTGCAAGGAGGAGAGGGAGGTAGACGGAGATAGGAAATAGCAGTGGGTGCCGTTCCCACCACTACAGAATCTGTGCAGCAAATTGCTGTGCTTTAAGGAGAAGTAGCAATCAGCACCGATTGAAATATCCCTGAATGCAGTCATAATGACATTCCTCTTCTCTCTCTTGTGTCTGGCATGATAGGCCATCATCGGAAATGTGCACCGTCATGCAGAGTACACTTTCTAAGGACAGGAAGACCCCTGGACATGATCCCAAGACCAAGAGCCTTCTATGTGTGTGAGGCATGTACCCCGTGTCACACAGGGTCTGGTGCTCAGAAGGGCTCCGCACTTGATTAAATGCTCTGATGTCGCCATCTTGAAATTGAAACTCTTAATTTTTAACAGGGGGCCACACATTTTTATTTTACTCTAGACCTCATGAATTATGTAGCCAGTCCTAGATGGACAGTAGACTACTTTCCTAGTTAGAAAATATCCAACTAAAAAAAAAAATTTCATCCACATTTCATCCATAGGTTCCCTAACTAGGTAATCAGTAGAAGAGAAAATGCAAACAGCAAATAGGCCATTGTCACATTTTGTGAGGATACTCATGCCTCTGTCCATCCTGGTTACCAAAAGAGCTGTGAGATGTTCAAAATGCAGTCAGCAACCCTAGACCCCAGCTTTGTATCAAAGATCCACCAGGACTGTTCCTGATTCCTCTATTGATTGGGTTGAGTTACATAGCACCCCATGTCATGTCACATCAAACATGACTGAATGTGACAAAACGTAACATGACCTGGTTAAAACAGGGAGAACTGTAAGAAAGCATCTTTTTATTTAAAATGCCAAGGAGGATGTGAGACAAATCTAGGAGAGCAGAGGTGATCATAATAAAATAATGCTGCTAAATTATAAATGATGATCTGTGCTTCCCTGGGCCTTTTCATCCATTGCTGTCAAGGCACCACACACTGGTTAAGCCATCTTCTAATTTCTTCTCAGGTCCTGACTGTAATGTGTTTTGGTGTGAGTGTGCTATTTATGGGTAAGTCTTCCTTATTCAATAGTGGCATAGGTCCATCCCTGTTAGATAGCCGTTTAAAGGAAATAGTGTCCAAAAGCTTCAAGAAGGATGTTAAGAAAATTGTTGTCAAAGGCTAGAATACGCAGAAGGCCACCAGAAAAGGTTTCTTTCTGATTAGTGGGGGAAAGGAACTCTTTTTAGAAATGCTTGTTGCTGGTGACTTGGAGCAAAGAGCACATGGCTTGGGGGGAGGGAAGTTAATGTGTTAGGATCGTGTCATCTCAGATTTAAAGGGTACTACTACTCACCACCAGGATTTGTCACTGTCTAGTGCGACTATATAAAGGAAAAAGAGCATTAAGAATGGCCAGTTCTTCCAAGAAAAACTGCCTGGGGCTTCCGGATAGTCCATTGCCAGCATATGCAAACTCAGGATTCAGTTTCCTCTCAATCAGGCTTAAGTAATCAGTGATCTTTAATCCCATTACAATGTATTGAAAGGAGATTTAAGAAAACTGTGAATCTCAGAGATCTCAGAGATGTCCCATCATCCGGAATTCCTAGTTGGATTAGAATGGCTCTGCCCAATAGGCCAGGCACATGATCCCAGGAGAGGATGGTGATGAAATTTTCATGGAGCAGAGGGCCTAGGGCTGTGGATTCGGGGTGCCCTGGGACCACACACCCTTCTGACACAGGAGGAGGAAGATGGAGTTCACACAACACCTGCCCTTCCCTAGACCTGAGACCTATCTGATAATCTGAACTCACACTCTAATTACCTGTGTTCACATCTCAGCTTGACCTTTTCTCAACCAGTGTAACTTCAGGTGAGTGAGTGATTTGACTCCTCTGTGACTCAGTTTCATTATATATAAAATAGGGGATGATGATAGACTTATTCAAAGGGTTGTTGTCAGGATTCAGTAGAAGCAAGTATGTGTCCAGTATTTAGAATGCCTGGAGCGTACTAAGCAATAAATCAAAGTGTTTAACAAATCTTAGTTATTCCTTTACTAAACCAAAGTGTTAGATATAAAACATTGATATTTCCAGTCACAAAATCAAATGAGTGATCTCACGGTCAACAGTCTTATATTTAAAAAAATTTTTTTTTAATGTTTTATTTATTTCTGAGGGAGAAACAGACAGACAGAGAGACAGAGACAGTGTGAGCAGCAGAGTCAGAGAGAGAGGGAGACACAGAATACAAAGCAGGCTCCAGGCTCCGACCTAGCTGTCAGCACAGAGCCCGATGCGGGGCTTGAACCCACGAACTGTGAGATCATGACCTGAACCGAAGTCGGACACCCAACCGACTGAGCCACCCAAGAGCCCCATAGTTTTTTAATTTTTATTTATTGTTTTGAGAGAGAGAGAGAGAAAGAGAGAGAGAGAGACAGAGAGTGAGCATGTACAGGGAAGGGGCAGAGAGAGAGGGAGACACTGAATACAAAGCAGGCTCCAGGCTCTGAGCTGTCAGCACAGAGCCCATCATCGGGCTAGAACTCACAGACTGTGAGATCATGACCTGACCCGCTGTCAGACGCTTAACTGACTGAGCCTCCCAGATGTCCCTCAACAGTCTTATTTTTATAAGACATTTAGAGAATCTCTTTTCCATCCCTTCTTTAGATATTATACTGTTTAGGTTTCCTGATCTTTCTAGAAGCTGGGTATCTTATCAAAACTTAGAGATAAGCAGGTCTAATATTTTGCTGGTAAGCCAAGGTGACAAAATACAAAATGGCCCAATGGATAGTATACTGATTAGAAATCTTGGATAGGTAACTAAGTTAATAGCCTACTTTTATATTCAGGTTCATTGCACCTATAGAAAAGAGATGGATGATAATTTTTTTCAAGTTCACACGGATCATATACATGTTTATAAGCTTTTTTTCTCTTTTGGTTTCACCACACAAAACCACATTTTCCAGTTCCATGAAGTTAAAGAAACTAAGAAACTAACTCATTTTTTTTTTCCAAAGTGAAAAAAAAAATTATGAAGAGGAAATGGAGTTTAAACTCCTGTGAGCCTTTAGAACCTCGCATCCTTTATATGACCAGTAACACCTCCGGAGCATACAAGAAAACAGACGAGTGGAGAGTAAATACCTTTGACAGTGGAGCCGTGAGAACATTAAATGTTCTATTTGTAGCCTGTTATATGAAAAACAAACAAACAAACAAACAAACCCACCTTAATCTCCCGAAAGTGGCCTTAGCATCGGTATGCTGACTCACGCTTGGAAATTTATTGTCTCCATGGCTTTCTAGTGAAATGTAAGACTGCCTTAACATTTTTTGAATGGATTTAAAAATTAAACTCTCGGGGTGCCTGGGTGGCTCCGTCGGTTAAGCGTCCAACTTCGGCTCAGGTCATGATCTCACAGTTTGTGGGTTCGGGCCCCGCGTCGGGCTCTGTGCTGACAGCTAGCTCAGAGCCTGGAGCCTGTCTTCAGATTCTGTGTCTCCCTCTCTCTCTGACCCTCCCCTGCTCATGCTGTCTCTCTCTCAGAAGTGAATAATAATAATAAAAAAAAAATTAAACTCTTTTGGTTTGCCCATCACATGAAGTTAAACATAGAAGTGACTTGGCAGAACTAGAGGTCCACGTGACATCGATATTGCTGTTCTGTTTGTCCACCATAGGCCTTTGGATGAAACATTTCACTGCCCCAGACCTCCCTTTCTCCATCTAAAGATTAGAAAACACTCTTGGGGTTATTGTGAAGATAGAAAACACACACACAACGTATAGTGCAGATACACTGCCCTGATGCCTGACCAGCAGCGGGCACTCAGTAAACGCTCGATTGTTATTGCTACCATGGTCACTACCATGGCTACTGTCATTAGCATCATTTCATCATTATTGTCTTTGTTATCCTTTGTTGTTATGTCATCATTGTATGCCTGTTCTGGTCTCTCTACATCTTAGCTAATACAGTCAGTATTTTTAAGGGCTGGTAATCTAAAGTAAGATCAATACAATAAGTATATGCAATATATTAGTGGTGTCATTCTTTATCTGAAGTGTTTCCATTAGGAAGAGGGGGGGAGGAAGCCGTGAGCCTGCCTGGCATATGTGCTCACTTAAGCTAAGTGCTAATGCACTGACATTGGCAGCGGGAGTGGTGGACCTGCCAACCTTATGGGGTTTCTAAAAGTAAGAGTTGGCATAAGGGGAATTCAGATAGAGACAGGGATGCAAATAACCTTACAGCAAGCATTGTGGCTACTCCTAGGCACTTGGTTTATTTATAGTTCAAATCTGGTCTGAAAGGCAGTAAGAAAATGACTTAATGGTGCCTCCTCAGCCTGAAGCAGGGCTTGCTTTTTCACCTGGAGAGAACTTTGGACAAAATCCCAGTCTCCCTAATAGCAAAGCCATGCCAAGGGAGTGTCATGAGGGATCAGGTCCTCACCAGGAAGCTGTTGCCCTGAATGGCAGCCTGTGGGCCTTTGTTTGCTTTCTCTTGTTTTGTTTCGTTTCGGTTTTCTTTTTGTTTCTCACTGAGATGTCAGGCTGCCTGTGGCCCTTGGGGGAAGCCCTTGTTTTGTGAACCATCTTGTGCCTGAGCTACTTGGAGAGGATCCAGGGAAGTGGTGCAAAGTGCAGTAACTAAAAGGCTGGGCTAGAACCCATGAGAAAAGACTCAAAAGAGGGTTAATTAGGCAGTCAGGAAAAGCTGAGGGTAGTTGAACAAAGGTCTTCAAGTATAGCCCGTGGGATCACACAGAGAATAAAAAGCAGTTATGAGCTGTCTCTAAGGAGAACAGAGTAAGAGGGACTAAACTTCAGGCAAAGCAGCCCAAAGCCCATTTTGTTGGGTTCACAGCCCACTGTGCATTCCCTTTCAAACATGCTTGCTGCTAAGTTGTCTGTTTACATAGAAGTCAGGGAGAAAAAAAAAGCAAAGGACTTCTCCTCACTTGGCCTCTGAGAGATGGTCAATGATGAGGGTCAAGGAAGAGCTGGCCCACGGAAATCTACAAAGCTCTCTTCCACCTCCCCTCCCAAAAGGGATTCCATTTTTATCACCTTCACAACAACTTTTGCCTTTAATGTACCCAGACTAGAAAGAGCCATGTTTAAATCTGCAAGGATTAATGAGATAATGTAAAACAAAGCCATGCAATCATTAAATAATAGGGCTAACCTGCTTTAATGCCAACTATATTGGTATTAATTTCTATCTGTGTTTGTGGAAGCCAGAATTGTTCAGTGGTTAGAACATGTGGAGTCAACTTGTGGCATGATCTCTCTTTATGGTGAGCTGACCACAGCTGTCTAGCAGTCTACAGCAAAAGTGAGTTTATCCTGGTGGTGGCCACATTGGATCAGCTCACGCTCTTGCATCCACAGCAGATCTCAGCCTGGCTCTCCTAAACCAGTGGATGGAAAGGGAAAAAAAAGCCACCTTTGACCCAATTCTCACTCACTTACATGGATTTTTCTTCATTAAATGTCACTTTCTATAGATCAAAATGGTGACTCCTGAGTCCTGAGATATGAAGGCCAATTGTGAAGCCAACAAAGTTTATGTTATACCTTCCCACTTAACCAGGCAACCACCTTCTCCCTCCTTCCCCACAGTCTCCCAAGCCTGCCAAGTCAAAGTGAATCAAATAATCGTACAGTTTTGGGAGAGAGAGAGTCAATCTTTAACCAAGCCCACTCTACTTGAGTATGCCTGAAAGAACTGAATCAATATATTCATTGAGTTGGACTTGATAACATAAGTTATGTTGCTTGAGTTATGCATCTTCTGATCAGTTATCATGGTGTCCACAGGTATTGAAGAAGTTATGCCGGAATAGGTAAACAGAACAGCCCCCACATTTCTTTGGGAACCTTGAAAAAATATCTGTGGTATTAGTCATATCTAGTGACTCGGAAGAAAATCGGCCTGACTCAAATATACAGTGCTGGGAAAGATGGTAGAAAATGAAACCACAGGGGGCGCCTGGGTGGCTTAGTCGGTTAAGCTTCCGACTTTCGCTTAGGTCATGATCTCGCGGTTCGTGGGTTCGAGCCCTGCTTCGGGCTCTGTGCTGACTGCCAGCTCAGAGCCTGGAGCCTGTTTCAGTCTGTGACTCCCTCTCTCTCTGGCCCTCCCCTGCTCACGCTGTCTCTCTCTCTCCTAGAAATAAATAAAAATAAAAACAAAAAACAAAAAGAAAAAAAAAACACCTCTCTCTGTGAGGTTTTAAAAAAAAAAGAAAATGAAACCACAGAATTAAATGTTGAAAGGGTATTGTCTGAGACACCAGGAAATTTGCACCTTGTGCTACAGCCCTGAGGAGGCAATGGAAACCTATCAACATGATCGTGATGTGACTAGGTTTTGTTCCTTCCTGTTCTTGTTGGGTTTTTGATGTCTGGTGTTTTGGTTTGGAGATTTTGTTTGTTTCTTTTTGGGTTTTGTCCTACGTGTGGAGAATGGACTGAATTGATGGAAATTTTATGGGAGGTAGATTGACTATCGGCTATAAAACATAGTGGTGAGAGGCGGCAAAGGCCTAAGCTAAGACATTAAAATTAGAAAGACAAGGTGCAAAACACTTTGAAAGCCATTTGAAAGGTACCGCTGACATAACTTGTAACTCTTTGGTATTTTTGCATCCAGGACAATGAGCAGCTGAGGATATAGGAGTTTTCCACCTTGTTATTTAAAAAAAAAAAAAAAAAAAAAAAGTAGAGTACAGAGATAAAACTCTGAGGCCTGGCAAATACAAATGAGTTGCCAAAATTTAATGAAGAGAGAAAGAATAATCCTTGGTGACTCCAAGCTCTGTATCTTGCTTGGAGACCTGGAAAGGTACTTGAAGAAATAATCAAACTATCAATTTGCAAGCTTCTAGGAGAAAACAAGATCCGGAGTTGCAACCACAACGACTCAGGGAAGATCAGATTGTCCAAACCAATTTCATTTCTTTCTGTATTACAGTGACACCCCAGGGTGATGAGAGAAAGCAATAGTTGTAATCTACCTGGGTTTCAGCTAGGGTTTTGATTCTGATTTCGTTTTACATGACATTCTTATTAACAAGTCAAAGAGATATAGGCCAGCTCCAGGATGGTACTCAAAAAAGAGGGTTACAGGGGACCAAACTAAAAGGAAAAAAAAATCAGAGGATTTCCACTGTAGTCAATCTAGTTAACATCTTTGCTAGTAGCCATTGGGGAGAGTGCTAAGCTTTGCTTCTTCATTTGGAGTCGCTAAGGCAATTTCAAATTGATGATAGCAAGGGAAATGTTCTTCCTCCTTAAAAGTGTTGTAAATAGTAAAGGGTAGGGGCTTACAACATGAAGAAAGATACAAGATGGAGAGAAGCAGATGAGGCCACCCGAGGAAGTAAACAGTTGAGTTCATTATGCACATGCGTGTGGAAGTTAGCTGAATTTCCACACCAAAACCAGAAACCTCTTTTTCTACCACCTTAATAAGGCTTTATGTCAAAGTTTAAAATAGGCTTAAAACATTTGAGATAACTCTGTTGGAATTACTGGATAGCACTTGTGTATGGGGGGAAAATTAGTTATTTAAGAAACAAATGTTCCTTCTCCTTCATATATATATATATATATATGAAGAAGAGTAAGATTCTAGACACAGAATAGGATTGGATACTGGATGTAGGATTAGCTCAATGTGTACATATGTTAAGTAACCTCCTTGGAATGATTCTAAGGGGGCTCACAAGAAGAGTCATCCTAGAAAGTATCATCCCCAACTACTAACTGATACCTGAATTTCCACCATTAGAGAAGGGAAGTGAATTGAATTGAGTCACTTCTTTTTTTTTAATGTTTTATTTATTTCTGAGAGAGAGAGAGAGAGAGAGAAAGAAACAGTGTGAGCAGGGGAGGGTCAGAGAGAGAGGGAGACACAGAATCTGAACCATGCTCTAGGCTCTGAGCTGGAGCTCAGACGCGGGGCTCAAACCCACAAACTGTGAGATCATGACCGGAGCCGAAGTTGGATGCTTAACGGACTGAGCCACCCAGGTGCCCTGGATTGAGTCACTTCTATGAGCCAAACACTCTGCATAGCCTATCATATATGACTTCCTAAAGAACCTTGCATGGAGGCACAATCACATCATTGTGCAATGAAGGAACTGGGGCTCAGAGAGGCCAAGTCACTTACTCAGAGTCGCACAGTTCATCAGTAGTGGAGACAGTACTTGAAGCCAGGTTTGTAAGCTTCAGAATCTGTGTTGTTTCTGTTGTGCCACGTGAAATTTCAATCTTTTGAGTTATTTTCTTATAGCCTTGGGAAAGTTGACACTGCTAATGGTGGCTAATCCACTTTAGTGTGAGTCATTTTCAGACTCATCTCAGTACCTAGATGGGGAAAGGGCTATTATAAAGAAGACAAGAGCCAAAGAACTGGGAAGAGGGGAAGAATATATCTCCAAATGTAGGATAAGATGCAATTCAGGAAACTGACAACAGCAACGACGAACTCCTTAAACATGTGCCTTGGCTAAGCACCTATGGCTCCTCATAGGTGCAAGAATAAAAATTGGTACAAATTCCAGTAATAGGGAAAAACTCAAGAGCCCCCCACCCACCCAACATACACACATACAGATATACTCATACACACAACACCCCAGATATCACACCTAGACACACATACTCACGCTATACATTAGATTCATAAGACCCTTAATATAAGCTAACCTTAGACATCCTCCATTGCCATTTGTTTACTTGAAAGCTAAAGAGACTCTGGCATGAAGTGATGGATTTCTATACAGAGTCCCTCAGCTACTTATGGCTAAATATATTCTCAGTCCTGGGTCTTCTGACTGTCACAAGCAAGTCTTCCCTCCTGGGGACTATGCACTTTTTATAGTTTAGGTTCATACCTGTCTGAAACAAGGGGTTTGATAAAATGTACTTTCATTTGGGACCTTTTAATTCTTCTATGAATTGTCAGCTTAACATATGAGCTAGAACTAGGAACTAGAAAGCTATTGTAGAGGATATCTGCTATTTTTGATTTTCCAAAATCCATTCATTCTTCCCTTTTCCTTGGTAACAAAAGGCTGATTTCATTTTGGCATTGCCTCCTCACCATTCATAGAAGAAGAGAAGAGTTAGATTACAAAATGATTCCCTTGATCCTAGCTGATATTTTTACTCATGAGGATGTGGCCCAATTTACACAAATGAGATATGAAGAGGTATTCATCAGTGGTATCTGGGAGAGAAGTTTCCACATTATTTTTAAAAAAAAATTTTAATCTTTAGTTATTTTTAAGAGTCAGAGAAAGAGAGTGCAAGCAGGGGAGAGGAAGAGAGAGTGAGGGAGACAGACTCTATAGCAGGCTCCAGGCTCTGAGCTGTCAGCACAGAGCCCAACATGGGGCTCGAACTCATGAACTGCGAGATCATGACCTGAGCTGAAGTCAAATGCTTAACTGACCAAGCCACCCAGGCACTCCAAGAATTTTCCATGTACTTTAGGTAGAGCTAGAAGAAGAGAAGAAGAGGCTGCCATTCTTTCTTGGGATGGTATATTAATTCTTTTTTTTTATTTAAAAAAATTTTTTAATGTCTTTATTTTATTTTGAGAGACAGAAACAGAGAGCGAGTGGGGGAGGGTCAGAGAGAAAGAGAGACACAGAATCTGAAGCAGGCTCCTGGCTCTGAGCTATCAGCACAGAGCCTGATGCAGGGCTCGAACCTACAGACTGTGAGATCATGACCTGAGCTGAAGTCAGACACTTAACCGACTGAGTCACCCAGGCACCCCAATATGTTAGTTCTTGAGCCATTTCTCTTACCGTAATGGGATTCCAGCCTAATCTGAATGCATAAAGAAGGGAATATAGTTAAAAATGAAGCACAGGGAAACAGGGGCCTGATGGCAACAGGAATCTCAGCATCAGGCCATTCCAGACATCATTCGTTTTCTTGACCATTAAGTCATTAAAGTTAAGTCAGTTTGGATTAAGCTTTGTGCCACTTGCAGCATAAACACCTCAACAAGATTGAGCTCTACTTTTTGTTGTTGTTGCATTAGCAAAACTTATCCCACAGTGTGATTGACTGGTCGAACCTAACTGCAGGTTCACAAGATATCATAACCAATAGGTACATCCCAAAGGCATCCATGCACATAGCAGAGTGGACAGTGTTGATGTTAGTACAGGGACTAATTCTCTACAAAGCACAAAATCTGGTTAGAGGAAAGGGGGATAAACTACTGGGATAAATCAAGGGAGGATGAGCCAGGCAATATAACATATTCCCAAGGGTGTGGTACAGGATAAAAGCTACAGTTGAGGGGAGTTTAGTGGTAGGTAGGGTCCCTTTGGCATGGGGTTCTTAGGACAAGCTTTGCAGAAGAGGTGATATTTGAGCCAGCTCTCAAAATAGAAATTGTGTGACACTAATGGTACCAGTATGTCTCTGGATTCTACCTACCATCTCTGAAAACCAGGTGGGAAACTGTAGGGTGTAAGGGTTTGACAGTTTCAAACAGGGAGAACGTATTCTCCATTCTAAATGTTTCTGTTGGAGGGCCTTCATCTAGATCCCTGTTGTCAAAGTGGGGTTTCTAGACTGGCGTCATCATCATCATCTGGGACATGTAAGAAATGCAAACATTCAGGCCCCACCCCAGATCTGCTAACTTAGAACCTCTATGAGTGGGGCCTAACAATCTGCATGTCAGCAAGCTCTCTGGGTAATTCTGTGGCACACTCAATTTGGAGAACCACTCATCTTAAAGCGTTCTTAAAGTGTCCTTAACTGGGTGTTCATGAACTGGGTGTTGGATGAATTTTGTTTTTATTTTTCCTAACCTCTAACCAAAATACGGCATTTCTCTCCAGTATGAAACTGGACGACACGCCAGAATGGCACTTAACAGTATACATCACTGGTAGAAATCAGAGGTATTGTCATATCACATTCCTGTAGTGGCAGGTATCTCAAAATATCACTAACACTCATCGCTACTTTGAAATTATGATAATTACCAGGACTGCGACTAGATCTTATTATTAATATGTTAAAAAAGAAACATATTATTATATCTCAAAATTTTTAAAATACTTTGATAAGTGTGTCTTAATAGAGTTCCTTAATTTCCTTTTCAAGTCTACATAGTTTATTTTATATATTTAAACACTAATTCTAGCAAGAGGACCAGAGGCTTCCCTGGACCACTGAAGAGGAGCGTAGCTTGAAAAGTGTAAACCCCTGACCTATGGTTAAATACTGGTGTCTCTCACTATACCCCTCCTCCAGTGTCCCCAGGATGAGCAGGGGTTATGATTTGAGTGGGTACAGATGCAGAAGCTGCAGGAAAACCCTGACTCCACGCCTCCCTCTTCCTGCTCCCTCTTTCTGTCTGGATAGAGAACTCACAGGCCGTCCTTCATGCAAGCAGGGCTTGACAGCGGTCCAGCTCTTCCTCTGGCTGGTGGGTATGTCTGTCTCATTCAGAACTGCAGCACCACGAAGCCCACCGGGACACAGGGCTAATGTAGTCTCCATTCCCCAGTCCAGCTTTTCCCACTCACAAAGCGAATATTTTGATCTCCAGCTGTCTGTCTCATATCTACTTCTTAATCAGTTCCAAACTCGGGCAAGGAAGAAAAGCATCATTTATCGGCCTTCTAAAACTGCCCCAGTCTGTACGCTGATCTTTTTTCTTTTCATTTTCTTCTGGGAAGATACTGATGTGAAGAAGACAATGCAGGAGGTCAGGCAGCCCCATCTCCATCTGGGGGTTTTCTTAATTGTTCCTTAGTAACATTGGAACCAGATGACAGACAGAAGCTTGCAGCCAGGTACTTCCTCCTCGGTTGTCCTAGAATCAGGGTTATAAATTAGTTGGGTCATCGCCCTTTAAAACGGGAGGAAAATATGAAGTGATAATAGTCAAGGTCATCGTTGTGCATCCAATGAAATCCATAAACTGGCTGTAAAGATTCTTCTTTAGCCTAACACAGCTGTATAGACAGACATTGGCTGACTTTCTAGATCTTCAGATTAAACCTTTCCCCAAAGCAGCTCTTTCCTCTTTACCACTATTAACTTGCTGGGCCAAAAATGGCTAACCTTATTATGAACTGAAAGAGAACAGTTGTGATCACGTATAGCTCTCCAATATGCATGGACAGAAAGCCAACCAAAATTTTGACTCTGGAATTTGGAGAAAAATCCCCCAAACCAGCCTAGCTCTGTACTAACACCTACTCCTGGTAGAAACACTGTGAATAAGGCCCTATGGCTGTGACTCTTCTTCTGTCATTCACAGTAACTGTAGGAAGTGGAATTACCACCATCCATTTTTACAGCTGAGGGCACTGAGGTTTAAAGTAAGGGAACTTCCCCAAGGTCAACTAACGTTGTGGGGCTAGGATTTAAATCCAGGCCCAGATGTAACAAGCCCAGGCTCTTAGCTACTGTCAGAGATATTAGTCTCTTCTCTGTGTACCTCTGTTTGATCACCCCTCTACCAACAATATTGTATCTTCACTTCAGAATTTATGAATACTTTAGATGCACAATTCTGTGTATTTCCACAGGGCATCTGACTTAAACCCCATAACAACCATGTTACATGAGTCATATTATCATATGTAGATAAGAAAACAGAGACTTAGGGAATGAGAGTAATTTACTTGAGGTTAAACCATGCAACTAATAAGGCATCAGGGTTGACATGTGAACCCCAGTCTTAACCAGAATCCATATTTCATAAATTCTGATAAATAATTGGCTTTGGAGGGGCCCCTGGGTGGTTCAGTTGGTTGAGCCTCTGACTCTTGGTTTGATCTGGGTTTGAGCCTCACATCGGGCTCTGTACTGACAGTGTGGAGTCTGCTTGAAATACTCTCTCTCCCTCTCTCTGCCCCTCCCCCAGCTCACATGTTCTCTGTCTCAAAAATGAATAAATAAACATTTTTTAAAAACAGGCTTTGGTGACAAGGGTTCTTTATCCATAGCATCTCAGCCCAGTCCTGTCGGTGGTAGCCGATAGGGTACGGGTGAGGATAGAGCCTCATGTGGCTTCAGTGCACTGAAGCGTCTCGGACTTCCAATCTACCGGCATTCCCAGGAGAAATATTTATTTGTTTTCTCCAAATCCTACTGAATTCTTCTGATTCCTATTTCAGACAGAATAGGAATACTTAACACAGCAAGAGCATTTCTGTGCATGGCATATGACTAGAAAGACTGATGTCATTGTCAAATGTCCCCATCCTGATGAAAAGTGAAGCCTGGGAGGTTAGACTCTCAACAGAACCACTTGGTCATCGGTCACTTCATTAGCAGGAATCTTCAAGACATGTCTCCATCTCTTGGTTCTGAGTCACACTCAGTGTTAACACACAGTAACTGGCTCTGTGGGCATAGAAGTAACTTATTCCCCCATTGAAAAATAATGCAGATAATGGATTATAAAGCCAAAGTTGGGCTTGCCGGCTGTCAAATGGACCATGCTTAGTTTGGTCACTTAAAGGGTATAAAAAGTGCCACTTTGAGCAACAGTTGTTTTGGGCCATCCTTTGCAGGGGGGTATGCGACATAAATTGTGCCAAGGAGTGTGAAAAGGAAACTTATTTCCAGGCTAATATAATCATGAATGTCATCTAGGAAATGAAAGGAAAGGAACTCATATAGTTTTTTGGTTTTTGGTTCCTCAGATAAAAAGAAAAGCCTCATTAGAGAGAGTTTTAAACGAATTCTATTTCTCTGTTTCTCTCAAAGTTAATTTCTGTGCAGCCCAATTGCCATTGAGGGTTCTGATGCTTTTTCACCATGCAGGGTGTGGTGAACTGCTTGGAGAACAGCAGAGGGCAGTGCTGAGCTGAAGCTGGTGAAGGAACCTTGCTTCTGGCTATAAAATTGTACTTGTTATTAAATGAAATCTTAAGGCTAACTTAGCCACAGAGGAAATTAAACTGCTAATTACGTGTGTATAAACCACTAAAAATGGGTCCAGCTGTTGCTCAAGATTTCAGAAACACCCACCTCTTCTTGGTTTTTAAAATATGTAATTATGCCTGGAAATAGTACCTATTAATGATTTTATACAATTAAAAAATATTTTAGCATTATCTGTTTGGATAGCCCACCCCTTTCTAAGTAAATAAACAACAGATTAGTCGTTTTAGTTTAGTTGTGTGTGTGTGTGTGTGTGTGTGTGTGTGTGTGAGTGTGTGTATGTTCCAAATCATCCACGTCAATGTCTATAAAATCTGAGTCACCCCTGTTCAAACCACGTAGAACAGAGTCCTAGTGGGTAGGGACAGGATGACCCCATTATTTTTGTAGCCCTTTCAAAAGAACAAACAGCTTTCTGTGGAGGGAGAAATTTCAGATTTAGAAGATTTGCAGCAAAGCTTTTTCTGATCTGGGAGGGAAGAGGAGCAAGGATTGCATACAGGTGCATACACACTGAGAAAGGTGATGTCATTGTGAATTTATCCTTAGGACAAGGAAATAAAACACAGATATCTCTAAGAGGGTGAGGCATCTGTGATGGGCCAGGATTATTTTGTGTTCTTGGCTCTGTGCGGTGCAGCTTAGTAGCTGTGGGTAGATGATCAGGTAAGTGAAAGGGAAAGAAACTCAATACCGGGTTTTAACGAAAATCTGAAAACACACTGACAGCGAATATCTGCAGCCCAGTGAATAACCTGAATAATTTGCATAGCCCAGGAGTTTGAGAATAGTTTTTCATTTCCGTCTCTCTCTTAGACTCTTAGTAAACCAAGGAGGAGCGTGTTCCGGTAGGCCAGCCGCATCACCTGGGAACTTGTTAGAAATGCAGAATCTCCACCTACAGATTCAGAATCTGCATTTTAACAAGTCTGCAGAAGATGGGAATGCGTGCTCAACTTTGAGAAGCACAGTTTATGGTTTTATCTCCAGTAATCGGCCTCCTCTGAGAAGGGCCTCTCTCCTGCTTGAGTATACAGTTCATAAAGCCCAGAAAAGCAGACTCTCATAGAATCAATTAAGATAAGTTTTTGTGGTTGTGGTTGTTTTCCTTTTTGAAACAAATAAAGCCTTTGGAAATCTTTAATGGAGGCTTTTCCCTGGCTGATTTTAGCTGCTCCTAACACATCCCCGCTCTCGGCTGGGAGTCCTGGAGGAATGAATGCACAAAGCAGCGGTGGGAACTGTGTATTTCTTCTTGGCGTTTCTGGACCTGCCAGAGACTGGTGAAATGCTGCAGGTTCACCACCGCTTCCATTGGCTTGGCTCTCCAGTTCTTTCTCTGCTTCTTATGGGTTTCATGAAAGGGTGATAATAACCCATTTTACTTATCCATCAAGAGCTTTGACCCAGAAGCTTCTTCCAGCTTCGTTGAGAAACAGAAGGCGGCATGGCTAGGTCAGCCAATCAGAGTAATGAGGCTCTCCGGCTTGGCAAAGTGAGATTAATCTAAATCAAATACTTTCCACCTTGGCAATTTTAACTAATTCCCCCAGGAAAGTACAAGAAATGCGTGGAGCCCCGACGGTCGCGCAAGCCTCCTGGTATGGCGAGGCAGGTAATACCTTTTAAGCTTGTTAATATCTTCTCCTGCTGGGTTCTACAACTGACTCAAAGAAGCAGCGACTCCCCTCAACCAGCATTACAAAGGAAGGCAGCTTTCAGGGAGGAAGACCAAAAATCCGGGGCTGTACAGCGGATGGCTTTATTCTGTGGCGGATCGCTCCGACTGCCTTGATTAAATTGCTTCCCGCATTGTCTTTCTGCCTGTGTCCCAGCAATCATCAGAGGATGCAAAGTGCCAAGATTCAAGGGCTGTGCTGCGAGATATTCAGGCTGCAGATTAGAGGGGCTTCCCTCCTTCCTCCCACAAGATGCATGTGCTTTGCAGTGTTCATCTACAGGGACCGCGCCTGGGAGAGAGGGCAGCTCAGGTGCACGGTGCGTGGCTCCCCGGGGCATGGGCACCTGCCCTCCTCCGCAGCAATAACCGTCTGGACACCTGAGGCCCGCTCAACGGGAAGGGCTCCCTGGATAGCCGCTGCATGGCTCCTCGGATGACCTATCTTTTCCACCTTCAACAAAAGGAAAGGTCTTACTTAAGCGGGCCCAGCTTGCTTGGTTTTTCAAACAGAAGCTGCAATAGATGCAGGCAGATTTTGACTTTGTGGGCACCGACCTAGGACTCCTTTCTGAAATTCTCTCCAAACATTTTACCGGGAATTAATTGCCAACCACGGTAAAGATAAAAGTGCCTTTGGACCCAGCACGGGTGTCTATCCATGAGCCTTTGGAAATTTTTGTTTGCTGGAGATTAATTTTTCCTGTTGCCTTTTTACATCAGGTTTATTCAAGTGTGGTTTAGATTGAATAAAATCCATCCCTTTTAGTCTACAATTCTATGAGTTTTGACAAAGGAAACCACAGTGAGATAAAGAACATTTACATTACCCATCAAATCTCTTGAACCGCCTTATAGGCAGTCCTCGCCCCCGTCCTTGGCAACTGTTGATCTGTTTTCTCTCCCTACAGCATTGTCTTTTGTCCTGAAAGATTTAGTCAGTTTTCTTTTAAAAGCGAAACCCTTCTTTCCTCACAACAATTAACAAATAGGTGCAATGAGCACAGTAAGATGTTGTTAAAGCAGCCGTCTGGAGTCAGGTAAATCCAATCTTTGCACACTGATTTGGGATATATTCCTTAAGTTAGTTAAGCCTCAGTTTTCTTATCTATTAAATGGGGTAATAATACTCAGCAATAGTTACTGAATACCACATCACCTGCTGAGACAACCCTCATGTTGTCACTTTTTACTTAATCTTATTGTCCAAGCTAGAGGGTAGACATCCTAAATCACACACGTATTATCTTCTACAGTGCCTGTCAGAGTACATCTCTTAGACTATTCGGGTTATAACAAAAGACGATAGACTGAATGGCTTATAAACAATGAAAATTTGTTTCTCACAGTTTCAGAGGCTGGAGGTCCAAGAGCAAGGTGCTAGTAGCTTCCGTGTGTGGTGAGGGCCCACTTCCCGGTTCATAGATTGTCATATTTTTGCAGTGTCCACAGAAGGGGTGAGGAATTTCTGCCTCTCTGGTAAGGACAGTAAATCCCATTCATGAGGGCTCTGAATAATTACCTCTCAGAGGCTCCACCTTCAAATGTCATCACATTGGAGAGTAAGGCTTCCACATAGGAATTTGGGGAAGATCAAGCATTCAGTCTATAGTGGTGGTTGGGGACGAAGAACTTACTTTGCCCTTCAAGGCCCTTCTAGCTGGGCTAAGAATCAAATAGACCTGAAACAGATTAACAGGAGCAAATCGAATTTAGTATCCTATTTATGGGGAAACCACAGAAACATGGAAATTGTAAAGACCATGAGGCAACGTGATGCTTCTATAAGCTAAGGAGAGGGATAGGTGTCCAGTGTCCGAGGCTACAGAAGGAAGAAGGCCATCAGCAGGAAGGTGAGAGGAGATGTTTGGAAAACAAAGGTTGTCCTATTATGCAGATAACTTTTTTAGGTAAAGAGGAATCTGTTAACCTGGTACAAGCCAGCAGTTAAGCGGGAGGTAAACAGCTTTTCCTTAATCTGCTGGGGTTTAATTGCTTTTAACTCAAAATAATATTCACGCCAAAGTAGCCCATCTTGGGGCAGCCTGCCCTTGGCCTCTAGACAGTACATAGCATCTTTGCAAAGCACATACATCAAATAAAAGAATATTGCGCATTACACTGAAAAATAAACACATTCATATTTGTTGTATTATTGCTACATTTATAGGTATTCATAAATGATTTATGTTATTGATATATGCTTTTAAAATTTGCATGAATGGTATATTTTTTGTATCCTTTTGTGGCTTGCTTTTTTCCTATTTAGTAGTATTTTTTTTTTAGATTTATCCATTATTTAACTACTAAATAGTATTATATTTCATGACCAAACCAATCTATTTATCCATTCTGCTGTCCAGGGACAGTTAGGGTGTTTCCATACTTTTGCTGTGTGCATGTACAGGCATTGCCTTGAATAGGAATGATACTCACCAAGCCAGGGAATGATTTCCTTTGGGAGGGGAGAGAGAGGAAAAAAAGGAAGCAGGTAAGGGTTTTTAGCTGTAGCTGTAATATATTGTTTCCTAAGAAAAAAGAAAGAAAAAGATAAGATGTAGCACACCGGAGCACTAGAGGTAGCAAATTGTTAATATCTATCTGTTGTGTCCGGGTAGTGAATTAATGAGTGTTTATTATATTCAGTATAATTTAAAAGATAAATAAATATAAAAAAGAAATACATTAAAAAGTCAACGGACACAGTTTTATCCTGGAATGTATAAATTGTTACCAATGGAGTGGAATCTGTCCTCTTGAATTTTTCATAATGAACTTTTTTTCATGACCAATGTATCTTACATTGTGACATATCCTAGTTATTCTGGGTATAAAAAGTCAATGGGGCACCTGGGTGGCTCAGTTGGTTAAGCATCTGATTTCGGCTGAGGTCATGATCTCAGGGTTAGTGAGTTCAAGCCCCACATCTGCTGACTCTGCTGACAGCTCTGAGCCTGGAGCCTGCTTTGGATTCTGTGTCTCCCTTTCTCTCTCGACCCCTCCCCCACTCCCTCCCTCCCTCCTTCCCCCCTCTCAAGAATAAATAGACATTGAAAAAAATAATAATAATAAAAAAGTCAAGAGTCAGCCTTTCCCTTAATAAGTGTTACTCCATCAGTGACAGCGGGGCTCTGCAATGTTTTCTTGTAAGAATCCATTTGTTGTTCTTCTTGTTGTTGTTTATTTGTTTTTTCCTGCTGTTCTTGTTTTTGCTGTTGTGATTGGAACTAGCGAGTTTTGAGCAGTAAGAAGCATGTACCAGAGCCCCTTTAAAAATAACTAGATATTGTTTGTATGTTAAAGAGGAAAGGGTTACGAGGCATCCAGCAATTCATCTCATCAAACTCTGTGGCTAGTAGGACTTGCCTAATACAGGGTACCAAGGGAATGAGCATGCTTTTGCCTTTATTTTACTCATATTTTACAAAATAAAGGGAACTTGGCTTTGGACAGGAAATAGCTACGCTTTGGAAATAGTTGTGAGGCTTATCCCATTCTTTAACTTTAATGACTTTCCCTGGTATTTAATCCCATCTTTCCTTTCTTCTGTGCCTATACTTATTTGTATGCTCTCAGGATAGCTAAGAAAACAAACAAGGCTATGAAAACACAGCTTATACCAGGTTCGCCTGGCTAACGGGGCAGGTGGACATGTACCCCTGCCCTCTTGTGGCTTGATTACAGAATTCCGGCTGTGGTTACCCACCCCCATGGCTCATTACCCTGCCTCTGAAATTCTGGGAAACAGACTGTCTGAGATTCAGCTCTGCTACTTGCTGTAAAATAGATGGACATTTTATTAGCGACAGGGCTTTATCTAACTGAGAGCATTTGCTTCTTAAAGAACCGGGGGCTCCAAGATGCGTCCGCTCACAGATGGCCTGAGAAGGCATGGGCTTCAAGCCCACAGGCAAGTCAGCAAAGTAGGTCATGAGCCCAAGCAGTAGGCACTTGGGAAGGCAGCTCTTCCTTCTGAACTTCTTACAGGATTTCCAAGACAAGCCCTTGTCGGCACCAAATGATCATCGTTTCAAGACAATGAAAGAGGCTGTGTATTATCAGAGAATGTCTATTGGGTGGAATTTTGAGCAGAGTGGGATGTGTGATGCCACAAAAAGGAAGGCAACTTGCTACTGTTAAGATGGAAGGAGCAAATTTTAATGTTAAACAAAGACCAAAGAAGCATTTTATGGCTGGACTGTCACGGGGGACGTTTCAGTGAGACAGGGCCCAGATGCGAGCGAGTCTAGGCACTAAATTGTTCTCCTCAATCTATGACAGTACTGAAGTCACTTACCTGTCCTCATTTAATTTAGTCCCTCAAAATGCGCTTTTCCAACATTTCTATTTACCGAGAATGGGCTGCAAACACAATCACTCTCTTCGGATTAAGGGGAAAAAATCATCTATGTTTGGGTCATTTTCATTATACAGACAGAAAAACCGAGGTACCCACAAATTAAAATTGTATGTCACAGATCTCAGAGTAAATCAGTAGCAGAGCAGGAAACAGAATCGAGAGCGTCTTGTGCCTTAGATAAGAATTCTTGTCTCCAGAGCAGACTTTCTCTCTGTAGCAGTAATGAACTGCTTCACTGCTCCCTAATGCCCCATGTGCCTTCGTCAACTTGTCCTTCTAGGATGCTGGAGGCATCAGGTCACTGTGTCATGATGCAGTGTCAAAATGTCACAATAATATCAGCTAGGTGACGACAACAGGGATGCAAGCCAAGGACCGCAGAAACATAATACTTTCACCGTGCAGGATATAGATGGCATTGTGTTCTGTATCGATATTCAAAACGGTGCTTGGAAATAACATAGAAACTAAAAAATAAAAATAAATGTTTGCCCCGCCCTGTAAAATGGTTTGTCATCATCTACTTCCTAGCCTCAGCTTTTCATCAGGCATTCATATTTGATTTATAGTTTGAAAATTGTAGAATAAGGAAAAGGCTGCATTTACGTTAATATTGTAATTGCACGGGTAACTGCACAATAATCATGGCTCTTGCCTTCTACTTTATAATTATAGACTGTGGGAGTGCCTGGGTGGCTCAGTTGGTTGAGCGTTGGACTCTTGGCTTCAGCTCAGGCCATGAGCCCAGAGTCAGGGGATCAAGCCTTGCCTATGGCTCTGTGCTGAGTCAAGATTCCCTCTCTCTCTCTCCCTCTCTCTCTCTCCCTTTCTCTCTCTCTCTCACTCTCTCCCTCCCCCTCCCTCCACTTCTCCCTCCCTCTCACTAAAAGAGACAGAGAGAGAGAGAAAGAAAGAATATAAATGATCAGATGTATGATATATTGTAATATGTGATATATGTACAAGATAAGTACCATTCTTTTATTTCAAAAATAAAGCTGGGGTGCCTCGGTAGCTCAGTCAGATAAGCGTCGTCTGACTCTTGATTCCAGCTCAGGTCATGATCTCACAGCTTCGTGGGCTCAAGCCTCACAGGGGCTCTGCGCTAGCAGCACGGAACGTGTTGGGGATTCTCTCTCTTCCTCTTTCTGGCCCTCCCCCACTCATGCTGTCTCTGTCTCTCTCAAAATAAATAAGCTTCCAAAAAAAAAAAAAAAGGAAAAGCTAAGAAGACCTAAGAAAACAGTGTGTGTGTATGCACATGCACACAATTGTATATATAATGATATACATTTGTATATGTATATATTTCATGACTATAGTCAAGAGGCAAATAGAACACTAAGCTGTAAAATAATAAAAACTACTTTTTGGGTGTGTCATTTCAGTTATATAAAATTAAATAGGTTTTCCTGATGAAGTTGATGATAAGATTTGTGAATAGATTGATGGATATAGATATATAGATCATATATATTTCTCCACTATTTGGTTTTCCCCATCCCCTCTGTCTTACCATCTTGCTATTTCTCCATCTAATGTGCCCTCACTCTGCACCCTGCCTTCCCACCCCACCCCCCTTCTGCTGCATGGCTCCATTGAGTCTAAATGACTTTTGACTCATTATAAATCAAGGATAGCCAATTATGGCCCTGATTTAATGTTTCTGGAAATATATTTCCGTGGCCTATCTGAAATCATAGAATCACCCAGGTTGCTCACTAAAAATGCTCATTAATAGGACATAGTCCAGTCCTACTGAAACAGATCTGTTTTTCACAAGCCTCCCCCTCTCCCATTTTTATGCATATTCAAACCTGAGAACCTCTTCCCTAAAGCAGTGATCCTCAGCACAGATGTGCACTGACCTTGGAAGTTTCTTAAAAATGCAGGCACAGCCACTGTACCTTGTGTATATGCCACGTATACCAGTATACATCACACACCTTGGTGGTGATATGATGCATACTAGACTTCAAAGTATCCCATGATGTGCCAACTTGGAAATAATGACGTGATACCACGTCACAGGAGTATCTGTGGCATAAGGGCTGAGAATTACTGCCATGGAAGTCACTGTTAGTGATGGGGGATTTGCTTCTCCAGGAATGTGTTGAAGTATGAATATGTTGAGAACAGTTGTTACCCCCTGGATTCTGTGATGCCCCTGAAAACAAATGGTTCGAATTCAAAAATGACATTACATGTTTATTTTTACATCATAAAAAGATTTAGTTATATATAACATAGAAACCAAGTAAATGCCTTATGTAATGGAAATGATTAATCGACATCATAAACTGTTTTCTGGTTATAGTCCACCTAATCATTTTGAGAGGCAAATATGTATACAAAATGCTTATGTTTAAAATTGCTACCTGTGGTGGCCATGAAAATGTACCACTCAGATCAGAGAGCATAACTGACTACCGGGCCCTTGCTGCTACCGCTCTGGACCAACCAGGCACCAAATCCCCACCCTTGGCTGGCTGCTCCCAGCCTATGCCTGATCCCAGAGAGGTTAATAAGGTGGTCTATTCCTGTGACATGTAGAACTCCTGATATAGTGACTTTGGCTCAAGGGCTTCCCACTTGGCCTGGCCAAATCTCTCTTGGGACCCATTATAGTCCATAATTTTTCCTATACGATCTTCCTTCCTTCACTCTCTGCTTCCACAGGTGTTAGACCTACATCATGATCTGGCTCAAGGCTCTCTCTGCCTCCTCTTGTTCCCTTTTCCCATCTTCTCTTATTTTCTTTACTATTAAGTTTCCTGCTCATCTAATCTCATTCCTTCTATGCTTCATTGAAAGCACTACTCATTTTGTTTCTATCTGCTCCAACAGACACACACACACACACACACACACACACACCACTGGTAGAATGCTGATGCTCTCCTCAAACTACCTTCTTCCTGACCATCAGAATGGCTCCCTTCTGAGTGTCATTCTTAATGGTTTCTTGTGTATGACAATGAATGGTAGTGTACTTTTTAGATGAAATGTCCTCTTTTGACGTTTTAATTATTCATTATTATCTTCCTGTAAATATAATGCTTCAAACAGTAAAGATTCAAAGGATTTATAAAGACCTATAAGGAGAACTTGTACCTGTGGGAATTTCAGTGCCTGGTCAGGGGGATATTTGGGTCCCTCAGCCAATGCTCTGTAGGTAACTGTCTACTGCATTTATTTCTGTGTAATGAGTGGTAGAATTATTACTCACCTCTTCTTTCCCTTTGTACTCCTGTCTCCAAAGTAATGATGAAAGCTGGGAAGTTTTCCTTCCTCTCCAAATTACATCAATAATATCATTTCCTGCCATACAAAAGAAAAAAAGCAACTTTAAAAGTAGTATTTGTCTGACCTCTGTTGAAACGATGATGTGGGAGAAATTGGGATCTACTTAATTATGTAGTTTAGTATAAGTAGTTACACTCAAGCATTATGAGGAAGATAAATGGAGAGGTAGGGAGAAATGCCATGGCTATATAGTCATTGTCCACCATGGCCTACCATAGTGACTATGCAATTAGACTTTCTACATCTCAGCTAATATAGATCGGACATAGGCTAATACCCTAAGCTAGTAACCACTGCAAAAAGATCCTGAATGTTGAACTCTATAATACGTAAGGTCTTCAACAGACATAATAATACTTTCCAATTTTTATTCAGGGTATTCAAGATGTTTCAGAAAGAATTAATAATATTTAAATAGATATGGAAGTGATTACTTAAAACTGATATGTAAATATTTCAAATTGGGCCTAACATTCTTTATAATTGCCTCTCTGTTTATCCTCAATTAATTTATTTACTTACTCTTTTACTTGCTAAATTTGGAATGAAACTTCATCACTTCCTTTGGATGATTGGTAACTATAGCAATTGGAAGGAAAAGAAAAAGTAAATACGAAAGTAGCTGTAGCTGCTAAGCAAGTCATTTTAAGAACTGGAGTTGCAAATCAATTATTGGAGCTAGTGGTGGGGGTGGGCTTTATCAGTGGTGGGATTATGCACTCTTTCATGCAGTGTTTTGCTCACCCATTTTATCCTCTTCTTCACACATGAATTCTTAAATCAGAAAGAATGCCTTTGGGACAGCAGTAAGGACGAAAGGAAATGTAATAGTGTCTTACTGCTAAAGAAAATAATCTGACTTGTTAGTTTCTCAAATCCTATTATATCTGAATGCAAGCTACCTTTTTGATTCTATATTTCTGCTACCTTCTATACATACTGTATATCCCAGCCAAACAGAAAAACTCACCCTTCCTAGAGCACTAGGTAGACCAACTCACTTCTGAGCCTTTTTGCTCATACTATTCCATCTTCTTGGAAATCATTAAGATGTAACCCTCAGCCTCTGGGAACCACCAGTCTACTCTGTTTCTAGGAGTTCAGCTTTTTAAGATTCCAAGTATAAGTGAGATCATACAGTATTTGTCTTTCTCTGTCTGACTTATTTCACTTGGCATAGTAATGACTATAGTTAACAATATTGTTTTGTATACCTGAGCATTGCTGAGAGTAGATTTTAAATGTACTCCCCTTCCCACACACATAGCTAACTATGCGAGTTGATAGATGTGTTAACTAACCTTACTGACGTAATCATTTACAATATATTTACATGCCCAATTATCATCTTGTACATCTTCAACCTATACAATATGTCAATTATATCACAATAAGCTTGGAGAAAGAAAAAGATGCAGCCCATCTCTTAAGGACCAATTTAAACCTCTCCTTTCCATGATGATTCCCTTGACTACCTAGCAGGAAATGACCCCTAAACAAACACAATACAGGACAGTTTATAAGCTGGAGCATGGATCGAAAACCCAGCGGTACTGCTGTGTTTTCACAATTTAAACAAGTCACCTAACATTTCTGAGCCTCGATGCCCTTGTCTTCTAAATGAGGAAAACAATCGTTTCAACAAAGGTTTGTCTGGGAAATTAAATGAGTTATCATTATGCCTATGATTTTAGTATCAGTTTATCCCAGATAGGTGAACAGTGTAATTGTTTACAATAGTTGTCTTTCTTTGTTTGTAAGCTCTTTGCGGTTAAGCATCTGTTGTTTCATCTCTCTGTCCACCATAGTTACATATGAATGGTACATGTTCAATGACTTCTCCTTTTTTTGTTTTTGTTTTTGGATAAATAGATGAAACACAGAGGGAATTACTTCTAACTTTTTTATCTATTCTCACAATAGGTAATCCTCCTATTTGGGGATAAAAGTAATAGGCATAAGAACAGTGACTTTCATAAGATGACAATGAGAAATTTACATTTAGGAGCATCAGGGAGGACATACCTGGTTATGACTTATTGGAGATAACTTTTGGGGTAGCTTTCATTCATCCTATCCTTAGGCAGCTGCTTCCTAAGCTTTTTTTTTCTTTTTCTTTTTTTAACAACAACAACAACAAAACACTTTAGGTAGAGCTAAAAGTCAACAGATTCCAGTAAGTACTAGAGTGAAAAAAGGAGAGGATGGAGGTTGCCAAGTGAGAAGATACCCAGGAAACTCTAGTAGTGGGGATATATACCAGGCTTGGATGCTGCCTCCCGACAGAGGTCAAGTCCAGTTAAGCTGGCAGGGCTGGTGTCCTTTCAGATTTCAGTCCATTGCACTAGACTCAAATCTGCCTGCTTTCAACTTGCTCTTCAAGTCAAAATAAAATGCTGTCCTCATCGTTAGTGAAAACATACCGGTATGTGTTAGATAGGAATCCTTCCTGAACATAAGAATTGTCTGTCTATATATGATTAGGGATTGCAGGTTTTCAAACCTCTGAATGTTTTTTTTTTTTTAATATTTTTATTTATTTTTCCTTTCTAGGAGAGAGAGAGAGAGAGAGACAGTGTGAGCAGGGAGGGTCAGAGAGAGAGGGAGATACAGACTCTGAAATAGGCTCCAGGCTCTGAGCTGGCAGTCAGCACAGAGCCCGACGCGGCGCTCAAACCCACAAACCGCAAGATCATGACCTAAGCGAAAGTTGGACACCCAACCGACTAAGCCACCCAGGCGCCCCAAACCTCTGAATGTTTTTAACATGCACACCTGAGCACATCTTTAATTTGACCATAAAAAGTTAATGATAAATGGGTTATGAGACAGAGTTTTGCTTAGCATCTTTGTAAGTACATTCTCATTCTGTCAGTGATGTAGAAAGGTGCCACTACATTCCTGAGGCCTTTGTTTTCTCTTTACGCTCATTCATGATGACTCCTAGCAGAGGATGGAGTAATAAGCCTGCTTTAGGAGCCATATATCCTCAAGCGATTATCACAATGCCACCAAGAATGGAGCCCAAGGCAGGGGAAGTAAGAGGAAAAACATGTTACATTTTAGTTATTATTTGAAATATTAACTATTTAAAAAATGTAGGTTTAACTCCATTCACATTGAGTTAAATCATTAATTTATCATAGGCAGTAAAGCCTCCTTAGAACATCCTTGGGTTTTCTGTATCTATATTCTTAGGAAAGCATGCGATGTGTCTTGGTACTGTGATAGTACAGGGAACACTTATTTTCATGCCATTCTTTATAACCATTCTTATGATGTAGAGATTGTGATGGTTAAACCACTAGGGAGTCCTTATCATTTGTTATGGATCATTTCAGTGGTCATTATAATGCCTTAAGTTAGTGCTCCTAGATTTATTTAGTGGTACTGCACTATAGAGCTCACAAAGTGCAAATCCGTATTGTAAACATTGCCTGGGCTCACATGTAAAAGAGAGAAGATATCAAGTAACCTATATCCCAATCTCCTAACTTTCTAACCCATTCCATGTAGTGGTACAACAGTCTCTTTAGAAACTATATGTTCCCTTAGGGCTGGGGCCATGGACCATTCACCTCTGAATACACAGAGCTATGTATGGTAAGTATGTAATAAGTAGTCAGTAATTAATCGTCAAAAGGAACTTCCTAAATGAGTCCATTTTGTTGCTTTAAGGAATTAATTTGTACTAATTATCCCCATATAATGCATGATCTCATTTCGGATATTGGCCAGGTGAGCATCATATAAGTTCTATGGCCATATGAAGGATGCATTTCCTAAAACATGCAGCAAAGTTACTGCAAAGCTTTCTATTGGGAATAACTGCTGGGTGTTCACTACATGCATCAGACATTATGCTAAAGTCTCTGCTTGGATTTTCTTGTTTAATCCACACATCTACCCTACTGAGGACTATTACTAACTTCAGTTTACAAATCAGGAAGTTGAGGTCCAGTTGAATAACACTGTAGCTATTGTTTAGCATTTTCCCAAAGTCACAGCTAATAAGTGACCTTGATTTCAAAATAGGGAAGTAAGACTTTACATCCTAAAGTCTTAGTAGCCATTTTGCTGTAGGGCCTTTTAAATACTCAGAAAATGCATCTTTGGCATAAGAAAACCACATGGGAACCATATGTTTCTAACCATACACTTCTTCATTCATTCATTCATTCAGTAAATATTCATCATGCTTCTACTCTGTCCAATTTTTCAACAACCTCCTGCTGGAGTTTCAAACCTAAAATGAGGGACCACTCCTGCCTTCAGTGTGTTCATAGCTTTGTAGAGGGTGATCTGACATGGTGAGGACTATGCCATGAGTTTGAACGTGGGACAGTGAGGTCACCCTCAAGGGGTCTTCAGTTGACTCAGGTTGATTTGGGGTTGCTTTACAGAGGAATTGAGGGATTGTCTTGGAGAGTGAGCAGGAGTTTACCAGGAGCACAAGACTGGGACTGTTCAGGCAGAACTCTCTGCCTAGAGATGTGGAGAGATGCAAAGATGAGAAATATTAAGGCTGACATCTTTGGGCAAATTGAAAAGCAATTTCAATTTCCAAAAATTGGAAAGGCAAAACCACAGAATGTGGGCAAAAAACGGTCATATGCTCACCGAAACTATGTAGAAGCTCACATATGCCATTCACAGAGCCCAGACTTCAAACACCAGTTCTCCTACAGTCAAACATAGCAGTCTAGCCTCATAGTTTGAGCTGGTAGCAGCTCATACGGCTGCCATCTATCAAAATGCTAGAATTTGCCTCCTCTTGCATTCACTGTCCTTTCACAGACACATTTCACTTTCAGTTTCTTACATTAGTTCTGTAAGGAAATTTTAATTCATTGTTCCAGCAATTCCAGGTTGACCAACAAAAAGAAAAAAAAAAAAACCAAAAAACTACGGGCTTCATGTTGATGGTAAAGATGATGGATGTTCCCTTCTTTTTGAATAGTTTTGCCAGGCATGATTGATTTAATAATAGGTAGGTTTCATTTTAATGCTAGTGATAACTGGGGGAAGAAGAGTTGGCAAGGAGACTAAGAGAGTGGTACTCTATAGCAGGTATTTAACGAAGACAGCATGAAAATCAATATTAATCCTTTGCTGGCAGCTGAAAATTTCAAACAACTTAAACAGACGAATGGGCCATAATGTCAGTCAGTAGTATTAGTCTATTCATTGGCTCCCTCTTGGACTAAATGAGAATTGTTGTTGATTAAAAATCCATCCCAGGGATGCCCGGCACGTGTAAAGCAGTTTTTATTTTCCCCGGGGGCAAGGGGATGTTCCTCCCTTTGCCTTTTCGGGTCTTACTTCAAGCCCATCAATTTCCAGGGACCTCTCTGTGGGCAGAATCCTTACAGGCCTTTTCGGCTCCTGGGCTGGCTGTTTCCTACCTAGACAGCAGGTGACCTCCCCACCCAGAGGGTGCATCTCCCACACACAACAGAAATAACCCAAGGCTCTGACAGCTGAAGGGACAAGTCCTATAGAACAAATCAAACCTCAGGCATGGCTCTGTGGCTGCATTTCTTGTCCTTATCTGTGCACGAGGGTAGAAGACACATCATAGGGAAGCTGTGAGAAAAATTAAGAAAGAAAGCACTGTGAACTTTCTATATGTTGTACCTGGTAAACATCTCCTGGGATGATTATTATAATTTAGTTGGTCTGTCTGGGTTGGGGACGTACAGGCATAGAGCTTACGTTAAGGTAGGCCTGAAGCTGACCAGAGGGCTGGAATGCTTGGAAAAAGGAGCCTTGATCCAGCCAGTCTCCCAGGAAACATTTAGGAATTTCCTGTGGTCTTACCTGATACTTGCACCTGGTTAGTAGAAAAACACATGCCTGAAATCTCCAAAGCAACTGGAAAAGGTGCAGAAGAGATTAAGACTGCCCGAGTGAATGGTAAACAGGAGCTCCTTGAAGAACGAATTGGAATCTTTATGTCAATCATGGGTAGCTGTGCATCTCTATGGGATCTTGATGGCATCTTCTTTCATTGAATGTGCTGTAGTGTCCCGATCAATGTAACATATTTATCTAAGGATGTCTGCATGTCTTTGACTTACATTAATGAAACAAATGTGCTTTTTCCTCTGTCTTTTTATGTCTCTCTATCAATCATCTCTTTGTAATCATGTGACAATGTCCAGGAAACTCAGTTTACAAAATTGTCCTATTCACAGTAATGATTGGAAAAGATCTAAAAAAATAATATTTTCCCAAGGTCCCTTTGATGCGAAAATGAGGGAGGGAGGCATCCACAGTGTGATCCCCTGCTGTCTCATGTTAGAAAGAATGATATGAGATCATTCAAAATTATAATGGGCTATAATTCTAGGAGTTAGGCCCTGATATCTATTTCACATACTACGGGAAGTAGATTGTTGGTTTCTCTCTAACTATATTCTTTTGAAGAGAGCACACTAAAAATTTCATTTCTGAAAGCTCACAGAATTAGATGTCCAAAGACCGAATGGATGTTTAATTACAAAGAACCTCCAAAATGGGCACATCATTAACAAGTTTTAAAAAGGGTGAGAAATGAAGAGAATTTCACTCTTATTCACTTCTTACTGTAGCGGAGGCACAAAGTTAGATACATTGCATTGCTATCCCAATGACACACATTTGATAGGTTGGTGTCCTTATATCATATAGGATGAAGTCACTGAGACTTGGACAGGTAACATTACTGGTGAGTGATATAAGAAGAATGTATCCAGATGTCCCTGATTCCAAAGCTTATACACGTTTCAATGCACCATATTCTACTTAAAAAAAAAATCTAGCATATGATAAAGACAGAATAGACTAGGAGTCCTCCTTGACATCTCCCTTTGTTTCACACCTCACCTTCAAACCTTTAGGCTATATCTACACACTGATGTGGAGAGTTCAATCCCCTGCAAGCTATCAGCATCTCTCTCCTGGATCTTGTAATATCTTCCTAACTCGTCTTCCTGGATCTGCCCATGTCCCCATATTCTCTGGCATTGACATAGAAGTTTGAATGGACCTCTTAAAATGTGAGATCAAATCAGTTCTCTGATCAAAACTATCACTGGCTCCCTACTTCACTCAAACAAAAAGGCCATTATAGTTCACCAAAGGTGGTGAAGTACAGAACTCCATATCTTCATCCCTCCACAAAAGCAACTACTAAGCTGGCAAAAACTGTCAGAATCAACTTTTGCAGAACTCTGAAATCTAGTCATAAGCACAACAACCAAGGGAAATGGATGGAGAAAGATGCTGCTGCAATGTAGTAAGAGAGCCTGGGGAGAGGGAGAGGTGTTGAAAGTAAGCTTTATTTTCAGAGAAATTTATATTTACAGCAAAATTAGGCAAAAAAATACAGGAAGTTCCCAGAAATCCTCTGACTCCACATAAACACGGCCTCCTCCACTATTAATATTGTGTCCCAGAGTGGTACATTTTTATAATCGATGAACTTACATTGACGTATTGTCATCACCGAAGGGTTATAGTTTATATTAAGGTTTACCCTTGTTGTATATTCTATGAGTTTTCACAAACATACACCATTATAGTAAAATACAGAATAGTTTCCTGGCCCTGAAATCCTCTGTGCTCTGCCTACCTCTCCTGCCCTTCACTCTAACCCATTGTAGTCAATTGTCTTTTTAAAGTTTTGCTTTTCCAGAATATCATATATTTGGAATCACACAGTAATATAACCTTTTCAGATTGTTTCTCTCAATTAGTAATCAGCATTTATGTTTCCTCCATATTTGTGATCTGTCTTCTTTGGTGCGGGGGATAACCTAGAAGAAATGGATAAGTTCCTAGAAACGTATGACCTCCTAAGATTAAATCTTGAAGAAATGAAATATCTGATCAGATCAATAACAAGGAAGGAGAATGAATCATTAACCAAAAATCTGCCAGCAAAGAAAAGCCCAGGACCAGATGGCGTCACTGGCGAATTCTACCAAACATGTAAAGAATAATTAAGAACAGCCCTTTTTAAATTCTTCCAAAAAACGGTAGAGAAAGAAACACTTTTTAACTTACTGTATGACGATAGCAATCCCTTGATGACATCAGTTGGGTGCAGAAAACAGCATTTGACAAGAGTGAACACCCTTTCGTGATTTAAAAAATCAACAAATTGTAAATAGAAAGGAACTTACTTTACATGATAAAGAGTAGTCGGGAAAAGCCTATAGCTAATATGCTCAACAGTGTAAAGCTTCCCCTTAAGAGATAAGAAGTAGGCCAAGGAGGACTGTTTTTGCTACTTCTATTCAATGTTGTACTATAAGTTATGGCCAAGAAATTGGGCAATACAAGAAATATAAAGCATCCAAATTGGGGGAGAAAAGTAAAATTATTTCTATTTACAGATGATGCAATATTATAACCATATTATATATTATATCCAATATTATATCCATAAAAATCCACAACAAGCTATTAGATATAATAAATGAATTCAGCACAGTTGTAGAATATAAGATTAAAGGCAAAAACGAGTGATATTTATAAACAGAAGCAACAAACAATTGAATTAAGGAAACAGTTTCATTTACAGTAACATCGAAAAGAATAAAATTCTTAGGGATAACTTTAACAAAGGAGGTGTAAGACGTGTATACTGAAACTACTAAAATATTGGTGGAATGAAATTAAAGAAGGTATAAATAAAGGAAAAGACCTCCCATGTTCATGAACTGAAAGACACTATTTTTGAGGCACCTGGGTGGCTCAGTTGGTTTAAGCATCTGACTCTTAGTTTTGGCTCAGATTAGGATCCCATGGTTCATGGGTTCAAGCCCCACACCAGGCTCTGCACTGGCAGTGTGGAGCCTGTTTGAGATTCTCTCCTTCTCTCTCTCTCTACTCCTCCCCTGCTTGCATTCTCCCCCCTCCCACAAATAAATCTAAAAAAAAAAAAAAAAAAGACACTATTACTGAAATACAGTTACCCAAAGAAATCTACACAGTCAATGCAATCCCTGTCAAATGTTGTACAGAAATGGAGGCGTTGATCCTGAAGTTCACATGGAATTTCAGAGGATTTCACATAGCCAAAATGGAGAAAGAAAGCTGGAGGACTCGCACTTCCCAGTCTGAAAATTTACTACAAAGCTACCATAACTCCAGAGTTGTGGGGGCATAAGCATAGACATATAGATGAATGTAATAAAATTAAGAGTACAGAAAGAAACTTGAATCCAAAAAGAAATTTTCCACAAAAGTGCTAGGACTATTCAATGGGGAAAGAATTTTCCCTTCAACAAAGGGTGCTGGGACAACTGGATATCCATATGCAATAGAAAAAGAGAGAGAGAGAGAGAGAGAAGAACTTGGTCTTCCCCTCACCAAGAAAAATTAACTAAAAATGGATCAAAGACTTGGCAAATGTAAGAACTAAAACTATGCACCCCTCAGAGTAAAACAGGAATAAATCTTCACAACCTTGGGTTTGGCAGTGGATTTTTAGATAGGACACCAAAAGTGGAAGCAACAAAAGAAAAAACAGATAGATTGAACCTTATCAAATTAAAAACTGCTGTACATCAAGGGATACTATCAAGAACGTGGAAAAGATGGAATTAAATGATTGGGTACAACTCTTGCAAATCATATCTTTGAGGAGGATGTAGTATCCAGATTATAGAAAATTCTTAAATCTCAACAACACAAAGGCAAACAAGCCAATTAAAAATTAAGCAAAGTCTTTGAATAAATATTTCTCTAAAAAAGATATTCATTCACATGAAAGGATGCTCAATCTCACTAATCATTGGGGAAACACAAATTAAAACCACAATGACATACCACTTACCCATGAACATGCTATAATAAAATTAAAAAAAAAACAAAACAACAAAAATAACATGTGCTGGTGAGGATGTGGAGAAATTGGAACACTCATGTTGCTGTTGGGAATGTAACCTGTGTAGAAAATGGTATGGTAGTTCCTCAAAAAGTTAAACATGGGGCTCTTGTATCACTCGGAAATTCACTTCTAGGTATATACCCAAAATAATTGAAAACAGGTATTCAAACAAAACTTACGCACAAATATTTATAAAATCACTATTTGCAGTAGACAAAATGTGGAAACAACCCAAAAGCCGATTAGTTGATGAATGGTTAAACAAAACGTGGTATAGTCCTTCCAGTATGTTATTTAGCAATAACAAATGATATATTCTACAACATGGATGAGCCTTAACACATTATGCTACATGAAAGAAGCAAGACACAAAAGCCCAAAAGTTATGTAGTTCCATTTATAGGAAATGTCCAATATAGGCAAATCCAGAGAAACGAAAGGCAGGTTGGTGGTTACCAGGGACTGAATGGGTGGAAGAATGGGGAGTCACTTCTTAATGGGTATGGGATATCCTTTAGGGGTGATGAAAATGTTTCAAGCTAGGTAGAGGTGATGATAATAATTATTCCTTCATGTTCAGACCCCAGCCACCGCTTGGCAGGAAGTTGAGGAATGTGAAAAGAATACGGGTGTAAATTTACAGCCCTGGAAAAAAAGGTACCCGAACATGTGATCTGGAATTCTGGCTAAAATTCATACCAGACTCCAAATGGAGGTAAAAAGCCTCTAGTGACTTAAGGCAAAATAGCAAGGGAGTGTAGCAACCTATGACTCAGTGAGATCAATGTCAACGTGACTAACTCCACATCCCATATCTGGAGGGCTGTGGTTGCCGACACACTCCCCATCGTTTGCAGGCTCCGTTCAGAAGCTGGGCACGTCCCAGGCTGCAGGTGGCAGACATCAGTGACTCAACAGCCCGCTGCCAGAAGAGACATGGGAACGTACCTAATTATAGGTCTGGAACTACAAAGTAAAATGGAGACTTGAAGTGCTTACCCAAGGAGTTTGGGAAGAGTAGGATCTTAATTCCCCCTACTTTCTTTCTTTGACTGTTTGCTTTGGGCAATGACTTTTCTTTAGCCTGAATCTAGAGCAGTGTCTTGAAGGGTACTGTTCTACCATGTTAATAGATGTTATATGGAAAATAGATTCTTTGGAAATGCTGCATTAAATAAAGTTAAACAGGCTTCGTTATTGCAGGACTTCTGTTTTTTTTTGTGTGTGCTGACCTTTAAGAAAGAAATGTAGGGGCGCCTGGGTGGCTCAGTCTGTTAAGCGTGGACAACTTCGGCTCAGGTCAGATTTCACGGTTTGGTTCATGGTTTTGAACTCCTCATCAGGCTCTGTGCTGACAGCTCAGAGCCTGGAGCTTGTTTCGGATTCTGTGTCTCCCTCTCTCTCTGCCCCTCCCCCACTCATGCTCTGTCTCTCTCTGTCTCAAAAATAAATAAACTATAAAAAACTTAAAAAAAAAAAATGTAGCATTTGTCCAAACCTATTTGCCTATAAAAGTCTTGTTTTGTTTCCTTGGGTTTTGTCTTGTTTTAGTAAAATGTCTTGCCAGACTGATACTTCAAGGAATACTTTTTGGGAAATGCTAATCCAGATATTTTCTCCTTCCTTTTTGTGTAACTTAAATCAGAGGCCCTTGAAGTTCCTGGTATAGATATGGTGGCTCTTGAAAATAGTGAGGTGCAAAGGAAAGCCCACCAGGCTTGGAATACACTCGCCCAGCAACGAAAATCTAGAGTTAGTTTCTAGATCTATCAGTGCCACTGCATTACCTTGGGCAAGCCTGTTTTTCTCTGTTTTCTAGTTTATAAAGACTTGAGCTAGATGCTCTCAAAGATTTTTCCTTTTAAATCCTCAGAAATTCCAAGTCCTTTGAAGGGGGACATGAGATTTCCCTCCATTTAATGTAAATCTGACAATATTCCACAGAGATTCATGATTCTACCCAACTTTTTTCCAAAATCATTTTTAAAAGTGTTTCATCTCTTCGATTTAAGACGTTTCCTTTATCATGTACTACATTCTCTTTAAAAAAAAAAAACTTTGGTCTATTTCTGGACTTTCTAGTTTGTTCCATTGTTTTGATGCTGCAGTACCGTACTATTTACTTATGGAGACGTTTTAATTGGTTTTGCAAATAATTTGGTTACTTTAAAATGTTAGCAATGTCCATGTGACTGGTGGGAATAGGAACTACAATTTACTTTTATAACTTATGGCATAATATGAATATTAAAAATGTGTCTGCTGTTATCTAGTTGATGTTCCCAAAGGACGGGTCCATTGGATGGCCCTCTGTGGAATGCCATAGCTGCCCAGAAAGTTACTAAGCAAAAATGAATCAGTGCACATTTCATCACACTGTCCTCATCTCAGTTCGGGGAAATGAAGTCAACAAGCTGTCCCCTGATCAGCCTTCTGGACTGTGTAGCCAACTTTTCATTACTTGCTTGACCACCTGGATCATGAGCATGGCCTTCTCTGGCTTTTGAAATGTAGACGTGGTTTGTTCTTTCTGGCTGGCTGTCTGCTTGGTTTTCTCCATCACTACTTTTAAATACCTCTGCCCTAGGCAGTTTTTAAGTCCTTTGTAATGATCTAGGAATTGAAGAATGATTACATGAACTGATTACAAAATTAAATATGCCCATTTGCCAATCTGTGTACCCATCTTTAAATAACAGGTTAGCCCTCACCAAATGCAAAAGCCATGTTAATTGCAGGCAAAATATTGTTCTACTTACTGCAGTAAACTGGAAACATATTTAATCTTGCCATCCTCAGGAAAAAAACAAAGATCTTTATATTATGCTTTGAATGCTGCAAATATTCCCATTGTTGGATTCAGAGTCCAGAGTGCTCACCATTACACCATGGAACAGCTGTAAATATTCCCATTGTTACTGATTTTGCATTGAGCCTTTATTGCAAGCCTTCAGCAAAGGATATTTTCTTAAATGACTGATACTAACATTAGTAGGTGACATGGAACTACTTTCTCTCTCTCTCTTTTTAAAATTTCAAACAACCTTCATCATTTGTATCTAAAAGGAAGACATTTGTGTTCACTGGCCTACAAGAGTCTTTGGACAATTACAGAAAGTTTTGGTAAACATTATGAAAGCCAATCAGTTTTATTTATCTTACATTTTGGGTTTCAGAAAATGTAAAAACAAGATGCATACTACCCGTAAATTTTGTTTGTTTTTTTTATCTCCAGACATTTATTTATTTTTTAAAAAATATTTTTATTTATTTCTAGGGGAGAGAGAGAGAGAGAGAGACAGCGTGAGCAGGGGAGGGCCAGAGACAGAGGGAGATACAGACTCTGAAATAGGCTCCAGGCTCTGAGCTGTCAGTTAGCACAGAGCCCGACGCGGGGCTCGAACCCACGAACCGAGAGATCATGACCTAAGCGAAAGTCGGATGCTTAACCGACTAAGCCACCCAGTCGCCCCTCCAGACATATATTTAAACTTCCACCTGGGAGAGATTCAAGTAGCCCTTTAGGATGTCTGCATCAAAATATGCAAGCTGGAAATTAGTTTTAAGGTTGAAGGAAAAGGGAGCTGAGCTAATAAACAAATAAATTAAATAGATAGATAGATAGATAGATAGATAGATAAATGGAAAGGAACCAAATGCTTGATAAGCCTGGCACAATGTCTTTCAGAAGTGAGTGAAGTATTCACAAACTATATTAAAAAGAAGAAGAATATTTAAAATAACTCACACTTCACATCCTACGGATACAGACACAAATCTCAGAAGTAATTAAAATAAAGATATCAAAGGGGAGGGCAAATACCCCTGCAAACTCAGAATGGTAAAATATACACAGCCTGACCTCGGTTACCATTGAATCAAATAAGCTGTTAATTACAAAAGGATGAACACTCTCTGGAGATAACAGCAAACTCCAGGCAGTCAATAGGATGTGATAACATCCAATACAATCAAGAAACATTTGAGTTGAGCACAGGATTATACACGAGGATTGGAGGATTAGGAGACATGGCATTTCTGAGTCTAGTAAACAGAAAGCACAAGATGCCAGCTGAGGAAGGTATGGGATCGGAAAGACAGATGTGATGAATTAATCACTAGGAAAGCAGGGAGATAATGGCACAGTGCTCCTGGCTGGCAGGGAATGAATGCACCGAGAAGACTTCTCTTGCATCTCTAATCTTCCATTATGAATTGAGTGCACGCGTGACTATACTATTAAGAAATTCTAAAATCTCTGTAATTGTTGTTGATTTTTGCTTCAGTAGGAGAGTGGCTACTTTATATCACTTAAAAATTATGAGCCAAACTGTGTCCCTTTAAAAATCCTGGAATTATAGTATCGTCACTCATGGTTGAGATTAGAGTTGAAGGCATATTTTAAGACAGAGAGGTCAATTTTGATGAACATGCACACCTGATGTTTATCCTATGCATTAGTTACTTATTGCTGTGTAACAAGTCATGCCAAAGCTCAGTGGCTTCAAATAACACACATTTTGTATCTCATAGTTTCTGTGCACTGGGTATCTGGATGGAGTTTAGCAGGTGTGCCTCTGGTTCAGGGTCTCTCACAAAGGTCCAGTGGAGGTGTTGAATGGAGCTGTGGTCATCTCAAGGCTCACACTGGGAAGGATCCAGTACTAAGTTCATTCACATGACCGCTGATGTCTTCCGATCCATTTCAAGTTCAGTCATGTGGCTGCCGAAGGCCTCAGGTCCTCAATGCCTGGTTGCCTAGATATATCAGTTCCTTGCCAGCAGACTTCATAACCTGAAAGCTTGCCAGCAGACTTCATAACATGAAAGCTTGCTTTTCCCAGAAAGCAAGAGGTCCAGGGAAAAGGGCAGGGGTGTGGGTGGGAGAGATCAAAGGAGAGACAGCCCCAAGATGGAAGTCACAATCTTTTTGTTACCTAGTCTCAGAAGCAACACCCTGTCATCTCTGTTGCATTCTGTTATCTAGAAGATTGTCATCTGTTTTAGCCACTCAAGGAGACAGGATTATATGAAGCCATGAGGATGGGAAGGTGGAGATCATTGTGGGCAATGTTAGAGATGGTCTCCTACATCCTATCAAATATTCATGGGTCAACAGAGCAATATCAAAATACTCATAAAAAGTCCTTTTTCAGTTCCTCACTAGTTCTCTTTAGCATTATAGCTTAGTGTTTATGGGAGTGAAGTATGCATGCACAACAACTATGTAGAGACAAGATTGAGGAGCTTCTTGGAAGGACCTATGACTTATTCCCTTTATTCCTCCACCAGTATCTAGTGGGGAGTCAAGCTGACATCACAACTCATACTTTCAAGATCTTATTTGACCCTTTGGCAACATGAGCAACCCTCTGGGCTTCTGAGGGTATTTTTCATTTCTGGTTTTCCACCTTCCTCTCTGACTTACCTCTATATATTTTTCTGTCTCTGCTTACGTACTAAATTTTGATATCCTTTATGTTCCTTCTTAGTTTCTCTGTCCACTCTGTTTTCTTTCAGTGGCCTCTGGCAGATTTATACCCTTACCCATGCCTTTGATATTGATGATCACCAGAGAGGCATCTCCAGTACAGAAATGTCCTTAACCCTCATGTGTCTTTTCCATCCACAGACTCCTCATTTCCACTTCATTCTTTCATCCCACAAATCTTGCCCTTTACCATCTTTAGCATCTCAGATAAAGGCAACACTGTAAATCTGTTGTGCCAAAGTAGAAATATGATAGAACCACTTCCCCTTTCCAATAGGAAGATTGGCCAATAATTGTCTTTCTATATAATTTTCTTTTTTAAAAAATTTTTATTCATTTTTGAGAAAGTGTGAGCAGGGGAGGAGCAGAGAGAGAGGGAGACGCAGAGTCAGAAGCAGGCTCCAGGCTCTGAGCTGTCAGCACAGAGTCTGATGTCGGGCTTGAACTCATGAGTGGTGAGATCATGACTTGAGCTGAAGTCAGATGCTCAACTGGCTGAGCCACCCAGGCACCCCTATGATTTTCTATATATTTCTTAAATCTTCCTTCTCCCTTCCAGTTCTGCTGCAATGGCTCTGAATTGGGTATATTTCTCAATCTAGAATAACACTGTAGCCTCCCAACTGGTTACTGCCTCTGATGGCAACAATTTCCAACTTGTCTTTGTGTCAATAGAATGATATCTGAATGATTGAAAAGCCCTTCCCTGGCTCCTTGTCACAGTCATGATAAAAATCCAAGCTACTTAGCATTTGTGTGCAAAAAACCTTATGTTCTTTACTTTCTTCTTTGCTTTCATCTCCCGATCTACTCCACATGCATTGACTGTTCTAGTCATTTGGGACCACTTGCAGAGGCCTGAGACTACTTTCTTACACCACTGTGACTGTGCACACACAGCTTTTCAGCCTTGTATTTTCGTCAGACCCCCCCTGTAATTGGCTAAAATCCTATTTCTTTTCTCTAGCATGATGAAAGAATTGCCGGGTCTAGAAGCTTTCTTTGAATTGCCCCTCTACACACTGCCATCCCCACCACATGCACACACACACGTACACATATACATAGATGTCTCATAGCCGCAGGCTGACCTGAAGGCCCTTCTTTTGTCTTCCTGTAACATCTTGACAGACCTGTATCATTGCCATGACCATTCCACACTGTATTCATCTAATTACGTAGGTGTTTTTCCTGTTAGACTGTGAACATCCTGAGGGTTGTTCACATTTTATACATTTTTTGCATTCCTAACATCTAATTCAGAGTCTTTCATAAAACAGGGCACAAGAATGTGTGATTGTTTGAAGAAAAACAGGTATGCATGATTGAATGCATGTTGAATTCACACCTTTTGACCAGATATGACATGTAATCAGTTTAATATTTTTAATTTTTATGAGAACTTCCATTTTTTAAGGGGGAATGGAGAGTGAGATTCTTAAGAAGTGTGGAGCTATCTCGCAGTCCCACCGGGTGAGGACCAGAAGTGGGTGTCTCAGAAGTTGGTAGCTGAAATGGAGAGCTGCATTTTTTTTTGAGCTGTGCAAAATTGTGTCTGCCAAGCACGATCACCAGTTGACCTTCCATGCCCTAGGTGCTTACCTGTTACTTTCTTTGTACTTCCAGACACTTCACTGCCGTGTTGTGATTAGTTATAGTTCGAAGTTTCCCTCTTCTGCAAGACGGAGGGCTTTTCTCTGTCTATGCCCAACTCTCTTCTGCTTTGGAGGCCAGTTGTAGAAGGGTGAGCAGAGATTATGAAGGCATGTCTTTGGCGAAACAATCACCTTTGACAGACTCTCTGGAAAAATGGGAAAGAGCTATAATGAAAGATTAACTTTAGTCAACCAAAGCCAAGTCCAGAGTTTCAATTTTTGTTGTGGTTGAGTTTCTCGAATCTCACCATAGCAGGATTGGTTATAAGTGCGTTGAGTGATTCACAGGGTGATAATAACAGAGCGCAGAGGTTGTTTTTGGCCTCTCTTAACAGTTCACATTCCTTACAGATACCATCTTATTAATTCTCCAAACATGCCTGCTTCGTAGAGGAAAGCATCAAGCCTATGCTCACAGGTAGGTACTTGAGTCTGTTTCATTGCCTTGGGGCAAGACCACACCCAACACATACTAAAAAAGTGAAATCTATCTTGTTTAATTGTGGGCCTCTGGGCCCTTATTGCCTTTTGTCGTCCCCGAAGTAGAGTCCCTCAGCTACAATTTAAGTTTTTATTATTACTAACATTATTACCCAAGTATAATGATTTAGGGTCCTAAATTCACTGGTGTGTGTGTGTGTGTGTGTGTGTGTGTAACTAACATGGGATTTTCCCTGAGAGTGAATGTGGTGTTTGTTTGTTTAATTTTCTGAGTGCAGTGAGAGGGTGCTGAGGCTTCTTCCTCTCAATCTGTCCAGCATACAGCCTTTGTCACCCTCTCTCAGTTACCATCTTGAATGAAACTTCTCTTTGGATAGAACTGAACTAATAAGTCTGCCTTGAAGACTTCAAAGACTACATGTTCCAGCTGTAGCTTTAGGCAAAACTAGGAGAAAGGTAGTTGTGAGTAAAAATCTTTCCTTCCCTTGTGGACCATTTCCTCTTACCCCCCATATTCTCTACCCATCTCCACTTCCCCAGTTGTCCTCAAGGTATCATTTTCCTCTCTCTGTTGTCTGATGCTTCATTCATCCAAATAGACCATCCTTGACTCACAATGATACAACATGCTGGTTTTCTAAAATGTATTAACATTATAACAAAAATCAGACACATGGTGAAGGAGCAAATCTCTTATGGTCATGCTCTCAGCATCAGCCAGGAGAGAAAGGAGAGCTTTTTTTTTTCATCTGAGACTTCTTGCGTCTCCTGTTTAGGATACCATCCCACATTAACATTAATAGGATCTCTCTGCTACTTTTAACTCCTATTGACAGACCTTTGGTCTAACTTCCTCACCTTCATTATCAAAACCCTCATCCAACCACATATCAGCTCAATTTCTTTCACACCAATCTCTGACTTATAAGGTAGTAAACAGTTCAAGACTTCTGATCCACAGTATGCAGTAAAAGTATGCTTTGTGATTCAATGATAAAACCTGAAGGAGTCCTGGGTGGCTCAATCGCTTAAGCGATTGACTTCAGCTCAAGTCATGATCTCAGGGTTGGTGGGTTCGAGTCATGTGTTGGGCTCTGTGCTGACAGTTTGGAGCCTGCTTAAAATTCTCTCTTTCCCTCTCTCTCTCTCTGCCCCTCCCCACTCTCTAAATAAATAAGTAAACTTAAAAAAAATTAAAAATACAAAAAACCTTGGCACTGGTGAGGATGGAGAGAAGCATCCATTCACATACTTCATTACTCTTCACAATGAGGTTTTAGATGTGATAACTAGACCTGATACATCAGTTTGTATCCACCATTGAGGGAAGCTATTCAGGGATGAAGGTGATACAGGAAATGCCCAGCAGACCAATGGAAAGACACTGAGTCTTTGATGACATGATTGATCCTCTAATTCAAACCACCTCCAACGTCATCCTACTTATGCTTTTCCAACTAATGAGCCTCTACATCCACTTTATCTGTTCAGCCGGTTTGTATGCTACTTGCTTCTCAGGTCACCCCACATTATATACATAATATGGGATCGTAAAAAGATTGTAAAAAGAAAAATGGGAATCCGTATATACTAATGGGAATAGAATCCAAGATAAAGTGCTATATTCAAAAAATTGAGATGCAGAGCATTGTGTATAATACTATCCCATTTGTGTATAAAAGTGATTTTTGAACCTTTATGTATTCATGTTAATTTATATGATTCTATCTTTGTATATATGAAGAATATCTCTTTCTTTAGGTTATGTAGACATATAAATAAGATACTGTTGGCCATGGACATGGTAACAAGGGAGTTGGGCAGGAGGATGAAGACATATTTTTACCTTATGTATTCCTAAATTGTTGGGAATTTTTATGAATATAACTTATTGTCAAATTGGTTTACATACAACATCCAGTGCTCATCCCAACAAGTGCCTCCTTAATGCCTATCACCCATTTCCCCCTCTTCCCCACCCCCATCCATTCTTAATTTATTCTCTGTATTTAAGATTCTCTTGTGGTTTGCTTCCCTCCTCTCTGTTTGTCACTGTTTTAACCCCTTCCCTTCCCCCTCAGTCTTCTGTTCAGTGTCTCAAGATCTACATATGAGTGAAAACATATGATATCTGTCTTCCTTAACTGAATTATTTCACTCATCATAATAGCCTCCAGTTCCATCCACATTGCTGCAAATGGCATTTCATTCTTTCTTATTGGCAAGTAGTATTCCGTTGTATACATAATCTCCATCTTCTTTATCCATTCATCGGTGATGGATATTTAGGCTCTTTCCATAATTTGGCTATTATTGAAACTGCTGCTATAAACCTTGGGGTACGCATGCGCCTACGCATCAGCACTCCTGTATGTTGAGATTTTTTCAATGGGAATTTTTCACTTAAAAAAATTGAGAATGACAACTAATGAAAAATTTCAAAATTCTACCTTGTGCCAGATAGTGCTAGGCTTGGATATCATAACTGTAGCTTTAAGGTGTTCATTGGCTAAAGGAGATAAAAATACATAAATGAGTGTGATAATATGTTTATTAAAGGTACAGAGATAATGACAGGGAAGAGAGGCGCTTAATTCTGTCTGGAAAAGTCCCATACATGGGCTTTCCTATAGGAGGCAAGGCCTGAACAGAGTGCTCAAGTGCCCAGAGGAGTTTTGCAAACAGACCAGAATGAGGCCAGCATGGGGCTCTCAGGCAGAAGTTATGTCGCTTTTTGAGCATGTAGAGGGATAGATTTATCTTTCAGGAACTGTGAATAACTGGGAAATTCAGGAGAGGCCACAGGGAGAGAAATAAGGGCAGAGTGGCAGGTAGAAACTAGATAATGGCAAGCCTGTTTCCCATTCTTCTTAGCGAAGGTTGGATTTTGCTTTTTGGGAACCTAGAAGCCACTTGCCGAGACTAAATATCTATTAGTTTCTAAGAATAAGATATTTTAAACAAATACAAAAGTATAATAATCAAGAGTACAGGGTGTAATACAACAAAGCTCAGGTGCTCACCACCCAGTGTGCCCATCTTAACATTTGCTATAGAATTTTCTAAAAGAAATAATACATTACAAATATAGTTAAAGCCCACTGTGTACCCTTCCTTTATTTAAAATCCCATTGCCGCCAAAGAAAAACATAGCTCTACCTTACAGGTTAATATTAATATAAGGGACAAAACACACAAATGTGTTATACCCATTCATTTTTTAATTCTTAATTCAGCCCATTCACATACCACCATTCAATGGATCAAATAACCATGCAAAATAGGAAACCATGGTCAGTCAGCATGAAGCTTTTCCACCTATCAGCTGTCTTCTCATAAAATGATACCCTTCAGAATCCAAAGACATTCATCTGCTGTGATTGGAAACCATTAAACACTGACCTCATACTGGAAAGGGACGGGATGATATACAAATTTATTTTAAAAATGAGAATCAGGGGCCACCTGGGTGGCTCAGGCGGTTAAGTGTCCAACTTCGGCTCAGATCATGATCTCATGGTTCCTGAGTTCCAGTCCCGCGATGGGCTCTGTGCTGACAGCCCAGAGCCTAGAGCCTGCCTGGGATTCTGTCTTCCTCTCTCAGCCCCTCCCCTACTCATGTTCTGTCTTTCTCTCTCTCAAAAATAAATAAACATTAAAAAAATGAGAATCGGGAAAAGTCATGAAAAGCATTGATTCAAGAATCTGAGATTCTTAACTTCAGTTCATCTGTTATTGACATCACTGGTGTACAGAGGTGTGTTTGATTTAGGTGTGCATGCATTGTATCTTCAGGATACAAAATAGGCTGGTTCATAATGAGTAAAATTGACAAGGTGGTTCATGCATTAAAAGCAGCGCCAACGTGTGCCATCACTTTATAAAATGGTGGTTGGAATGATACTCACAAAGCTAATTATTTGGACACAAGTACAAGGCATTCAGCTTGCTACATACCCCACACCAAAGAGAACACAACATCTTTCTCAGCCCTTCCATGTACTTACTTCATGCTTTTACTCCACATTGTTTAACAAGGGTTAAATGCAATTGCTGTAAAAGGAGAAATCTTAAAAAGCACAAGAAAATATAAATATTTGCTGAACACTTAACCTATTTAAGAGGATGTTATGCAACTTACAGCAGAATTTAAAGAAATAGGACATCTTGGAGCAATAAGTTAGTTCTTTTTTCTTTTTTTCTTTTTTTTGTAACTTCGAAGTGTTATGAAGGACTTGTGTTTATACCCTGCAAACCCACACTAAAGTCACTTTAAAGAATTTGGAGAATAAATAAACACGCATTCTGTATTTTCTAGATTGGGACTAGGCATTTAAAAATACCTGTGCAGTCTATTTCTAAGCACATTTTGAAATCTCACAGCCTCAAAAGGTAATTATCTTCCTTCCTTTTTAATTACTCAAGGCTGACCTATCCTGTTACCCTTCAAACATTCTACCCAAGTAGAAATACCCATTCTACTGTCTTTTAAAATTCAAAACTGAAAGTTCTCTGTTTTCTTTTTTCCCTAATTTTCCAACAGTTAAGAGAAGAACTAGAGTTTTAGCATATGTCTTTGTTTTAAAAATCTGACAGGCGGCGTGTCTGCCAGTCTCAGTCAGAAGAGCATGTGCCTCTTGGTCTTGAAGTCCTGAGTTTTTGGACTCATGTTGGGGGCAGAGATTACTTAAGTAAACTAAAAAAAAAAAAAAATCTGACAATAAAAAATAAAGTAAAACAAAGCAAAAATTACTGTGATCTTTTTCCATTTTGTGGTTCGCCTTCATTCAGATATTTCATCTAATACAAATAAAATCAGCTTCTTTTTTTTGAAAAAAATTTGTTAACATTTATTCCTTTTTGAGAGTGAGAGAGACAGAGCATGAGTGGGAGGGGGCCAGAGAGAGCAAGGGAGACAGAATCTGAAGCAGGCTCCAGGCACTGAGCTGTCAGCTTAGAGCTCAACATGGGGCTCTAACGCACCAACCATAAGATCATGACCTGAGCTGAAGTTAGATGCTTTCCCGACTGAGCCACCCAGGGGCCCCAAGAATCAACTTCTTAACAAGCCCATTCACAGTTGAGTACAACTGCTCTGCTTTAATAATTCAATAATTCCTCTCCCCAAGTCTAATTATTTCAAATCCTGTTCAGAACAAAATAAAATTTAACTAATATAAAATTATTTGCAACTAAATAAAAGGAAAATTTTAACTTACAATCTCGCCATTAATAAATAATTTATCATAAAGCATAGTAATGCCATATGTATTTATATGAATGCATATACTAATTATATAAAATAAACATTTATATTAATAATGTCTTAATATAGTACATACATATTAGCAAAAAGAAACTTGTTCATTAAGTATAGAATATTTATGCATATACTTTTATACTATTTCTCATTAATCCAAAATTCACTCTTTTTCTAGAGTTAAGAATTTCAAGAAACCAAAACTCATATAGATTAGGATAGCAGAAGCCATTATTTTGTCTTCTTCTTATTCAGACTATTGAGTTGGAGACTATTTCAGAGAGACTGGGAGACTCAGTTGGAAGTGCTGTCAAAAATGCATTGAAAAGTTTAAACTTTCTAAGGAAGGAGAGCAGTTAAAAGGTTATAACTGTAATCTAGATCAGTGAGTGCTGTTTGGGCCTCTTGTGACATGGAGGTTAGAAGGGAGAAATGGCAATTGCTATAAAAGACATTTTGAAAGAAGAAATAACAAGTTTGGGCAACCATTTGAAAGCAGGGCATGGAACAAACAGAAGTCTCAATGGTAACTCTAAGTTTTTAGACCTGGAAACTTGAGGCATTGAAGGTGCCATTAACTGAAAACGGGAGCGAATGTCAGCTTCGAGACAAGAAGCTCAATTCAGTTCTGGAGCTACTGGATTTCAAAATATGTATCATGTAAATAACATTATTATTACACTTTTACAGATGAAGAACCTAGACAAGAGGCAGTGAGTAATTTTTCAAGGTCACTCAGCCATTAAGTGAAAAAGCCACAATTTGAACACAGTCACCTTTCTTTCTTAACATTCTAGTGAAATTTTAAATCTTTTGATTGACAGACTTGTGGTCTTTTTCTTTAAAAGCAACAGGGGGTAATAAAAAGATTATAATTGGCATCTGGTCTTTGTCAGCACAAAACAGTTGTTTGAAAAGATGCTTTTACTTTCCTAAAGGTTCATGGCCACCAGTACCTGGATTCTGGACCTCAGTGATCCACTTATTATAACTCAATATGTGGGATCACTGATTGTTCCAAAAATGGGCACTAAATCCAGGTGGAACCAATCACTGCATTTCTTCAAAAAAAGAAGTTTAAAATCCAAGAGTTTCTTGGAGGTGCAAATTTGTGATCATTAAATAGCCACGTAGTTAATTCCAAGGAAGGAGCTGTATGAAAGAAGGAAACCAGAAATAATGGAAATTTGGCCTAGGAGAGTGACTCTGGTAGCGTTTTAAACTTGATCCCAGTCACCTTTGAGGACCACCTGCACTTCCTCTTTCCCTTGGTTTGGTTAAATGAAACAAATCTTGTTCCTATGTAATATATTTCAAGTCAAGTTTCTATCACTCAATCGAGAGAGCCATAGTTGATACAGCCATACAACTGTGGGAATTTGAACAGGTTTGTTTAAATCCCTGTATTGGTTTGTTCATTTGCATAGCATATGGGAGAAGCAGACATGTACCTTTCAGGATTTTTCAGAGGATACAATGATATATGTAAACTATCTGCCTTTCCATACTTAAAACCTATTTTGTTACCTGAAAAGTACCAGTCATGTTCACTTCAGTGAACTCTTTCCTTTTGAAAGTTTGGTCACCTGGGGCGCCTGGGTGGCTTAGTCGGTTAAGCGTCCGACTTTCGCTTAGGTCATGATCTCGCGGTTCGTGGGTTCAAGCCCTGCGTCGGGCTCTGTGCTGACTGCCGGCTCAGAGCCTGGCGCCTGTTTCAGAGTCTGTGACTCCCTCTCTCTCTGACCCTCCCCTGCTCACGCTGTCTCTCTCTCTCTCTCTGTCCTAGAAATAAATAAAACATTTAAAAAAAAAAAGAAAGAAAGTTTGGTCACCTAGCATGGCATAAACCAATCTGTCTAGAATGCTGTAGGTTACTCATCGCAGGGACTTTCATGTCCCTAATTTACCTTTCCCTTCTTCTGCATATCCTGGATTTATTGAAGTGGGGAGAGACTAGAGAAAATGCCTGGTCGATTTCTGTATCCACAGTACCTGTCAAATTCCTCATAACGCTTATGAAGTTGAGACACAACAGTTCTATTTCCTTAAGAAATAATCATAGGATATTCAGGACTAATTTTGAACACATTGAAAAGTCTCTATGGAGACTTCAAAAGTCTCATTTTGCTCCAAAATCTACAACAGCAGGTTTTAGCTGTCTCTCTTTATTGGTATATTATACTGATTTTGCAAGTTTGCAAATTAATGCCCCCTTTCCTTCCTTCCTTCCTTCCTTCCTTCCTTCCTTCCTTCCTTCCTGCCTTCCTTCCTTCCCTCCATCCTTTCTTTCTTGCCTCTCTTTCTCTCTTTCTTGCTTACTCCCTTGCTCTCACTCTCTCTAGATGAGGAGCACAGGCTGGATCCAGAGTCTCAGAAGCCACATATCTTACCCTTTGCTCTTTCTTGTGAGCTATTATTACCCTTTGGAATCATCTTTATTATTACTCAACTCAACAAGGAAGGGTCCTTATAACAAGAGACTGGAATCAAGACCTCAAATCAAACATCATGCTCTGATGCCATGATACTTTAAGATACGGGTCAGCTTTTGACATAAACTGTGGTACAAAGTTATTCATTTTTATCAGGTGGTTTGAATTAAAAAAAAAAAAAAACTTCACTGATGGTAAAAAAATAAAATCCTAACCTTTTCCAAGTTTAGACTTAATGACTTTGTTAGTAAAGACATGGAATCTAAGAAAGATGGTATACCTTTTTTAGGTACAAGAATCCGTATTTATGGAAGATGTGTGTATTCAGCGCTCACCTATAACAAAGAACACAAAGTAATTAGTAAGCGCAGCTTCCCATGCTGGTTTCACCCTTTTCAGCAAATGCTGCCAAGATCTTCATGGCTAATTTAGCATCTTGCTTCTATGAGATAGGTGGGTGATATTTTCATTATAGGTAAGAAACAGGAGTCTAAGAAATTCATTACCTTTAATGCCTACTGTGGACAATTGCCAGGCATCATCGCCTTCCATACCAATCAAGGATTAGAAGAGAATAATTTAAATGAGCAGAGCCTTAATTGGACGGGGATCTAAAAACAGCTGCAAAAATTTTTTTTACACTTTTTGAATGGAAGAACACTCCTCCAGAAGCCTTCACAGTGTATGTTACTTTCTTTTTTTTTGAATAGAAATGTTTGCTGCCAAATACCTGCTTAGGAGGTGAAAAGCCAAATTTAACTTTCTTTCGTACAGCCTGGCAATTAAGCTTTTGCGTTAGAGGAGAGTTTGCATTCTTCATTGTAATAATGGTTATCATCATGGAAAGGTTTTATTAAGTATTCAGGGCCTATTGGACAATATACATGTTACACAAAAAATAATCCTTATTTTCAGAGAACTCCTGTCTTTTATCTGTAAGATGAATATCACAAAGAAAATGCCCAAAGTTTGGTGCACGCACTTATAATATCAGTCTTCTAAACATATGAAAGTTCACTGGTCTCCTGTGGATTTGAGGCCTCAAGTAGTTAAGAGACCACCCCAAGGCCATAGAAGTGAGGGAAGTCAGTCATCTTTCTACCACACATGTATCATGTTATTTTTATGCATTTGAACAGGATTGCCCCAGGCAGAGTTGCAAAATTGGTGAAGATTGGCCTGTTTGACTCAGCTTCCTATTCTGGGCTCTTTATCTTTACGCTCTTCACCTTCTTGAAGCTCGCACAACCCTTGTCTTCCATGACATGCTTTCGCGACCTCTGAGGTAACACCGTGCACCTTCCACAGATACTCTCCTCTGCCCGCCCACACCTAACATGCTGGTTCCTCAGAGTTCTGCCCTTAACCCTTCTCTTCCCTGACTGTACTCCATATTCCTGAAGGGGAGCTTTCATACCCATAGCTTCTGCTACCACCTATATATTGATCTCACCCAAATGTGATATTCCTAGCTCAGACTTCTCTCCTATGTGCTGTCGCCGCCTTGATAACCTGCAGGTACTATAACCCCATAATGAGCTCATTGTATATGCCCTTTGCCGCACGTTTCTCCTCTTGCTTCCCCATCTTACTCAGTGGCACCCTCATCTATTCAGTTGTCCAAGCCATCAGCCTCAGAGACATCTTCGGGCCTTTCTTCCTTAATCACTCTCTTTATATCACTGATCTCCATATCTAGATACTGTGTTTAAGAACAAGAATGTGTCTGCCTATTTTTCTTTCAGTTCTCCTTGGCATTGCTCACTCTTGGTCCTTTCTGTCTCATTCTAGAATGTAGGAATCAAGCTATCTAGGTATTTCCCAGCCTTTCTCTACTCAACCTACTACTCACGGCATTCTGGTTTTCTCCTCCCGCCCGAGAAACCTCCTTCTCCTCATGTCCCGGGAAATAAGGGGTGTCATATTTAAACTGTTTTCTTCTCTTGCAAGCTCTCAGATCTCTACCTTATCATGTTCCATGTCAACTTGCAAAGCTTGTCTGGTTTGATATCAGCCATCTGCCCCAAACCTCATCAAGGTAGGAGGATTTGGCAAGAGCGGCCACTACAGCCGAGTGCTCAGTAACCACTTCTGTCCCCTGGGGCCTGGCGGCTTCTGCCCTGACTCATCCATGTTTCCCAGTTAAAGTGGTTACATTTTTTAAAGAGCCTTTGTTCTTGGTTTGTTTGAGATGCTTGTTATCTAGCCTTTCATGCAATCCAAAAGGAAGACAATAAGCAGAATTAAGTACAGTTAAGTCAGTGTAGCACAAAATTATCTCCAGGTGAAATAATAAACGAAAAATTTTGGCTCTTTGTGTCGGGCAAACGCCCATGATACAATCTCCTTGTGCTTCACTCTCAAAACTTGCCCCTGGGGGTGGGGGTGGAGGGCGTGGAATTCTGTAGCAAAGTAGCAGAGTAAGGTACACACCGAGCCTCACCCTTTTCTTCTGCCTTTCCTGTCTAGTAAGTAGAGTCTTTTCATTATCTTGAAGTAGATTGGGTTGATAAACTCATGGGGATTTGAATCCACTTTTTTTTTTTTTCCAGTTTTTGATCCTTATACAGTCACAGGAGTCTAAATTAAAACTTTCAGCCACATAGCACACACTCCCGGACTGTTAGAACTGGAAGAAATCTTACACATTACTTTATTCAACTCACTGAGTAAAATGAGGTTATAGTAAAATGAGGTAGGGAAATAGTGGGTCTATGGCCACATGGTGACAGGCTATCAATTGACACTTAAATAATACCGTGTTGACTTCCTTCTTACTTAAGTCAATGCTTTTTCCTAACTCTTATTTAAATTTGGCATCCTAAAAATAAAATTGGTTTGCACAGAGAGCACCGTGATGCAGTGGGTAAGCAAGGATGTTCGAGTCAGGCCAAGCAAATTGTAGCTGTCTGATTCTAGCTCAGTCGCGTTAGTTAAATTCGAGTCTCGATTTTTCCATATGTAAAATAGATATAAAATTAACTATCTCATGGAGTCGCTATGAAGGTTAAGTAAAAGTATGTATGTAAAATGTTAACATTGTTCATAGCATAGGAGTTTTTTTTTTTTTTTACTCAGAAAAAGGGAAGAAAGAAATAATCAATAATATGGTATATTAACAGATTCACCAGTTAGTTTGAACTTTAAGAGAGAATTAAACACACAGCTCTTGGCTTGAAGGTGTACCAAAAAAAGTCAAGCTGTAAGCACATCATTTAACCTTTCTTCCTCTCCTTTAGATTTTCACTGGCACAGAATGGAAATTAGGGAGCTAGCCATCTTAGCCCAAGGCTTAGCCAAAACCCAGGATGACTCATCCATGTAACCACAGCTTAAAAGAGAATTTTTAGGTTTTTTGGTCAATAAAATATACACATTCTAAGCAATGATTACACAATCAGTGATATGATTGGCCAGCCACATAAAACGAGTGCCCAGTTATATAGAGAGTATGTTCATCAGGGAAAAGGCACGCTGGAGGTGGAGGGAGATAAACAGGGCAAAGCCTCTTAGACAAGACAAAATGGGCTGTGGGCTGAAAGTTGCAGGAAAGGAGGGACCTGATTTAATAGCGAAAGGGCATTTATGTGTGGGAGAAATTATTGCATAGATTAAGGTTAAGCAATTTGTTTCCTTGACAGTGGATGAAATATTCTTAGTTTAAATGCCCTAAAAACTGTTGTGTAACCAGAGGTTTGTCTTCTGTCTTCCCTTATCTGTCCAATCAGCACACTCAACAATTATACCCTTTGCTCCAAGGCACTCCCACCCTTTAGAATCTCTCTCATAAATCAGGGAGTAGCTTTAAATATGTGCTTTACCACCTTCTGTTGCAATAGGACATACCATCAAGACATAATCTCCACATGGAGTTTTTGTCGGAGTTGGAGTCAAATCCAATTTAAATATGTTCTTTTCCCCCAATCTGCCTTTCAGCAGAAGATGTAGCAAAAGAAAAAAAAAAAAAAGGAGGTTTGGGGTTTTTGTTTTGTTTTGTTGTTTTTTACAAAGTTGACAAGGGAAGAAACTAGTAATAGCAAACATAGAATGGTGCCTCTAGATTGTAGATAAGGCCTATTATTAGAAGACTGTGTGTGTGCGTGCTTAAAATAAATAAAAATTGAGGATAAGAACACAGTTTGGCCACCAGCGGACATTAAGAAAAACTTGAGAACAGCTGACTTTTTATTATATTTCTCACTTTAGAGCTACAGTGATTATCTACTTTCCTGGTTTTCCGACCACATTCTGGTGAGCCCAAATGTTTCCCAGAGGGAGTTAGCAAATTGACCGTCCCACCCCCGCACGCACGCGCGCACACGCATTTGACTTGTAGGCTGATTCGCCAAAAACCAAGAAGGAGGCATCCTGGAAAGCACTTGTGACTTTAAAAATGCCATCCTTTAAAGTCAAATGTGTTCCTAAGAAAGCAGTCTGACTTTAAAAAGTATTTGTTTCGAGGCAAATATGATACAAGAGCCCATTGTGCCAGTTCTAAGCAGCCAGCACCCAGAGACTCACATGAGGGGCTGCTTGTTTGCAGGAGCAAAAATAGGAATCGACATGCTACCTGCCTGGTGACACTCAGATCCAGCCCACTTCTCGTCAGCCTCCCCGTATCCCCACTTTATCCCTATATCTTTCCTCGGAACCACTGACTGATGCTTCTCTGATAATCACAAATTATGGACCCAAAACACAAATGACACCATAACACATGTAGTTTCTCAGAGCAGGTATAGAAACTCCAGATCCCCAATGGGAGTGGTGATGGGGCACCTTGCGGGGCCACTCACTGGTGACTCTGGATTACTTACAGACTCTGGATTCACAGTTCCATTGTGTACTGGTGTAACAATTTATGATAGCCTACATCTTCATTGATGGATGAGGTGTTTTTTTGTTAAGCTTATTTTTATAGAGATATAGAGAGCAATTAGGGGAGAGACAGAGAAAAACGGAGACATAATCCCAAGGAGGCTCCACGCTGTCAGCACAGAGCCCAATGTGGGGCTCGAACTCACTAACCGTGACATCATGATCTGAGCTGAAGTCAAGATTTAGATGTCTAACTGTCTGAGCCACCCAGGTGCCGGACCAACAAGGTCTTTTGACCATGGATGTGTTAATAAAGCATCGAAGCATACATTATGCAGCATCTAAACATACCGTTAAATATACATGAATGAAGAACTGCTTATTTGAGAGTCATTAATATTTAGTTCATTAAAAAAGTTTCTACTCCATTCAATATTCCAAAGCCTATTGATTTATAGTAACCATTTCTTCACATGGATGGGGAAAGTAAAGGCCAAGGAGCTGAAGTGAGTTTCTGAAAGTCACACAGCTTTCAAATATTGGAGCTGGAACTAAGGTTGTATGGAAGGCCCCACCCTTTCAGAGTCACAAAATGGCAGAATGTCAGAGTGAAAAGAATGGTAGCATCCGTTTAGTCCGTAATATTCTAAAGCACAGATGAATGATAGAAGAATTCTTGAGTTTTAGAATCCTAGAATTCAATTCAGCTTGATTCTAGCATTCTGGCACTACCTAGCTTTGTGGGTGTTAGCCTCTTTAGGCTTTTGTCATCTCAAAAAATGAATTTGCACTAGCTGATTATTCTGATTATCAATGGATTTTAACTGATTAATATCAGTTGTTTTTGGTGATGGTATCCCAATGAACCCTTCAAGAACCTCTTTCCCGCAGGCTCAGTCACTTGGCGTGGGTCAATATGCCTGAGAGTGAAGCCACTTTAAAGAAAGAAGACCTTCAAGATGGAGATAGTCTTAATATCATCCTCTGAGACTGTAGATTCAGTAAAATTAGCCTTGAAAGTCCCTCTTTTTTGTTTAAGCTAGTTTGGGTTAGATTTTGGTCACAGCCTCAAAACATTTGAGACAAAATCCTTAGAGCATCTCAGCATTAAAACTGCACAGCTTTGTGAAGGAGCAATCAACAATAAGAAATGTACATAGAAATATAGAGGGAAATATGAAATAAACTTTTTTCTTTTTCTTTTTTTGTAATGTTTATTTATTTTTGAGAGAGAGACAGAGCATGAGCAGGGGAGGGGCAAACAGAGAGTCTAAGCAGGCTCCAGGCTCTGCGCTGTCAGCATAGAGCCCGGTGTGGGGCTCAAACTCACAGACCATGAGATCATGACTGGAGCTGAAGTCGGATGCCTAACCGACTTAGCCACCCAGGCACCCCATGAAATAAACTTTTTAAGGGTAGTATCTTTAAGAGCTCTCTGAACATTTTTTATTGCTTTTAGTCCTTGAAGACACCATAGCAAGCTATAGTACTTTGGAAAAGAAGCCCTACTTTTTAAGAGTCTTCTTCGATCAGGTGTATATGCTTTTGCCCTGAACCATTAGAGTAAGAAAAGGAATAAAGGAGCAGGGAAGGGCATGGCACCATATTTTTAGCAGCTTTATAAATGTATGTATTAGATTTATTCAATTAATAGTTGTCTTAACAGGTTGGACAATTTTATCATTAACTCAAGGTTTCATTCATTTATAATACCATTCCTTCATTAAATATTCTCTAAGAGGATTTCAGTTGAGTATTTAAAATGAGGCACCATAAATCTTTTCTCTTTAATGAATTTATTCCTTTTTAAGGAATTAATTAAAATCAGTTGTAGACGAGAGATATGCTGTAAATGAATAAAGTAGCATCCAGGCAAAGGTTAAAGAGTAGCTGCCGTTAAATGAAACAAAGCACATTCTGAAGGCAACTTGTTAATGGAGAATTTTCATACTTATATGTGCCAACAAGAAGTTCAATACTCAAAGAAATTACACTCATCTGAGATTACTGTGTCCTTCCCTTCCTTCCTTACTCTTCCCTTCCTTTCTTCTTTCCTTCTTTCCTTCCTTCTATCCCTCCTTTTAAACAAATAAAATTGGCTTCACTCCTGTTCTGAAACACACCTCTGCTTTTCTCAGGAACCTGAACACTCTGGGATCCAAAACTGTCATAATTCTCTTGCTTCAGTTCAGAGGCTTTGTTCTTAGAAAGACATGGAAAAGAAGGTAAAGAAAACAAGAGACACAAGAATAGTGAGAGACCTCAACTTTCAAACTAGGGGAAACATCCTTTTAAATTTAATTCACAAACTGGGAATGGAAATGTCATTGCCTCACTCAGAGGGTTAATCACTTTCTAATTTGAACTGGCAAATTTTATAATGACACTGTGAAATTAGCAGCATTTTATTGTGTTAATTATCTGCAGGACACTACATCATTACTTCTAATAAATGTAAATGAGATTGTGTCTCCTAGGACAATACACAGACAAGGTGAATTTTTATTGGCGATTTACGGGATTCTAGCACAGTCTTGCTTCTTTTTTTTCCCCTTATAAAATACTTTCAGTGTTGGTTCACCCTGCCAATTTCCCTGTATTTTATTTAATATAATTTTGTAAAGGTCATTAAAGTTCTCCTTCGGTTACTTGAACTCATTTTCACTCAAAGCAATGGTAATTATTAAAAAGCATGTCAAGTGTCAACCCAATTAGCCAAGACTGAGAACCACAATCATACTCAAAGAATAATAAAAATTTCCTTTTATTTATTTATTTTAAAAATGTTTAAGTTTATTTATTTTTGAGAGAGAGAGAGCACAAGCAGGGGAGGGGCGGAAAGAGAGGGAGACACAGAATCCAAAGCAGGCTCCAGCCTCTGAGCTGTCAACACAGAGCCTGATGCAGGGCTCAAGCTCATGAACTATGAAATCATAACCTGAGCTGAAGTTGGACACTTAACTGACTGAGCCACTCAGTTGCCCCTCTCAACCTTTCCTTTTAATGGCATTTAAAAACATGTTACCCATTCACCCACTTGAGTGAACTGTGTACCTACAGATACAATTCTGCAATGGCATGAACTAGCAAAATGTTGAGGTCAATGGTAAAAAGGAAATAAAGTTGAATTTTTTTCTAAACCATTCAGAAAATACAGAAATTAGCAAATACATAGTACTGTGCCAGTCAAAGTTGCTAATTCTGTTAGCGACCTATACTGAGTGAATCACCACATAAGACGGCACAGGGTAAGAAGGAAAGAATGGGCAGTTCTTAGACTAAAAAAGTAACAAGTTAAGAGAGAAAGAAAGAAAACAAATGTAGAGATAAGTAACAAAATATAGAGATAAGTAAGAGATAAGTATCTCTTTCTTATAGAGATAAGAAAATATAACATATATATAACACAAATAAGGAAATACTATGATTCAAAGGCAAGGGATCTTGGTCACATGCTAATTATGTGTATCAGAAAAGAAGGAGATGTCATTTAAGATGAACCTGGAACAGAAAAATTAGATTTTGATAGTCTGAGATAAGGAGAGGGCACAGTGATAATGAGTGATAATTATTTCAACAGTAATAATAGCTACCAACTGAACAACTACAATGTGCTAACACATTCTGTACATTAACACTCATTATCCTAATAAGCTTGCAATGTAAATATGATTCCTATTTTATAGATGATGAAATCAGGGACAAGGTATTAAATAATATATCCAAGGTCACACAGACAAGAAGCAGAAAAGTCAAAATTCTAGGCCATTTCTGTTTAATGTAAAATCCTATACTGTTCCTCAGTGTAGAATGCTGCATCTGAAAGCAAAATTTGTCATCAAGTATTTTCACAATGGGTCACCAACTAGTGGGGTACCACAGTTCTGAGAATAAATCAGAAACAAAGCTCTCTTTCTATCTCTCTGTTTTTTAAAAATAAAAAAGTGTTTATTTTGAAAGAGAGTGGGGGAGGAGCAGAGAAAGAGGGAGAAAGGGAATTCCAAGCAGGCTCCACCCTGTCAACACTGGGCCCATTGCCAGGTTGAGAATCATGAACCATGAGATCATGACCTTAGCCAAAATCAAGTCCGTCGCTCAATCAACTGAACCACCCAGGCATCCTTCTCTCTCTCTTTCTCTGATCTTCAGATTCCTCATATTTAAAAAAGGGAGACCTGTAACTACCTATACAGGTTTGAGATGCGGATTTTATCAGGTAATGAATGTGAGCACTTAGCATTATATTTGGCATTCATTAAAAGTCATAGTTATTTCTTGGGGCGCCTGGGTGGCTTAGTTGGTTAAGCGTCCGACTTTCGCTTAGGTCATGATCTCGCGGTTCGTGGTTCGAGCCCCGCGTCGGGCTCTGTGCTGACTGCCAGCTCGGAGCCTGGAGCCTGTTTCAGTCTGTGACTCCCTCTCTCTCTGACCCTCCCCTACTCATGCTGTCTCTCTCCTAGAAATAAATAAAACATTTAAAAAATTTTTTTAAAAAAGTCATAGTTATTTCTTGTAATTGTAAATGAAGTCAATGCTCTCTCACAGAATTAGTTTCCTTCTTCATTTCAGTTAGTCATCTTCCTTCAAACCATTTCATCTTTTTTTTTTTTCTTTTTGGCATTTTGTACATAGAGTGAGGATCAAAAGTAAATGATAGATCTGAACTAGGCTGCTATTTTCAGGTTAACTTTTGCAAACTTAAATGAAAGAAGAAATTTGAAACTCACAACTGAAATTTACCTTTAGTGTGCTCAAACAAGCAAGAAATATAGAGACAGTGCCCACAGTGCTCATTGTCATTCTAGATCACTGGCTCTACGGAGAAAATAGAACATGGCCCCTGCCATCAAGGACTATTTAGTTGGTAAGATAAGGCAAGCATACAAACAACAGTGAGAAGTAATAGAAACTGGGTTATAAGTAATGGCTTAACTATGAAACATAAACTGAGAAGTCAGAAGAGGGTGGACAACAAAGGGAGAGGCATAGCCCCCTAATGGAATTACACCTCACATGATGAAAAGAAGATCTGATAGATGGCATAGAGGCTGATGTGGGTTATGTTTGTCCGAGCTTTATTACCACAGCAATTTAACTATCTCTATTGTGAACTTATTGAAATAAATCTCTTACTTCAGAATGCAGCTAGATTGAGGATTTGAGGAAAGGGTTTTGACTCCAGTCAAGTATGACTGGGACCATCACGGAATTAGAAGTGTTGTAGTAATAAGACCCAACAATTCTATAGCTAGGAAAGTTGCTTTTTCATATGTGAAAGAGACATATAACTAAAATATTACTAATGTTAAAATGGGCATAATAGCTTATATTATAAAAGTCCTTTTTCAGTTAAACTAAGCAATATTTTCATTTTTTTTTCTTCAGGTAAATACCCAGCAGTGGAATAGCTGGATCATGGTAGGTCAATTTAAAAATTTTTTTGAGCATCCTCCATACAGTTTTCCATAATGGCTGTACCAGTTTACGTTCCCACTGAGGGTGCATGAGAGTTCCCATTTCTCCACTTCCTCTCCAGCACGTGCTGTTTCTAATCTTTTTGATAATAGCCATTCAAACAGATATGAGATGATATTTTATTGTGATTTTGATTTGGATTCTCCTGATAGTGGTGTTGAACATCTTTGCATGGGCCTCTAGGCCATCTGTGTGTCTTCCTTGGTGAAAATGTCCATTTAGAACCTCTGCCAGTTTTTTAATTGGATTGTTTGGTTTTTGCTATTGAGTTGTTTTGAATTCTTTACATATTTTGATTATTAACCCCTTATTGGATATATGATTTGAAAATATTTTCTCCCATTCCGTAGATTATCTTTTCATTTTGTAGATGATTTCCCTGGTGGTACAGAAGCTTTTTGGTTTGATATAGTTCTACTTGTTTATCTTTGTTTTTGGAGTCAGATCCAAAAAATTTAGTGTTAAGACTGAGGTCACGGAACTTGTTGCCTATATTTCTTCTGGGATTTTTATAGTTTCAAGTCTTACATTTGAGGCTTTAATCAATTTTGGGTTTATTTTTTTATGGTATAAGATAGTAATCACATTTTATTATTTTGCATGTGGCTGTCTGGCTTTCCCAATGTCATTTATTTAAGAAATTTTCCTTTTCCATTGTATCTTCTTGGCTCCTTTGTCACAAATTAATTGGCATATATGTATGGGTTTATTTCTGGGCTCTCTGTTTTGTTAGATTGATCTCTGTGTCTGTTTTGATGCCAATACCATACTGTTTTGGTTACTATCATTCTATAGTATACTTTGAAATCAGGTAACCTAATACCTCCAGCTTTGTCTTTCTTTCTCAAGATTGTTTTGTGTATTCAGGATCTTTTGTGGTTCCATACGAATTTTAGAATTATTTTTTCTAGTTCTGTAAAAAGGGCCATTGGAATTTTGATAGGGATCACATTGAATTATAAATTGCTTGGATAGTATGGATATTTTAACTCTATTAATTCCTCTAACTCATGAGCACAGAATATCTTTCCATTTATTTGTGTCATCTTCAATTTGTCTTATCAATTTCTTGAAGGTTTCCCTGGGTGTTAAACAACAACAAAAAAAGCAAAAACACTAAATCAGGAAGATATATACACCCCTATGTTTATGACAATATACAATAGTCAAGATATGGAAACAACCCAAGTGTCCATTAATGAATGTATAAAGAATATGTCTCTCTCTCTCACACACACACACACACACACACACACAATGCCATACTACTAAGCTATAACACACAATGCCATACTACTCAGCTATAAAATAAGTAAATTTTGTCATTTGTGACAACATTGATGGACCTTAAGGGTATTGTGCTAAGTGAAATAACACACCAAAGAACCCCTAAACAGCGAGTGGGAGTGAGTAGAACACAAAAACATAAAAATTTTCCAATCGTATTTAAAGACAAATAATTTGTTCTTCTTTATTTATTTATTCATTCATTCATTCATTCATTCATTCATTGATTTGAACAAGGACTTTGGAAAACTAAGCTGTCTACTAAAGCATCATTTAAAAAAATATAACCAGTCGTAAGGTAGAAAACAAAATGAATACTTTCCAGCTTACCAGATAAAAATAATGCTGAAAAGTAGATCATAAGATATAATTGGAGTACAAATTAACATGTCAATTGACAAATATAAAATGTATTCCCAAGTCTGTATGTAAAGATGGTGACTCTCAGAAATCAAAACATAATAACATATGCATAACTAATGGGCAGTTGACAAGAAAGTATCAGGAAGGTTAAAGGTCCCCATGTAAGGACAATTCTAGGATTAGGTAAAAAATCCAACTATATACAGTCTATAAGAGACACACATAAAACAAAATGATTGAGCAATGTTAGGAGGATGGCTGGGCAAATGCAAACAAAAAGGAAGCATAAGTGATGGTGTTTATTTAAAGCAAAATAGAATCCAAACCATAAGGCATGATGAGTATAGTCCTATTATGCTGATAAAGAGTAAAATCCACAATGAAGATAGAAGTGTCATGGATATGTATGTGCCTAACTACATATGATCACAAGGTATGAAACAGTTGTTTTTAAGTATTTTTAAAAGTTGACAATTCGGCAAAACAAACGATTACTCTTTGCCTCAATAATTCTGCTAGGGAATGTTATTACATCATTTCAATGAAATGTTACTTAAATAAACATATCAAGTTACAAAAGGATATATTCTGTGTATGGCGACTGACTAATCATTCAACATATTCATTTTCTTTCTTCCTGGCCACACAGATAAATATTTCCCAGCCTCCTTTGCTCGTAGATGGGCGTAAATTGAGTTCTAGCCAATGGAGTGTGAATGGAAGTCACCCATTTCACTTCTCCACCTGTCACTTAAGCCCTCCTATGGGCAATCACCCATTCTTCCCCTTCATGTATGAAGCTCTGGTCTTGCAGGAGATGAGGCAGAAACTAATACAAGCATTATATTCCTTACTCTGACAAAGACTTCTCTCCACCATACCAATACGACCACAGTTCACTTCTACCTAAAGCCCATCAGAAATAGTAGTCTGGCCTTTTGAGGCCCTCATGATCTGTCACCTTTAACTCCACCTCCTTACTAGGTTTTTCTGTAGAAATATCAATACCGTGGAAGCTCTGCTATACAGACTACTGAGCCACAAGATGGAAGTAATCTGGGTCTGTCATATTGCTCATCAGAAATGTCTATTGTACATATAAGTGAGACCTACACTTCTGTGGCGTTTGCACCACTATACCACAGTTGGCTTTTACAGCAGCTTGCGTTACCTGAACTCAATACAGACGATAATCATAATCTGGGGGAGGGGACAGTGGGGGGAAAATGAGTATATGGTTGTCTATGTTTTCATACATATCATACTTTGTCACAATTATTTGCACCCGTACCCTCTGGATGTATTTTTAATTATATGCAAAGAAAAATTAATTGTGTTTGTCTTTGGGTGACAGGATTAGAGAGGAATTCTGTTTTCAGATGTACTCGTATTTTTCCAGGTTTTCTATACGGGACTTGCGTTGCTTTTATGATCAGAAAATATTAAACTTATTAATTTTTAAAAAAGAGAAAAAGCAATCTCCTTTCTCAGAGATCTTAGAAGTGCAGAGACAAGCTCCTTGTACATTAATGACTTGTGAGGAAACGTGCATGTCTTAAGAGCTTTTAAGAGCTTACTAATCACAGAAAGGACTAGTCATTCTTTCATTTATTCATCAAACATTTATTGAATACCAATTTTTTGTCCAGCCCGAGGCCAGGTGCTGGAGATACAGTGACACAGTATATATGCTTTTGCCTTCACGGAAAAAGCAAAGTTTTTACGTTCTCCATTCATAGTCTATTTTGAGAGATGGTTCTATGAACAAGTTATAGTACGCTATAATGAGCGTAACAGTGTTAGGCTAGTGATAGGCTAGAAAAGAGAATAATTGACTCTGTTTTAGCAGTCAGGGGGATTCTCACAAGAGGAGGCTGTTGAGCTGGATTTTGAAGAATAAATGTGTCTGCCAAGTGGATAAGCAGCGAAAGCATTCTAGAAGAGATGCTAACACACGCAAGGAGCATGGCACCTTTGCAGACACCATGTCAATAGCTTGGATAGTGGAAGTGCAATTCCACAGAGGAGAACTGAGGCAGGAGGTGGAATTAAAAAGACTGCTCATGAAGGCTTCAAAAGTCCAGCCTATTGATTGTGATGGGCTTTAAGTAGAAGTGAACTGTGGTCGTCCTGGTGTGGTAGAGAGCTCTTTGTCAGAGTAAGGAAGGCAATGGTTGTATTAGCTTCTGCCCCATCTCCTGCAAGACAAGAGCTGGAAGAGTGGAGGGGAAGAATCAGCCCTCTGGACATTTCCCAGAGCACCAAATGTCTCTACTGACTTGATGGCACAGTGTCACTAACCCCTACGCCTTGGGAAACCAAATGGACTCAGTTGGTGCATGGTGGATACCAACATTTATTCCTTTCCCCGTATCTACCTGCCTAGAGAATACCTAACAGCTCAGGTAGCCCTTCCTGCAAAGTCAGGACAACCCGCAAATGACTGAAGCTGATCTTGACCTGCTTTTCCCGCACATGAAATATGAGCCAGTTTTAAAGATATGTCTAGCACACCAGGCACATGTTTTACAAAATGTTCACATGTTTAGAAGGCAGTTAAGAATTGGCTTGTTTGCAGCCATGCACTTTGAACATCCCAATACTGATACTCAGCATTACCACCAGGTCTTCTCACCCACTAATGCCAATGCTGTAATGACCTACCACCTTTCTTCTTTCTCTCTCATCGTTCAATAGATTACAAGGCAAATCCCTTTTCTCTCTGCACAGCCTACTTAAATCCTGAATATACCAATTTGAGAGGAAACAAACAAATTAGTAGTGAACTATAAAGGTGTTTTGTTGTTACAGTATAGTAACTATTTATAGATACCATAATTCTGGCTCTCATTGTGTATTATCATAAAGTCAAGTACATGCTCCCGTGGTTAAAGCCAATCTAGGTAAAAGTATTCATTTCCTAGGTTGTATGTAACAAATCACCATCAATCTGATGACTTAAAACAACAGAAATGTGTTTATTCCTCTGTTCTGAAAGCCAAAGTCTAGAATCAAGGTGTTGGCATGTCAGTGCTCCCTCTAGAGGCTCTGGGGGACACTCCCTTCCATGCCTTGTAGTTTCTAGGGGCTGCCAGCATTGCTTGGGGCTGCATCACTCCAATTTCTGCCTCAGTCTCCATATCACCTTCCCTTCTCTGTGTGTCTCCTAGAAGGATACTTGTCATTCTACTTAGGACCCACCCAGGAATTCCAGGATGGTCATGTCTCAAGATCCTTAATTTCATTATATATATATATATATGACTCTTGACAAATAGTTCACATTCACAGGTTTTGAGAATAGGATATAGACGTATCTCTTAAGGGGGCTACCATTCAACTCTCTGCAGGGTTCAGAGAGTTAGAACCTCACAGCTAGACACAGCATATGAATCCATTGCTGTCTAGGGTACTTCCAAACTCTTTGAGGACAGGAATTATGTCTTATGCCTCATATAGCAACCGGGACTGTGCAGATAACATAGTGGAGGTTCAACAAAACCAAGGCTGAAACCTTGCTTTGGGATTCAACAGAGGTGTAGATTGAATTCATTGAAATAGATGATGGAGATAAACATCCTAACTCCTGCCCCTTCTGAGAGTTTAATTTCAGTGCATTCTTCTTCTCTCAAAAAGCACTTCTCCACCTGTTAGCAGGAAGCTTTATGTGAAGTCAAGAAAGTGCCTGCCATGACCCACCGATTAATTATGTTTTGTGGAAAAACAGTTTCACCTTGTTCTTTGCTCTGAGTTGTCTTGTGAAATGTGATGACTTTCTTCTGGCTGGGGTCTTCAGCCTGCTGATGTAAAGATCTAAAACTTGCAGGCACCTCAAAGAAACTCTTTTCTTGAAAACTAGTTGCAGCAGAAATGCACAATTTGATGCAAGAGTCCCTCTTACACGCACACGCACGCATGCGCGCACACACACACACACACGCACCACTCCTCCTCTCGGTTAATGACACTTGTGGTTGATTTATTGACTGCCTGTAACACCACTGGCTTTTCTCAAAGCACTTGTGATCTTCCCAGTTGTAAGTGCCACCTCCAGTGGAAAGTTGCCCCAAACCAGGATGTTTTGATTGCTGTTTGACTTCCCTAACTTGGCTAGTAAGGGCTGAACCTTCTCCGCTTCCCTAGAATAAGCTCCTCAAGCCTTTTCCCTCCAAAGCATCTGTAAACAGTTGAAGGTCATGATTGTTCACTCTGCAAGATCGATATGCCATTAAATTGTGACAAAAAGGACTGCCAGACCATTAAGGCCTCGCTCATACCCTCAGTAATCCTGATAAAGTGATGAGCTGTTTTAACCTCTCTGGCTCCCATTGCTAACTACATAGAAAACTCCTAACTGCTGAGATAACCCTTTCTGCAAAGTCAGGATGACCCACAAATGACTGACGCTGATTTTGAGCTCCTCTGTACATTTTTTTCTTGCTATTGTGAAGTCACTTTTTAAAAAAAAAAATTAATCTTTTTTCCTCCTTTCCACACAGTTGAAAGTCTAGTTTTATTCTCAAAATTATTTTGGCTCAACACTATTTTGTTCTTGGGTGAACCAAGTTTCCTAAAAGCCTCATCACATAGGTGAATAGGCCCATTGGCTAATGGTTCAGAGACAAAAGTAGAAATATTCACGGGGTCTGAAAACGGGACAGGGTTAGCTCACCTTAAATATGGGGGATTTGTCTCAATGAGGTGGATCTTAGACATGGGATGAGTTCACAGTAGTGAACTCTGTTGCATTTCTCTCCTGTTTTATCAGTCAGCAGTAAAAGGCAAGTAGAAAAGGAGAGGGTTTTGATAAAATAAAAGAGCACCTTCTGTGAGCTGAAAATAATTTTAATGGATGTAAGCATTCTGAAAACTGTCTTAAAATTAAATGTAGGCCCACCAAGTCTTGCTCAACATTCCACGATGAGCTCATTTATTTTTTCAAGAATGTAAACTTCATCTAGTGAATTGCTACTACAAACAGATATCCCTTGTATTTGAAAAGCCCAGGAGTATTTAGCCAAATAAGTTTGAGCTCATTTTCCTTCATAATGCTGAAGTTATCTGATATCTAAAACATGTTTTTACATTTTTGGGTCTATCTTAGAAGTTCTTCACCAGCCGCGCTGGCTTTTGTAAGCTAATGCTGTCATAATTCAATGTTTAGACTTTTTACCTAATGTGTACATACACACATTTACAGGCATACATAAAACATTAGCATTGTCTTTTCTGAACTATTCTAAAAAAAAATATCATCTAGGTTACAAAATCACGTTTCAAAATTCAGTGCCTCATTTTCTGTTATCTTTAAGGTCTTAAACTCTTTAGAAGATTACTAAATCCAGAAAGACCTCAAGGCTGTTACCCCAAATATGATTAGTACAATGCACCTCCATTTGAGTTCTCAAAGCTTTCTTGCATCAGCTAACAGGACTTTCTGGACACAAATAGCTGTTCCTCTACTCCATTTTTCTATTTTGCTGATTTGCAAGCAGAAGTTTGCAGAGAAACCTTTACTTCAATTTAGGTCTAGCCCTAAATAGCTCATTATGTCAACAAAACATACCTTCAGATGAAAAACCAAACATGTAAAACCAGCAGGACTTGCAGGTAGTAAAAAGAAAGAAAACAGACTTAATATCTGCTGGACCCATTAGCACTCACCTGCATGTAGTCTTTCTTCAGCGTATCAATGGAATAATCTAGGAGGGCACAGGAAGAAGAACAAAGCTTCAGGTCAGTGAAATCATTCACTGATCCACCAGCAAAGCAGATAAGTGGTATATTAGCTTAAAATCTCCTACATGCTGCTTAGACATCCTTGCATAGGTTCTGAAATGAGGCAAACAGACCCTATTAAATGGTACCAAAAACTAGAGGATTTTTTTTTCCAGCTTCAATGTGTTTGAATTCCCAGAGTCATTCTGAATTTAGATTTTATGCCTTTGAATTTGCTCTGCAGGTCCTGGGACTGTGGGTAATGATGGCTTAATGAAACAGAAGATAGCCCTCCCTTGACACTCATGTCAAGACCCATTTACAAATTTCTGGTTCATGTTACTTATTAACATATTAAATCTATATCGTGTGCCTACTAGGTGTCCTGTAGTTTGCTAAACTGGGGATACAATAATGAACAGTATCAAGCAACTTCTATATTTCTTGGGTAAGTTTCTGTCTTTAAGAGCTTCTACTTTATTGTAGCAGAGGAATTAGGGGAAAAGGACTTGCAATCGTATTGCCCTTTCCAATAGTTCTAATCCTCGGTACGATTTGCATTCTGACTCAAATGAGGTACTACTGATAACAGAACTAGGGTGCATCACCATTACAAAACAGAACCAACTCATGTCCCTGAAGTCCCTCGATGGAGTGTCCTACAGGCTGATGATAAATTTCTCCTCTTTTTCCGCTTACCTTGAGTCTGATTTCCCCATCAGCAAGTGAGCTGCCTGCCCTTCAGTCTAAACCAGCTGAGGTGTATCCATATTGCATTCGGTGCACTTCATAGAGAGGCCTACCTTGGTACATGTTAGGAAGTGAAGAAGTGGATTTATCTATCATTCTCACTCATGCAAGGTGTCATGGAGCTCTGGCCCATCCATTCAAAGAATCTCCTGATATCAGGAATCCTTTAGCAGGAACCTATTTACTTTTTGAATCCATCACCTTGCATTCAGATATATTATCTGAAGATGACACTTACTACACATTAGAAGGAAAGATGAGAGAAAGGAACAGAGAAAAATATCTTGGCACAGATAGAGCAAGCATAGCCACAAAATCCTTCCAAGGGTGGAAGTGCAGATTATTTATCTTACCACATGCTCCCCCCCATTGTTTGGAATGGCAAAACTTGAAAATTAAAAACTCTGTATTTACATTCTCCTTGGGAGGTACGGAGGATTCTAATAAATCTGTTTGGCTGACTGCAGGAAATCTGCCTCTTTCGGCTGCATCACACCCAGCTGTTTGCATTAAAGTCCATCCAATTTGATTTTCATTTGTCAAACTGATCCCTTTGATGTCAAAATTACTTTCTCCTTTGCATTTAGTCTTTAAGAGTTTCCAGCTGCTATTGGCTCTGTAGTTGTACCGAGGTCTTAAGCCAGTCTTGGGTCATATTGTTCCGCTTTGCAGTTGTCTAAACTAAATCTAGGTGACCCCATTCATCTTGATGACCTAACTCAAGACACTTATCCAAGATGCCTTGGGAGCTGCTGTTCTTGAAGATTGTCTTGCATTGTGTTCACCCTCTGATAACCAGCTTCAGCTGTATCTACTTCTCACTGAGAGCACACTACTCACACCATCTTCTGTTCATTTGGACAAAGAATATGCTCAGTTCCTTTGGAATCACTGATTGCCACCTGATTTACAATATCTCTTTTTCTCCTTCAGAACAGGTAACCTCTTAGTGTTGAATGAGTCACAAAATCGGTTTGGGGATCCTAGGCAGACCATAGAGTGTTGAATCAATATTTAAAGAGCTCTTCAGAGTCACAGCATTCAGTTCTATTCCTTGGGATTCTTTACGGGAGAGATGTCTATTGTTACGTTTCATTTATAGAAGAGGAAACCAGGACTTAAGGTGGAGTGTCCAAAGGTTTTTTTTTTCGTCTTATAACTATCTAGGCCAGACATTGATCTGCAGACTTTTGGGCCACACTAAATTCTATCCATAAAATTCTGTGTGATTTTTATCCAGTGCCCTTTTATCTACCTGTCTGTCTGTCTATCTATCTATCTTCCATCTATCTCTTGTATATTTGCTCTCTAAAGAAAATATAAATCCAGGGTCTGTGCTGGCCATGCAGAGCCTGCTTGGGATTCCGTCTCTCCCTCTCTCTCTGCTCCTCCCCCTCTCATTCTCTCTCTCAAAATAAATAAATAAATAAACTTTAAAGGAAATACGAATTACCTACATTCTTTTTTTTTAATGTTTTATTTATTTCTAGGAGAGAGAGAGAGAGACAGTGTGAGCAGGGGAGGGTCAGAGAGAGAGGGAGTCACAGACTGTGATACAGGCTCCAGGCTCTGAGCTGGTAGTCAGTACAGAGCCCGACGTGGGGCTCAAACCCACGAACCGCGAGATCATGACCCAAGCGGAAGTTGGACGCTTAACCGACTAAGCCACCCAGGCGTCCCACGAATTACTTACATTCTAATCTCTGTCCCATTACTAAATTTTTCTCATTTCTAGCATCAACTTAAAATGTGTCAAGCTGTTCATTTTCTCTGAGAATCAGTTACTTTATTTGTAAGTAGGATCTGATACTTTCAATTTAGAATTGTTATAAAGATTAAATAAAATAACAAGAAGAATGTATATCATCACTCTGACTGGTACCTAGTAGAAATATGAGGAAGAGCAGTTATTTTCCTCTTCTCCTCATATGAAGGTGGCACAGATCAAAAAATTAATAGAAAAAAATAACAAAATTACTGATTCACCTGGCATAACCTTTTCTGAAATCAGAAGTCATCTGTTTGGAGAGCAGTTGAGTCTGAGAAGTTTCTTTGGAAAATAATTTTCCCCCAAAATCTAATGTACGAGTTTTTGATCGCTGTTGTAACAAATTCTCTCACATTTAGTGGCTTAAGACAACACAGATTTATTATCTTACAGTTCTGGAGGTCGAAAGTCAGAATGGTGTGGCAGGGACGGCAGCCCTTCTGGAAGCTGTATGGGCAAATCTGCTTCCTTGTCTTGTCGAGTGTCTACCAGCTGCCCACGTTTCTTGTATCGTGGCCTCATCGCATCTGCCTCTCTTTCAATGGTCACATATCCTTCTCTGACCCTCCTGCCTCCCTTTATTTCTTATAAAGGCCCTTGTGATTACACTGGGCTCACCCAGATAACTCAGTATAATTTCCTCATGTCAGGGTCCTTAAATTTAATTACGGCAACATCCCCTTTGCCATGTAAAGGAACATGCACACAGGTTCTGGGGATCAGGACGTGGACATCTTTGGGAGAGGCCCATTATTGTGCCCACAACACCTAATACACACTTCCAAATGATTTGCTTTTAAAGGTCTACTCCCTGCCACTCCTTTGAGGTGAAATCCATTTTTTGTTTCACTGTTTCTATATCCATTATTTACCTTATTAGCGTATTTTAACTTACTGGAATGTGAATATGTAGATAATCTTTCTGCTTTTTAAGTTAAAAATGCAATAAACATTGGCTTTTCTGACACTACATCCCCTCTTGCAACCCCTTCTTTCCTTTCATGTGTATAGATAATATTTAATTCCTGTACTTATTTTGTGTTGATCTGTTTGTGTCTTAGCTGCTCTCAAAATGTAAGCTCCCGAAAAGGAAACCTTGATTATTGTGTCATGTTATAAAAGATTTGCCCTGCCTCATGCATATTCACAAAACAAATTCTCTTTAATACTTATATTATTTACTTTCTTTCCCTGAATTTGTGCTGATGGGCATAATTAGAAAAACAGCAAATTTGAAATCGTTATTTTATTCAGTATTTAATCTGTTGTTTCTGTATCTTGATGTGGCTGACAAGTAGTTCACTACATAAAATGGAGGAATAAGAAATGAGCAATCCTTCCAACACCTATCATTCTAATTGTTATATGAATAGAATTTATTATATAAGATCCAAGCACTGTTGTAAGGATTGTACCTATGAGGGCTTACTTCCAGAAACATGAAGTACAGTCATATAGAGACAGAAAAGCCATTTTTATTTCTGAACTGCATGTGTATTTGCGTGCATAATTTTTGAACATTCACTCCAGTGATAGTAAATTTAAATTTATTGAAAGCAGTGGCTGGATTGTCTGAATCTGAAAAAAAAATGCATCTTTAAAGTCAAGGGCTCTTTTAAAGCTTTATATTACAATATGATTAGAGGGAGCATCTGAGTGGCTCAGTCGGTTGAACGTCCAACTTCAGCTCAGGTTATAATCTCATGGTTCACAGGATCAAGCCCTGAATCGGGCTCTGAGCTGGCCACACAGAGCCTACTTGGGATTCTAGCTCTCTCTGCTCTCTCTGACCCTCCCCCATTAGTGCTTCCCCTCTCTCTTTAAACAAATAATAAACTTAAAAGAATTAAAACATGATTAGATCTAGACTGTCATTCTGGAGGGTGTTTTGTCCTGGTGGGTTTTCACGGGTACCTTCTGCACTTCAGGATAATAACTTCGTAGAGGCACCAACATTCTGTTTTTGCTCAGAGTGTTTCATCTCTAAGTACTTGGATTCTGAGTACTTTGGTCAGCTAACTTTCTCTGCTTTTCATGAGCTTCCTTCTTTTGCAGCCTGGGTGGATAGTCTAAATACACCGATGGGCTCCTTCACCCTAAAACTGGTTTTCCATGGTTGTTCTCTGGAACCTGTGTGGCGGTGACCATGGTGTCTAACACAGCTCAGTGTGTAGCCCCTCTGTCATTTCCTACTTGTTCTCAAACTCTGTTGCAATTGGAGTTCCCACTGATTGGAAAAGTTACCCAAGAGTACCATTATCACTAAAAGTTCAAAAACCATCTGCACTAAGTTTAACACTAACTTCATACAGTAGTGACAAACTATTTTACCATATCAAGATACCAGTCTGCCTTCCTCCCTTCCTTCAGTTTCTTTTTCTTTACTTCCTTCAACTTCTATTCTTCCTTTTCTTTTTCCCTTCCTTCTTTCTTTCCTTTTCTGTTTTCATTTCTTTTTTCTTTCTTCCTGTCTCTTTCCTTCCTCTTTTTTTTTTCGGTTCTTTCCCTCTTTCTTTGTTATAGGATGAGGATGTATGAAACAACGAGGTTTACCTTTCTCCTAGGCATAAATATGATTGTAGATTCTGATTCCTTGTACCCTCCGTTTATGTGATGGTATGCACAAATATCTATAAACATCTATGAAGTCATGCAACTGATTTTTCCACAGCCACACCAGACCTTAAACATTGAGATGATTGTATTTCTCCAAAGTAGCTGTCACAGAATCATATGTATTTGTTTAGGAAGTGCTTCCATTATTTAAAATATTTTGAAACTCTTTTAAATTATTATCAAACATTTATTCATTTTTGAGAGACAGAGACAGAACACAAGCAGAGGTATGATAGAGAGAAAGAGGGAGACACAGAATCCAAAGCAGGTTCCAGACTCTGAGCTGTCAGCAAAGAGCCTGACACCAGGCTTGAACTCATGAACCATGAGATCATGACCTGAGCCAAAATTGGACGCTTACCCGACTGAGCCACCCAGGTGCCCCTTGAAACTCTTTTATACATGTCTTCTGTGATATTTCATAATGTCTCACTATATTTTAACCACCTTCTATTTGACTCAAAATGCATTCGTTGAATTAGTCATTTATCTCATTTACAAGACTTGGCTCCAATATCTTTTACTTGTTTTAAAATGACAATTCCTAGGATGAATGTTTACCAACACAAAGGACAGTCAAAAGAATGCACACACTTAAAAATCAAAAGCCTTTAAACATTTACCTTGTAACTCTCAATAGCTGTCATATTGAACAAAAACCTATGCATGCTGTGTAACTCAATATGATAACTAAAATTATGAAATTAATTTTATTGGCAAATACACATGATAAAACTTTAAGTACAAAACAATGCATTATATAGGACACACATACACACACAAAACATACTCCTGTACACATTTATATAAAATAAATTACTTTCCAATGTTTAGAATGTTTACTTCTGAGTGGTCAAATTATGCGTGGCTTTAATTTTCTTCTTCTTTCTCTAATTTCTAGAGTAGATACAATTATTTTTGTAATCAAGGGAAAAAAATGATTTGAGCTCCTAAGGATATTTCTAAATACAAAGTTGAAAAATGCTGTGAATAATGACACCCTCACTAAAATAAATACATAACCTTTAAGGGTTCACCAGGATTTGAATGTGCTTGGATTCTGTTTAGAAAAAGTCGCATTAATGTAAGGAAGGATTATACACATTTCTGATACACATTTGTAAATGCACTACCAACTTTTCCTGTTACAAGTGAAACACATTAGAAGCATGGATAATGCCTGCTGATGCCCTTTCAAATGACTTCTCTTGAGCCAGATCTGAGTATTATAGAGCACTGGATCCAGTAGGTGCCTAACTACTGTGGTCAGGAGCTCTAGTTTCTGAGGGTAGGTTGGCCAGGACAAACTCCGTATCAGACTCTGAAAAGCAAGCGCTTACATGTTCTGGGCCCATGGTGAAATAAGCTTAAGATCTCCTTCATCTCTAAAATTCAGTGAATCCTTTTACTTACTGCTTTGATAATAAATAATTACTAGATAGATTGTTGTTCCATTAGTAATGCTACCCACAGCAAACAAAATCCACCAGAGGCAACAAAAAAGGGATTTGATGGATTGTCTTTTAAATCATACTGGAATTTCCCCTAGATTAGTTTGGCAGCAGGTGTAGGATCTCAGAAACAATGAGGTTAATCATGCCATCTCTAAAAGCTAAGCGAATGCATTTTTCCCTTTTCCAAAGACAAGGGTGGCCTTTCTTTCTACGCTAGAGTAAAAGTCTCTTCATTCTCCTGCTTGAGTGTTGGCCTAATCATACTCTGTATGACTTGAGCAATCTGGAAAACATAACACGCCCAAAAATAGTACTATGGTAGTGAATCTTCAGTTATCATAACTTTCTTTTCATTTTCTTCTTTTAATGTTCTGTATTCAGTTCTGTAGTATTCAGGGTCATGCTAGATGCTATTATAAACAAATGACAAACTTTAAATGATATGCACACTAAATTTTTTTTCATTATCACAGTCTGACAGGTAGCTTCTTCCTTGTCATGATTTAACATCTAGGATCCTTCAATCTCTGGCTGTCCTGAGCCTTAACAGCTTGAAGTTCTCAATTTCCAGCTGGCAGGGAGAAAGAGCCCATGGAGAAGTCCCACTCACTTCTTGAAAGCAGGGGCTGCGAGATACAGAGCACTCCCCATGCTGATTGGCAGGAATTGATCACATGGCCACCTGATGCTAGCTACTGGTGCTGGGAAATGTAGTTCCTGCTGGTACAGCTGCTTCCCAGTGACAACAGCCCCAGGGAGGGGGAACCTGAATTTTGGTGCAGAACTCTCCATCACTACCCCATTCCCTTGGCCTTCTTGCTGTAAAATTTATTTTAAAATATATGAATATGTAACATCAACCAAGATATAACATTTATTCAAATATGCATTGATTTTCTCATTCAACAGATATTTATTTGACTGGCCTACCATGGGTTTGGCCCTATTTATTGTAGCATTAGGGTTATACTGGTAAAAACAAACAAACAAACAAACAAAAAAACATAAACAAAAAAAGGCAGTCCTGGTACTGCCAAGAGCTGACAGTCTAGTTGTAGCTAAAAATAATAAATGAATAACCAAACACATAGTCACATATTAAGGAAACAGACAGGAGGGCTGTGCTACTGAATAGCTGGTGACTGGTCAGAGGCCTGCTTTGATAGAATAATCAGAGATATCTACTTGGAAGAGAGACATTTAATCCTAGACATGAAGCATAAGAAGGAACTAACTAACTATTCAGCAAGCATGGAGGTGAGAAGAGCACATAAAAAAAGCCATTTGGTAGAACAGAGTTCAGAGGGTTTTAACTGTACAATTTTTCTAAAGATTAGATTTATGTATTTAAAATAATTGGAATCATCCCCCTTGCATATTATATATAAACAACAGGGATAGAGATGCCTGGGTGGTTCAGTTGGATGAGTGCCTGACTCGATTTCCAATCAGATCATGATCCCAGGGTCATGGGATCGAGCCCCATGTCAGGCTCTGCACTGAGCCTGGATCCTGCTTAAGATTCTCTCTCTTTTTCTGTCTCTCACCTTTGCCCTTCCCCCACTTGCATGCTCTTCTCTCTCTAAAATAATTCCAAAAATTATTAAACTGCAGGGATAAAGGGAACATTTACAATGGAAATATCTAGTAGGCCACACCTTGACCAGATGATCAAACTTCCCATCATCTGTAATGCAAAAACCTCATAGTTTTTCCAGGGTGGACCAGAGGCATACCATCAACTCTAGTGTTCTTGCAAGAATAAAAATGAAAAGGTTTAACCTGAAGCTAATCAGGAGGGAAAAGTCGGACAAATCTAAACTGAGAGATACGCTGCAGCACCTTGGACCAAGACTTCAAAATAAGAGTAAAGAAAACATGACTGCTAAGCGCAGTGCACGATCCCAGATTCGATCATGAATAAAATGTACACATGGACACCAGCTAGGAAGGATTTTACGGTGACACTTGTGAAAGCTTGAATATGACTTTAAATTAAAGTATTGTGTAGATGTTCAATTTCCCAAGTGTGATAATGATATTAGGGTTACACGGGATGCCTGTGTGTGAGGAAACATACAATGAAGGTTCAGGGTGACGTGAAACTAGGTGATGGGTACATGGATTTTCTTTGTATTGTTCTTTCCAATTTTCCTTAAGTTTGATTTTGTTTTTCAAATTAGTGAGAGGAAATAGTTAGATTCAATGCACTTTAGAAGTTACTCAAGGTGCTATGAGGGGACTAAACTGTGAGAGGCAAGTGCAGATGCAGAAGAGCCCAGGGAGGTGTGGGGCGAGGGGGGAATATGGCAGCTGACCAGGAGACAAACTCTGCTGGCTTTCCCTTCGGCTATTTTAGTGGACATTAAGAGAAGATGAAGGTGGAACAGAGGGATTCAAACATGTTTTGGAAGTGCAGTCAACAGCCTTTTCATGGATTGGTTGTGAGGACAGGAAAGTGAAAAAAATAAAATAATGGTGGGAGCAATGTAATTCACAGAATGCATGCTAAGGGTGAATCTCAAATTTCACTGAGATATTTAAGGGTTGAGGCGAAGGGAAAACACAATCCATGCACACAAGGATTACAGTGTCCAGAGGATACAGATACACTAGCTGTGTCAGAAGAAGCCAAAGAGTTCTTGGTGTTGAGTCCGCTTTGCCTTTGGGCTCTCATAGCAAAGGTAACTGCACTGTGAATCTTGTCCCTCCTTAAGTTCCTTCACTACCAGTGACCACACGACCAACCACATGACTCAACTGGCTTCACCCAGAGACATATTATCAGTGGGCATCTTCAAACCCCTGTCGAAAGAAACCCACTAGGCCTGAAACTCGAAGCTCAATGCAATTTGGAAAGACTAAGCCGTTTTGTTCAGTTCGGGCCAACGTGCTACTTGGTGTTTTATGCAAGAGCTGCTATTGCAGTCACATCGAGAAGATTCAACGTGAATGGTAAATTATAAGAAATGCCCACACTTCCTATTTCCTATAGCTATTTTAGTCGGTGGCAGTTAGGATTTACTACGCAACACTCAAAATACAAATGGTGCGATGTTAAAGGATATATAAGTGACAGATTTGCAACCTCAAAGCGTGACTTCAAAATATTGGTGCCGGAAAGATTTCCAGTTCCGGAAGGCGGTTGAGACACACCATGCAGAGGCCCCCGCAGGTGAGGGCGATAGTGTGAGAGGAGAGGGACGGGCCCACTGGATGTTGAAGTGACGCTGTGCACAGCGGCGGGGAGGCGCCGCCAGCAGGCAGATGGAGGGGGCCTCGGGTGCCAATCGCACGATGAGATGGCACAGACAGTGAGGAAATACTGCTAAGCAGGGAAACTGAGAGCATAAGGACGGGAGGAGAAAATCAAGAAGGAAAGCCAAGAACTTCAGGAAAATGAAGAAGCCGGGTTATGTGAGGAGAATGTGCGGGCATCCTCCCTTTGCCCCTCCAGCGCCCCTCCGGGCTCCTCTGCCTTGATCTGTGGCCGGGAGAAAGGCTGGAGTCTGAGGAGTGTGCTGCCAGGGTCTCCTGTGCCCTCTGCACCCGGTTGGTGTCACCCACTGGAGCCACACTGAGGAAATCTGAAGTAAGCTTAGGGAGAGGGTTATTTCTTCCCTAGCTCTTGCCTGCTTGGCCTCGGTACATTCTCGACCCTCGCTCACTGGCCCATTGCTCTTCCCCTCCAGGCCTAGGGTTGGTCATGGCTTCTCACTCTTGCTAACCCAAGCATAAGACATCATCCCTTACTCGTTTCCCTTAACCCTTGCTCAGCCCTTGTAAGTATTCACTCACTAAATTCTCAGGAAAATGCCTGGGATCCTGACCCACCCAGGGGGGAAACTTCAAGGAGATTGATTAAGGACATAATGGGAACCACATTGCTGAGTTCATCCAGTGGATAGCCCAGCTCTGAAGCAGGAAATGTAAATGGTGCCTCCGTATTCCTAAAACAGGAAGACAATGGATTCCTTAATCTTTCTGCACCTGCATTGTTTTTCAGTCCTCATGACTCTTTTTCTTTCTAACCAATGTCTCTGATGTTCGTGCCTTGAACCTAATCCTTGCCCACCTCAGATCTTTGTATTCAGATGGTCAAGAACCTAGAGCCCTACTCAGTTCAGAACAATGAGGAAATCAACCTGAGGGAGCTTCATTTCAGGACTGTTGTCCTTACCTTGGTGGACACGACAACCTAGGAGGTATCTGTACTTCAGAATTCGACTTCAGAGCTTCTTAGTTGATATACCCTTTCAGACTCCTCTTTGGCTTACCTACACTAGTTTTTGCATAAATAGCAGAGAGGAAGAATGGTTTAGAGAAATACACACATTTCAAATATCTAGAAGGATGCAGTATGTGTTGTAGGTATTGTGAGTACAAGAATGCAAACAGATTTATACATAAAAGAAAGCGTGCTTTATTCTAGATCACTAGAATTAGCTGCACTTCATTCTAGTCCCTAAGATTACAATAATTAAAAGATTTTGAAAAGTTGCTTATCTGTACAATGGTCATGTAAAACACAGACACAAACACACCAAGAAATACCCACCTCCCTCTCTGCCCTCCTTCACCTCCACCCATATAAGCTTTCTGCTTTGACGATGGAGTGCTTATGATTGTCACCTTCAGAGGGACACTAATGCACAGAGAACATCAGTAGAGTGCAGAAAATGGGAAGAATCTTAGCTACAATACCTAAAATTAGAAGTTGCTCTTGAAAATCTTTCCCAGAAATAAAAGTAATCAGAGAACTGTACTTGATTGAATTCAAGTGACACTGTTTTAAGCACAAACGGGAGAAGTGAGGGACATTGGTACCTCTTAGACACAATAGCGATGGCCCAGAATGGTTTGTTATTAAAACTACTCAAAATTCCTTTTAAAGGAAAGAAGTGCTTTTCTTCTCTCCCCCTCTACTAGGAGCGATCCTTCTCCATCTGATCTAAATTATGGTTCGAGTTTCACGAAACAAGGCTCTGGAAAGATATGTTTTACTCTGCCTGCACTGACATTACAAGTTTGCATCAGCTACAATGAGAATAGTTGTTATAGGAGATCAGAGTTACATCATACAAAGGAAAGTTTGGAAGAAGTAAATGGAAGACCAGAGCTATAGAATAACATGAGTCTCATTCATGTCACTTATTCAATATGGAAATATTGTTGGTGTAATAATAAGAACACAAATAAATGAATTCAGGGCAAGGAAAAGAAATGTAAAGGTTAGGAAGAAAAGGCCCATTGTATGAATGATATTACAGAAAAGATGAGCCTTAATTCAGCCATCTCTAAAAGCTAAGTGACTAAATTTTAACGCTTAACCAAAGTCCAGGGTAGCCCCTCCTTACTATGCAAAATTGTCTTTTCAAAGTCTTCTACCTAAGTGTTTCTGTGCCTTCTTCTACTCTGAAAAGCAAGTTTTCAAGATTAAAAAAAAAAAACAGGGGATGCACAGAAAATTTAAATAAATAATTTCTGAGATGAATGTACCAAGAACCAGAGGCCAAGACAACTTCCAATGGGAAAAATAAATTCACTCATAATGAAGAAGATATTATGGAATCCTATTTTAGTTGTTTTTGGAAATTATAGCTGCCTTCTATAGAGAAATCTGGGATTCATTAACATTTGAAGACAGGAAACATAAAACTTTCAGGTAAAAACGTGGACCAATCTGTGATGGACAAAACATAGTCTAATAGAACTCGTCCATTCTACTCAGGGAAAATAAGATGAGGATAATCAGACAAACACAGGGTTTTAGAATTACTTTCATAGGAGAAGACACCAGAAGCACTCATCCTGAAGAAAATATCTATCTGTAAAATACTAAGAATTGCCTCACCTTACCAATAATAGGGAAGGTCTAACTCTTAAAAATAATCACGTTCTACCACCTTTGAAAAGGCAATTTGATTAAAATGTCTAAATGAATTGACTCTAGGCAAACCATAGGCATATTTTACTTGGACTTTATAAGAAAGCTCTTGATACCATGCTATACACAGGGGTAATTTGTCAAATAATTATTAACCATGAAAGGCAAGCATAGGCCTTGGCTGGGTCAGCACTGCCCTGTAAGCTGCTTCCGAAGAGGGAGCCAGCAAAGTGCTACAGAGCAATCCACTTGAGGAATAATCTGGTTCTCTCAATGTATTCATGAGGTAGGAAAAAAAATAAAAGAAAAAGAACAGGCAGTAAAGTTTATCCCATTTGCAGATGATGAAATATGGAAAGACCATGTTGAGGACAGAAAGCCACATCATTTCTCTTAGTGGAGAGAGTGCCATCTTGGGTGGCATTTTTCAGTCATCTTGCACTATGCTGGAGGCTTTTCAATTCCTTTGGACAGATTTGCTTTTTCTTTAATAATACATCAGGTTTGTATAATGCCTTTCTTCCTGAGAGCACGAAGTACCTTCCATGGATTCTATTTTATTTATCCTCCTCAAAACCTGTGAGTTTTTAAAAGCCAACTAAAGTTGCTTATTTTACAGCAGGAAAGAGAAGCTTACAAAGGCCAACTGGTATACCCATGGTTGCAGGGAACATGCTGTCCCTATTTAACCACTTATCCTCACCACCGGAAATAATGACTGGCCATGAAGGGATTTAAAGACCCTATTATTAGGTATTTTAGCAGACCAGTGGTATTCGGTGCTTCTGCTTTTTACTCTAGACCAAGAATTGGCAAACTGTGCCCATCGGCCCAATGTGGACTGCTGCTTGTTTTTTTGTTTTTGTTTTTGTTTGGTTTTTGAATGGCCCATGAGTTTAAAATGATTTCTTAAATTTTTAAATGGTTGGGGAAAAATAAAAATGGTATTTCATGACATGTAAAAAAAACTACATAAAATTCAAATTTCAGTGTGCCATAAGTAAAGTTTTATTGGAACGCAGCCCTGCCCATCCATTTATGTATTGTCTCTGGTGCCCCAAAGCAGATGGCCGTCATTGTGACAGAAGCCAGATGGCCCACAAAGGCAGAGATATTTATTATTTGGCCCTTTACCAGAATCATTTGTCAATCCAGTGGATTTCCTTCCTTCCTTCCTTGTTCCTTCCCTTTTTTTCCCTTAGCAATTGAACCTTTCCTTCAAAAAATTTGTACTAAGGAAGTTAGGACATTAAAACAAAAAATTTAGAGAGAAGGAGGGCATGGGGAGAGAGAGAGAGAGAGAGAGAGAGAGAGAGAGAGAGAGAGAGAGAGAGAGATAGAGAGAATAAGCAGACTCCATGTTTAGCACAACGCCCATCACAGGGCTCAATCCTCACAACCCTGGGATCATGACCTGAGTCAAAATCAAGAGTCAGATGCTCAACCAACTGAGCCACCCAGGCGCCCCCAGAATTCCCCCTTCAAGACCCTCGTGTCATACACTCACTGCTCCCCAAGTTGGAGCCAGAAGGTTAGTTTCAACATGATGAGGCCAAGGAGTCAGGCGTGATCCCCCTTCCTCTTAAACCAAATGAAATAGATGAGTGAGAATGAGTAGCAACTGGCACCATCGCCCTACTTAGTGCAGGAGAATTGCTTCCCCAGATACCTCCTTCCCTATTTGGTTGTGAGCCCTTCATGAAATAAGCATGTCCAAGTCATTTCTCCACTCTTAGCTCCTGACTCTTAATAGGAATAAATAAATATTAACTTAATAAGTGTTAATGGATTGAGGCACCTGGGTGGCTCCATCAGTTAAGCATCTGGCTTTGACTCAGGTCATGATCTCGGGGCCTTTGGGTTTGAGTCCCACATCAGGGTCTGTGCTGACAGCTCAGAGCCTGGAGGTTGCCTTGGATTCTGTGTCACGCTCTCTCTCTGCCCCTCCCCTGGTCATGCTCTGTCTCTCTTTCAAAAAATAAATAAACATTTAGAAAGTTTTTAAAGAAGTGTTAATGTATTGAAAGAATGAATGACCTACACCCTGTGTCCAACCAAAAACAAAAATAGAAGATCCACACTTTCTGCCTCCTGTCCCATTTCCTATTTATTGAAATGGCATCATTGTCCTTCTGCAGAGATCCCTGAACTCCCAGAGATTAAGGGAAAAGAGTAAACACACAGCATTTTTTTCTCTGGAAAAGAAAAAAACAAACAGGTAAACAGTTTTTTCCAGTGGCAGGAATGATACACACATTCCAAAGAGGAATGGGCAACATTTAGAAGCATTAGTAAATGAATTCTCCTTAACCAACACTGGATAGTTCTACAATGACTGAGAAAAGAGAACAAAAATTAAAAATAAGCCAAGAATAATCCTGTTCTGGAGGAAAATTGGGGCCATTTCAAACCTACCCAGTAATCATGTCCTGGAATAAATAAAGTTGGTGATTTTTTTTTTTTCAGGTGTAGTTGCTCACCCACCAATAGTTCAACAGAACCAGGCACGTTTTGTCCGCTGAATGTTACCATCTTATAAAAACAAAACAAAACAAAAACAAAACAAAACAAACAAACAAAAAACCAGAGCTCTTATATTGGTCTCCATAACTCAGGAGGAACTGTTAGGATACATCGGCATAAACCTTGCTCCTGTGTCCACTGTCTGCTAATGATCATTTGCACACTTAGCGTCAACCAAACCCAGAAAGCAAATGTGCCGGTGGAGGTGAGAGGCAGTCCTCTGCTTAGTGTAGCTGATTTTCGCATGGATTAGAGGATCCATGAGATATAAAATGAACAAGAATTGATCCTATCCTTTATGATGATGGCTTTGCTGCTGCAGCAAAGAAGATAAATGGTGACTTGAGACTACGATTAACCCCAGATGAACTATTTCAGTCAGTGCCCAGGCAAGCAAAGAAAGCCTGCTCAGATGGAAGTGTGAGGAGACCATTTACAGAGTGTGATGGGGGACCTTACAGAGAGGAATTAAGGGGACCTCCATGGAACACCGGGGCACCCAGAGACTAGCCACAAGAGAAACTATTACCACCCCAAGACTTGAAGGGGCAGAAAATGGAATAATTCTAGAGGATTCTGGTGAAAGCTGGAGCCATAGAGAAAAGCCAACTCACAAGAGTGATAGTTGAGGGCTGGGGTGCTGCCAGAGTCACAGCATAAATCAAGGAGAGAGCAGTGAGGGAAAAAGCCCTGTCTTCTCCCTTCTCTTGCCCTTTGACCTTCTGCCAGGACTTCCCATTGGCTGCTTCCAACCGAAAGGCAGAGGTCAAGGGAGTTTGACAGATGCAGTTAGTAGTGGTCATGAAGGTCTTCCCTGTCTCTGCAGCCCAAGCAAATATCACTGCAGAGAAGGTAGAGAGTGAGTGGAGAGGGTGGGCTAATGGAAATCACTAGTAGGTGAGCCACAGTAGGGACCAATTGTCCATGTCCCTCCTGCCTCCTATATCCACCAACCATACACTTCTAACTCTCTTCTGCTTCTATACTCCTCAAGTAGAAGAAAACAAATTAATAAGCAGTTGGATTTGCTGAGCCATCACACAAGTGCAGGAGAATGATTAGCCAGCCATAAGACACCTATTTGCTTGAAATGCTGGAAGCATCTCTTTTTAATATATTTTTAAGTTTATTAATTTTGAGAGAGAGAGAGAGAGAAAGAGAGAGAGTGAGAGAGCAGAAATGTGTGAACAGGGGAGGGGCAGAGAGAGAGGGAAAGAGAGGGAATCCCAAGCCAGCTCTGCATTGTCAGTGAGAAGCTGGATGTAGGTGCTCAAACTCACAAATGCTGAGATCATGACCTGAGTCAAAATCCAGAGTCAGATACTTAACCAACTGAGCCACCAAAACACCCCAGAAACACCTCTTTATAATTTTCCCTCAGGGTTCCTCAAGCAAGTCTCTTAGGTAATAGTAACAGTATTTTAAATCTTTTATAATTTTGTGGGCATTTAGAAATCTTAAATAATTGTATTTCCTCTAATATGTAACACTCTATTCTGTATCCTCCTCTTAGTAGGGTCCCTTTGTTATAGCCAAGGCCGCAGGGTGACACAGATCCACTTCACAAGTAAGCCTCAGAGTTGTAGGTGTTGAACATTATGCAAAGTAGGAATGTATAGGGCTGGACTTGCAAACAGAACTCATGGGCTTGGGTCCTTGATCCCTCACTTTAGTACTTGATTGATCTTGAGCTCGTGCAAGGCTCTTATCCTCCCTAAGCTTCAGATTCATCATTTGTAAAGTGATGGAGTTCAACTGCATAAATCCTGAAGGTACCTTTTAGCTCTGAGATTCTGTGACTACTTATACTCAAGCAACTGAAAGTGTTGCATTGCAGAAAGAATACATTACAGACTTAACAGTGCCTGGTGTGGGACACGGAGGGAGAGATCCAATATGGAGAATCAATACACAGGAACATAGAACAGGAGATGGAAAGTGCAGAGAGCAGTCAATCAAGGACTAATGCATGGCAGGCTTCTTGGCCAAGGCCAAAGGCTGAAAGAAAAATGAAGAATTAGAGGGGAGCTAGAAGGTGGTACCAAAATAAGGCTCCTTTTTGGAATAGCTGCTCATGGACGCAAGAGCTAATTTGTGAATCATGCCAGCTCTTAGTTTTTCTTGTTTGGAATGTTTACAAGTTTGTCTGTTACTGTTAGCTGTTAGCTGTTAACTAGAACTTGGCATATTGCTCCCTAGGCCCTGAGTATAGTTATGATACTCAATATGTAAGTAAAACAGATTTGGTCCATCAAGAGGCCCAGCCACGGCCAAGAATTCTGAACCATGTTGTGTAAACATAGTTGTGTGGTTTGTTTGGGTGTAGTTTCTCCTGCATTCCCCTGAAGCAGCTAGAGGGACTACAAACAGGAATTATGTACTAGGGGAAGGCCTACTGAATTTGCTAGTAGAGAAACCATGTGTGTGTGATGATCAAAAATGATACGCTTTACTGTTCATGCTGTTGTGTATTGCGTCCATGCCACGATGGCATTGGACAACATATTATAAAGGATTTTTTACCCTGATTATCCAAATAATTTATTCTGTTTTCATAATCAGGAGCCTCTCCAACCACTTACAATAGAATAATTATCATTTGTTCATACCATCTGCTGGCAGTCTGTCCCAGTGCATAGAGCTACAAACATTTTCCTCTATCAGGTGGCGCAACCCCGGTGAACACTCTGGGGCCCAGGCAAGTGACTGAGTCCTCTAGCCTGATGCATAGGGAGCCATGGGCAGCTGAGGACGGCGCGTATTAACAGCAGGCTTGGATAATAACCTTTGACAGTCTCTTCCCTGACCACTGCTCCTTTAATAAACTTCTGCACTAGGAACAAGATTGCTATAGATTCTGTTTCTTCACCCACACTGCAAATGAAGATGCTACTCAATCTATGAAAGGGGAATATGTAAGCAGCTAGTATTTTCATGTCTGAACCAAAAACCAGAGGACAGTGCCTAGATCACAGAAGTCACTGCTGGAGAATGCAGTTTAACCTGGAGCCCTTGGCCTTCCACACCCCATCCCCCAAGAACATGACCTTGGGTTGTTATTGCAGATGCATCAATGCCCAACTCTTTTCTGAGGCTTCCCCATGCTTCATGAAGGGCCATTCAGACTCCTTTGAAGATGAGTCAGTAAGCATTGCTTAATTCCAGCCTTTTTTCCTCAGTGGGTATTTTTCCTCCCTCTGAGTTGGTTCATTGAGAAACCAGGTCAGAAACAGCACACAAACCTCATAATACTCTTTGTTATGAGATGTACGTGATATTGTTTTATTTAGTTCTGAATTCTTTGCCCAGGGCTGAAAGTAGCTTCTTGATAATTTACTTTTCCAGATGACTCAGATTCATTATAACACTGGCTTGGCCTTAAACCTGAGCTGGTTCTGATTTGAACTTGAAATTGTGGCTTTTCAATTCATGACCTCGGGAGCAGACATTACTTACAAAAGCCCACTGTAAGGTTTTATTTTGTTTTGTTTTGTTTCTGAGGCTAAGCATCCACTTTTACCTACCAGATTTTCAAACTTTTCTAGAGATCCCAGGTAATAAAACAATCGCTATATCTGAATGAGCTCAGGGAAATTTTGCTTTTTTAAAATGGGGAGTAAAATATCTCTTCCTCTCCCTTTTGGGAGCATAAGGGAAGTCTTCTGATAGTGACTATCTTGAGCAATCAGCTGTGTAGCTGTATTCAAAGTATTGGTAAGCTGATAATGAAAGCAGCCTTATTCATTTATATTTATATTTTATACATATTTCTCTGGAGCTTTTGTTCTGAATTTATGGAAGGCCTTTACATATTTTAGCTAATCTTAATACTATCTGTGTGAAATGTGTGGATAAAGATTAGGATGAGGGGGAAGCGAGGGAGCGAGGGAGGGTGAGAAGGAGAAAGAGAAAGAGAGAGAGAAATAGAGAGAGGGAATGAAATTTCCCACCTGTCTTAACCCTTCCTGAAATTTTTCCATATAAGTCTTTATCTCTTTTTCTTCCTCTTCCTCCTGCTACTCCAATATTGCAGTCTGTCAAAATTGTTTTCTTCTTTCCTGACCTTGCCCAACGGCCCTTTCCTTCCTAAATTCTTTAACAGTACTGCCCTCTTACTTAGAAAAGGATTCCTTCTCTTCCTAAAACCCCATAGAACTTGATTTTTACCTTTGTAACAAAACCTACTGTATTCTGTTCTGTACAGTGTTTATTTGTGTCTTGTTTTGTCTCGACCACAGGCTGTAAGTTCCCTGGGAGTAGATATGTATAAATCATCTATTTTATCCACCAAACACTTAGCAGAGGGTCTGGTCCACATGAGAAGCCTTATGTCTATTTGTTAAAAGAATCAGAGGAAATTTTGGGATCCCAATCTGTGTTTCCCTGCAGGGAAATCTTCCAACTGAACCTTCTCCTAATCTTCCCTTATCCAATCAGTTGGCAATTACCAGTCTTCTTTTCTAATGTTTCTTGAATCTCAGTCCTTTCTCTGCCATTGCCCCAGGTTAAGCTCTCAATTTGATTCTCCTCCTTTCAATTTGATAGCTTTCTGCCTCTGGTCTCTTTTTACCCCTCACCTTGCCCTCTACCCCTGTCCTTCTATCCACCGCATCAGCTCTTCTTCATCTACAGTCTTCTGTGTAAAATAAATAAATAGATGGGGCGCCTGGGTGGCTTAGTCGGTTAAGCGTCCGGCTTTCGCTTAGGTCATGATCTCGCGGTTTGTGGGTTCGAGCCCCACGTCGGACTCTGTGCTGACTGCCAGCTCAGAGCCTGGAGCCTGTTTCAGAGTCTGTGTCTCCCTCTCTCTCTGACCCTCCCCTGTTCACACTGTCTCTCTCTATCCTAGGAAAAAAAAAAAAAAGTTAAAAAAAAATAATAAATAAATAGAAAAAAGCAATGAGCAAATACATACAAAGCTAATATCTCGTGTTCTTCATTGCCCACCATATTACAAACTCTTCCAACATATGGCAGCATTATTTCCCAGGAGTGGCTGACACAAAACCTATACACTAGCTTAACTGGATTTTTCATTGGTTCTAGAAGATTCCTAATCTCTTCTTTTCATATTCTTTTGCTCACGCTGTTGAGTCTACCTAGAATAACCACATCTCCAAAGTGCCACTTGCAACTGTTGTCATTTTGCTTATCTTTTCAGCCCTAGCTCAAAGATAGTCTTCCACTCAACCTTTTCTTATTTTTCTCTCCACTCCTAGATAACATGAATTCTCCTTTGTTGGGGATTTCCCTGTCTCCCCATCATTTGAATTGTCTTCTAATCAGGAATCTTGCTGGATTCATCTCGGTGTTGCCTACAGCACCTGGCAGAATGCCTGGCCCATAGGAAATTTCAATAAATATTTGTTTGAACTGAGTCTCTTAAAATTCACTGATACTTACCCATAAAAAGCAAAAGACTGGCATTTCTCTGATTCTCAGTATCATCTTTTAATGCTACTTTATTTCTTAATCCCAGAATTCAAGCATCACTTTAAAATTCCCTGGAGAAAAGAACTACTTCCATTTTGTTGTTCCTTTGTTCTCTGTCTTTACCTCCTTGCTCTGCCATTTAAAATTTTCCTTTTGTTTCCCTTCCATTCTTCCCTTCAGTTTTATCCACAGCTCTGGGAAAACCAGTGGATCACTCTAGAACAGGAGGTGTCAGTTCAGATGAACCCAAAGATTTCTTTCAGTTCCGTTAGTCAGTAGTTTAGCAAGTTACATAACCCGAGAATCCAAGGTATTACAAACTTAATACTTGTGTTTCCATGAGCCTTTCTTACTTTCAACTCCATTGTAATAATAATGTGTGTTACATTGTGAAGAGGGTTACAGGGGCAAGGGGAGGTTGCTGGGAAGGGGTAGTGTAAGAATTTACTAGCAAGTGAAGTCTCCAACCTGGGTTCCAGCCAAGAGTGGAGATCAGGATGAATTTCTAGTTGCACAGCAAAATGCATACTGGAAAACTCCATTGCCTGGATGCTCAAAGGAAGGCATGGTGCAGTGTCTTCTTTTCCTAACATGCCTTTGGGGGATGTTTCATATTTTTATCAAATTGTGCAATAATAATATTGCTAGTTCCCAGGATACCTTAAAGGAATGTGTATCAGTATAATGTCCCAGGAATATGATTAAATGAAACATAATTTTGAAAGAATTATGTATTGCAAAATTTAATGTTTGCCTAGTCTTCAGTTCTGGAAGATGACAGAGGAATAGGGGAAATGTGTGTAGGGGACAGAAAACTAATGCTGATACTCAAGATCTTTTGAAGTGCTTCCTTCCCAGTTATAATGAGAAGTGAATAAGGAAATGAGAGGAGGAACAGGGCTTAGAGTCACATTCCTCCACAGAAAATACGTGGTAGCAGTGGGGGTAAAAAATGGAAATAAAAAGAACAAAATAAAAAATGAAACACACGTGTGGGATATTTACTAAATGATGAAAATACATGGTTGAAGAAATAATAGAAGATACCTCCATCGCTATGCATCATTATTATGTGTCATATAATTACAAATATTATGTTATATGATAAAATACGTATCTGTATTATATTATGTTAGCCAAATTAATCTGCTTTCCAGAATCTGCTATGAGTCATGAGTAGTCGCACTGATAAATAAATCTCTTAACAATACGTGGGTAACAGGCAATATCTCCTTTCTTCATGCCTCTGTCCCATTATTAATCTGTGGGATATGCAGTTAGTGTGCATGAGAGAGAGAGCCAGGAGACTGGAAACTGGGTTTTCTTTGATATACAGTCATGTGCCCAATGCCTCACTTGCTCTGCAAAAGGACCTTTATATTTTCTTTCTTTCATTAAGCATACCATAATATATTTGTTTCATAAACCCTCTTACCATCCTTACAAGGAAAATAGGGGACACATTTTTTATTTCTCATACTTGGATGGATAGGCTAACGGAGGCACTGGTGATTAGAGACAGAGAGCCATCTGTAATATCAAACAGACCTGGCTTTGAATCATATTCACACTGACCAGCCATGAGACATTGGGCAAGTTTGAGTTTCTTCATTCATGGGGCTCTTGGGTGGCTCAGTCGGTTTGGTGTCCAACTTGTGCTCAGGTCATGACCTCGCAGTTCATGAGTTCGAGCCCCAAATCAGGCTCTCTGCTGTCTGCACGGAGCCGCTTTGGATCCTCTCTCCCCCTCTCTCCTTCTCTTTCTCCTGACTGCATTCATGTGCATGCACACTCTCTCTCTCTCAGAAATAAATATTTAAAAATTTTTATTATATGTCTTCACTGTAACATGAAATACTTAGTATCTATCTGAAAAGGTTGTTGTCAGGAACCAGTGAGAATGTACACCCCCCTCCCTCACCCCCCGCTCATTGCATATGTATGCTGTGTGGCTAGTATTGTATTATCATAAAGCAATTTTTCTTAGTTTTTCAATCATGCACCCACACTGCCCAGTACACCCTTTGAGATGCCTGGAGCCAACTGCTGGGCTCCAGCCCCTTCTAGCCTGCCACAGAAAATTGGACCACCATCTATCCTCAGCCTCTCATGATCTCTAGCTATGTTTGTGTTGCAGTCAAGATGTTGTAAAGAAAGCTATGGGGTGCCCATGTTCTTGCCATTATATTTAAATAGAAAGCATTTAGCGATCAGGCCATTTTCTTAGCTTTTGTTTTGAAGGGGAAAAAAATCAAAATGCTTAGCAATGCCTGGCATGTAATGAGCTCTCAATAAATGTTATCATGTCTCTTCTGGTGGCCTGAGCTCTAAACTGCACAAGCCTGAGGAAAGAGCAAATGCAGAAATAGATAAGCTTTATTATTTTTTTTTTAAATTCATAACTGCCATTGCCACAACTACACTATTACAGTATTTTTACCTCTTTTTCTGGAAATAATTTAACATTTACAGAAGAACTGCTGGAATAGTACAAAGAATATTCCAGTATACCCTCCAGAGTCATTGGTTATTGACATTTCACCTCTCTCTCAGTCTTTCTCTATTTCTCTCTCTTCTCTGTTTCTCTCATATTCCCCAAATGCTTTGGCATATTTTTTCTTAAAAACAAAGACATTCTAAGCACAGTGATCCAGGATCAATATAATCCTATTTCCTCGATACTGTGTGACTAAAACTTCACAATTATCCCTAAGTATATAACTATAGTATTTATTTTCCCTGACTTAATAGACAAGCAAGACTCATGTGTTAGTTTTCCTTTCCCATTTTACCTCCTACCTAGGTGTTCGGCTCCTTGTCCTAGGAGCTATGAGATAGGGCAACACAAAAACCAGTGAAGAGAAGACTATTTTAATGAGGAGCGAGAGATTTTTAGAAAATACAACAGGTGGGGCGCCTGGGTGGCTTAGTCGGTTAAGCGTCTGACTTTCGCTTGGGTCATGATCTTGTGGTTCGTGGGTTCGGGCCCCACGTCGGGCTCTGTGCTGACTGCCTGCTCAGAGCCTGGAGCCTGTTTCAGTCTGTGACTCCCTCCCTCTCTGACTCTCCCCTGCTCACGCTGTCTCTCTCTCTCTCTCTCCTAGAAATAAATAAAACATTAAAAAAAATTTTTTTAAATAAAAAAATAAATTAAAAAAAAAAGAAAATACAACAGGGGCAGCTGGGTGACTCAGTTGGTTAAGTGTCCAACTTTGGCTCCGGTCACGATCTCACGGTTCATGGGTTCAAACCCCACGTCAGGCTCTGTGCTGACAGCTCAGAGCCTGGAGCCTGCTTCAGACTCTGTGTCTCCCCCTCTCTCTGACCCTCCCCTGCTCATTCTGTGTCACTCTCTGTCTCTCAAAAATAAATAAACGTTAAAAAAAAAAAAGAAAGAAAATACAACAGAATCTTTACAGGTGATATATTCTTCAATTCTACCAAAAACACAAAAATGAAAAACAAAACAAAACCCTGAGGGGCTTTATTCCCACCTCTCTAGCGACTTCTACCAAGGCTATTTAATAGTTGTTTTTGTTTTTTTGTGTGTTTTTTTGTTTGTTTTTGTTTTTACCATGAAAAAGCCACAGGGCAAGGCTGATCCAGCTTTGACTTGACCTATCTTCTGATGTGACTTGAAAATACATTGAGTCCCAATAAGTGTCCATGTGAGCTCTAGGCCTAACCCCGAAATGGCTAAAAGATCCGGGTGGAGCAAGATGCTACCTGACTACGTTTCTATGAAGTGTCTAGAAATGGCAAAGCTGTAGAGACAAAAAGCACATTAGAGGTTGCCTGAGGCTGTGGGGTGGGAATCAATCAGTTTTTACTCATGGCGTTTTGGGGTGATAAAAATATTTAAAGGTTGGATTGTGGTGAGGGTTGTACACTCTGTGAAATTACTAAAAAGCACTGAATTATACAATTAAAACAGATAAATTTGATGCTATGTAAATTATACCTCTAAAAGGCTATTATCAGAAGGAAGGAAGGAAGAAGGAAGGGAGGGAAGAGAAGAGAGGGAAAATCCACAGAAAAATCTGGAGAGAGAAAGCTGATCTATAGAGCGATTAAGGCAAATTTCAAGGACTCGGTCCTCCCAGGTAAATGTGAGAGAAGAAATCAGTTTCCTCTGGCTGCTCTCCTACCTGTGGCCTCTTTTGAGTTATGAGCAACACTTGTAAGCTATCTGAACGGTATAGGTACCTAGAAAACGCTTCTTTGCTGGTGGGGAAGGCGGGTCTTGTATTCTTTGTTTCCCTACATAAAAACCTTAACTGTGATAACTGGATGCGTTTTGGTGATCATTTCACAATATATACAAACACCCAATCATTACGTTGTACACCCGAAACTAATATTATGTGTCATTTATACCTCGATAAGAAAAAATCCTGTGTTCTCTCTTGTTTGAGCATAGGCTCATGAAACCAAGATAAAAATGAAAGAGAAGGGACACCTGGGTAGCTCAGTGAGTTGAGCATCCAACTCTTGATTTTGGCTCAGGTCATGATTCCAGAGTCATGGGATCAAGCCCCACACTGGGCTCCTTACTAGGCTTGGAGCCTGCTTGGGATTCTCTCTCTCCTTTATCCCTCTTCCCTGCTTGTGTTCTCTCTCTTTCTCTCTCTCTCTGTAAAATAAAATTTAAAAAAATTAAAGAGAAGAAATCTCCACAAATGTTTTCAAACTTTTGAAGGAAAAAGAAAGAGCCAATAAAAGTTGCTAAATTTATCTTTCTGACAAGAGTCTGTATGAAATGGTCAGAGGAAGCTGGTCTGCATTCATATCAGCATAATGTCTTCATGGTAATATGCTGGGTAAGTGAGTAGCATGCAAGTTTTTTTGCAGAAAAACCGTAAATGCCGAGAATTTTTATGAATCAATGACCTCAAAATTATTTTGGTGATTTTATTTTGTTTTGAAATAAAATTAGGTAAGCTCTCCAAGCATCCCTTCTGTGGCCTGAATATCCACTTTCTGTAAAAGGCATGAAAGAAACTTCAGCGAAGCAACCGGGCTGTAACACGGGGGGAAATGATTGATTTCACTTGAACACCACCAACAACAAAAAAATGTTTAAAAACAGTTTCACGGCTCAACTTTCTCCTTGCTTTTTACTTTTTTTTTCTCTTATAGTTGGAATGTATTTTATCGTCTGTCAGTTTTGCCCTATGATATGTCCTCTTAAATTGGATCTGTAAGCCCTTCATAAAGTTTAATAAATCTTCAGCATTTCACCCTAAGGAAATTATATTAAAAACCTTCAAATGTGAAGTTGGGCCCGCAGACACACAGCGCTGGGAATTTTATCACCATAATCAGCGTGTAATGAAAGCCTCTGTCCCTGTTCTTTCCCAGTCATAATCTGCCTGTCTTTATGAAAAAAGGGGGGTTTGTCTGGGTTCATCTGCAAGCTTTAATTGGAAGATGTCTTCATTTCATTCCGGCCTACTGGGATAATAACTCAGCCCTGTGTTTAAACACAGGCCCTTGCCGCTGATATTTTTTCATTTAGTAAAGCATGTCTCTTTAAATGATTTAGCAAATCATCATGAATGCCAAGCCTGGGTGATTGGCAGCTCATTGCTGGTACACCATTTGCATGACATTTGTTCTGCCGCAAAGAAAGCTGCCGCAGGTAAACAAGCAGGCCCTGTACTGACTCCCTTCGAGTCCCTTCCTGTTTATTTTCTCATAATCAAATGACATTTATGGAGAAGCAAATGCAGCTGCACATATATGAGGGAAATGCAATCAGGCTAAACATGATGACTTCATTCAGGTGATATTTTGATGAGGGAAAGGATATTTTTATGGCAGAGGGGGGTTTTTTATGAAGAAATCTGACAAATTCCCTTTTGTGTAGCTAATATTCTATCTTTTATCTATATTTTTATGTAAGGGCTGGTCTCGGATAATTGGTTGTCTGGGCGTTCACTTCTGAGGGTCTCATTAAAACATGGGAAAGCATCTAGCAGGAGACAGACGACAACCTTCTTTGTCCCCTTCGGAGAAAATAGCCTTTTCTCCTTGCAAAGGGAAAAATAAAAAAGAAAGAAAGAAAAGAAGGCAATATGAAATAAAGCTATTTTATGGTATCAACGAATGTAGCTTTTCCTAAAGAAGAGCTCGAAGAAGAAGATCTTTTACGGTTAACCGGTTTATGTGTATTTTCTGGCCCATTGTCCAACGGGGGGATATGGGCAGTTACAAATGAGGTTGTTGGGGTTTTTTTTTTGTCTTTTCCTTTAAAGAATTTTTAATAGTAACATGAAGTCTTTGTTAGTTAATGTGGTCAAGGAGGGGAACAGAGAGCAAGCTGCCCTTGGCGGGTTTTCTCGAAATGCAGGCGCACGCATATGGGGCTTTCAAAGAGAGAAGTATGCCTTCATTTCTGGAAAATGTTTCTCCTCCAATGTGGGCAGTATCTTCACAACTTCCTCAACTTCTCCTTACACAGTCAACTGCCAGATCCCTCCTAAACCAGGGACCACCCAGTTCTTTATGAGCTAAACCAATCACTCAGAATTCTAAGTTGTGTCTTTTCTTCCCCCCATCATTTCTACTGGAGAGAAGAAAAGAGAAAGATGCTTATTTTAAAAATGAAAAAGTAATTCTGATTCTAAAAGTATTCGTGTTAGTATTAGTAATTAGTGTTAGAATTCTAAGTCTAAATTAACCCAAATTTCATTTGATGATGATGATGAGTCTTTTGTCATTGTGATTTGGGATTCCTTTCCTGGACAGGCTCCCTCCTGGGCTTGCTTTTTCTCTATCATGAGCCTTAAATGACAAAGAATGATTCATCCAACCCATGAGTCCATCATGACTGAAAAGAAAAAAATGCTGCCCCAACACAATATTTAGTGCCGGACATCGCAGCTATTCTGGGACTGGCTGAGAAAGAAAGAAAGCTTTAGGAGCCCAGGAAGTAAAAAGAAAAAGCTAGCAACAAGTCTGAGGAAGTAGAGCCACAATGAAAGAAAAGGTGTAACATGGCGGTAGTCCCTATTGGTCTTTTCTGTTACACTTGAACACTCAAAGAATACTCCTCGGCAACATCTTCCCACCTGAAGGTCAACGATCTTATGTAATGACAACAACGATATTTATATGGTTCTTTATAACTTCTAGAATGTTATGTCATTTGAAACGATAATGTCTAATATAAGCTCTATATTGAGAGGGTGCTGAGTGTTCACTGGCTGAAGAAGCTTTTGCAGGAACCCAGTTCTTTTGAGCAGAGGAAAGAAAGAAATTACTTTTCCATCGACAGAGTGCTATATGCTTAGTGTGGGGCATTGTCTCATGAACTATTCATGTGCTTCTTGCACTGTGTTTGTGTGTAGTGGTGATGGGGGGTGGGCAAGTTTCAAGCCCTCTTCTTAGTGGAGGCAACTCATGATTTTAAATGCCTTCTCATTCTGTTGCTTGTTTATTTCTTGTTTTATTCTCACAACCAAGAAATCTAAATACTTGCCAGAAATGTGATTCGGATCAGGTGATGAAAGTAACTTAACGATTATAAGATTTGGGCTGCGCTCAGTGAAGGATGGGAGAAGCGAAGTTACACTGAGGGATTTCTGAGTAATTTGTAGACTAGTGGAGGGTAATTCTAACCACATTTGCCCAAGTTAAGGCGACATTCTATGGGGACTGTAGACTCTGCTGAGTTTCTGACCCAATATAGCAATGTGGAAAGGAGGGTTTGTGGCTGATCCTGACGCCCGTCCTCCATCATGACGAGACTGGATTAGATGTCCCTTTTGTGTCTTCCCTTAGAATGCCACACTTATCTCTGTCATAGCATTTATCATACTATTAAATGACTGCCTGTTAAGTGGTCTTTGTCCCATATTAAACAGTGAGTAGTCTACTGCATCTTATTCACCTGCATGCCAGTTATCAGTTTATTACCTCTCAGCTCCAAATGTATCCTTCAGTTTATGCTCTATTACAAACCATGGAATTCCTGTAAGCATGTCTCCCTTAAAGTGAGCAGGATGTTAAGCCTTATTTGAGGGCGCTGGAAGGACACTGCAGGAGGAAGGGGCTTCCGGTAATTTCTGATTATGGGGGTGGGGAGGGATGAGGACATCCATTGGTATCCAGCCAGGATGCAAACAGCTCTCCCCTCCATCACCCCTACAGTCCGAGGCTGAGTATAACCTGTCCACAGCCCTCTTGCAGGGACTCCAAAGGCCCCCAGCCAGTCCCAGGGAATGTCCATGCCCAAGTTGCTGAAGCTGCTCTCCACCTGCACTCTAGAGGGTTCCTGATGGTTGCGCAATAGCTCCAGACAAGCTCTTGCCTAGAGAAGGTAGTCAGCATCTCCCCTACCCAGCGGCTGAACTACAAACACCTCCTCCAGTGACATCTCTATGCCCTCCCTTGGTTGCTCTCTCGGAGCCCTAGGGTACCATAGAGGGTTTCCTTATATAGTATAGTTAATAATTCTTATATTAAACTTCTGCCTGTCAAACCTACTGTGTGATTTCTGTTTCCTTATTGCTGCAATCTGAACTGGTCATTGCTGAGTACATTGTCTGGCACCTTGGAAGTTATCAGTAAATATTCATTGAATGTTTGATGAGAGAATGAAGAAATGGAAGGATGAATGAATGAACGATTGGAAAAGTCAAAGGACGCCTAACTAGGATTTCCATGTCTCCTGACAAAACATCAGCTTCATTTTTGTTATGTCCAATGAGGGAGTCATCAAACCACCAGGGACTTTGGCCATAATTTACTTACCGTAAGCCAAATACTATTAGTCTTCAAGTCCCCAGAAATGAAATTCAAGTTTTACCCCCCACCCCCCGCTTCCAAGTTTTACAGAAACACAGAACCACTGAACTCTTTATATAAAGAAATTTAGGGGCACCTGGGTGGCTTAGTCGGTTGAGCGTCCGACTTTCGCTTAGGTCATGATCTCGCGGTTCGTGGGTTCGAGCCCCGCGTCGGGCTCTGTGCTGACTGCCAGCTCGGAGCCTGGAGCCTGTTTCAGTCTGTGACTCCCTCTCTCTCTGACCCTCCCCTGTTCATGCTGTCTCTCTCTCTCCTAGAAATAAATAAAACATTAAAAAAAAAAACATTTAAAGAAATTTAGTATAACAAAGTGGCTCACACAATCATGGAGACTGGAAAGTCCACATCTGCAAGGTGGGCTCACACATGCTGGGGCCCTAGAGGGTCAGTGCTGCCCAGGAAGCCTGAGGTGGACTGAGGAGAATTCTCTCTTGCTCAAGGGAGAGTGTTGTTTTTTGGGTTCTGTGGGGTTTTTGCTTTATTGTTCTTGCTGCTGTTGTTCTATTCAGGCCTTCAACTGATTGAATAAGGTTCATGTACATTAGAGAGATGAGTCAAGTCCATCAGCTTTTGTCCATCAATTTCAATGTTAATCTCATCCTAAAACACCCTCACAGGAACACCCAGAAAAATGTTTGACTAAATATTTGGGCAAACTGTGGCCTAGTCAAGTTGGCTCATAAAATTAACCATCACCGCCCCCTCCCTCGCACCCCTGCAAACTTATTCTTGCTAGAAGGAGGGAGAGAGAGAGACTGTGCGTATAATTGTTATCATTTGGGATTTGAGCTGAGCTGGGACCACAAGAGTGACCCAGCTATGAAAAGGACCTAGCCAGGATCAGGGTCCCTCATGTTCCAACCCAGGAGATTCATGTTAGCTCTGTTGAAAGAGGCCTTTCTCTATTCCCTGTAGGAATTGGTGATTTTCATCAGAACATGGCATTCTTTCTTAATGCGGCTTCAAACAGAAAAACTGGCATTCAGGAAAAGCTGACGACTTATTCCAATAGAAGTGAAAATGTTTTCAAATTCCTAAGGCCCTGTAGCAGGGGCAATACATACTAGTTTAATATTCTCACCTTGAAGAGAAATTGGTACCAACACCAAGTTTCTAATAGAATCAACTTGATTTTCTTCCACGTCGGAAGGCGGTGAGCATTGACAGTTATAGATGAGGTTACGGTTTTCCCAACTGATTTTTTAGGCCATATCCCAAGAATTTTAGATAGGATAATCTTCTTTTCTCACCACTTGCAAGGTACTCAGTTATACTTAACATTCTAGATTGATCAAAATTCAACCTATAATGAACCATGAGGATTACTTTTGCACGAAGTGTGTCCAGATCATTAAAAACTCAGAGTTGTATCAAAGAAAGGGGCCATTTGATCTTTTTTATTTCCTCATGCTGGAAGTGAAATTTTTCCTCATAGCTATACTCATGCTGGAAGTAAAATTTCTGACTTAGCTGAGTTCATTTTTTATTTTCATATATTTTACATAAAAGAGCGTATGGTCTAATATCAAACTGAATTACATTTATTTTGCATATCTTTCTTACTTCTTCCTGTATTTATATTGTGCCTCCCTTTTTGTTTTTTTTTAAAGGCAAAAAGCAAAATGGGGCAGAACTGGAGGCGTGATGGAAAAATCCATTTCAGTTCTAAGTTCCTGTTCAATGTGTGAGCCTAGGTATAGCAACCAGGGAAGATGAAATTTGGGGAAGTATGTGACACTTAGGAATTTAAAGACTAAAATCTTTGGTGCTGCTCTGAAAGTGAAAACTTGACATTGGCTGATATAGACACTTGCCAGCATAAAATCTGTGCCTGCACATGGACAATAAGGTGCACATGCAGTGAGTACAGTCGCGCAGGCTCTCAGTCCACGTGCATAAATATAGATAGAGGAGGCAGGGAAGAGCGAGCCGCACGCCTTCCTTCCTGTTCCCACCAATTTCTAACTACACAAATACTGGATTTTACTCTTCTGTTATAGATGCATATTGTAATACAAATAAAAAATTTGTTTCTTTTTCTTTCTCTGTTCTTCTTGGAGATCGGGAGAATTTTCTCCCATAAATATCCCTCAGTTCAGCTAGTTGAACAAATTTTTCTTTAAGACTGGCAATAAAGCAGTACAGAGCATAGAGTAAAAATCCCAATACATCATCCAAATGTCTCAGTCCCGGAAGGATTCTAAGATTTTTTTTTCTGACAAAGGAAAAATAAACCTCGTTCCTGCCTCCCTAGTAAAAGAATTAAAGATCACTTTTAGAACCTTCTAACAATTATTTTCTGGAAAGTGGATTTAAGGAGCTTATCCCCTCATGACTTAATCCTATGAGATAATTGTAAAAGGGAGATTGTCATGTTGGATACGAAGGGAGTATTTGCGGGTTTCCTGAAAAAGCATTCTGTCTTTTTATGCTTACACTTCCCATCCTGGTTTCTTTGTAATCTGAGTGAATATTCGTTTTTACATGAAACGTAAAACAAATTTGATTATCTGTCCATTCCTCGTGTCAGACAGGTTACTTCTGAAATAAAGTCCATGGGGCTGTATGAAACGTGCACTTCTCTACTGTTTTCAGAGATTCCATAGTTTGAATAATAATTAATATCAGGTATTCCTTCCTCCTCTAAATGTCACAGGTGAGTTGGCTAAAGAATGTATTAAATAAAGCTAAAATGTATTAAATAGCTAAAGAAGCTATTAAATAAAAGCTAAAAGAAAAAAGATTCCTCAAAATCTGTAGGTAAAAACAAACAAAAAAAAAACATTAACTTTTGGCTTCAATGAGTGCATTCAAATAAGTCAATAATCAGCCAACCTGAGCAATCAGAAAGTTATGCTATAATTTTCTGAGGGTAGGGGAGCAAATGATCCTACATGGCATAGTGAAAGGAACTTTTTCTCTCTCCTTTTCCCCTTGAAAAAGACACATGTCTCCTAAAAGGGGAAGAAGAAAATAGGGAGCCAAACTGGCAGTGGCTGGATGAAAACCCGTCTGCCTGGCGTGTTCACTGTTGTTGTTCTTTACGCTTTTCTTTCTGTCCAGAGACAAACCGAAGCCAAGAATTTCATCTTGCCTTTTCTTTCAGTAGATCTGGCATGAGTTTCCTGGCTTAGAGGTGCCTTCCTAAATGTGAGAACCAGGTATAAGTTGGATTTCCATCATTTACCATTTCAGCACTGACTGCATCCCCCCTGCTCTCCAGATGAATCCAGGAGGATGTGATGGGGAAAGTACGGTGACACTATACCTGTGGTTTTCAAACTGTGCTCCTACAAACCCAAGACATTTTATAGAAAGTCCTTTAAAGCCATTTAAAGGGTAAGGGCCAGGCCCCACCTCACCCTTGACCACATTCATTTCAAACAGAAAAACGCCACTAGTATCAGGTTTTACATATTTAGAATCCACATAAGACTTCATTTGAGAAAAAGATTCTATGGAAACACACACCCACACCCACCCACACACACACACATTGAAATTAATATGAAAGCCCTCTTAATAGTTTGTATTTCCTTTCAAACTCAAAGGGATTTTGATCAGCTATTAATGGCCCAGAACCTATAGAATCTTCACGATGTACGTGTTAGGGAACACTGTTGTTTATTAGCATTATTTATTCCTTTGCGGGGATTCCTTCTATTCCTTTGTAGGTCCCTCTCAGCTCAGGGTGTCTGGGGTGGGGAGAGGAGTTGAATGATCATTCAACATTTGCATTGAGGCTTAGTGCTCAAATTACTTTGTAACTTGGCCAGAATTAGAAAATTCAAAGTATGCGGCTATTCCCCATCTGTAGGGGTATTGGAAATAAAAACTAGCACTTTCCATTTTCATTGTGTTTTGTATAAACCACTGGACTTTATCAAATGACTCAAAAAGACCCTTGGAATCTTTTTTTTTTTAATTTTTAAAATGTTTTTATTTATTTCTGAGAGAGAGAGACAGCATGAACAGGGGAGGGTCAGAGAGGGAGACACAGAATCTGAAACAGGCTTCAGGCTCTGAGCTAGCTGTCAGCACAGAGCCTGATGCAGGGCTTGAACCCATGAACTGTGAGATCATGACCTGAGCTGAAGTTGGACACTTAACTGACTGAGCCACCCGGATAACCCCCAAAAACCCTTGAAATCTTAAACTGGAAACACACTACCAGTCCTATTTCAAGATCAGGGTTGTTCTTCAACTTCAACTTCAACATCTCAGAACTGGGATGCTCCCCATGACTGGTCACATTCTTTTTTTGAATGCAACTAGGTGTCAAGCCAAGTAGGTATTTGTCATGGTGTGGAAACTGAGCTTCAAAGTTTCATGATCATAAGAGAATCTTTAACACCCACCTGTTATAGTAAAATTTGCTCCAATGTAGTCTTAGATCTGAGAGGTGCTTTGACAACCAGTCACCTTTATTAGTTAATACAATGCCCCTGTCAATACCATGTAACCCTGTCTTACTCTGTCACCCACCCCAGGCTCTGTATCTCCAATATATTCATAGGGACTGCAAATCTGGACCAGAATCGGTCCAACCTCAAAGTGCATCTCAATCGAATGGAAGAGGATTAGATAGAAAAATTTAGGGGCAATATTAAAGGTGTTCTAAATATTTCTTCTCTGACTTAAAGAGTGTTTCTTACTACAGCACAGGAAAATGCATTTGTAATATATAATGTAATGAAGCATGTCATAGAGTAAAATAAATGAATGCCTGCATAAAAATTATAACACATTTCAGTACAGTGAATAAACCATTGGACTTCAAGTCAAAAGACCAATATTTAGATGTTTATTTTGCTATTTACTGTACATTATGTTAAGCAAGTAACTAAATCTCTAGCATTGTTCATTTATGTAGGGAAATGGAAATTTCCAAACTTTCTTTGCAGTTATTGGGAAAATCAAATTAAATAACTTATGTGAAAGCACTAAGACTGTAAGTGGCACATATTAGAAGCCTCCTAAATTATTATCAAAATTAAATTTATTTTTCTAAAGTATCTTTTCTTGTGGAGATGAAACAAATGTTTTTCAAGATTCACATGGGAACTGGGGGATATCATTTCTACTCTCTATTACTGGAGAAGAATGAAACATAAAATGGTTTGTTACATTCAACAAATACTTATTGAGGGTCTATTATGTACCAGGAACTAGTCCAAATGTTTAGATTTTATCAGTGAACACAAAATACAGTGAAGACAAAACATTTTGGCCATAATGGAGCTTACATTCTAGTGACCAATGACTTGGTTTTTTTTTAGAGCTTCTTCAAAGCCCATCTCTAGTCAGTACTACACAAACACACACACACACACACACGCACACACACACACACACACACACACACACCATGTACTTTGTGATTATTATTTTAAAAAAATTCTCCTGAGGCTCCTAGGTGGCTTAGTCAGTTGAGTATCCAACTTCAGCATAAGTCATCATCTCACAGTTCATGAGTTCAAGCCCTATGTCAGGCTCTGTGCAGACAGCTCAGAGCCAGGAGCCTGCTTCAGATTCTGTGTCTCCCTCTCTCTCTCTGCCCTCCCCCTCTCACTCATTGTCTCTCTTTTTCCCTCTCTCAAAAATAAATAAACATTTAAAAAATTTTAATTCTCTTCCCCCCAAAAAAAAGCACAAGAACCATGTACAGGGCTGTACATAGGCATGCACATTTACTATGATATGAATTGTGGCTTGAGAGTTGGCCAATTTGGTGACCATAAATTATTCATAAAAGAAGACTGTTCTTTCTAGTCAACTTCTGGCCTTAATGCCAGGGGTCTCTGGGACAGACATGCTCTTCAGGGAATAACCGATGAAAAGTGAAGATTGAAAACTATTTTATTAATGCCCTAAGTTACATAAAAGTTGCCCTTGCACTCAACAGAAATTGCCTTAAATCTTACAGATAGCCTCTTTAGAATATAATGTAGTCCTAGACAGAAAATACTGAAAATAGATCACTGAAAAGTGCTTTTATTAGAAAAGAGTTAGGGGGGAGTTCTTCTCAGAGCATGATGCTTGGATAAAAAGAACCACACAGCAACTCTTCTCATTTTGGGGAATACATGACTATAAAACTAAGGCATTAAAATCTGTCATGTCCACCCTCACAAAATCTCATGGGTACATGATCACTTATTCCTGCAAACTCCCCCATTTTTAGGGCATACTAAGAGGGGCCATATGACTTGCAGTTCATGGTAATCATCTCAGGACTCCAGTGTTCTTCCTAGCCTCATAACTCCAGCAATGGTCTCTATGGTGGATTAATAAGGATAGATATAAATGAAATACTGACATACGACTTAGGATGGGCATTGCAGGGATTTTAGCTATGGTTTCCACACCTGAAGCTGAGCAAGGGAACAGGACTACTACATAAGATTCACACTCCTAGGGTGTCTCAGGGCAAGAAATGAGGGATTGTTCCCTTTGTACCAGACCTGAGCCATGCCTGAGGGAGGGCTGGCATTGGGGCATTCTTAGAGCCTATCTGAAGGGTCCACTGGACCTCAACAGAGGGTGCTGGACAGACCAATCTATTCTAAGCAGCCGAGGAAGAGGCAAGCCAGAATAGTGGTATCGTTGTCCTTATCAAGTGAATTTTATTTTATTTTTTAATGCTCTATTTTTGAGAGAGAGAGAGAGAGAGACAGCATGAGCAGGGGAGGGTCAGAGAAAGAGGGAGACACAAAATCCAAAGACAGACTCCAGGCTCTCAGTTAGCTGTCAGCACAGAGCCTGACACAGGGCTCAAACCCATAAACTGTGAGATCATGACCTGAGCTGAAGTCGGACGCTTAACCGACTGAGCCGCCCAGGCGCCCCAAGTGAATTTTAGATAAAACATCCTCAGCAATGAAGGGAATGAGAGAGGAAGTCTCTGAGGAACTCACAGAATCTCCCATTCAAGAAAGTCACATTGTAATTAATATCTGTTGAGCCCAGAAAGGAGCGACCCCAGATTAAAATGATATTACACGTTTAAGTGACATTCTTGACTTCTTCCATCTTTTCCCATTCAATGAGCCAACCTTGGTTAGCAACATAGAAAGGAAAAAGTCGATACACTAGGTTGGAAAGAGAGAAGTTGACCATGTTCTTTGTTGACAAGAGGCTTCTAGTATGAAGCGCACAGGAGCAGAGGAAAGGAGAACAGATTTTAATTTCAAATCGTAACTGAAGTGTTAACTAGAAATCAAGATGGACTTTATGATTACTGCTGTGGACTGAATGTTTTAGTCCTCCCCAAATTTATATGTTGAAATCCTAATCCCCAATGTGATAGTATCTGGAGGTAGGCCTTTGGGAGGTAATTAGGTTGTAAGTGTGCAATCTTTATGATGGGATTAGTGCCCTTATAAGAAGACACACAAAACAGCTTGCTTCCCTTCCTCTCCCTCTCTGCAGTGACCTCAGCAGACACTGGATTTGCCAGCACCTTGGTCCTAGACTTCCAAGCCTCTAAACTCTAAGAATTAAATGTTTGTTGTTGAAGCCACCCAATCTCTGGTATCTTTGTTATGGCAGCTAAACTGATCAAGACAAATGCTCATTTGAGACTGTGTTCTATGACAGAAAATTACTGTAAAAACCTCTGTATTACCCCAGAGTCACCAAATGAGGGCTGTCTGAGTTTTTATCCAGGAGCAAGAAGAACTTGCTCAACACAGCCATTAGGGAGACAGTGAAAGTGAAAATAAAAGGATTACATTGCGTAGGCTGCACCGTACTCAAGGTCAAAGTGATAAAGAATGTTTTCATTCATTTAGTATCCACAGTGACCAGGTGTGCAGGGAGGGAGCTTTGGAGGGAGACAAATGTGTTCAGTTTCTCCAAATCTAACAAGGAGATTGCACCTTACCGCCTTTCCTGCACAACTTTGGGAGGACTTGTAGCATTGGTGAGATTTTCCACGAAGTTTTTGAGATCTTTGGGTAAGGGTGAGAAAGAGGAATGAACTAAGCATCTTGGCTAGCCAACAGGGCTCACAGTTTCCATTAGTCATTTGCCACGTGCCGAAACACCTTCTAGGGTGCCCCAACGTTGTCTTGCTTGCATACCTCTTTTCATTCAGATCCAAAGTTTCAGGTTAAATCATATTACTGAAAAGTCCGGAATGCTTCCTGAGCTGAGCCGACCTACTTAAGAGTTTGAAACAGACACAATCATAATCAGTACTATTGTTTTCTTAGCATTAAGAACTTTTCCATGGCATCCACATACTGTGATGACAATGGTCAAAGGCAGGATTTCTGACATGACAGGTTATTTCTCCATCTCAGAGCTGCTGCTTGCAATTTCTATAACAAGAAACAGACACTTATCCCATAGCTGGAGATATAAGGCTTACCTGGTACAACATTGGACTCAACACACACCAAGCTGTTAATAACAGATCATTTCCCAAGAACAGATTTGGTAGTAACTGTGGACAAGCAAAAGTGTAGCAGGGGGCATAGTGACATAAAGAGAAATAGTGGCCTGGGACACTGAGCAAAATTCTGTCTCTCCCGCACTTATGCATGAAACTCTATTTCTCAAGAGAAATTGGGAATGGGGTGGGTAAAGCATGCAGAAACCGTTTTTGGTCACTGAATTACAAAGTACACACCTTGGCAACCAAAGATACCATGTTGTGAAGTTTAGATTCCTTGGCACCGTAAAGACGGTAGACTTCTTTATTCAGTCTAACACCCTTTGAAATATTTCCCGAGCATAGAACTTTTAAACTGCTAGACTCTGCTATCACTATCTTCTCACACTTTTGAGAGGTAGTCTTGTCAAAACTGGACTTCAGGGTTTCTGAGCCAGTGAAATGGTTTCTGGAATAAAAGGCCAGGTATGAAAGACTGATGGGAGTTTGATTTCTTTCACCCTGAAATCCAAAGCATTCACTTTCCTCGCACCAGTTCTTTACCGGCAACATGGTCTTGCTTCCTTTGAACCATTCTGAATTCTTTCTTTTATAATAAAAGCAAAGTTGTTATTCTTCATTACTGCCTAGTATCATTAATTACTATTAATTCATAGTGAAAAATAAAACCGCAGTTCTTAATTACTATAGTCCTAGAGCTGACACACTATGATTTTTCCACTAAAAAGAGGAACTATCTTCTTAAGAATTGCTTTTATTATTTTTTTATTTGAGTATGGTTGACACACAATGTTACATTAGTTTCAGGTGTACACCTTAGTGATTTGACAACTTTATACATTCTCCTATGTTCGCCAAACAATTGCTTTTATATTGCTCCGTGTTCCATAAATGCAGTATTACTATTAAAGTTTTTTTAATAAAAAATATTATTTTTGCAGAAAAGACTCAGAGACATTTATTTCATAGTACATAATAGGAGAGCGAACAGAAGTCTTAGTACAAACGAATTAAATGCTTTGCAATTGCTGGTTTTATAAAGATGCTTGTTTCCATTAGATTGCACACCTAATCTTTCAGGTAGATAAACCCGCAAATGATGCGTAGGGTTGATGGATGAGCAGTGATAACACATCTCCCTCCTAGGAGTCGGATTTTCTCTGGGAGAGCTGGGACATGCTAGAGATACTCCCTGCTGCTGCCATTGTAAAAATTCCACCATCTAGCTACAGGTACAACCGTGAATGAGCTAAGATAAGTAAAAGGAAAGTAGGGACAGTCCAGGAAAAACACACAGGTTTTTCACCTCATTCCTTCTCTGGGTAACCTCTTCCCCATAATTCCAAACTGCTTTCCATATTTCCAGTGCTCTAAATCACTGTCTTTCCTGTCGGCCAATACTCAAGAATGACCTTCCCAGACATGTATTTCCACACACTTGTGTTCCTGTGTTGGAGGTGGTCCAGCTCAGAAGTGACTGCAAACCCTCAAATGTCTCATCCTCACAGTCATACCCTAGAAATAATGTGAGAAAGGCAGTTATATACCAGTATTTTAAAACTGAGTGCTTTGAGGTTTAAAAATATCTAGAATTCTGGCTTCTGTGGAAACATGCTCAAGTTTGGCAATACTGGGCCAGTATTCCCACCTTGAAAGAATCCACTGGAGAAGAGTGGAGCCTGTGCAGTTACACTGAGCTTTTTGGTTTTCTGTAGCCAGTGGTTCCCGATCAAGGTTGGGACTTTGACAACTTTTACACTTGGGGTCATCTGGCAATGTCCATAGACATTTCTGATAGCCACAGATGAGGGTGGCGGTGTGCTATTGGCACTAGTGAGTTGAGGCCAGGGATACCAACAACATCCTACAAGGCACATGATAGTCTTGCACAACATAGAATTATCTAGCCCCACGTGTCAATGGTACCAAGTGTGAGAAACCCTTCCACAGCCCATATTCAGCCCACTTCACATTTAGTTGCCTGTCTGCTCCTATAGACATTTGGTTTATAATCCCTGGATAACCAAATATGTATAACATATAGATACATAACATGTACAACCAGAAAGAACCCCCAGGACCTTCCAGTCAGATCCCAAATCCCTCATTATATGTATGATGTCTGAAATACAGGGGAAATGAACTTCAGCTAGACTTAAAGAATAAAATTTGTTCAAATTAATTGATCTAATTTGTAATCGAGAATCCTATTCCTAACTCGAGTAATAATTATGAAGCCATATGAGGCAGATAGATACCTAGAGGCAGGGCAGTGGGAGAGGTTTTTTTCCCGCTTTCTGGTCATCACCTTGCCCATTACTTACATATGACAGAATATTTGAGCAGACCCAGCTGACATGTTGCCAAATTTCTGATCTGGGCTTCTGAGAAATTCATTACTGATCCAAGCTCATACTATTTTGTATAGCATCCCTATGTGTTTGTCAGGAGATGATTGTCCATGAGTATGTTGTGTTTCTGCATGTCTTTTTGTTCTGGACTGTTTTCCTAAGGATATCTGTAAAGCTAGCAATCTTGGAAGAAAAGAGACAGAATCTCCTTCTGGAACAGAGGGTCAATTTACATACTTACCAGTATAATAAATATGACGGCACTTGCAGGAGCAGAAGTCAGTGCACATTATAAAGGATTCAGTTTTCCCTCAGCTCAGGGTTCCTCCATTGTGAAATACAAGCGCTGTGGATGCAGCATCTACTAGAACCTTCCATGTCACCTTCGTGGAACTTAGGAGACAAGGGCAGCCATGCTTGCTGTGCACTGAGTAATAAAGTCCTGGTTTCTGACCCAGGACTCTCATATCTTCATATCTCATGCTTGCTGTGCACTGAGTAATAAAGTCCTGGTTTCTGACCCAGGACTCTCATATCTTCATATCTCATCGGGCCAAGAAGTATGAAGAATCAGAGGTTTTACTCTCTTTGCAAGATAACAAGTTTAGCCTGACAGAGATTTTGACAATTTTTTACAAACCATCTTTTGAAAAACTTGAACTGTACTTAACCTGAGTTAAAGGACGTATTCACCAAACCTTAAGCAATGAATAACTCTGGCAGCTGTAACTAGTCTTCAGGTCCCCCGAGTATTTGTTTTCTGCCAGCACTAAGTGCTCTGGCTCTCCTCAAGTTCTCCCTTAGCTACAGCCTTAGTTATGCATGTATCTGTCTGAAGCCAGGAAGTCAAAATCCTTCTTTTCTTCACTGCTTCCCTACTTGCTTTCATCCCTTCCTTCTTTCTTTCCTTTCTTCCCCTTGTCCCTCCTCCTCCACTCTTCCTCCCTCTTCTCCTTCTGCTTCTCCTAGGTAAATTACTGTCTCCAGTCCATGTACTTTTTCTTTGCTCTGAATCCACGTATCATTATTCCTTGTTGTTAGTGGAGAAAATTAAATCATTGAATCAGAAATGCAGACATATACTATACACATACAGAGCTCTAACAAATTAGGTTCTGTTGTGATTAACTTTTAAATTTTTTTACACTAGAGAATATCCTTTTGGGGAATTAAAATTAAAAAAAGAAAGAAAAACCAGTTCATCCTCAAAATTTTCTCCTTACCTCCCATCAATGACCATCTTATATTTTAGTAGTTTTCTTGATGCATTTTGCAACCTCTGCTTGTTTGAAGGGCACAGCTTTCTTGTCAAACGTTTCTACTGGGAAGGAAGATGTTTTTTAATCTTCTAAAAATTTTAGATGCTTTTGAATAAACACAGCAGTCTTAAAATTCATATTCAGTGTTTTAGTAGTTATGTTTTATTGAATATTTGATGCTTTTCTGAGGATAATGATACTTCTTCTAATAAGAATCCAGAGTTTATTTTATTTTAATTTAGTTTTGGGGAGGACAAACTAACAAGTAGAGAATATTAAGAGTAATCAGTGATATAGTTCTCATTATATGCTATATTTACTTAAGGCTTCAAATATAATATTTGATGATGTGCTGTCAGAAGTCACATGCAAGCCACTGGAGGGCTCTATGAATGTCCTTATATAGAGTTGGCAGTAATTTTCATACAGCACTGTTTGCTAAAACCACCTTTATTGATAATATTAGTATCCTCAGCCCACTCTTTTTCATAATCAGGTAATTAGTCATTAACATAACTAACAAAAAGAAATCATGAAAAAATACACACCAAAACAATTTTGAAAGTTTACTCATTTATTTTGAGAGAGGCAGAGGCAGCATGAACAGGGAAGGGGAGGAGAGACAGGGAGAAGGAGAGAATCCCAAGCATTCTCCACACTGTCAAGGCAGAGCCAGACGTGGGACTCGAAATCTCAGAACTGTGAGATCATGACCTGAGCCAAAACCAAGAGTTGAAGGCTTAACGAGCTGAGCCACCCAGGCACTCCAGCTGGCTGTATCGTAAGCATGGTCTCTACATGGTTAGCCAGAATGTGGACTTTGGAATAGGAGAAAAGTGGGCTCAAAACCTGACTCTCTTGTTTACCCTTCGATTTGGACAAGTTTTTAAAATCTATTTGGGCCTTAATTTCTACATCTATAAACACCTATGTTGCAGGATTGTTACTATAAGATTCAAGTAGAACAATGTAGGAAAAGCATTTAAAACAGCTCCTGGTGCATCAGAGGTCTTAAATCAATTCTGGCCATTTGACTGTCATTGTTGAGTGAGGCAAGTACAAAAAAAAAGGATGGCAAATAGGGCAGCTTGGGTGGTTCAGTTGGTTAAGCGTCTGACTCTTGATTTCGGCTCAGGTCATGATCTCTCTGTTTGTGGAACTGAGCCCTGCATCGGGCTCTACGCTGACAGTACGGATGCTGCTTGGGATTCTGTCCCTCCTCTCTCTGCCCCTCCCCTGCGCCCACTCACTCTCTCTCTCTGTCTCTGTCTCTCTCTCTCTCTCAAAATAAATAAATACACTTAAAAGGACGGCAAGTGATTCTGAAAATTATTACTCGCCTTTTGCTTTCAAGAGACTCTACGATTCATAATGTTTGTCTTTTAGAACTATTTCATCTATTAGCAAGAAGGCATGACAAAAGTCAAAATGAAAGTTTATTTCCAGCTTTCCTCCCGAGGCCACCCCCATTGAGAGGTGCTGCAGCAGAACCCCAGCTGCGGGGGTCACCAGAAGTGTAAGCATCACAGGAAACTGAGAGCCCCTAACCCTCATTAGTAGTGAATTCACTCTCATTTCCTCCTGCTCCTTCTCTGGCTTACGTCTTTCCCAGACCTCCTGATCAAGGTGACTCTGCTGCCCCAAGTGAGTTACATTAGGAGATGCTGCCAATGGTGTACCCTTCCCTAATGCAAATATTCTTGGAGTTTTGGTGAACAGCTTTTGTTTAGTTCATTTGTATGGGGTGAATTTTATTTTCTCCCCTAAGTCTTAGTCTTTTAAAATAATTTGCTTTTTGGGGGTGCCTAGGTGGCTCAGTCGATTAGGCATCCAACTCTTGATTTTGCCTCAGGTCATGATCTCATGGTTCGTGAGTTCAAGTCCCACATCGGGCTCCACTTGACAGTGTAGTACCTGCTTGAGATTCTCTCAGTCTCCCTCTCTCTCTGCCCCTCTGCCACACATGCACACACACTCTCTCTTTCTCAAAATAAATAAATAAACTTTAAAAAATAAAATAAAATTATTTGCTTGGTTAAATGTTCAAAACGTCTAAGAACTCTGTATGTTTTCATATACTCACCATACCAGAGTATTTATAACATGTTAGATGTATGTCATCTACACTTTGATGTTTTAAGTTGCACTTTATCTTTCAAAACACTTAAGAAACCAGTCCTATGTAACATCCATTTACTGATGAAAAGCAACTAACAACTTCTTAAAGCCACTCATAATCTAGTCATCTCTCTGGGTTTCATTATCTTCCTATTTAAAATAAGGAAATTGAATTTGATATTCTCCAAGACCCCTCCCAGTCTAAGACAAATGCAGTTATATTTTATAGCTTTGTAATGTAATCAAGCATTCAGAGCAATACCTAGCCCATAGGAAGTACTCAGTAAATATTCATTAAATGTGGAATGACTAATTAATGTAGGTACTTTCATATAGAAAGTATGCCCTAAAAACTAATTTAGCTTAATGACAAAAACAAGTAGGAAATTATTATTAAATTTATTGCTTTATGACTGCTTAAAATTAACTTTTTCTGTTAAAATTATTTTTTAATAATTTATTAATTTAATAAAGACTTTGATCCTTACAGAAAGTGTAAATTATCAAAAAGTCAATGGAGTAGAGGGGAAATGGTTTTGTGGGAAGTATAAGACTAAAATTCAGTATCCTATTAAATATGGCAGATATAGGGGAAGCATTTATTTCAACTTTTTCCCCAAATAATTGTGCAATGACAGAAGGTAGATTGTGAAAAGAACACAAAAAATGATAAGAACAAACAGAACAAGAGGAGAGGACTACGACATCAATCAATTTTGCAACCTCAAAGACAGAAGGATGACCAAAGCAACACAGAAATCAGGCACTGCGGAGAGGGAGCTTTAGGGAAGAAGAGGAAATCCAAGAAGTAAGCTCTTTTGTGTCATAGAAGCCTGAGAAATACAGGCATTGGAGACACTAGGTGCCTCTGAAGAATGCACTTGCAGGTAGGGCTATAAATAGGAAAATTAGTTTTAAATTCATGTAAGAAGCATTAAGCACCTAAACCCAGGGATGACTTCATGGACATGCACCATGTGCACTTGTACAGGATCCCACACTTAGGAGCCTCCCACATGATTTAATGCTCTGCTATTGCCATCATGAAATTCTTGATAATTTTGAATACATGACTCAATGTTTTCATTTTGAATTGGATCTTGCAAATTATATAGCCAATCCAATCTAAATCCCCTCCCCTAACCCTACAGAGCCAGGCATCTGTCCCTCCTCCACCCCAGCAAAGGACTGAATGATAGGATATTTCAGAATATCAGGATCAGTTGAAATGGGAGGCGAAGTGAATGTTACATAGAGAACAGCAAATACTGTCCTCCATCAGGCACAGAGAATACTGTCAACCAAATTTATATCCCCAGGCAGAAGACTACTAGATTCTTCTCAGGGAAACTGAAAGAACAGTTGGAAATCTTTCAATTAAACAGTTTCTGTTGGATCACTTGACAAGTCCCAATCATGGACATAGAGTTTCTAGTCAAACTTTTAGTGTCTCAAGCATAAATGAGAGACCTGAGGGTCATCAGAGATTTGAGGAAAGCCTCTATCAGAAACACAGGATTAAAACAAACAAAGACTAAGTGGGAACTCTGAGGATTCATGACAATAATAGTAGAAGAGAAAATTATGTTATAAAATAATATTTTTATCTTTAGAAAGATTAAGAGAAGCTATTACAGTAATAAAAAAAAGAATACTAGTTTTCTTAAAAGAACACTCAGAAAATAAAAAAAGAACTATTGAAATTAAATAAATAGGATAAATAAAAAATTCATTAAGACCTATGGAAGATAAGGGTGATGTCTGGGTCATTTCTTCAACCAGAAAGCAAAACAAAATAAAACAAACAAACAAAAGAGATGAGAGAGGAGAGATAAAATATAAGTTAATGAAAGGATGTGCAGCAGGTTCAAAATCTAAACAACAGAATTTTCTGAAGGAGAAAACAAACAAAAAAGTAGATGGGAAGAAATGATTAAATAAAAAATACTCATACTCAAAAATTCCAAAATCAAAGCTGCTATGTTCTCAGATTGAAAGTGGCCATCCATTCAGTATATTATTGTAAATTTTCAGAATACCATGGCCAAAGAGAAGATACAAAATATGTTAAAAAAGTAGAAAAATAAAACATGTCACAAAAGATTAGGAATCAATATGACATTAGATTACCTCAAAAGCAAAATTGAAAGCCAGAAGACAATGATTAAATGCCTTTGAAATTCTGAGGGAAAATGGTTTCCAGCCTAGAATTTAATTCTCATAGAATCAAACTATCAATAAAATGTAAGAGTATAAAAAAGGCATTTTCAGGTATGCAAATTATTAAGAAATGTATTCCAAAGTACCATTTATTAGAAATCCACTAGAGAATGTACTATACCAAAATGATGTAATAAATCAAGAAAGAGAAAAACATGTGATTCAGCGAACAGAAGATACAACACAGGACAATAAAGTAAAACCCCAAACACAAGACAATGGCATAAAATCCTAGAACTACAGTTGTGCACCAGGACAAGAGAAGAAAAAGATAAAATTAGAGCAAGAATATGAAATATTCTAAGTGAAAAAATAAAACTAACAAATTACCTGATGTTTGGGGATATATTAAGTGAAGAATTACATTTCTAAATAGACTTTGTAAATGAAAAGTACTTGATATGACAGAGAAAATGAAAGAGCAAGGCAATTACTAACTCTAGGAAAACCAAAAGTAGTGCACCTAGAAATATAATTCTTGTACTTTACATGGTTCAACTATAAATACCACTCACAGAGCCATAAAAATGTAAGCACAGATTACTGATTTATGTAAATTTTGATGTAACTACATGGAGTTTGGTAGGAATGGATATGTTCTTTTTAAGGTGGTGGGTTTAGAGGGGTTGGTCAATGGTCAGTAGGGAATATTTTAAAATAAGATTTTTAAAAATATTTAGAAATGTAGTGGCAAATACTAGAAGAAAATGTTAAGGGATTAATGGTCACCTGCCAAAGATAAGAATCAGGAATAGGGAGAAGTGGAATTAGAAATGCTGATTTTTGTTATAAGCCTTATAAAGCTGGAAGACATTTAAAACCATACTCATGTATTCTCTGATGCAAAAAATAAATTAAACACATAAATCTGTGATTCATATATACTTGCAAAATACTATTATAATTCTACATTAAATAGAATTAATAGTTGGGATTAACCCCAACTGGTATTGAATGAAATAATGGCAAGCTCAAGAGAAACAAATAGGTTGTTTTAGTTGACAGCGTAAAGTAAAATGACTATGACTAAATGAATTCATTATTAATTATTTAATTTTATAAACAGAGCTTTAGCACAACTATATATAAAGCATTTGACATTGTAAAATATTAGCATATGCTCAGAATGGAGAGTAGCCTGAACATGTTAGGGTATTAATGAGTAGTGGCAGGTTGATGTAAATTGCTGACATAGGAGTTCTTCCAAGCTATGGAATTATAATCCAGATCACAGAATTCCCTAAGAAAATAAATTAGCAATGGGGATCTGATGTGTTAATATGGCACAGGAGGCAGTTTTAATAATACTTGGAGAGAGCCAATGACAAAAGAAAAGGAAATCCAAAACATTACTGAAGTGAGAAACCAAAGGAAAAGAAAATCATATATGATACACGGGAGATCCCCAAATCAGGTCACCTTAAATCAGTAACTTCAAACTTATTTGGGAGGATAAATACGCTCACCAAGGACTCCACGAAGGTGCAACCTTTGATCATTCAAACAGCCTCAGGAGGCTGGTTAACTTCCTAAGCTTGCAGTTCTAGTAAGGGCTGCCCCAGGCTGTTGTAAGGCATTAGGGTGATGCGAACCACAGAAGCCTATCCTGCCCATCTCAGCCTCACGCAGAGCAGCTGCTACAGGTTTGCAGACTGGGTTTCCAGGTGAGAGTTCTGCTTGAGCAATTTGTTTTATGGCTGAAAACCAAGTCTGGAAATTACTGGTCTACCACCAATTCTCTATTTTACAGATCTAGAAGTAAAAGCCTTTTAAATAATCATTTACCCATGGTGAAAAAAACAAAAACTTGATGGCAGAGTTAGAACCAGGAGCCAGGAGTCCTGCAAGCTAATTAACTTGCTTTCTCCGACACCAATGATCCTGGTGATATTGCCTTCTGTTAAAGTAAATATATTTTACCAAAGGGTATATTCGTTACTATTTTGTATAACGAGTCTTTAGAAGTACGCACTGCATGCGACGCCTGGGTGGTTTGGTGGGTTATGCGCAGGTATGATTCACGGTTCATGAGATCAATCCCCGTGTCAGGCTCTGCACGGACTGCCTGGAACCTGCTTGGGATTCTCTCTCTCCCTCTCTCTCTCTGCTCCTCCCCCCATCTCTTTCTCTTTCTCAGAATACGTAAACATTAAAAGTATACAGTGCAGAATAAAATGAAAAAAAAATATGAGCACCCCAAATTTACCTCCATTCAAATAGTATGCAGCATCTAGATTTGGTTTAAAGTCTTAATTTACTAGTAGGTCTTATTTCATCTTAAGCTATATTGACAGTTTTGCCTCCATCTACCCTGTGAGTTGCTTTGTTGAATAAAGTAATTACTTGGTTGCAAATACTATGGCCTGATGATTCATACAAGTAAAGCGCTGCCTCTTTAAGACTTGCTGGTTTGCTGGTAAATGAATACTTCTCAATCTGCTTCTACTCCTCTTCTCTCCCCTTCTCCCCCTCTCTCCCCTCTAGAGGCTCAGGGACTGAATTTGTTCCCAGCAGCTCTCTGACTGAAGTATCCACAGTTCCTCCTTTTGTGGACCGAGTAACAAAAGGAAAGGAAATCATTTCTTGCTTACATTCTCTATTAAAATGTCTGATTCTCTAAACTAGAAATTTTTCATTCTTAACAACCATAATTATGTCACCCCCTGTAGCAGCTTTAAGCTCACTATTTTGACTAGTCAAGCAAATAAGTTAATTTCCGTAAGGGAGATAAAATAATCCAACAACTAAATGTTACTGTGTCAAGTATCTCTGGTAAAAATAGCTTCTATTTTTAGAATAGAAATAACTTCTTTACCTCCTCTGCCTCCCTGCCCCCCGTCCATCTTAATATTTTCAAAAGATAACTGAAACATAGCAGGCTATTATTTACAAAACCACCTTTTACATAGGATCCTCTTTTTTAAAATAATTTTTTTTAAGTTTACATATTTATACTGAGAGAGAGCACAAGAAGGGGAGGGGCATAGAGAGAAGGGAGAGAGAGAGAGAGAGAGAGAGAGAGAGAGAGAATCCCAAGCAGGCCCCACACTGTTAGTGACATGGGGCTTGAACTCACAAACTTTGAGATCATGGCCTGAGCCAAAACCAAGAGTCAGATGCTTAACCAGCTGAGCCACCCAGGTGCCCCTTCATAGGATCCTCTTTAAGGACAAAACTTGTCATTGCTTAACTGGATGTACTAGGTGATTATATTGGTTTCAGAGTGCTGAGCAGGATAAAGAGGGGAAGTGGAATGTGACAAAATGATGAATATTCTATAGCAATACTAATATAAATAAGGTATATGGTATCAAGTGAAGAAGTGACACCAGCATCAAGCTTAAGACCGTTAGACACCATGGACTTATGCTGATTAGATTTTTTCTTGTGTTCTACCTTGGAAAAGATATTAAATCACAAGTCTACTTGGGGCTAGGCTGGGCGCTTCTAAGAGGTTCTAGCTGAACTGGTGACCTGATTAAAGACAAAAAATGCAGTATTTAAAGGATGACCACTAACTCTTAGTTTTGCCAAACCTACTTATAAACTGCATTTCAAAGGGCCGAGTCTCAGGTAGCTTTCTGAATATCTGACTTCAGTCTTCAAAAGAGAAAAGTAAACAAAAGCAAATGATAATATACAGGATGATCTTTTGCTCTATAAAAGTATCATGCTGATAGTTGAAAGGCAAATTTTGAGATATGCAAATGCCGTCATTCATGGAGAAAATTAACTCATACGCATTTCCTTTTTGTTGGGTTGTATGATTTCATAATGAATAAGTTCTCCTCTGCTGAGATCCAAAACAATTTGGAGTCTTAAGGAAAAATAATTATTTTAGTAATTTTAGTTTAAGAAAATCCCAAGAACTCCGCCATTTCTATAGGAATTTGGTATTCCCAGGAGGAAATAGCACATTATCATGGGGGGTTGAATAGCCCTCAGGGTGCTATTCCTTCCTAGCTTGCCTGCTGACCAGCTGCTGGCCCCAGATTGTACTGAAAGCAGTGATAATTAATTGTGCTATCTCTTTACTCAGAAGGACTCTGGTAAGGTTTTAATGAAGTAATACTGCCAGATATTTAGTTTCATTACTTTTTTCCAAAGAAAGTGACAATATTAATAAATGATAATCATGTTATCTACAGCAATACGTAGGACAATATTCCCTGAATTTGTATTCAACTTTATTGAAAGACCATAAATTGTTCAGGGCTTATTTGGTGACTTGGTGAACATAAAAATTACTGCTTTTAAATGGTGAAAATGCAGGCAGTCATCAATAATGTGTTAACACATGAGGCATCAACAAACTAACAAAATAAATAGCACAGCCTGTGTTAAAGGAAGAGAACTTTTGTTATAAGTGATCAGTTTTGTTTCCTGATTAAGATTCATGTTTATTCCCTCTGTCAGCATCATAGGAGTATTCCTCTCCTTGTTACCTTCATTTTATTTATTTATGTTTTAATGTTTGTTGATTTTTGAGAGGAAGAGACAGAGTACGAGCAGGGGAGGGGCAGAGAGAGAGGGGGGAAAAAGGATCTGAAAAAAAGAATCTGAAGCAGGCTCCAGGCTCGGAGCTGTCCACACAGAGCCCGAGGTGGGGTTCAAACCCACGAACCACAGAGATCATGACCTGAGCTGAACTTGGACTCTTAACCAACTGAGCCACCCAGGTGCCCCTCCTTGTTACTTTTAAATTAACTACTGTGCAATTGTGCTTGGAGTTTTGTGGTCCTTTTAATTTTATTTTAATTTTATTTTTCAGATGTTTATTTTTGAGAGGGAGAGATAGCAGGGAATGGGCAGAGAGAGGGGGCGGAAAAAGGATCTGAAGCGGGCTCTCTGCTGACAGCAGCAAACCTTTTGTGGGGCCTGAACCCACAAACTGCAAGATCATGACCTGAACCAAAGTCAGACGCTTAACCGACGGAGCCACACAGGTCCTTTTGAAACGAGTGTCTTGTATGCCCCTCAGTCTGGGCCAATTCAGAGGAACAAAACCAGTGGGGATTTGCTGCTCAGCTGGATCTTGCCTCATCGGGGAACTGACTGACTCACCCTTGTGAGGCACTCGTCCTTGCTTCTGACATGAGATTGAAGTCCACAAGGCTGCCTCCCCAAAGTACCCCAAACTGGATGACTTAAAATAACAGAAATATGTTGTCTCACAGTCCTGGAGGCCAGAAGTCTGAAATCAAGGTGTTAGATTGGTTGGTTCCTTCTTGGGAGCTTCTGGTGACTTGGCAGCAATCTTCCGCTTCACTTGACCTATAGGTGTGACTTCAATCCTGTACCTTTACATGGCAGTCTCCCTGTGTGTCTTCATATACTCTCCCCTTGGGCAGGTCTCTTTCCAAACTTTCCCTTGGTAGAAGGATACCAGTCATATTGGATTAGGGCCCACCCTGATGACCTCACTTTGACTGGATTATCTCTGTAAAAGACCCCATTTCCAATCAAGGTCATATTCTGGGGTACCGGGGATAAGCTGGGGAGAGCAAGAACGAGCTGGGACCCACAAGCATGCAGCTGGAAACACAGGGCTGGACTGAAACCATGTTGGTCTTACCACCTCTGATTTTGATGTGGGAATCCTGCTGGGGAAGTTCCACTTCATCATGGAGCCTAAGCACTAGCCTGGTGTAGGAGTCAGAGGAGCTGAGGATGTTCCAGGGAAGGGTAAGGCAGTCGGCAGCCTGTCTGCTGCCCACTCCAATGAAGTGAGCCAGCACCTATAGGGCGCGTTCTAGAAAATGGCTGCTGCTTCTCTTTGGACCTCCATATTGCAGTCAAGAACCTCTCTGGTGGCCCGCGCACCTGAGCCAGAAACATACAGGAAAGAGAATTTAGGAAATTGTAATTCAGTCTAGCCAGACGGGCACATAACAAAGCCACCACACTAAAGACTTTACATACTCACGACTGAATATTTGATAATATGAACGAAGATAATTAAGAAACCAAATTGTTCCCAAGCATATATACCAAACTCTCCCAACTCAGACATGGGAAAGATGTTTACTTGCTAATGATGTTTAAATCATTAGCACTAATCAGAAACAATTCTATCAATCGCCCAAAAAGTTGTAACTGGATTACTGAACACTGAATCCACCAGTTTAATTTGCCCTTATGCCATCAACTATTAGGAAAGGACTTAAAACCCATTAAACCAAGAGATCTTGAGGTTTTCTTCAGTTGAATTAGGTAAATTTGGAAACACACACACACACACACACACACACAAAACAAACCAGAGAGTTGCCTCTCTTGAGACAGTCTTATTAGCAGAGAGGTAAATACAATGAATAATCGCACAGGCTTTGGAACTGATAGACTCAAGTTTCAAACACAGTCCTGCCTCTTAGCAGTGTGAAACTTCAGGAAAATCCTTTTAATCTCTCTCTCTCTCTCTCTTTCTCTCTCTCTCTCTCTCTCTCTCGTATTACCCCTCTATTAGTATAGGGATAACCTTAATAGTTTCCTCAAAGGGCCACTGCGTGATTTGAATGAGGAAATAAATGCAAGGAACTAGGCACAAAGCTGGACATGTAATGTTAAAGCAATGTTAAGGCTTATCTCCTCCTCCTCCTTTTCTTCTGTCTGTTTCTCCTCTTTCTCTTTTCTTTTTCCTTAACTTTGAGAACAACAAAATGGGTGTTTTGAGTTCCTCATAGCACTGAACTTTGCTTTTCTACAGTTTGTGTGCAATCTCAGGCTTACGGACAATAAGACAAGGGAGTCTTTAAATACCAACCTATTTTGGAGACTAGGCGTGGGTGGTTTTTGAAGTAGCATCTCTGAGAGCAGTTGGGAATGGAAATGCTTATTTCTAAGACAACAAAAGGGAGAAAATGTTCCATTTGAAAATGCTGCCTGATGAGTAAACATAGTGAACTTTTTCTAGAGAGGTCCTTGAAATTTCTTTAGGCAGAATTTAAAGAACAAAATTAAATGGTAATGAATTTCCTTCCTCCCAGAAAATGGAAAGTATGTTCTCAGGCCTTTCTTCTCTGTTTGTATTCTCCACCAATACAAAGGCACCCCTCTTCACAAGCCCCACTCAAGTCCACCACTGGGTCCAGTGCTCTCTCTCCTCTCATAAATCACACCTGTTGTCAGTAACCACTCACGTGAGCATGTGCCAGAATCTTCTATTACCAGAGACCCCTGAGTGTGCTGTCCATGTCTTCTGTCTTTACCCTGTAAGCCCCTTGACAGTAGAGACTTCATCAAACGTTTCATTTACCAAATGTGTAAAATAGTCTAGGCCCTTAGGATGGATGGGCTCTAATAAACATGATGTGGAATGGAAAAGAAGGGATTAGAAAAAGAGAACAGATGGGAAGATGTGGGACAGAGTGAAAAAGAGTGAAAAAGAAGCTCACAGGGAGTCTCTGAAATCTTTCCAGATGCCACTGCTTGAGATGGTGCAATGCAATGACCTTGGCTGATTGATGTTACTGCTGCACAGTAGAACCCACATTTCCACAGTCATCAGGGGCTTCTGAAATGTGCTTGTCTCTAGCATTGAACATCAGTTCCACACACATTTATCAGTTGTACTGTGGCCCCTTCTAGTCTTTCAACCTTCTCTAACTATTACTCCCTCCACTAAGAGAGCACATGCTAATACACTAATGCAGTAAGACCTCACAGACAGATTGCTGAGAAAATATTTTTCAGAAAACAAACGAATGAAAAGGACATTCTACATTTATATCACCAAGCTCCCAGAGATTCTCAGAAGAGGGGCATAGACTCATTCTTACACAAACCTACCAAATTATTAAAAGATACTTGAAACAAATACATACAAATGCCAACTCTCCCAAATCACCTCTGTAAAATTTACTAACTCTTTTAAACTCAAACTCCATTTTATAACCCTTTATAAAGAACCCAGCAATTTGAAGTATTGGGTTGGAGGAAAGAGCCATAAAATTTCAATGAATTCATCCTGAAAATGCTGTATTGAGCTGGGACCTTTCTACAGGAGACAGTGTGCTTTTTGGACTGCCATATTTTTAAAAGATGTCTTTGAAAAGGAAAGGCATAGCTTTTCATAGCAGCTAGTTCTAGACAAAAACTAGGGCCAACAGTTATTTTAGTTCAACCTAATTTAATGTCACAGTGGTGGGTCTGGTTTTATTTATTTATTTACTAATTTAAAGAGGCTGCTACTTCCTTGAAGGAGGTGGTGTGCTTAGAAATGGATAATGTTGGCAAAGCATGGAAAAGTTCTCTCTCTCTCTCGATTTTTTTCCTTGAAAACAATAACCTACATTTAATGGTAAGAAATCACCAGCAAATTCCATTATGTTTGTGGGCTTGACATGTGGTGCTTATTAAGTGTAGGAACAAAGCCACTTTATACATCATAATGTTCACATTACAAATTCGCTGCTCATAATGGTGCTGCAAGTGTATGTGCAATTTTTCTGAACTTATGAAATATATTTCTGACACCTCAGGTATTGATGTATGCACGCATGATATTGTCCCAGTGCAGTAGGGAGACTTAACTGATGTCTGCAAGATTTGATTTATTACAAGTAAATATGATTGCCTTCATAATCTGATTTTATTATGTTCGGGGCTCTCGCAGGTAAACTTTTAGTAGAAGGAAGAAGGCCAATTTTATTAAACCAGTGTGTGTTCCTACGAACCATAGAATTTCTTGTCAAGGGGGGAAGGGGGACTGCTGATCCAGAAAGTGTATTGAAAATTTCAAAAAGAAGAATTTACTTCCAACATTCCCAATATCCTATGTTCTCAATCCCTGCAACTATTTCAAATGTGCTCTTTCCATCCTGAGCTTTATATTCTTTTCTTAAAAGCCAAATTAAAGTAAAATTCACCTATACCTAGGGGAATACATCTCAACAAATGTGGGCACTAAGAATTTTTCTCTTTTGTAATGGAGACAAAGAGATTTGATGAATTTGAAAGCATTGGGATTACCATTGATACTTTCAAAGCTGTTCATTGATAGGACTCCAAATATCAGGGCCACTGCTTTGCTATAGCAGCCACTCAAAAGAATTAAATGTAAGTCATCCCAGAATCAGAGACGAACCTGGACCCAATGCTCTAGACGAAGGGCATAAGTAGAAACAGGGATAGTAAGTAGGAAGGGTCTGAACAAAGTAGGAGACCTGTCCAACTCACCCTTTAATGAAGACTAGATACAAGGACCTTCCCGGGGCGATTATATACAATCTTATTCTAAGTGCAGAAGAACAAAAATTATTGACTTGAGAGTTTGCGTACTTGACCCTTCCTCTGCCCACTAAATAAAGATCCTGGTTTCCCTTTCTTCTTCCCCAACTTGTTGAGAAAGTTTCTGCTACTTCATTGCCAGCATCACCAGGGTAGTCATTCAGGCCTTCGTAATGCAGGAGAAAAGAAGAGAGAGGGGTAGAAGAAAAGGAAAGAGTGAGGTAGAAAAAGAAGGGATGCATTGGCTTGAGTTAGGGAAAAGCTTTCCTGGGGGTAGAGGGTGGAGAGGAAGACAGGACCATTTTTAAGGAGTTTGCAAGTAAATCAGTCAAGAGCACCTGAGGGGCACCTGGGTATCTCGGTCAGCTAACCATCTGACCTCGACTCAGGTCATGAGTTCAAGCCCCACATCGAGTTCTCTACTGTCAGTGTAGACCTGCTCAGATCCACCTCTCTCTCTCTGCCCTTCCCCTGCTCATGCTTTCACTCTGTCTCATAAATAAATTAAAACATCAAAAAAAAAAAAAAAGTGCACCCGAGTGGTGTAAACTAAGTTGTTAGAAGAAAATGTTATGCTATGAACTATGAGTGTCCTTCACTGTTTTCAAGAAATACAAGGGGAGTACCTAAATTAAGTTTAAGTTACTTTTCTTTTGATGGTCTGAGTTTCTTGAATGAAACATGTTTCAAGACTGTGACTCAGAATCTAATAAGATCACATGTGTTTGATATGGCCAGAGTATTGTCACTTATTTTCCATTAGGTGGACATCATAGCATTAGGGTGACCAAGTGGACAGTGCAACCATTACCAGTGGAAGAGCCGTGACAAAGTGTTTAATGAAGATGCCCAAAGAGGGCCGAAACAATGAAACAAGGTCTTTTTTGGTTTTCACTGTAAAGGAGACCAGAATATACCTCTTTGGCATGTGAATTATTTTGAGCTAAAGTGGCGAGTACAGAAAAAGCTCTAAACACAGAACACTTACTTTTGTAAAAGAAATTCACATTTATAAAGGAAATTTCCATTTGTAAAGATGTCTTCCTGTCCCTTAGCAGGAAGAGAAAGACTTTAATGATTCTTAGTGATGGAGAAAGCCAATGGTCTAGAAAATAGTTCCATTAATGCAAAGGTACCTGGGTGGCTTAGTCGGTTGAGCCTCAGGCTTTTGGTTTCAGCTCAGGTTATGATCTCGGGGTTCATGGGTTTGAACCTTGCATCGCACTCCACACTGACAGTGCAGAGCCTGCTTGGGATTCTCTTTCTCTCTCTCTCTCTCTCTCTCTCTCTCTCTCTGACCCTCCCTGCTGGCTCTCTCTGTCTCTCAAAATAAATAAATAAGCTTCAAGAAAAATTTTAGAAAATAGCTCCAATAATGAAAAGTAAAGATTTACACACCCAGTGAAGATCAGGAATCAGGAGATTAGAAATCAAAGTCAGTGTAGTAGTTCCAGCTCTTCAGATCTGGGTCACGATGTAATAATTTTAAGACAAAATAATACTTGTACTTCATAAGTTGTTTTTTTATTATAGTTTTTTTCTTTTGATATTATCTTTGATTATATCATTTTTGTTTTCGTTAGTGAAATTTCCTTTGAAATTCCAACCACGTTAAGGGAAAACCAAAGAAGAGTTTGGGTTCGTATTAGAGGAGAATGTTGAAAGGGGACCCGGAGACCCTAGCAGTTGACCATGCTGATGACACTTTTAAAATTCCCAAAGGGAGGCACCTGGGTGACTCAGTCAGTTAAGCATCTGAGTTCGGCTCAGGTCATGATCTCACAGTTTGTGAGTTTAAGCCCTGCATCAGGCTCTGTGTTGACGGCTCAGAGCCTGGAGCCTGATTCGCATTCTGTGTCTGCCTTTCCCACACTCATACTGTCTCTCTCTCTCTCTCTCTCTCTCTCTCTCTCTCTCTCTCTCTCTCTCTCAAAAATAAATAAACATTTAAAAAATTAAAAAAAAAAAAACAACTCCCAAAGGGACCATTGCAACTTAAGGGCAGGAGTGAAGGACCAGGGTCTAATCACGTCCCCATTCCCTACTTGGAGAGTCTCCTTCTTGATTTCAAATCTAGAGGTGATTTTACACAATGTTTATCAAGAAAAGCTATGCACTAAAAATGCCCTCAACATTCAATCCTAACAAGCACCACTCCGCTTGGGGTATCACTAAAGCAAAATGGCTGAGCTGTTCTATCTCCATCTTGCTCAGCCTGTACTCACTGCCTCCTTAAGCTGAGTCCTTCTTTCTTTGGTCCTGACAAAGGAGCCAATTACTTAAAGCTGATTTCACCTAGAATTGGAATAACCTTGTTGAGAGTGAGCAGGGGAAGGCAGTGCCATCTGTCCCCAGTTACTGTATCACCTAGAAAGCTACCATCTAACATTAGCAACACTTTTATCTTCCGGTTTTATATTCGAGACACATCTTCTAGCTTCGTATTGTCCTCTACAAAGTAGCAACTCTTTCTGCCTTAATTGAAATGCATTGTGTTCTGTATCATATCTAGTGTTTCCTGCAGCAGGAGATCCCATTTGGGGATCTCTCTGTAAACACACTGAGTATTGATGGCCCATACATCAAGGGTTTCCATGTGAGCGACTGTGTGCTTGGGAGGGACAGGATGCACATTTAAGACGTGGCTCGCTTCCAAGCAGGACTCTAGTGCTTTTTTCACACTGTACTACCAGAGACCCAGAGTGTGGTTTTCTGTCAACCTAGCAGGGACCGTGATGAAACATAAGGCCAAGAACTGTAGCCTCCTACGTGGATGAAGCCTTGTATACTTACTTCATTGACATGGAGTATTTACTGCCAAATATTGACCGTAGTGACATAGCAGTTATCTGTGCCTCTCTGGTGCCACCTTCCATACATCAGTGTCTCTGTGGTAAAAGTAAACTGAAAAGAGATTTATGGGCAAGTGAGTATAGAATATGTAGATGATACAAGATGTAGGCTTGTATCAAAATGCTCTTTCTTAACTGTGTCCAAAAAAAACAAAACAAAACAAAAAAACAGATATAAATGATTTGGGGTTATCTGTAATTCTGCATTCCCAATTTTTCCTCTATTAGTGAGAATAAAATTGATAAATAGGTTTTTATCAACTTACAGATGCCAGGCTGGCTTCATATGGGTGAATGGTAGGTTTTTACCTGTAGGATATTATTTAAAGGGATCTTAAAGCAGACTCTTCCTTGGCAATAAAAAGCAAAAACAAAAAACAAACAAAAAGAAGAAACAAACAAAACACCTTCCGATGCAGATGTCGTTGATTTCACTATTACCTATATGCTCCTGTAGGCTAAGCATTTCCTGGGGTATTATTACTGACTATCTAGCATCTCATAACTTAGCGTATAACTAAGTGTATTATCCTTCTATGGAGAAAGTAAGAACTCCAAAGAGTGACAATAGGAATGAGCGAACTGAAACTCTGTCAAGGAAACTTTTCAATTTTTTTTTAACGTTTTATTTATTTCTGAAAGAGAGACAGCATGGGCAGGAGAGGATCAGAGAGAGAGAGAGAGACACAGAACCGGAAACAGGCTCCAGACTCTGAGCTAGCTGTCAGCACAGAGCCCGATGCAGGACTTGAACCCACGAACCGTGAGATCGTGACCTGAGCCAAAGTCAGACGCTTAACCGACTGAGCCACCCAGGCACTGTCAAGGAAACTTTTCTGTATCACCTTTTGCCCCAGACATCCCTATACCAGCCTCTGCTTTAAGTTCTCTTGGTCATACAATCTGTAGGTGGATGGTGAAGATACCTTGAAATATTCTGACTTTTCCCATACATGCTTAAAAGAACAGCTACTTTAGAGATTACAGAGCAGGATTAAACTCTAAACATTTCACATCTTAATCAAGCACCTCCATCCCGAACAGGCTAATTTCACCTTACTAGGATTGCATATATTGGCTTCCAAGGACCAAAGGGAAGGGACAGTGTTGCAAGTAACAGAAAAAATACCTTTAATGGCTTAACCAAGTTGGGAGGAATTCACGTATGTCATGTAACAATTCTGAGGATGTGTGCTGCTCGGTGATGTCGGTACCACATGATTTTACATCATAGTCACAAGATAGCTACTATGGTTTTCATCTTACTGAAGACAGGAAGAAGAATAGTCATTGATTTTATCAGGAAAAGCAGAAGTCTTCTTAGAGTTCCCAGCAAATGTCCTCTTAGGATCTCTTAGCCAGAAGTGTGCCATGTGGCCAAACCTACTTGCAAAGGGTATTGGGAAAGTGATAATCCCTCTTGATCCTGGATGCAATGCTACTCCTACCCCATGCAAAGCCTACACATTAGCTTTTTTTAAAAAAAAAAGTTTATTTATTTATTTTGAGAGAGAATGAGCGAGTGGGGTAAGGGCAGAAAGAGAGGGAGAGAGAGAAGCCCAACCAGGCTCCGCACTGTTAGCACAGAGCCAGACGCAGGGCTCGATCTCATGAACCGTGAGATCATGACCTGAGTCAAAATCAAGAGTGGCTCACCGACTGAGCCACGCAGGTGCCCAGACACATTGGCTTTTTGTTAGCAATAAAGAAGGGGGTGGAGATGTATGGGGCAAATAATAATATCACAGATGAGAATTCCACCCTCATTCTCAAACACTTGGATTGAACAACACAGTTTACCATGAACTGTCAAGTGAGGTTTCACAAAAAAAGGAAGAGGTCTGAGAAGTCATCTAGTCCACCTTCAGTTTATAGACAAGAAAGCCGAGGTGTTGAGAGTTTCACTTTCAAAAAGGCCATCATCTGAGACTAGAAGCTGGTTTTCCTAGCTACCATGCTTAAATACTTCTCCGCCTGTCTTAATATCTTCTTACAATTCTTTTCAGATACACATCACTCTACCTGCAAAAAGTATACAGAAATCCATTGTGCCCTTGCCCAAATCCCTTTTTTAGAACCCAGTAATTGGAACTCTCACCTATGCTATCAAGTGGCAACGAGTACTTAGCATGCAGTATTCATTTATTCAAGAGAATGGTGAAATGGTATAGCCATCTCAGATAAGTCACAGAAGCCAGAGATTCGCCCTTCCCTCTTAGCTGCCACAGTTCCTTAGAGAAGCTTAAGCGAGGTGGAAGTGCATAAGGGGAAAAACCAGGCTTCCTAATGAAACATACTTGGTCATTTCTTTGTTAACTCTGACCTCTCGGGTAACAGCCATTTTCCTTCACTGCTCAGAATATGCTCAGAGGTAAGGAATACAAACGTCATATTGGTTTTACATCTGTCTCCCCAAATGTCCTATGACCAGAGTTCTTATTAAATCTGCATCACGCTGCCAGAAGGGCAGGGTTGAAAAGCTCCCCACGTTCCCAAACAGAAAATCTCCGCAGCAAAACTAATCACAGACTCCAGCACATTTGGAATGGTTAACAGCTCAAAAGGAAAATTAAACTCAACAGTATAACTAATCCAAGACAATCAACCTTGATTGTCACAATACAGACATGTTCCGAGGCAACCTAAGAAGGAAAAAAGACTCTGCCCTTGAAAAACGTGACATGAATGTGGAGGAGTAGGTGTGGCTGAATGGTATGTCGCCAACACATCTTGACCTATTTTAGCAAAATGTCCCAAAGCAAATGGCTTTGTCAGCTCATTTATGTCTCTGTTGATAACCTATAATATTGAGATTGGTCTGTGGTAATTTTAGTCTCCCAAACTCTTCATTACAAGTCACTTGCTGAACTCCTCATTCTCTAAGATCTAGAGGATACAATTCAAATGCCACTTCCTTCTGAAAGTCTCCTGGATTTTCCTAGGATGAGTTATTTCCTACTTCTGGCTTCGCCGTGCACAACTCAGGAACAAAACCTCTCAAACGGTATCATATTATGTCAATTTTTTCATTTTCCTTATTAAACTGTGAAATAAATTATAAACTGTATTTATGTAACCATCTCAGGCCACACCCAGATATAGGAGGTCATGATGACTTTTCTAGTGGATAAAATTGAACTGTGAGTAAATTCGGTAGCTGTCTATGAGGTATCATTTAATGGTGTCTGGCTAAATTCTCCTTACTTAAAATGTCCCCATTAGCCTCTGACCACCTCAGAACCCTCTTTCCGAGTTAATGGCTTTGGGTTTTCAAAGTTTGTTTTTTGGTTTGTTTGTTTCCTTTTTTCCCCAAGATACCTCTATTAAAAATCAGATCTTCCTGGGGAAAGGAAATCAAGCCTTAAATCTTTGCCACATTCACTCATTTACTTACTCAACATGCATTTTAGATCCCCTGCTAGTGGACCCTACAGCTTGTTTAAATTTTTGACAGGGACCACATTTCTGCAGGATGCAAATAGCACCTCAGGAATGTACCAGAAATTAGGAAGAGAAAACTCAAAGGAGACATTGAAATAGGCATCGCAACTACACCAAGGAGATCTTTATTCTCTGGGATTATAAAAACAACTCAAAGATACTTTCATATAAGAAGGGTCTTTTCTATTGAGATCACATCTGCTCCCAGGCAATTACCTGGGACTGTCTCTATCTAAAAAACCAAACCAAAACCAAAACAAAATCCTTCCCTCACTTAAAAAAAAATGTTTACTTATTTATTTTGAGAGAGAGAAAATGGGGGAGGGGCAGAGGGAGGGAGACAGAGAATCTCAAGCAGACTCCACGCTATCAGCACAGAGCTTGATGCAGGGCTTGAACTCACAAATTGCAAGATCATGACCTGAGCTGAAACCAAGAGTCAGACACTTAACCAACCAAGCCACCCAGGTGCCCCCTTCCCTCACCTTTAAAATTGGAAGCAATCCTCCGTTAGCTTATACCAGAAACTCCTCAGAAGTTAACCATTAAGTAGAAACAAAGTAATGAGCACATATTGACTGGTAAATGAGAGACAAAGCACTGAATTTAGAATACTTGAATTCCCATTTTCAAAAAAGAAGGTCTTCAGGGGAAAAAAAAGTCCTTATAGTAAAAAGTACATGCAACAAAAATGATAGTATCAGTAAATGACATGATAATCTCACTAAATTAATATGGTTTTTAATGGAACCGTGAGTAGTAAAAAACAGCTGACAATAATTCTTTTTCATTTCTTCTGCGATATTAATAACTAAGCAGGTAGGTAAAACTAAAAGTGTATTTACTCTGCAAACAAGAGCCACGAACAAGGCATAAATATTACACATGATGGTGTGCAGTGTAATAGACTTCAGTTTTCATTCAACAAGGCACCTATACATAATCCATTGGCAAATTAGTTTCTTCTTGAAACTCTTACTGAACTTGTCATTTCTAATTAATGAGAATTCAGTATATATTCTACTATAACCATGATAAACCCTCTTTCTGGAAAACGGGTGCTATAATGTAGAAAACTCTGTGTGCCCTCTCTGTATGTTTCTCCCACAACAGGATTTGAGTAACTTGGGTCTGGTATGTCAGACACACTTAGCATTCGACTATTTGGCACGGAGGAACTGGCATTGAAAAAATGTGAAAAGATTCACTGTGTGTGGTAGAGTAAAGCAATTGTTGAGAGGCTGTTACCCCACCCCACAGAGGGAGCCATACCAGAGAGCATAGGCTTAGTTAATGACCACAAGGACATTTTTGTCCAAAGAGAAGAGAGACCTTAAAGGGACATAAATGTGCAATTTAGAGAAGAGGGGGCTCAAAGGTTAATGGGCTCAAACCAGTAATCAGAGAAATGAGCTATCTTTCTAGAACCATCAGAATGATATAGCTCAGGTGGCCAATGCAAGTATTTGTGAAGATGTATGATTTGGGGATTTTCATGTCCAGCTGGGGGGAAACGGACCGTTTCCTCGATTCTGTAGAGCAAGCTGATACTACCTAGTCAAATTAAGTTTATGCATATCCAGGTATACATTCTGCTCCTAAATATACATGACAAAGACAATCTTACACAGGGCCAAAGAGATCTGAGGGTGATCATGACACTTTGGTCATGGTAGTAGACTTAGAAGCACTGTGGGTGCCCATCAACAGAAGAGAGAATAATGAATTATGGCGGCCATGCACAGCAGAGTACTATGGAGAATGGGATACCCACATTTATGTGTGTACACTGACTATACAGATAATAACATGGGTGAATCTTAAAATTATAAGGTCCATATGAAAACTTTCACATGAGCGTTTAAATTGGCTTTATTCATAAATGCCAAAACTTGGAATTAACCAACGTTCTCCAATAGGACAGTGGATAAACAGACTGTGGTGTATGCAGACAATGGGATGTTACTCAGCACTAAATGAGCTATTAAGCCATGAGAAGATGTGGAGGAAACCTAAACGCATATGCTAAGTGAAAGAAGCCAGTTTGAAAGGCCATGTACTGTGTGATTCCAAGTATATGACATTCTGGAAATGGTGAAACTATGGAGACAATAAAAATGTCAGTGGTTGCCAGGGATTAGGGGGCAGAGAGGGATAACAGACAGAGTACAAAAAGATTTTTAGGTCATGGGGCGCCTGGGTGGCTCAGTCGGTTGAGTGTCCGACTTCGGCTCAGGTCACGATCTCGCGGTTCATGGGTTCGAGCCCCGCGTCAGGCTCTGTGCTGACTACCAGCTCAGAGCCTGGAGCCTGTTTCAGTCTGTGACTTCCTCTCTCTCTGACCCTCCCCTGCTCGCGCTGTCTCTCTCTCTCTCTCCTAGAAATAAATAAAAAAATTAAAAAAAAAAAAAAGTAGGCAAAAAATATTTTTAGGTCAGTAAAACTCCGGTACATGATATTATAATGATGGTACATAACATTATACATTTGTCAAGACCCACAGAATGTGCAACAGCAAGAGTGAACCTTCATGTAAACTATTGGCTTTAGTTAATAATAACGTATCAATGTTTCCTTACAGTTTATAAAAAACATACCACACTAATGCAAGTTGTTAATAGGAGAACGTTGTAGGCACAAGTGAAGGAAGGATGGAGAAGGAGTAAACGGGAGCGCTATATTTTCCGTTCAACTTGTTTATATCCTGCGACTGCTCTAAAAAATAGGAATTATAAAATAATCATTTAAAATGTTAATTAAAAACGATGCCAAGTTAAAAAAGGAAATAGGTTCTGATATACCAGATATTGTTTACATAAATTAAAAATGTGTACAGAGAACAATACAGCTTTTGCAAAAATAGGCTCAAGCAAAATGATATGTGTGAAACTATTAAGAAGAGTGGCCTAATGAAGAGGGGAAGAGAAAGGGTGTGTGGGCTGTAGGTAAGAAGAAAGGAGAATGTGCACGAGTCATCAGTGTGTACTGTGAACTGGGGAATATGATGAAACCAGCCCTCTGTATATGCAGTGCAAAAACAAACATACCTTGAGGAACTGCAGGGAAAGAAAAAGATGAAGCCGGGCTGTGTTCCTTGAGAGCGGGAGGCTTAAACAGTGGCTGAAGTGTGGAGTGAAATAGGCTAGGGCGGAGCTTTGCAAATCTAGAAATGTTCTTTCCTGATTGATTTCTTCCCGATCAATTTCTCATGAAGGCTGTGATTCAGGAGATGTAGAGTTCTAAACAACAAAAAGCCTGTGAAGCAAGTTACAATCTATCTTTTTTAGGATGATTTCTTTTAACAAAGGAGTTCTTAAAAACTGCATACTGTGGAACCAACAATTTTTGCAAGCTTTTGCTAGCAAAGGGAAGAATGTGCCAGTGTATCTGTGTGTATTCCAGGATCAAACCTGTGCATTATATTTCAAAATTCCCACTCAAGAGCTAATGGATCATAGAATCTTAAGCTATCATTTATTGGGAGGCATACATAGACTCACCTCTATTGGTAAGTATAGCTTTCCAGCAAATATTTACAAACATTGATTCTAACCCTGATGTTAGATATTCAAGGTGGGAATAACGAAACATTTAAAGAAAGCATGTCTCAATATATCTGTTAATTGGAAAGGGAAAGTTGACCTATAATCCAACTACATCTGTTCTATTTTACACTCATCACACATATTCTGTATGTCCCAACATTTGGGCTTTAACAGTGATTGCGGTCCAGAAGTGAAAAAAATGGAGTAAGGCAGAAGTACCCAAAAGAAGGAGTCCTCTTTGATGGAGAGAGCGGTCCATGGGCAGTGGGAACTGACCCAAAAGCATTGTGAAACTTTCTATATTTCCACTGCTATTTAGATGGTATTTGCATGACTCCTCAAATGGCAGAGCCCAGTTGGCAGTGGCAAGGCTTGGCTTTTTTTTTTTTTAATTTTTTTTTTAATGTTTTATTTCTAGGAGAGAGAGAGAGAGACAGCGTGAGCAGGGAGGGTCAGGGAGAGAGGAGTCACAGACTGAAACAGGCTCCAGGCTCTGAGCTGGCAGTCAGCACAGAGCCCGACGTGGGGCTCGAACCCACGAACCGCAAGATCATGACCTAACCGAAAGTCAGACGCTTAACCGACTAAGCCACCCAGGCGTCCCTACAAGGCTTGGCTTTTGAACCCCCCGTACTGGCTCCCTAGCAAACCAATCTAGCCATGAGAAAAAGCTCATCAAAGGAAGCAAAATCTTCTGGTTTCATAATGAGCTGCATGTAACTAGGGGCCGGGAAAAAAGGCAGGGGAGAGCAAAATGGTTCTTTGCCCCGCTGGTGCGTGGCCATTCCAGTGAGTTGTTTTCCACCATCCTTTGGCCTTTCCAGGAAACCTTCATAGGTAAGGAGAGGGGTGTGCACTCCTGTCTTTACCCTTGGAATATCTCTTATATACCCAGTTTGGGGATAGAGATTGAGACAATGAGGAGGCGCCATATGCTAAGCTATATATACCACACCCATATGACCCTACTGAATAACTGAAAGAATGCTGGACTTCGATTAGGAAACTAAGAAGCACAAGCATGGCTCAGGGAGACTGGATTTGCTGATCCTTTGCCTAAACAGCGATTCCCCTGTTCATTCAGGTCTGTTCAGATGCTACCTCATCAGAAAGGATATTCCTGACATCTTTCATCATCCTTTCTCTCCAGACCTTGCTAATTTTCTTCATAGCACTTTGCACCCTTTATATATCATACATTTGTTTATTTCTACTTTGGTATCTGTCTTTCCCCAGCAAAAATGTGGGTTCCATGAGAGCAGGTTTCCCAGGATGGGGAACTTTGCTTGGGATATACTAGGCACTCAGTTAAGACCTGTTTAAGAATGAACATGTCCCGACGATAATGCAGTTTAGCTTTATAACTGTGGGCGAGTCACATTTCTTCTCATTTATTACATGTGAAATATGGATTAAAACCATGTATTCTGGGGTCACTTGGCTTGCTCAGTGGGTTAAGTATCTGACTCTTGATTTTGGATTAGGTCATGATCTTATGGTTCATGGAATCAATTCCTGCCCTCAGGCTCTGAACTGACAGCATGGAGCCTGCTTGGGATTCTCTCTCTCTCTCTCTCTCTCTCTTTCTCTCTGCCCACTCCCTTGCTTTCTCCCTCTCTCTCTCTAAATATATATATGTAAATATATATATATATATATATATATATTAAAAATGTATTCTGCCTACATCCTAGAATGTGTATGCTGTGTACCATAAATCTAAGGGATCAGCCCTTAGATTTCTGCTGTTCTTTGACCTCTGTTTCTCAGAGAAGGCTCACATCTGGCATCGGAACACTGAGAGATGTGTAGTGCTAACCAGGTAAGACCATGAAAAAAGAGGCAGCAAAGAAATTTCCCCAAAAAATGTAGCTTAACATGGAGCTTGTTGTTCCCTCTGCTTGGGCCCCTGGCTCCTCACCTCTTGAGAGCCCTGCCCACCACGCCCAGACCACATACCTGAGTGTGGTAGCTGTCAGTGTCTGTCACCCAGAGGGTAACCTTGCTGCTTTGTGGCATAGACTCATGTTATCTACATTAAGAGGAAAGGCAATATTGTCTTTTTAGCTGAGCAGTGCCTAAGGGAAGGAAGGCAGTTGGAGGGAGGTCTTCAGTTACCCTGTCGTTTTGCTGTTGAAAGACTGAATTACAGAAGCAGTCACAGCAGTCTGTACATTTTTTCTTATTTGTAAACTCTGTGTGCGCGTGAGTGTGTGTGTTGTACATGTGTGTTAATCATGCAAAGCAACACACAGAGCTTGAGGGGAGCAGTGACATACTTCTGATTCTTTCCGTTCTTGGAGGGCTAAGCCAGTGTTTCTCTCCCTGGGCCTAACACAGCTCTCAAATCAGAAACTCTGGGATGGGCCCTGAATATCATTATTAAAAACAAACAGACTCGCAAATATATCTGTGATTGTAATGTGCATTTCTGGATCACGATCTGCTGGGCTAGATTAAGCACAAACAGTTGAGAGGAAAAAAATGGGTGGCAATTCAGATGAAGGGGAATTCCATAGCCCCTCCAAGAACATTAAAACTGAATGTAGAAAAATTAGATTCACATTTTATTTCCACTATTTATTATTGAATTAGTTGACAGCAGTGATCCAAATTGTCTACACTTCGTTGTTCTCACCTACAAAATGAAGGACAATGATATTTATCTCACATGACTGCATGAGTGAGAATTCGTTCGTGAGAGACCCCATCAGTATGTCCCAAACACTGTGCGCATCTGTTGAAGACTGTGTGGACCCTTGCAAATTCCCTGATAATTTAATAGAGTCATAAATTAGTGCCTTGTTAGCAAACCTAATACTGGCCACGAGTACTAAGACACTAGCAGGCTACTACTACTGGCTTAATGTTACTTAAAGTTTTACAGGGCCACCTGGGTTGCGCAGTAGTTAAGCATCTGACTTCAGCTCAGGTCATGATCTCACACTTCGTGAGTTCAAGCCCCGCCGCCCCACCCCCGTGCCTCACCCCCATCAGTCTCTGTGCTGCTGATGGCTCAGAACCTGGAGCCTGCTTCAAATTCTGTGTCCCCCTCTGTCTCTGCCCCTGTAACTTCCTCTCCCTCTCTCTCTCAAAAATAAATAAACATTAAAAATTTTTAAAAAAATAATGGGGCACCTGGATGGCTCAGTCAGTTGAGCATCCAACTTTGTCTCAGGTCACGATCTCATGGCTGAGACTGAGCCTTGTGCCAGGCTCTGTGCTGACAGCTCAGAGCCTGGAGCCTGCTTTGGATTCTGTGTCTTCTTCTCTCTGCCCCTTGCCCTCTCACACTCTGTCTCTCTCTCTCTCTCAAAAATAAATAAACATTTAAAAAAATGAGTTCTATAGATTGCCAAATGCTTTTCCATGCACTCTTCTCATTTGGTTCCAGCAATAATCTGTAGGGAATGCAGAGCAGATACCCCACCCCTTTTTTTTAAATAAGAAACAAACTTAGACTGATTGCTCGCCTAGGATTGCACAGCCAATAAATGACAGGCAGACTCGAACCTAGAGCTCCCAATCCCCAACCCCTAGTCGAGCTGTCAGACCTGAGCCACCTCCTCCTGGTTCTTGAAATGTTGGCTTTAGAGTGTGCCTGTAAAGTAATTAAACTTTCATCGACCACCTGTGAACATGTGTGGCACTATTTTACTGTCACCTTCAAATACACACACATGCTGATGTCGCCCGCCACATTTCCGTAGCTCCTTACTTAGTTCAAGCTCCCCCTGGTCTGTTTAGGAAGCATTTTTTTCCCTTTGAACAGATGGTGGACAATTTGCTTGGGTTTCAACATGGACTCAGACTCCGCGATGAAAATGACATCTGCATTCCTGCTTCCCAAACCAAATCCCACCCGCTGGACCACCATAATGGAAACTGACTCTGAGCCGAACGTGGATGCAGCAGGGACATTGTCTTGAAGGCCAACGTTGAAAGCCACACACACACACACACACACACACACACACACACACACACACACACACACACCTTCAGCTGAGAAGATCACATTCCCTGCTTAGAAGAAATTATTTTTGTCCTTTTGGGCCATGTCCCTGCATTGAAGAAATTATTTTGGGCAGCACTGGGTGGCTCAGCTGTTTACGTGTCTGACTTCAGCTGAGGTCATGACCTCACAGTTTGTGGGTTCGAGCCTCGCATCAGGGTCTCTGCTCTCAGCACAGAATTGGCTTCATATCCTCTGTCCTCCCCACACCCTCTGCCCTTCTCTCTCTCTCTCTCTCTCTCTCTCTCTCTCAAAAATAAACATTAAAAAAAGAAAAAGGAAATTATTTCTGGCCCTTTGGGCCATGAGGTCTTGGCTGAACAGTTCAGGAGGAAAAATATCTCCCTAGTGAGACGAGAGGGAGGAAGAGATGGATGCTAAGGGCTTTTCCCGGCAGGAACTCTGCTTATTGTTATTAATACAATTAACCTTTTACTGTTACTAATAACCAAGGTCATTTCCCTTGAAAACTTCAGGTCAGTCTCTCACTTGTTTTGAATAGTGCTTACACTATTTTGTTTATATCCCACATTCCCTGTCTCTGCCTCTGTCTCTGTCTCTGTCTCTCTCTCTCTCTCTGGCCGGGAGGCTTTCGGGGTCCTGCCTGCAATCTGTAATTCCTGTTTATACGATTGTGGGTGTTTCAGGACATCCCCTGGCAGTTATGAAACTACTGACCAGTGGAGCCTTTTCAGCAGATGGATTTCATTCAGGACTTGTGCTATTATATTAATGGGTTTAATTTAAACAGGACTAGCCTCGCTGGCCAAATTACTGCCATTTAAATCAATTGGTTGAGGGGGAAAGACAGCCTGACCGGAGCTATTAGACTTCAATTTATTACTGTATCGGCTTTTAAACTGGGCGAAGCAAGTTTGCTAATGTCTGTCCTCTGTCCTTTGAGTTCGAGTACAAAATACAGTAATGAGAGTCTTTGGAGTTTAAGAAAAGGAGAGAAGAAGAAGAAAAATATATATTAATTTTGAGTCGGTGTTTCATGAGGCAAGACCAGGTCGCCCTTAAAAGAAGCCCCACCATAGGATCCTGTAGATGCCTTTGATGTCCCTTCATTAAATGGAGATTCAAATGATCTAACAGATGTATTAGTTTAAAAAGGCTTTTTACTTGGATTTCTCCCCCTTCATAAAAAAATAAGCGCTGCTTTTCTTCTCCACACATTTCAACCTGATTCAAATAGAAAAGCGAAAGGGAAGAAAATGCTTTAGATGTGCTCTTTTGATTTTTTCCAATCTTGCCTGAATAAAATGGAATGGGAGATCAAGAACACTCAATTAATTGCAACACTGGGTGTCACGGGAAGAGGGAGGGAGAGATGGAGGGGGGCATTAGGGATGCACCACCCTTAACAAATGCATAGATTCAAAGAAGGAAGAAGAAGGGGGAATAAAAAAGCGTGTCTGTATTTTATTGCACTCGGTAAGCTTTTCGCTTGTATTTATAGCTGCAATTATATCTCAATGAGGTTTGTCTACAGTGTTGGCTTCACGCTAATTTTCCCCCTCACTGCATTCTTGGAATAGGCTCGGACTGTTTATGAACCAGACATATTGACCTCATTTACAGCTAGCAGTTTAAATCCATAATTTTTCCACCCACAATCCCTCTTTGACATTCCGGCGGTGCGGCCGGCTCAGCGAGACTGAACTAAAAGTCTCACACTTCATTGAACACCATTATGCGGCTTTATGCTTATAAGCCTGTTTCCCTCGGCTGCCTTTCAGCTTTGCTGGAGATCCGTTTGGCCACAGGCCGGCAGTGATTAACTGGAAGAATCCAATAAATCACCCTGTCAGCCAGCAGGCTCTCCTCACTATGTCTACACATCGACATTTGGATTTGCACCTCTCTCCATCTCCCCTTTTCTCTCTCTCTCTCTTGATTTTCTATCCCTCGTTCTCTCTCCTCCCCTCTCGCTACAGAACCATTAAAACACCTCTTTTCCTTCACACAAGGTGAACTTGAACTGCTATTGTGGGCATGCCTCCCTTGCAGGAGCAGCCCTCGGGGGAGAGAAACCCTTTGATTTGCACTCTTTTCCCTGCACTGGCTTTTCTGCCCTCCTCTTCCAATTAATTCACCCCTTAACTCTTCTGGCTGCGTCACCAGCACTGAACCAGCTGTCGCGCAGGGAAGGGACGAGCAGGTTGGGGGCGGGAGACAGTGGCCAGGAGCCAGGTGCTGAGGAGGAAATCCCACAGATTCCTGTCCACTCTTGGGCCTTTCTGTGAGCCGCACAAAGAGGGAGAAGAGCTCAGAGAGGAGCCCAGAAAGGGAGAGAAAGAACTAAGAACATCCAACCCTGCTTCCCCAGATGCTGAGCAGCCTGGGTTGATAGGAGAAAGCTAGACCACGATCCGTTCCTTCCTTTTGGGGGAACGGGGGGAGGGCGGGGGGGCAGGAAGCACATATATGTGTTCCCACCTAAATGGCCATGCCCAAATTTAGGAACATTAGAGAGGCTGCTCAAGATCCTGCTTGCGTGGAAGATACAAGGGTGAGCTAATGATTCTGACAAGGGACCGCCTTCCCTGGCTCGGTCACCATCCGTGGGGGCTGGGGGACAAGGTGCCCTGCGCAGCTTCTTAACAGCCTCACACTTCCTCTTTCCCCCCGGGTGAACCGGGTTGGGGAAACAGCCTCTTCTTTGACTTGACTGGTAATTTCCCGTCCCCGTTTCTTTCGTATGCTCCACATGGCCACAGTCTCCTTTTGTCTGGGATTATTTCTGCACTGTGAGCACAAGCATTTGTTTGATGTTCCAGACATCAAATATACTGTACGCTCTCCGAGTGGCCAGAGGAAGCGAGATTCTTGCTTTTGAAAACTCCACTGGCAACAATGACAAAAGGCAGTCTGAACTGCAGACACAAAGGATGGGAGAGAGAGAAAGGGTCAGGACCCGTCAGGGGTGATTACGATCCTCCCCTCCCAGCAACGCACCGTGGGCATGGCTGTGCCGCGTGCACGCGCAACAGCAGTAAACCTCCTGCGAGCGGGGAAAGGAAATCGATGCAGCCACGAAGGGGTGGCCTGCCTTTGTCGACGGCTTTCAGTTTGTGCCGGCCGAGAGGGAGCCCTTCTTGGGACAGCAGTGCCTTTGTATCCACGCCTCCACCCTGGGACTGATCTTTAGTAGACGGTTTTTTACCAAACTTTGGCATTTTTGCAAACTGCCTTTTATATTTGTAAGTTAGCTAAGTAGATAGACAGATGGATGGGTAATTAGGCCCACAGAGAGGAACTAGGGAAAGAGGCTCTTGTCTGTAGTACCTGGGAGCATGACAAAGTACCTGGCACATAGTAAGAACTTTAAATGTGGTTCTTCTCCTAGGGGCCCCTGGGTGGCTCCGTCTGTTAAGCCTCCAACTTCCGCTCGGGTCATGATCTCATGGTTTATGGGTTTGAGCCCCTGATCCGGCTCTTTGCTGACAGCTCAGAGCTTGGAGCCTGCTTTGGATTCTGTGTCTCCCCCTATCTCTCTGTCCCTCCCCTGCTTGCGCTTCTGTCTCTCTCTGTCTCTCAAAAATAAATAAATGTTAAAAAAAATTTTTTTAAGGAATATGATATTTCTCCTAAACTCCTATACAGCCCGATAAGTGTAAGAGCCAATCAGGAGAAACGGATGTGGCCCTTGGGCACATGGTGACCGTTGTGGCCCGTTGTCATTGCAAGGCTGATATCTACTAGGCTGTCTGCTCCGCCTTCGCGTCTCCAGTGCCCCTTTCTATCTCATTTCTCTCCATTTGAACCACCGCCATTGATGAGAGAGCACGTTTTAACCAAATATCCAAAGCACTGCCCAGGAGATGAAACTCAAAATTCAGTCGGTTTTGCCCACATGCCATGCATTTGCACCGGGGCTTGTTGAGGCTACTAGTAAAAAGGATGTAAAACACATTATTTTGAAGTTTCATTCCTATTCTCCATTTCTGTAGATCACAGAAATGAAAGAACACTCCTGAGAATACTTAAGTCAAGAATATTTTCTGCGTACCTACGTAGGCTCCCAGTGCATGTCATTATATAAAAAAAAATCAAAGGCCACACATGAATCCTAAGTATAAGGCAAGGAAATGGGTTTCACAAACCACTCGGTTATTGTTCTGATTGTAGGGGTGGGGTGGGGTCGGGAGTCTGTCCTTTCAAAGAAAACTTGTAGGACATGGAAACATCAGTGTGACCTCGTTGTCAGCAGCACTGAATGTGCACTGTCCTTCAACAGGCTTTGTAGTTATTACACAAAGAAAGTTACCTCAGCATGACTCAGTTTCTCTGTTTGTGAAAGAATAATAAAAGTATTTCCCACTTTCCTGTGGTAGACAATTCTTCTGAGAAAGAATAATCTATGTAAAGTGCTTCGTGTACCTTAGAGACAAGGTAATATTGAAATTTATGTCAGCATTATAGTTAGATCTTTTCTCCTGGGGACTCCATATTTTTCAATATTGTCTCATTGATTCTAGCAGCATCATAAACAAGAGGGGGAAGGAGTGGATAGTGGAGAGATCATCAAAACACAAGCAGGAAAACTGGATTTGCTTTCTAGTTCTTCTCCAGAATAGCTCCAGGACCTCGAGAAAGGTCTCAAGGGTCTCTGTTCTCTCTCCTGTAAAATGAGAGAGTTGAGCTAAATAGCGTCCGAGGTCCCCTCTATAATGACAAGTTCAACAACAGAAAAATGAAAGTACCTGTCCTTTGTGCTATAATGTTGCCCAACTACTTTCTCGAGAGACCTTTTCTTTGCAGTTTATAAACATGCTCTCCTTGGTCTCATTTGGCTTTTTTTGTTTGTTTGTTGTTAATTTCAGGTTACCTCCCTGTCTTTTTTTGCCCCTTCTCGCTGGCAGTGTAGGCACTGTTCAAAGTTCCGACCTTGGCCTTCTCTGTACTCTCTGCCTCCACAGCTTAATCCTCTGTTTAGCTTTGATTACCATGTCCTGTGCAAGACTATCTGCTTTCTCTCACTGGTCCTGACTGCCTTCTCAAAGCCCATAACCCATCATTCCACCTCTCTTTGGTCCGCATTTCTACCCGAATGTGCAAACAACATCTCATGTTTCAGGGGTATTAAGAGAATAGATTCAGATCTCCTGATCCCACTGAATCAGAGTTCAGGCAGAGAAGCAGAAGCATGAGTGTGTGCAGAATAAAGGGTGTAATATGGGGTTTAGACCTTTCACAATCATGAGAGAGCTGGTAGAGGAGTGTCTACATTGCTCTTGTCTCTGTGCCTAGAGTTGAGCCTCAAGTCCTAGGGGTCAGCCCGATTGGCAGTTGGAAAAACAGAGCTGGGTGTGGTCAAGGACAAGGATAAACATGAGGATGAGCTAGAACTCACATGTTAATCTCCTACCCCTCCAAGTGTTGCGTTGGGTCATTAGCAACAGAATTCAGTGCCCTTGCCCTCCAAGTGTACTTGTGCTTGGCCTAGGCCTTGAAGAAGCTGCAGAATACTGACAGGAGCGGGAGGAGGTATATATTCAGTTACATACACCAAGAAGGTGAGCTAGCATGTCTGTGGTGGCAACTCCCATGAGCTGCCACAGGTCTGGCACCCTGCACCAAAATTTAGAGCATAAAATATATGGCCTGTTTCACTTCCACTTTCAGAGCTCATGGGACATGTGTCTTATGGCCAGTATTCATCCAAAACCACACAGGGAAGGGAATTCTGGGAGAGTTAAGAAGACAGAGCTACCTCATCCACAGGATTTCCTATTTCCTCATTTTGTTCATGGCATGATATCTTCTCATGCTCCAGACTAAAAACCATGGTGTTCCCTTGTTTCCACATCCAATCAGCTGCTAAAACCAGTTCATTCTACTCAATAGAAATATTGTGATATCTTTTCCACTCATCTCAGCCTCTTTTTCAATCTGTACCATCCTTGGTTATCAGTTGAGGCATTCATTACCTAGGGACTATGGAGCTCGTGGTAATGGTGATGGTCTCCAAAGAGAATTCAGTCGCTGTCATCTCTCCCCCTTGAGTCTGTGTGCAGCTATAATTGTCTTTCTTCTCTGGCCATAATATTCCATAGATTCCTGCTGCTCAAGAATAAAATCAAACCCCCAGACCTGGTACAAAGACGTTCCACAGTCTAGGCTACATTGATTTTTCCAACCATATTTCTCCTTCTTGGCTTTCAGAAGACTGAAGGTCCATCCACTCTTCCACAAATTTCTGTCCAGGATTCCTCTGCCCCTCCCTTGCTCACACTGCTCTTCCTGGCTTAAATGATTCTTCTTCCATCTTGAGGTCTGTTGTCCTCTCAAAAGTGGTTACATCTCTGCTCAGATTCCATTGCTTTCATAACCCCCTCCCAGACATCTGTAGTGATTCTCACCACTGCAAATCTTAAAATCAGTGACTGAGATTCCTTTTAATATACACTATTGTGCCTTAAATACCTGTCATCTGCCAAATTAGGGCATACATTTTGAAACTGGGGACCATATCTTCTTTATCTTTGTGTCTTTCCCAGCACCTTGTATATGGTAGATGAGCAGTGAGGATGTTCACCCTAAATGTATGATTCATGTGATTAAGCTTTCCTGGGAAGGATACCAGTGGGAGAAAGGCAGTTCAATGGATCAAACATCTTCAGCCATGTTTAATTTGGAACTATACTCCCAAGTTCAAGATTGATAAGAATTATATTAGTTCAAACTCTTTCAGTTGCCAGTCACCAAAACCCAAACTCAACACTAGGTTAAATTTTGTTTGTAAGAAAGGAAGCTCTTGTCTCCTACTGAAAGTTCAGGCGTGACTGAATGCCAGGCTCAAGTGAATTTATATTGGGACTTGGTCCTTTATTATGAGTTGACCTGGCTCATGTAATTTTTTTCCTCTTTCTGGGAGCACAGTTATACCCTGTGGCTCCCACCGTACATGATGTTCTGTTACCAATAATTTCGACACAAATGCTAGGGTTTCCTCTGATTGGGGCTTCCAGTGTCACAGGACAGTCCCTGAACAAATCACTTTGGCCAAGGAGGCAGAATTTACTGACTGATTTAGGTGTGAGTTACAGGCCATCCCTATTCAAGCTGGACTAAGAGTGGGAGAGGTAGATCCCCAAAAGGAAGCGGAAGTACAATCAGAGGAGGGAAGGGACTCTGGACTGAAAAGTCTATAAATGCTGTCCAGGAGCTTAGGGAATGACAACCCAGAAGATTCCTATTTGTTCCCTCCCACTTTGATACTTTCCCCAACAAGTCTCTGCCCTGTATAATTCTGCCACCATTTCCCCCTCAACATTTCAACCAAGCGGTCATTTTTTAAAGGCAGAAATACTTGGTATTAATCATATGTCCTCTGTGTTTATGGAATTAATTCAAGGAGAGTTCCTCCAGCATTGGCACCTAAGAATGATTTTTACATGAATATGATACCATTAATTCTTACCGCTTGTGGTTGCCTTTCATCTTCTAGACACTTCACAAACACTGTTAACTAATTAGTCTTTAAAATGCCTCTCTGCAGGTGGATAGGTATTACCTGGCACTGCAGATAAGAAAACAGTATACAGAGAAGTTACACAATTTCCAAGAAAACCACGAATGAATTCAAAGAAAGGAACCCCAGTGCCAGGTAAGGAGGGGCTCTGTGTGCACATCTCACAACAGCTGCCTGCTACACAGAAGGATGTATTCATCGCTGATGAGTTTTTACATCAGTTGCGTCATGGATTTCCTGAGCAGACTCCCACGCGCGTATCTGCAGGTAACAGTGTTCAGCCCCCATGTGGCTACATCTACCAGGGAAGATGGCTGCCAGAAGAAGGAAATGAGACTTAGTAATCAAAGAGGAGTGAGGGGAAAAAAAAGAGAAAGAAAAAGAAGGACTCCCTTGGAATTGAAAAAGTTCAGAGTCACTGGAAAACCTGAACACAATCCATCTGGGGTTTTGAGGACTATTCAGGCAGAAGCCGCCCCCTTCCCCACCAGGCACGTGACAGCCAGTGGAAGTAACCATGTTGGCATGTGGCCAGGGGGCCCAGCTGGACACACCAACCCACTCTGTTGCCTGCTGGCTGTTCTCTCTGTCTCTCTCTGTCTCTGTCTCCCTCAGGCCTAACATGAAAACCACAGATTCTGCCCCCACAGAGTTGGATCCAAACACCATGATAAAGTGCTCAGCAAGAGCCAAGCCCTTTGTGCATTGTGACAGTTTTTGGTGGTGATGGCAATAATTCCTTCTCTAACTGGTGCCGTGTCCTGTACCTGGAGCTCACGTGGTCGCCCCTGGATCCCTGTGCTTTTTCCTGTAATTCAAGCAAGCAACACATCTTCCTACTGGAGTGCTCATAAGGTTTGAAAATGAAGTCCTGTAGGGAACTCCTTCTAATTGCCAGAGTGAGTCACTTTCCTTTCCAAGCAAAGAGGTTTCTGTTGGTGACATTAGAGAGCAGGCGCTTGTCTGTATTGTAACAGCTTAATTATAAGTATGGGTATAATCACACAATCTGTCATTATACCTTTTTTTCCCACCCTGAGAATTTGTACTGCAATCACCATAACACTATAACAACATGAACAACAGACTGTCTGGCCTCTCAGGATCATTTCCTTTGCCATGCCTGGTAGGGATGAGCAGGCAGCCTTGGAAGAAAGAACTGACTCCAATCTAGCAGCAGAAATGAGGCTGGGTCCTTCACGGGGCTTTCAGGACATCCTGTTCATTTGGCTTTCTCTAAAGGACCGTCCAGTCCCTCACTTCCCTCCCAGCCTCCCAGATTCCCCGCCCCGCCCCACCCTCCACTGGTTTCATCTGTTTGAAAATCGCACAAGGAGAAACCACCCTTCTGCTATTTTATACCCAAACCAAGCGAAGTGGAAATTGCACGAGGAAACCTATCCATCTGTTATCCCTCAGCTCAGCGGTGGATGGAATTTATTACGCTGTGCATCGTGCCCCCTGCCTCTGCCAGGCAGCCTGTGGGGTGAAGTATGGGTGGGGAGGGAAGCTCGCATCTCAGAGAGGGGGCAATTGCCTTGGCGGCTGCATAGGCAGAAGTAACAAACCTATTTATTACAGAGTGAGAGCCAGGCGGTCACAGAATGGCAGCAGATGGCAGGAGGAAAGGTGTCGCTGTAGAACTGAAAGTAACATTGCATCCCACTGGCCACCGGCGGCGCCATTTCACACTATACCTAAACTGGGACCTGAGACCGGGGCACACCCTGAAAGGCCTAGAGCCCACCTTTCTGGCTTCAGAGAATGGATTTTAGAGGGAAGCCCTATGTCTGAAGAAGCTATGGCCGTTCATCCATGACCTGGTCCCATGTGTCAATAATTCTTAGGAAAATGGCTCCAGGACTAAAAAGAAAAAACAAAACAAAACAAAAATACCAGCACCTAGGCATTGGCCCCTTCTTTGGATCCAGAAAAATTGGTGGTCGCAGCCTACACTTCCCCTTCAGGACATTGGGGGTCGTTGTGAAATAGCATCGTTGGCAGGTTAGTAATTGACATGTACCAGTGGTCCCTTGTTGGCATTGACGATTGTTTCATCATAAGGGATGTAAATAGCTGACTGAGTCCCATACTTTTCAAGCTTGAACCACAGAAACTAAACTTAGTATTTCAGATTCTCCTTTTCCTACTTTGTTTATGGATCTCTTTATCCTCCCAGGAAATATGGTTATTTGTTTGTGTTTATGGATTTCCTTTGATCCATAATGGAGTACTCCAGGCACAAAGAAAACATTGGAGATTTGACTCTTAATCAGTAATGATATCCCTCCCAGACCATCAAATATAACCTAATCCTTTAATGTTGCTTCACATCTACCCTCAGGCTTTAACAGAGATAAGGCAATTAGTGAAAGATCCATTTATTTTTTCCTTTATCAGGTTGAAATTTTAACTAGCACCATCAAGCCTGCTGATATCTCCTTAAAACAAACCTCATAAGGAGGGTCTCTGAGACCTTGGCATATGAGGGCCATGTGAATGTCACGTTATGCAAATTTGTCATTCTTTCTAACAATACAAAATTATGCCCCTTTTCATCGACTCATTTATTCAGTTTGTTCATTCATCCAAGTGTTCCTTCTGTAAGCCAGATACTATACTGTGTGGGGATAAAAGTCTTAACAAAATGCACATGGTCCCTATCCTTGTAAAATGTACAGCTCAGTGAAGGGGATAGTCAAGAAGATGGCCAATATTTAGTGATTGGGAGAATTTAAGGAGTCTATAGCCCAGAATTGGAAGTGTTAATAAATTAGAGAATAACAAAGAAGAGTATTCTGTTTGTAAGAAACAAAATGGTGAATGTCTGGAGATGAGAGAAACATGGTGCTTTCAGGGAATTTGAGAGAGGGAGAGAGATTTTAAGGAATTGGCTTATGTGATTGTGGAGGCCGGCAAGTCCAAACTCGTAGGGTTGGCCTTGGTAAAGGGAACAGGTAATGTTGCAGCTCTGAAGGCAGTCTGGAGTCAGAATTCCTTCTTCCCCTGGGGACCTCAGTCTTTTTCTTTTAAGACCTTCAACTGATTTGATGAGGCCCACCCACTCTCTGCTTTACTTGAAGTCTACTGATTGCAATGTTAACTTCATCTAATAAGTTCAGTGACATCTACACTGATGTTTGACCAAAGGTCTGGGTACCAGGCTAAGGGGACACATAAAATCAACCATCAAAGGTAGTAAACAGCCTTAAAAGAGACCTTGTTAAACCTCATTATGGAGTTTGACATTTCTCCCAAGAGCAATACAGAGCCATTTTGGATGGGGTTGAGGTCATTTCAGAGTGGATGGAGAACAGGAGCTGCTGTTTAGGAAGATGGCTCTGGTCACATCCTGCAGAGGGAACACTGGAAGAGGGGCCAGGCCTAGAGACCAGAAGACCAGAAAGGAGGCTGTTATAATAATTTCAGTGAAAGGAATCATTTCCTGAACTAGAGAGTATCAATAAGAATAGAAGGAAATAGATTCCTGATATGCAATAGATTCAACTGTTTGGGTTTTATTTTGTTTTGTTTTGTTATAGGAGAGGGGGTGGAATCGTTAAAACTGTACAGCTGGTTAGGAGGGCAAACAACGTAATCTGTGGGGCCCAGTGCAAAATGAAACGATGGGTCCCTTGTTCAAAAAGTGGGAAAAAGCTTTTCCCTTCTTTCTGCAGTCTCTCTCAACCTGGAAGAGTGTATTTTATTTGCTGTTGAATGCACTCCCTCCTGCGGCATTGGTTAATATTCACCAAGCACGTGGAGACCCGCACAGGAGCCCAGAGCCTGGCCCCACTGCTTGGCCGATGGGCACACAGGCTCATACACTTTCTACTCTACTCTCCTATCAAACTTCTCTTGCAAAACCCAGGTTCAAAGAAAAAATATTTATAGTTTCAGGACACCAGTGGCAGAGCATTAGACCCAAAGCATGAGGCCCTTCTGGGCACAGGGTCCTGTGTGACTGCAGGGGTGACACATGCCCATGGAGCTGACCCTGCTGGTGAGATACAAAGGGTGTGCTGAGTGACAGCAAAGAATAAGGACGATACCAGTCTTCTGTCTGGAGAAGGTTGGTGCCTGGCAGTCTCATTAACATAGAGAGGAGGAGAGGAGCAGGTTTGGGGCCTGGAGCTTTTCTCCCTGGATTCATTGACCCTAGAAGAGACAAGGCCCATACACGCACTAGTACCATAGCATACAGTGCTAGATATATGCACTTGAAACTCACAAAAGGAATCTGGGCTAAAGGTGTAAAGCTGGGCATCATCCATGTATAGACTGTATTTAACAATTTGTTCTAGATGCAGTGACAGGTTCATGCTTATCCACATATACATGGCCATTTCATAAAGACAGGGATCTGGAAGAACTAAGGTAGTCTGTGGATCTCGATGCTGGAAGCCCACTGGCTGTCATGGGACTGAACCTCCTCACACTGGCCTCTCTCACCCCAAATGAGCTAAAAGACTTACAGCTCGAGTGAGGCAAGGTAGCCCCCAGAAAGGCACTTGGTCTTGAGCTCAGAAGGAACCAGCTGAGGTCCTAACATTTCTCAGCTATGTGACTTCACAGAAATCACTTAGTCTCTAGCACTAGGCCCTTGTAATTTTCTTTTGTCGAAATCAAGATAAGTAAACATCTCTCGTTTGTTGGGAGGCAGAAACAAAAGTGAACATGAATGTCCTTTATATGCGGCAAAATGAAGGTGTGAAATTATATTACTGCCCAGAGCTTGAAAAGCTATGTTAGCTCTTTCGTGCCACCAGACACCAAAAGGTATGACAACTGAAGTATTCTGAATGGTATGTGATTGCCTACCTGAGGATTCTGTGGTCGTGAGCGGCCATTTGTGGCCCAACTTGATAAATGATGGCTGTTTTCCTTGAACCAAACGAGGCGGCCATAGATAGCCCCTATTTCCACTGCTCCCAGTCTAGCTGTTTGATGCGGCCCACCCTCTTCTCTGCCCACTGATTGCGTTGTCTTTACCATTTTTGCTTCTCAGCAGAAGCCCCTGTCATCAGCTATCCAGGGCCTCATTTATTAGAGCCATCCCTTATGACGGCTGCCATACTCTGTTTTCCCTGTAGTAGGCACTAGGTTGAAGGAAAATAATTAGCAATCCAGGCACTGCAGTTCTGATGAGACACCTGCAGCATAATCATCCAAATCAAATATTTGGCCCAGCTTCTTCAGATGATATATCTCTTCCTGCAACTGCGGAATGGCAGCTTAGCCGAACTTGTACTGAGATGAGGCACAGATCAGAGGAAGGAGGCATCCTTCTTGCCATTTTGCCACTGTCTGTCCCAGGGTAGATGTCTACAAGGCTGAACTCCCGTCTAATATGTTCAGACCATTCCAACCCCATCCGCCGGAAGGGACAGTTGTGGGGGGATGGGAAGAGACAATGCCATGCACTCAGGTGGTTCAGGAATGAATAGCTGTGCCACCTAGGAAACATCCAGTTGCATCCTCTGAAAATCATAACTGTCTGTCTGACACAGGGGCTGGCTGGCAGCCTCGTCCCCGGGAAGGTATCCCGATTTTACAAAGCATCCATTCATCCTCCTTATTCCACAATTGAGATGACTGAGGATCGGTCTTCATAGTTTTTCCCAGTAGTCTCCGGACTAGAACCCTCAGCTCCTACTGCCCGATCCAGGATCGCCTCCGCAAAGCCACATCCTTACCCTTTCAAACTGTGTACAGTGGTTCTGCTGGTACCACATTTTTTCGTCATAGTTTCTAGATTGTTTGCTGCATTCCAAGCTCTTTTCACTTAGAAAGGTGTATGGCAGTCAAAAATCAGGAGAAGATTCTAGTCTAGCCCACTTCAACAACCTGTTACTTTAGCTGATTTTCTTAGCTCGCAATTTCTGTGGACTTATCAAGATATTTTCTAAGACCCATATACAGATAGTTAATTAATTTTCTTCTTTGGGGCTAATAAAATATTAGTGCAAATAATGTAAGGAGAAGTTAGATTCTTCAGCTGGGTTACCTTTCCCTTTTACATAAGCCATAGCACCCTTCAGATCCTTCAGTAAAGAGTTAGCCAATTAAAAATAAGTTGTTTTTGTTAGGACTTGGCTGTGGTCTGTCTCTCTCACCAGACTGGAAAGGCCACAAGGGCATAGACAATGATCATTGTCCTGTCTATAGCCACATGCCCAGAACCCAGTATTTGCTCAATAAATATCTGCAGCAAATTTTAAATAATTTGGAATTATAGAGAGAGCAGTAAATGTGATGGTGGGGAGGCAGCTAGAGATTCTGTAACGAATGAATAAACGGAGACTCAAAAACATTATGACTCTACCAAAGTGTCACAAGTTCTTGACCCATTCATTCAAGACATGTTTATTGAGCACGTCCTCTATGCTTCATGAATAGGACTGTGGTTATAGAGACCGTTAAGACATATATCACTGCTGTCAGAGAGCTCATAGCACAAGGGAAGGAATACGCAATTATACAGGTAATTACAATACACTGATGGGAGTGACAAGGCAGAGATGCACGAAATAGTCTGCATAGAAGAGTCAGGACAAGCTTCACAGAAAAGGAAATCTGAGCCTATCGTGAAGGATGAATTGAGCTTGTCAATCATAGAAGGGGGAAAGTCAGCCCAGGCAGAGGGAACAGCATTTATAAAACCTTGAAACCATGAGAGCCTACGTAGAAGGACCCAGGAAGAGTAGACTAGGGCAGGGGAGAGGTAAGGAAACTGGCAAAATGTGGCTCAAGAGAAGGAGGTGTGGAGCCATAAATTGAAGAGTCTTGTCAATTGTGTTGAGGATTTGGGCTTAGACCAGGGATCGTCAAACTGTACAGAGTGTAGAAATCACCCAGGAGTCTTGTTAAACTGCAGAGTCTGGGGGCACCTGGGTGGCTCAGTCAGTGAAATGTCTGACTCTTGATTTCAGCTCAGGTTATGATGTCACGGGTGGTGAAATCAAGCCCCGTGCCGGGGTCTGTGCTGACACTGCAGAGCCTGTTTGGGATTCTCTCTCTCCCTGCCCCTCCCCCACTCGCTCATGCCCCCTCTCTCTCTCTCAAAATAAATAAGCATTTTTTAAGTGAAAATTCTGACACAATAGGTCTAGAGATTCTGAGTTTCTAGCAAGCTCCCAGGTGACATCAGTGCTCATCTTAAGAACAAAGGCACAAGCAGGGCACCTGGGTGGCTTAGTTGGTTGAGCACCCAACTCTTGGTTTCAGTTCAGGTCATGATCTCACAGTTTGTGGGTTCGAAGCCTGTGTCTATCCGACACTGTAGAGCCTACTTGGGATTTCTCTCTCCCTCTCTCTCCTGGGGTTTCTCTCTTTCTCCCTCCTTGGCTTCCTCTCTCTTTCTCTCTCAAGAAATAAATAGATAAACATTAAAAAAAGAAAAAGAAAAAAAGCACAAGTAACCAGGCAGCCTGCAGAGTATGTATATATATATATATATATATATATATATATATATATATATATATATATACACACGACAGTGGTTCTCAAGGTGTGCACCTCATATTTTTAACCTCCCACACTGACCTACTGAATGAGAAACTGTGGGAGCTTAACACTCTGCATTAGTACAAACCTTCCAAGTGATGCTGAAAATTTGCACTAAAGTGCGGCACTGTCAAACTAGGACAATAACATGATCAGATTTTCTCTGTAGAAGGATGACTTCTGGTGGGATCTCCGGACCCCCGGTCCAGTGCTCCTTTCATGACAACCCCCAAAATTATGCACAGATCTCTAAGTACAATATTTCAGATCCAAGGAAAGCCTGAGATTTCAAGGTGACAGAGTTGTTAATGAGGAATAAATTTTCTCCCACTGCATTCGGAATCATCTTTATGATTACAAATAGCATGAATTACCCTGTGTTTGATGACATCTTTAAGTGTTAGTAATTGAACTGCACATTTAATGAATATGAGTACAGCATTAACACAAGCCTATATTCAGGAATCAAAGTTGACCTCAACCAATTAGTTTTCAAATTGTTTAGAAACAATTTGTGCTTTTTTTTTTTAATTACATACCCCTCAGGTACATCTGAGGTAGAAGACAAAGTGAAATATTTTATCTGAGTTTATGCTTAGATTCAGCGAAAAATTCTGATGACAGGTTACCCAGGAATCATATCATTGGATCTGATAACTTTAAAAGAATCCAAGGCTTTGAAGGGCATCTGGGTGGCTCAGTCCGTTAAGTGTCCGACTTCGGCTCAGGTCATGATCTCACAGCTCATGAGTTTGGGCCCTGCATCAGGCTCTGTTCTTATAGCTTGGACCATGGAGCCTGCTTCAGACTCTGTCTCCTTCTTTCTCTGCCCCTTCCCTACTCATGATCTGTCTCTGTCTGTCTCAAAAAATACACATTAAAAAAAAAAAGACTCCAAGGTTCTGGAAAAGAACAAAAACAAAAAAAACACCTTGCCCAGGGTTTTCCCTCCTTCCAATGGAGGTGATATTGTGCACAGCTGAAGTAAGCAAAAGGGATAGATGAATGGATCAAGGAATCAATTAATTTATAGGAAGGCAGTAAGCAGCTATGCATGAACAAAGGAAAGAGGGAACAAATAAATAAGACTAAATTAGTTAGGGAATATAGAAGACTAATTTTATTATATGAGAGCCTAGAGCACATTAGAATCAACTGGAAAGCTTTTAAAAATTTCATGCCAAGGCCTCACTCTGGATTAATTAAATCAGAATCTGTGTCATAGGATCCAGGCATCGATATTTTTTCAAACTTCCTGGTGTTCCTCCGGTACTAACCAAGTTTGATATCCATTGGCCTAAAAGGTTTCAAACCTCCATTAATAGTATTTTTTATGGTTAAAGTTGTAAATGACACTCCATTTTTTTTGAGTCCTTTGGTGTTTTTTTGAAGGCCTGGCCTCTCACATTCTGGCAGTCACTGTCGTCTATATAAGTCGCTATGGTGCTAGATCCTAGGACTATATAAAGCTGTAAGAAGAGGAGAACCAGACCCAAAGGTAGTAAATTAGAGGATCTCTGGGTCGGAAATTCCTCTTTGATGATACAGAAAGTGACAGCTCTCTAAAGGGAGCCCTGGCTCCCCTGTTAGGATGCCGGTGGCCACAAAAGCATGCCTTGCCAACGCATTTGTTTGCTCTTGCACAGATCCACACCGAAAGCAATTTTCCAGACCATGTCGATGGGCGCTGACTGTTTGCAGAAGCAGCGAGTGTGGATGACACACACCTGTTTTAATTGCTTCATGAAGCATCGGGAGATTTTTGCCCAAATCTAGAAATGACATAGAGGTTTCCATTTCCGCTCTGGATGTTACAGACAGGCCAGATGGAGTCCTGTCGCCCGTGTGATCGAGTGTATTTTTCATTTGAAAGTAGAAAGCAATGGGTACGTCATCTGTAGGGTAATCTGGGAGGACATTTTTCTTCATTCTATCCAGCGGACCATACAGGAACACCTGTTTCATATCTTGGAATCATTTGCAACTGCTCTTTAAGAAATAAGTTTTCAAACAATATCATTAAGCCCCTTTTAAAAATTCATACGCTTGGGCATTGAAGAAAATAGGAGAATTCAGGGCTTGTTCCGCCATTTCTACCAATACAACGCTCAGAGTTTGGGGTAATTAAACATGCCTGTCCCTGCTTGTGAGCAAGTCTGACCGATGTCTGGGTTTTCCCAGGGCTGCAGGGCCTCCTTTAGTGCTAAGGCCAGGGAAAACCGGGACAAAGTTGATCACATGACCTGAGACATGGAAAGGCCCAATGATTTCTTAGTCATGTCACTTGGTGATAGAGTTCTTTCTGAATTTCCACCCAGATGTTTAATGTATATTGACTTGAGCAAGTCATGCAAGTAAGGTAGAATGAGTCCATTTTCTAAAGTCATTCTGGAGCCAAAGACCACCCGAGGAGGTATGTCACTCCATCACTTGAGAATGACTCCAAGAAGCATGGCCGTGTGCACCCAGGGGGGGCCAGGGCCCATTGGAGACAGATGGTGATCTGAAAGAGCCATGAATAATACCTCCCATATTCCCATTCATGGCCACCAATGCCCAATCCTGGTTGGATTCAATCTTATTTATCATTATCTCAAATTATACTAAAGTAAAATGAAGTTTAATTCACTTCAGTTTCAAAGTAGACACATAACAGTGTCTCTGTTTGCATCCGGTTTTGGAGAAACCAAAGAAAAAACATTGGAGTCTGGTGGTTGGGACTGTGTTTATCAGACCATTGGGGGAAGTTATGACTAGGGTCATAGCGGTGCTTTGCAAAGCTTTTACCTGTTGCTTCTCCAGCCTTAATGTTCATTGTAATCACCTGGGGATCCTGTTAAACTGCATCCGGCTATGCTAGTGGGCAGAGGTGGGGTCCAGGATTCTGCACCTCTAACAAGCTCCAAGGTGACCCCAGGTGACCCAAAGACCCCACGGTGGGCAGTAGGACCCAGAGCTTCCCCGAAGTTTCCTGTCAGACTTGGAGCAGGACCACAGAAGAGTTCTCCCTCCTCCTCCTCTACCTTTTTCCATGGAAGCCACCATCTTTACTGACCCAGAAACACCACCTAGGAATTTGTTTGAAAATGCATTCCACGGCTTAAAAAAAAAAAAAAGAAAGAAAGCCAAAGCATTAAAAAAATCCACACCAGTATGAAAACAAATCATTGTGCAGGAGCACAAAAATACCTCCCCACAAACACGTCTGTCGTGCACTGTGTTCCTTTCAGGTCGGCTGAGGACGCTGATCCAGCCCGAGCATCTAGTGCCTCGCCGCCTGCTTTCTGACACAGCGCGGTCTGAACTCTGTGGCAGCAACACCGAACCTGTAGTTTAATTAAAAACGAAACGGGAAAACAAGCCTCTCTCCAAACACAGAACAACAAAAGAAAGCTCTCATAGGGGGTGGCCCCACAGACCCCAACAAAATGATGATTTTCATTTGTAGAACCTTCCCCCTGACCCGTGTACACAGGAACAAAAAACCAGATGTTTGCTAGGCTGGTGTCTGGGGCCAATTTCAGAAGGGAGCAACTGGCGAGATATAGGCTGTAGGTGGATAGGACCCAGCTTAATTAGGGAATGTTTCAAAATCAAAGCAGAACGGAACTATTCCTACAGAAGGGTCTCTTCGGAGCAGAGGGCCCATGAGAAGCCTTTCCTGTAAGCTTAAAGCATCCTTTATACAATCAAAAAACTTATTAAACTTGAGCAAAGAACCACTGTGGGTTCACAGAAACCTAGGCTTCTCTCACTAGAGCAATATTCCCTAAGATTTTATTTGATTTAATTATTCATAATGGGGCTTAATGCTTTTTTTGGTACTACACTAATATTTTAAAGGGCGCTGCAAGGTAGGCTCCAAGACCGGTAGTAGCTCAGGACTCCAGAACACATTTTGCTAACACATAGCTAAAAGTTGCCTGGAGTCTTCGCCTCCCAGACCCGGGACAGAGACAGCCTAGATGGAAATAAAGTGGTTAAAGAAGAAAGATATGTATAGACAGGCAGGAACTGAGCAAATTATGAAAATTAATTTTCCATGAGGTCTGGAAATGAGATCTGCTCGCACAATTCCAGATCAGCGTCTGCTCGGGGAGGCAAATGAACTTGGCCACACATAATGCGCAGAGAATCCAGGTTTGAAAACGAGGGCTGATCCCCTCTTAGAATGCAGCCTCTCTGAGCCTTACGGAAACCAGGGACAGGTGCTGCGGGCTACTTTATCATTTAAATTAGTTCTTGCTGCTACCAAGGTGAACTTGGGTCATTGCTTGGAGCTGAGATTACATGTTGGAAGGCCCCCGAGGGGCGGAGTTTGTGCCCATGGATGAGATTCTTATGAACAAAATGGAATTTGGTGTTAATAATTTAAAATAAGGTTCTGACACAGAAGTGTGCATTCGGAAGGTCCAAGAGCAAAGGGGCTTCATCCTGCGTGGCAGCAAGTAGTCGGAGCGAGATAGCCACTCCCTTTATCACATCCATACTCAGTTCGCTGCAGTTTCGAATTGGCTTGCCGGCCTGACCCCCAGGGGCAGGTGAATTTGCCATCTCTGAATTAGAATCTCTTCTCAGAGACTCACATTAGGGGAGAGAGAGAGAGAGAGAGAGAGAGACAGAGACAGGATAACTATCCAGGGAATTATTTTTCTCTCTGGGATGACCCTGTGCTTTCCAGGTGACAGAGACCATAGAATGGAGCCCTCACTAATGAAGTCCCATAAACAAGAAGAAAGCCACATGCCCAGTGGCTCTTGCTTGAAGGCGCTTAATTTATCAAACAAATACTGACTGGTAAACTATGAGGTGAACACTACTGTGTTCTGCTTTGTTTCACTGTGATGTATTTAAGGAGTCCTGATACACGGCTTAAGTTGGATTCCCCCAGCTCTCACAGGGGAGGAATTCTACTGGCTCTCCCACTGGGGAGGGAGGGGTGAAGCGCAGCAGTGACAGGGGTGCCTGTGCAGGGGGTGAGAGGTTATAGGGCAGCTAGGGCTCAGTCTGCTGGAGACCCCTGGGGCATGATACAGAACATGCCTCAGACTTGTCCTACCTGAAGGGCAAGGAAGATAAGACATATATACACTGCTCCCCACTGCCATTTGGTGAGAGCTGCTCCCAGGGCAACCAACCAACCTGCCCTGTGTGTGGTCTGGTCAGACTCCGGAGACCAGAGGAAGCCCTCAGGCAGAGAGAGTGGCTGACTTTTGCCCTCAGAAGCTGCCAACATGCAGGGCAGCGGTGAGTGCCGAGGGGATCTGGGCAGGATACTCATAACCTCCACTATAATATGTGGTCTTCTGACTGTAGAGATCATAGTCTCACTGGGAAGATAATAATAAGGACATTTATTGAGCCAATGACTGTGTTTAAGGCACTGTATTAGGCATTTTCCATTTGCCCTTCTCAAGTGTATGATGCTAGGAAGTATTACTATATCCATTATATGGATTAGGAAACTGAGGCACAGAGATATTAAATAACTAGACTGCATTTGCCCTAGATGGTAAGTGGTAATAGCAGCAGTCATCCGACAGGTTGGTTCCAGAGCCCGCATTGGTAACAGCTTTCCTCCATTGCTTCTCTCTATGACTCACGAACAATTAAAAACAATATGAGACGACATAAAGGGATAACCTTGCATCAGAATGTACTCTCAAGACATGCTTTCTTTCTGAGGTAATTGCATTTCATGGAGGACAAAGACATAATCCAAAGGAATATGTGCCTAATAATGGAACCATCAACCCCGGCGACAATGATAGAGCTTTGAGGGACTGGAAGACCTTCACCAGTGAAAGCTCAGGGTGGACAATGACTCCGAGGGGAATATTGTGTCCCCCAGCCACTCTCCTTTGGAATAAAAAGCCTCTGATGCCTGCACTCAGCTATAGTGCAATAACACTAACCTTGGATAACCAGAAAAATTAGCAAAGTTGTATGAAGAAGGGCGTCCATTTTAGAGCTCTTTATGACAATAAAATATCCAGCAACAGGAGACTACTCAAGCTACAATATGCCCATACAATGGGATAAAATGCAGCCTGTGAGGGGCAGGGGGAACATTCTAGAAACACCTCTCCGTGTATGCACACATTGGTTTCCATAAAACCTGTTTGGAAATTTGTTTGTTTATGAACCCAGCTGGACACTGTACAATTGACTGCTAATGCTTTTTATTTGTGGCAGGAGGGACTGGTATGCTTTTAGCTCCAAAGCTTAGCTTTTTTTCATTCTCTGAACTTTGTAAATCAAAAATTTATCACAGAGAAATTTCTGTATTTACGGACACGAAGAAGATGAGCGCAAAACACCACTAAGTGAAAAGGAAGTTAAAAACCAGCATTTGAGGCATGATACCAGTTTTGAAATTATTTCTACATAGACACAAAGGGTGGCAGGCATGTAAATCAATATGTTAACAAGCATTATCACTGCCTGCTGAGACAGGGTGATTTTTATTCTATTCTCTCTGTGTTTCTAATTTTTCTATCCTAAACATAGATTCATTCTCTGCCCCTCTCTGTCTCTATATGTGTGTGTGTGTGTGTGTGTGTGTGTGTGTGTGTGTGTGTGTGTTTCTACTGAACAAGATTTGAGATTTTGGTAAAATACAGTAGCATGAGAAATTGGGACTCATCTCTCCATCCTGCAAATGATCTAGCAATAGTACAGAAGAGTTTGATATTAAGAGAACCCATGTCCCTGACTTGGCTCTGCCATTTGTTAGTTTTAGATCTTGACCTCTTGACCCTTTCTCTCTTTTATTTACAAAATAAAGATGACAAGATGTCCCACTGGGTAAATTATATGCCCTACACTGGCCTGGGGTATTATCAAATTCTCTAGGAATGGTCTTCATTGAGGCACACTGGGACGGCAAGGTACCATGTTCTGAAAATTAAAAGACACGGAAGGTGTCGATGCTAGAAAAGACACCATCAGGGATGCTTAGAGCCAGGGAGATGTTCGTGCTCCGAGAGAGGTCAGTCAGCTGAAGCAGGAGTGGGGGACAGCCCAGACACCACATTCCAATCAAGTCCAACCACCAGCCCGACTTTCAAACAGCCCCAGAATCGCTACCTTGGGTCAGTCATCCAACCACTAATTGGGGAAATTTCCAGGGGAGAGAATCTTACCAGCATATTCATTTACAAAGAATGATGAAATAATGGGGTAGTATCTGTTGTAATAATTACGTACGTAAGAGGCTAACTGCTATTTTTCTTGAGGAAGCTGACTCTCAGAGGCCTCGGATGAAAAACCACATCTGCCTTCCTCTGAATGATGTGAGCAAGGGGAGGCCTTTGTCTTGTTTGGCACCTTTTCTTTCTTTCCTTCTTTCTTTCTTTTTTCTTTTCTTTTTTTTTTAATCTGCAGCTATGCCTGCTGCTACTACCGCTGCTATTTGTTTTTGTAATTGTTCTTTGAAGGCCTCGGGCGAGAAAGCTGTTCTAATTGTACAAATCACAGCGCAGCTGAATCACAGGAACAATCCCAAGTAATCTGTGCAACCATTTGACTGAACTTTCAAACTAGCTAGGGGCGCTTCCCCTGCTCCCGGGAGGCCAGTGTCTGATGATGGACACAAAACAGCCGCCAAATGAGATGTGGGAACAGTTGTGTGTCATAAGCGTCAGAGATTCGATTCTGGGCAGTCAGAAGTCAGGCTGCCCTCGGCCATGTGTGATTGGCAGTGTGCTGAGATGGACTCCCAAGCCATCCCCATCTTGTTTCAGTGGGGTGCCGGATGCAACGTTGCATAATGAAAATTGATGTCTCATGGAACCAGTCAGTGCTGAGTTCAAAAGATTCTCTGCCACTATCGTTGTATGAACTAGGCAAGCTTCATGGAACTTGCTAAATGGAATGTATTCTGTTGCCTCAGAATTGCAGCTAAAATCTAAAGAAGGGCCTGATCTCCCCCAGTGCCCCTCCAGGCAGGATCGAGAGGTTACTCTCGAGAGGTCAGCTCATCACCCCTAAATAGGGATGCATTGAGGAGACGGATCAGAGCAGGGGTCTTTGAAGAACACTGTGTCTTGGTAGGAAGTTCCCCAGGAAGGGGAGCCAAAAGAGTGCTTTCTATTCCTTCAGTCATTTAACAAATGTGAACTGAGTCTCTAATAGGTTTCAAGCACGGTTCAAGGCAGTGAAGAGAAGTGCTTACTTTGAAGCCAGGTGAGGAGGGCTCCCTTAGCTGCACGTGGGCAGATCTGGTTGTTAGGGAGAGAGCAGAATCAGGGTCCATCTATAGGCTCACCTATATAGTGTCAGAATACAGGACTAAAAATGTCCTTGCGGCAACCTGCAGGAAGGCAGTGTTTGAGTTTTTCTGAAGGCTGAGTGAATTCTGTGGAGGACAGATGGGCATGAATTGTCTTGAAAGGTCCATGCTCAAGACCAATAGCACCCTTAGGACAGGGAAAGAGGGATTGTGCCCTGGCCCCTGCACTTCAGTCGAATCCTCTGGCCTTCCCCAGGCCTGATCCTCTCTTCCAGAGAAATTGGTTCAAGCGGCCAAGAAGGCATGCCCACCTTTGGGATATGCTCACCCAGAGATTTTACCTTCTTCTAAACCATGACTTGGGCCACTGGGACCACCGAATTCTCTCCCAAATGGCCACAAGTCAAGCCTACTTCCAAGGGTAGAGCTCATCGTTATGTGCACACGCCTAGGGCCAAGGGCGATTCAAGAGCTAGCTTTGTGCTGGTGGAGGTGAAAACACGGGTGGCCCCACACCTCTGCCACACAAGACCCATTGGGGGTAACCAAGGATGAGAGAGAAGAGAGGTCAACAGTGGACTGGAGGCTCAAGCTTAGAGCCAGCTTCTAACACAAAAATTCCAAGAAATAGAAGAATTCTAGATACAAGTCTGTCTGGCCCTCCAGGTTATTATGAAGGTGTGATTGTTAGGGAATATGGATAGAACACATTTTATTAAGTCATTTTTAGCTTGACTTGCAATTTTAAAATATACCTAAATATTTAGAAGTTGTGGACTTCTCTTTGTGCTCTTGCCTTGGGCCACATAAATTTCAGGAGTGGCTGTGTCCTTAAAGGCTCCCTGCCAGATGAGTCAACCCCCATAGAAACAGGCTGAGAAGGAGAGGCATACGTAGACAGAGAGAGGATTCCTCTCCAAAGTCAATGAGCACGGGTCAGAAGTCCCTGGTGCCAAGGGGAGAGATAGGAGAAGTTTGAGGAAGGTTAGGGGCCATGAGGTGGGAGCAAATAAAGGGATTAAGAGCTGTCCTGGAGGAAACCATAAAGAACTATCCAAAGCCTTCTACATATAGTGAGGATTTGGACATTTGTCTTAACAGAGGGCATTTAATAGCCAAGAGAGAACCATAAACACACCCTGTAAAATGCAGTCAACTCTCCCTCCTTTTCCTTGCCTTACCCCTAGAGCAAGAGTACAAACCAGCACGTGTTCCCCACTGTACCTTCCAGAGCCTGCATTCAGCCTGGGCTTGAGTGGAGGAGGAGTTTTATCAGGATGGGAGAGTGAAGTGTGATTTAGATTTCATTGGACTTCTTAAAAACCTGAAAAGGAGGCTTTTGAATATCTGAAATGAGCTTGAGAAGCTATGGAATCAGCCAAGATGGTCTCAGGGAGTGAGAAATGAAAGTTTGACAGAGGGAATTTGAATGGTAATGGTGGGCAGGATGGAAGTCACACTGTTTATTGACTGTACCCCTTCAGTTCACACTATTCAGTTGATATTAACTTTTCAGTTTCCTCATATCCGATAAAATGAGAGTGGTATACACCAACTCTGAAAAGATGTTGTGAAGAATAGGGGTAACACAAGTAACATTTCTAGCATGTTCCATGCATCTAGTGAGGTAGCTATTATAACTGCTTATAGCATTGTATTGAAATGCTATGAATAGCATTATTATTGAAATTCTGTGCTGACAATACAGAGCCTCACTTTAGTTCTCTTTATCCACTCATCTCTTCCTGAGTGGCACTGAAACTCTGGGTAAATAGAACTTTCTAGAAGGTCCCGTCTTTGAGTTTTGTGGGCATAGCCCTAGCAGCATTCTAATAGATGGTGGTTGTCCCCTGACGGAGGTATTCATCACTGAATCAGTCAACAGCAAGAGCAGTGGGAGAAGTTAACATTCATGGAGAACCTACTGTCAGACACAATGCTGGGAACTTTGCATATATTTTCACCATTTCATACTCACAAGAACTAAGGCCAGCTAGAATATGCCCTGAGACATCCCCTCGGCCAATTTTCTGAAAAGTGAAAGAAACCACAAAGAATGTTCCTGAAACTTCAAAACCGAAATCCTGAGAGCTGGGGAGGTTACTGCTGTGTAGAGGCTGCTTGGCAAGGCTTTTGACTTTCTGCAGCAAAGACCGGTAAGAGCTCTTCAGAGAGTACTCGTGATGACAGGAAGGGAGGGACAATGCACAGAGGACATTCAGTGACACCTTCTTCAGGAGCATTAGTCCTGAGCCTATGAATCAGGCCCACTTGAAAGCTTGGAGAATTGGGGAACTTGCCTGATGAGGAGAATGGCTATTCACTCCTCCTCCAAAGTCTGCCATTTTGGCCAAACTTGTACATTAAATTGGTGCTTCATTTGAGAGTCAGTAATGAATTTTCGAGCAAGAACTTAAAGCTGGAGAGCTAGAACACAAGCATAAGCAACTGCCAGACTGGGTCAGAGATTTAATAAATCTGTGAAACACCCACAGGATGTTCCTGCCAGGAGCACCCTCTAGGCAAAAGCCTCCCCTGGTTTGCCTCAGTTTGTGGCTGAGGGGGGACTGACCAGGAACCATATTCTACCCTTTGTGGCTTCCAGAGAAGGATTTCAAGGAAGGAGCAGCTTTATACCTGAGAGATTCAGACAGGCTCCACCTGTGAGGACTGAAACGTGTCCTTTGGAGAGCACTCCAAGTACATGGCATCGTGTCACCACAGAGAAAGAGAAAACAAATAATAAAATGGCCTGGCAGATCATTCACTGGAAAAAATCAACGACAAGAAACCTCATGTATACACCTGAAAATGAAACAGGGTTGAAAAGATTCCACCACCCCTGTAATCAAAACAACTTCCAATAGCAATTTTTTTCCTACAAACGTTTCATAAGCACCTACCTACTGAATGCCAGGTATTAAGTCCTAAGGTAAGAAGGCAAGTCTGGCCCTCAAACAGCTTACCCTCTGGTTGGTGAGAAAGGCAAATTCATAGACTGAACTAGCACAAAGCCATAAGGCACAAGAGACAGGTTGACATGACCTACCAGGTGTTGTAGGATCCCTCACTCAAATTTGGGAGGTTCAGAAGAACTTCATTTGCTGATGAAGTGACAGCCAATCGGAGACCTGAGACAAGTGAGGGTTAACATAGCTAAGATGGCATGGGGGTGGGAGAGAGAGCCAGAAAGACCCCCTGAACAGAGGGCATTCCCTGTGTGCAGGCCTTGAAGGACGAGAGCAGAGCTGTTGGTTCAGTGCAGCTAGAGCCGAAGACTAGAAGGGCCATTGTTGAGTGAAGAGCCCCAGGTACACGGTAGATAGGCCATGGAGGGCTTTTGACACCCAACTAAGTCCAAGGCATCGAGACTCTTTTCTGGGAACAGATAAGAGCCAATGAATGGCTCTACATCTAGCAATGGCAAAAGCAAATTTGCATTGGAGAAGGATCACTGTCATGCTGGGTGGAGACAAATTCAAGAGGCCTGAGCCAGCAACAGGAACAATGGAATAAAGTAGAATCACCCATGATTATGAGGAGGCTTTATTTTGAGATCTCTTTCCCCTGCCTCCACACACAACTTGAGACAAGGATTTGCTTGCAGACAGTTTATTGGGAAGGTGAGCCCTGCAATAGGATGCGGCTGGGGAAGGAACAGAAAGGAGGGAATAGAACCAGGGAATGGTATGTTCATACTCAAGCCTCTGCTATGGGCAATGGAGTGTGAAGATGGCATCCAGGGAACCGGGCTTTTTATCCACCAACGTGTGCTGCTAATAGATTCACTCCCTGGCTCTTCGCAGGGAAATCTCCAGCAGCGAGACACAGGAGCTTGGGGGAAGAAGCCACTAGGGGATTGTCCACAAAAGCTGTAGGGGACCTCCAGGGTGGACCAAGTATATGCAGGGACAGCAGTTGAGTCCTTTCAGTGCACCGAACTTCCACAACCAGATCTCTCAACATCTCTGCATTTCTATGGAAATTTTCACATGCCTGAAGTATATGCAGACAGTGAGTTAGACCCAAGGAAATTGTCAGAGTCCCTCAGGCGTCAACCTAGCTCACTGTTTCTCCACGCAGACACCCTGCCGGGATCTGAGGTGGATTAACAGCCCCTCATTTCCATAGGTGTCAAATATGTCATGATAATTACTATTACAGTTATTTATTGAGCACTGACAGGGTTCACACAGAAAATGTTTTGTAAAATAATTAACGTTGTAAAAATGCAATTACTAGGATTTATTTCTTGAAACAGATCCAAAAGGACTAGAAATTATCACCTGTAACAGGAAGAATGTGCAGCAGCCAAGGAAAAGCAGGTCGTGTGGGTGCAAAATGTATTATTTCTTTCTTGGTTTTCACCAGAACTAAGCTGTAGGCACAAGACATGATGACTCAGAGCCAGACTTTGGTCTCCTCATTTTAAAATAGTTGGCAATTCTAGTTGGTTCGCGTGGATGTAGAATGGCTGAGGTTATGGACTGTAGCATCATGAGACCAGAGTTTTGGTCCTGATTGTGTTGCTTCCTGGCAGGGTGACTTTGGGGATGTCATCTTACTTCCTGTTCAGTCCCATTCATAAAATGGGGCAGATAATCTCTACCTCCCTGCAAATCATCCAGATCATAGCAGACACCCATATTAGTCAAGAGGGTGAATGGAGAAGGATATGCATAGATCTTTATCACATAGTAAGAGAAAAAAAAAATTTCAGCAATTATTACTGCTTTTGTGTTTTATAATAACCCCAGGCTATTCGACAGTCAAACTCATTTCACGATGAGTCCTACTATTATCATTACTTGATAGGTCGTATAAAAGGAAATAAAGCTATCTTGCAGAGATTGCTAAACTCGGAGGGAGAAGACCTGAACCCAGGCCACAGCTACAACTCTCGCTGGCTGTTTGATCTCGAGCAAGTCACTTAACCTCTCAGAGCTTGGGAGATCCCATTGTCTAAAAATGGGAGGACAATGCTGACTTCTCCACCTTACAGATGGGGGTAAATTAGAATAAGATCGATCCTCCAGAGCACTTATAAGCTGCAAAGTGCAAAGTGGATAAAAGCTTGTGTTGTTTCTTGGGGCGCCTGGGTGGTTCAGTCGGTTAAGCGTCCGACTTCGGCTCGGGTCATGATCTCGTGGTTCGTGGGTTCAAGCCCCGCATCAGGCTCTGTGCTCACTGCCAGCTCAGAGCCTGGAGCCTGTTTCAGATTCTGTGTCTCCCTCTCTCTCTGACCCTCCCCTGCTCACTCTGTCTCTCTCTCTCTCTCAGAAGTAAATAAAACATTAAAAAATTAAAAAGAAAAAAAAAGCTTGTGTTGTTTCTCCTCTGCTATTGTGTTTTATTTTATGAGGGATTTAAAACATCAATTTAAGTGATGCCTGGCTGGCTCAGCCAGTAGGATGTGCAACTCTTGACGTTGGGGTTGCGAGTTCGAGCCCCACATTGGATGTGGAGATTACATAAAATCTTTTAAAAAATCAATTTAAGACATTACTTTCAATCCTTAGAGGCCTGCTCTGCTAAGGAAAACACACTGAAGGACCTGCTGGTTGCTGGAGGATGACTGGAAGTTTCTGTGCTCTCCTTTCCATGTGACAATGCAACTCCTGACCTCTCTGGACATGCTTTATAGCAGCAATGATGGAGCAGAGCAAGCACTATGCACGGAACCTGCAAAATGCCCACTCATGGTTGGGTCCTAGGTGAAATTCCATAGAACAGAGGGAGGCAGATTGGTCTGAGCCACTCTGACACATACAGGGATAGCAGTCCTGAGATGCTTGCAGAAATCTCCATTTTCCAGTCTTCCCATCCAAGGAAAGAGCTTAGAGATGACTTTATTTCCATCTAACAGACAACTCCACATATAGCTCATACTGGCAATCTAAGAGCCAAAGGTTTGATAGCTGTGTGTTGTCCATCAAGTCACTTAACCTCTCTGAGCCTCTGAGTGTTGTATGTAAATTGTGGGTAAGAATACCTCATAGCATTGTTCTAGTAATTACATGAGGTAACTGTAAAGTGCCAGACACGGCATCTCGCATGGTGGCATTAACCCTCGTTTTTCTTCTCTGCTTGCTCCTATCCTCAAAAATCTATAACCCAGGGAGGGAAATGGAGTCTGATTAGGGAAAAAAAAAAAACAAAAAATTTTCATAAACATGACTGTCAGCAGAGCATAGTGACCAAGAACATGGAGCCTGGAGCGAGATTCCTAGAGCTCAAATCCTGACTCTGACCATTATGAGCCATATGCTATCTTGCGCAAGCTACTAACTATTTCTGGGCCTCATCTCCTCAGCCATAGAAAAAGAAGAAGACCTAAGATGACGATTAGGTGAGTCCAAATTTGTAAAGTGCTTAGTGTCTGGCACATAGTAAGTGCTCCATGAGCACTTGTGAACTGAAGTCCGGTCTTGTCTACCAACCTTGGAGAAATGACATTAGCCACGTCTGCCTGGAAGAGCTCTAGCAGAGAAGCATCATTTGGCCTCATTTCTTGACGGACAGCCTCAATACTGTATATGCTGCATCTTTGACCATCCCCCAATGCTACATAAATCTTTGCAGAACTGGATCGTAAAGAGCCAGGTATTGGAAAACTGAAAACCCTAATATCCCAATCGATTGCCTGAGAGTAGTTCAATGGCATTTCTTTAAGCTCTGTAGCATCATCCAGGACTCGCTGTAATAGCCCTCCACCTTGGACTCAGAAGGCAGAGGGCAATACCGTCTTGCAGTTTGTTCCTGGGCCTCTCCAACTGCCGACAGTTAGAACAAAATAAATGTACAAAGGAGTCAGGGTATTCTCATTTAAGCCCAATGCACGGGATCTAGCTGTTGGCACTGACTCCCTCTAGCCTATCCTTGCACTGGCTACATCTAGTTGTGTGTTGCAGGGTGGGAGGGAGAGGGGGAGGCAAAGAGGAAGTAACATGCTAAGCGATGGGAAATGCCACATTTGTTATAGCCACACTACAGCCTTGGTCTGGGCCAAAACTGGGAAATAAAAAAATAATGATAAAATAAAAGCTTTTAAAGAAGGGAAGGCACTCAGCGATAGACTGGGGTTCATTTCCTTTCCTCGGGTCCTGTGACTACAATTCAAAGTCTCTTCTTTCCTTGACTGACCACAGATAAAAAATGACAGATAAAATCTTCTCTAAGGATAGCAGCTGTCCCTGGTCACAGTCTGTGCCTTCCAGACTGTGCAGCCACACAGCAGGCTGAGTCCTGGGCTCCCCACCAAGAGGGGCCCTTGGGAGTCTGAGCCACCGGGCCTCTGTAAAAGGGTCTCCTGAATACCGTTTCCAGCAGGTTGTTACCCTCACCCTGTCTTTTGTTTCCTCTCTTCACAATCCTAAGCCAGTTTTGAACAGGCAGTCTTCAGGCTCGTTTGGATTCCTGTGCACTCAGTTCTCAGCAACCCTTAAAAGCTTGAGAGGAGACATTCAAGATGCAATGATTGAGGCCAGCTGTGCTGCACCCCAGCCAAGCCACGCGAGCCCCCCTTCACCATGATCGACTCTGATTGCTGTGGCTGCAGGGATCCTATCGCGGTCACCAGAGACGGCAGAGGTGGCTGGAAAGGAATGAGGTGGTCAGGCCACCATCCGTCCAGTCACGCCAGCCCAGGAATTTTTCCCCGCTCAAAGCAGCTCTCATGCACATACCATTCTGAGGTTTTCCAAAATGACAAAATCACCTTAAAGGCAAGAGAGGAAGGAATGTTTTAAAATGTCTTCTGAATGCTTGGTCTTTCATCAGCCTCAATTGCCTGATACATTTGCTTGTTAGGCTGAATCTCGCCTCCCATATCAGTCATCCCCGCGGCCCCATGCAGACTGCAATTTGGAACTCTCGGGGTGCAGTAGATTGTGAAAATGGCTATAATCCTTCGTCTCTCCCTATGTCAAATCTCTGTGCACTGCGACTATAGTTCATCTCATGAAGAGAAAGCATCTCTTTCCCCTGCCCTTGAATCTGGACTTGTCTTGGACTTGCTTTGGCCAGGAAGGAGAAGGCTGTCGACATGACAGTGTGACATTTCCGAACTCTTGGCCTCAAGAAATACTTTTGCTTTGTCTCTCTCTCCCTCAGCCCTGCCCATCTGCCATGTTAACAAGCCCAAGCTGGCCTGTTAGATGACAAAAGACCATGCGGAACAAAGACAAACCACACCAGCTGAGGCTGTCCTAGAGCGACCAGCCCCAGCTAACCCACCAGCTAACTACAGACACATCAGTGAGCCCCACTGAAATAAAAAGGAAGCCCAACCCAAATGGCCAATCCCAGAGTCATAAGCCAAGTAAGTGTTTATTATTTTAAGCCATGAAATTTTGAGGCTGTTACATAGCAAAAGCGTGAGGATGCAGCAGATGATTTTCAAAGTGGCAAAATCACCTTAAAAGGAAGAGGAAAAGAAATTTCTAAAAGGGGTTGGGAGGGGAGGGAATATGCAGAGAATTTCAGAATATTCTTTCCTCCAGCCTCAGTTACCTGAGATATACCTATTCTGAATCTCAATTGCCACATTAGCAACTCCAGTACCCTCCAAGCATGCGCAGCTGGGAATTCCAGGGCTTCTGTCATGTAGAAGAGGTTCTCTTCAGTAGAATCTCCAGCTCAGCTGACCCATTTCCATTCCTGTGGAAGCAAAAGACTATTAGATGGACAGTCGCTAACACCCCACCTGTTTCTTGTATAGTATTTCTCCTGTAAAGAGGAAAGTGGTGTGCTCTGAATATAAAGTAACTTTATTAACATAGAAAAGCATTATTTCTTATCTCTGGGGTTGAAAAACTGAGATGCTCCAGAGGCAGTGGACTATCTTGAGAAGCGGCAGGTTCCCATGCTTGAATGTGCATGTTTGTGTGTGTGTGTGTCTGTTTTTGTATGCCCCTTGCAAGTGGGGGATGGGAGGAGAGAATTAACATTTATTTGGTGCCTCTTATTTGCCTGGCATATTCTATGTCTCTGCTATATTTTTGATAAAATCTTACAACATCCCCTTAAGGAGGTTTGATTAGCATTGACTTATAGGTGAGGACCCTGAAGTCCCAGAAAGTTAAGTAACTTGCCCAAAGTCACATAGCCAGCAAGTTGTAAAGCTCCATTTTGCCCTGTGCCATCATACCCTTAACTTTTTAAACTGTTTTCCCAATGAAAAGCATGTGGATATTGAAGTTCTCCAAATATTTGAGTAGCATAGTTTTCTTATATTTCCCTATTTAAAAGACTATAATAAAAATCCATACACCCCAAATATGCTACATTCCAACATTTAATGAATTAGAGAACACCATTATTTTGTCATTTTAGGGTCTCCATATGGATTTTATTGTACAGACCTCAGAATAAAGCTGCCCTTATATATTTGGTACATATTTAAATATCTGTATATATGCTATTGCTTGGATATAAGAAATCCGTATAGGTCTTTTACTTCTTTCTTTTTTTTTTTTTAACATAGGCCCATACATATCAGCTTAAGTGAGCATGTGACTATGCATATATACACCATTCTTAATTGAATACCAGGCTTGGCCTGTGCCCAGATATAACAATTATTTGAGAACACGTCACAATAAATCTGTATTGTGGATGATTTCAAACTTTTTTTTATAGTTTGGAGTGTTCCCATCCTCTCACTTATATTTATGATCAGAAGAACAGGCCTTTGTTGCGAAAGGAGAGCCAGGGTTAAGAGGGTCATATGGTGACAGTGTCCAGCCAAGGTTGAACTTACAGTTACTGAGGGGATGACAGAATGCAACATGATTGAGGTGACAGCTCATCCCCAGGCTCCTGGCTACCAGCCAAGTGTTAGGACCACTAAACTGGGAAGGAAGAACTACCCTCTGGCCTGAATAGTAGGCCCAGACCACCTCTTCCCTGGAGGAATCCTCACTGGACCATTGCCACTCTATCCACCTTTCCACTAGGAAGAAAGGAGAATGTAAGAAGCAGTCAGGACTGTGTTGGATAAGAAGGGGGAAGTTGCCTTCCTCATCAGAGCAGAAGAATCCTGGCTATGGGAGACAGAAGGCTGGGTCTGGCTCTCCCAAATCTTGAGTTAGTGGGTGATTCCGTTTTGAGACAAAAATGTCCCCAACTATTCCTCTTCCAAGCTTCTTTGATGATTTAATTTAATTTAATTTAATTTAATTAAGGCATCTTCTGAGATCGAAAAGCAAGCTATTTACAAAAATAAAACAACAAAAAAAATCTGTTTCTATTTGTATACTTAACTTTATGAATCCAAACTCTCTCTCTATTAATGAAAATTATAATAATCAGAAAGAAAGTCAATAAAATTAGTAAAGTTTGTCTGTTTGCAAATACTGTAGTATGTAGAACATCTGTTTTAGGATCTGACAGATCTCAGCTTAAAGCAGATTTGCCACTTACAAACTGTGGGTTTGAACAACTTCTTGAAACTCAGATTTCTAATCTGTAAAACTGTGGCAAATACCAGTTCATAAACTTATTCAGAAAAGTTAATGTGATAAATATGTGAAATTTCCTAGCACAACAAAAAGGTGCCAAATAGATCTGTTCATTCCATTTTCATCCCTAGGGCCCTCTCCTCCGTGGCACTTGATACACCATCTTATTTTCCTCCTACTCAACAAAATCTATAAGAGTCTGATGAACTAAATCCATTCTGAGTTGTCAGTGACGCTTAATGATTTTAATTTTCACAAAGGTCTGGGGTTGAAATTGTATAATTTTTGAATAGATACTTAGAAAACCAGACATTATTTTGGACAGGGAGACCTTTCTGGCATCCATGGAATTACTCCTCTATCTAGCTAGTAAGCAAAATCACCCACAGTCTATGTCGGTGACCTTCAAAATGATCTTCAGGTGTTTTTTGCCCATGGGGTCATACCGAACATCCCACTAAGGGATAGGGAGAAAATATTGAGCCCTCTATGTTTATCTTAAAAATTAAGAAAGAAATTAAGCTTTTCCTAATACCCCACATGTACATTGGTCCGGGCACCATCCAAGGGCTTTTATGTCTAAATATTACATGCAGGGAAGAGCCCAATTTCTGCAACACATTGACCCATTTTTTTTTTCATTCATTTGTCTTCACTCTTTATCTGGCTAGTGATGTAAATCTTCATTCCAAAAAATAAGCCATTGGTTGTCCTGATGGTAATGAGTTCTACAGTTTTCCATTAACATATTCCACTGAATTGATGAGACTCCCTGGAAAATATCCTGGATTCAGACACATTCATTTTTCCACTGTTTAGAAGGAATCAAAATTTCCCATTAATTATAAAAAAAAAAAACCAAAACACAAAACCCCACCATAGACAGTAGATTATCCCTTCTTTTTTGATTCAAAGTATAAGAAGCTTTGTGACAAAATGGATGGCCCAGATAGGAGTCCTGACTTCCAGCCCAGTGGAACCCTTATATCTCCTGGTAGAAGCACTCATCCTTTGAGCATAAGACCTCTCAACCAGCAAAACCCAAAAGTTATAGTAAAGAGAAGTAAAAATTTTTTCAGTGTATAGAGGTGAGTCACTCCCACCCCAACCTCTTGGTACTCTAGTCTGTGTATTGGGCTATAAAAGACCATGTATTGGCCACTAGATCAGAGAATATACTGCACTTTTATAGAATTGTACTCAGTCCCATGAAAAGCTTTTCCTCAACTAGTGCTATACCTGAATCTACAATAGACCATTCCAATATTTTACAAGGTCAACTGCTTTGGAAAACAAAACAAAAGCAAAAATTAAACAAACAGCAACAACAACAAACAGTGAATGCCATGAACTCAGGTGATTGCTGAAGTATTTCATTGTAAAATGAGCCCCTGGTTGGAAACAATGTAGTGTGGGATCCCATGATAGTAAATAAAGTCCTTGTAGTGATACTAGCAGAAGACTACAAGCAAATCCAAAGTATATTCCAGAAAAGTCAAAGCACTTTCCATGATGGAAGTCTTTACTGCTATGGCCTATTCATCCATGATCCTATTGAGCAAGGATTGTGCTGGCTAGAGAAGGGGGCAGACTGATATCCAGACAATAGGTCATCTTGTGTACTTGATTATTGAAAGTCTCCTCTGTGGTGCTTTTCCTTTGTTAAACATTGATGTGGGACACAAAAATCCTCAAACATTGTGCTTATTACAAGAGTCCCATCCACAAACTTCTTCCCCAGACTTCTTTCTTTCTTCCAAATTTTTGACCATCTAGCAAAACTATTAAACTCGGTCCATTAATAGGGAGAGGTTCATACTTTTACCATATCTTCTTCCAGTTGAAGCAGAGCAAATAACCATGAGATACTGTTTGCTGGGCTTGCCTTCCCAATGTGCTTCAGGGCTACTTCTGTGGCAGACATTCTGAGTATAAGCTCCAGTGACTCAGATCCTCTTAGAATCCCCTCCTCTTTGAGTGTAGGTGGAATTTGAGAATATGATGAGATTTCATTCTCATGGTCATGTTACCTTATATAGCAAAAGGGAGATTTCCAGGTGGGACCTTTAAAAGCAGAAATGTTCCCTCTAGTTGGTGGACAGAGGTCAAAGAGACTCTAAGAGTAAGAGAGATTTGTTGAGCCTCAGGGGGTGTTGAAGATGGAGAGGGCTACGTGAGGAGGAATGTGGGTGGCATCTAGGAACAGAGAGACCTCCTTGCTAAGAGCTAGAATAGAAATATGTACTTGAGACCTACTGCAAAGAATTAGATTCTGCCAACCAACTGAAGGGGCTTACAAATGAATACTTCCCCAGAGCCTCCAGACGAGAACTCAGCCCAGTTAGCAAATTAATTTTCACCTTGTGAGATCCTAAACAGAGAACCCAGTTGAGCCCACCTAGACATCTGATATACAGAACAGTACACTAATAGAAAGGTATTATTTTAAGCTGTTAAATTTGTGATCATTTACTTGGCCAACAATAGAAAACTAATATAATTCCTGAATAGGGATGTAATTCTGCAGCCATCTTGCCCCAGGTGGTAACCAGAATATCAGGATGTGTGTGTGTGTGTGTGTGTGTGTGTGTGTTTATTCCTCAGTTGATCATAGGGAGCTCCCTAGAGACCAGAGATGTAGGTTGAAGGAGAAGAGGAAATAAAGCAAGAGGTAGATAGTAGTGTGCTAGGTCTGCCCTAACAAAATACCACAGACTGTGTGGCTTAAACAACAAATATTTATATTCTTAATTTTTGGAGGCTTAAAGTTCAAGATCAAGGTTCTGCAGGTTTGATTTCTTCTGAGGCCTCTCTGCTCTGCTTACATTCAGATGATTGCCTTCCCACTGTGTCTTTAAACAGCCTTCTTCTCTCTGGCGTCTCTTTTTATGTCCAAATTTCCTCTTCTTAAAAGAACACCATTTAGATTGGATTAGGATCCACCATGGCTCTAACAAAGTTCCATTTTGAGGTACTTGGATTTCGGGCTTCAACATATGAATTAGGGGGACACAATTCACCCCATAATGAGGTACCATAAATATGATTCCTACTGGATCACATAGCACAATTGGTCAAGCAGCTTGAATGGAAGCATCAAAGCACTATAGAGCCTTCTCTTGTTCTGCACCTCATGCAAAATTTGTGCCTTCATGTAAGACTGAGTCAGAACAACATGCCCAAGCATTTAATGTGTTTCTTCTGGATTCCAAAGATGTTTAACAGATGTTGTACCTCTTTTTTCAGATATAGGTGGTGCAAAATTAAGAACTATATCCATTCCACATAATATTTCCAGAGTCTCACAAGCGTGATGTACAAGTCTGATGTTACAAACTAATTCATTTTATCCCAGCTCTTGAAAAAATAAAATGTTTCAATTTGTACAACCATAAAGCAGCATTATTTACAAGAACCAAATTATAGAAATAGCTCAAGTGTCCATCAATTGATATTGAATGGATAAAGAAGATATTTTATATATGTACATCATATATACATCATATATACATACATATATATACATCATATATATATACATCATATATATACACATCATATATACATACATATATACATACATTATATATGCATATATGTATGTATATATATAAAATATCTTCTTTATCCATTACACATATATGGTTACATATGTATATATAAGGTATATATGTATATATGATGTATATATAAAGTATATATGTATATGATATATATGTGTATATAAACACACATGCACACAATGGAATATTACTCAGCTATAAAAAAGAATGAAATCTTGCCATTTGCAATGACATGGATGGAGCTAAAAAGTAGTGTGCTAAGCTAAATAAATCAGTCAGAGAAAGACAAATATCAATTATTTCACTCCGGTGGAATCTAAGAAACAAAACAAATGAGCAAAAGGAGAGAGATGAACTGAGAAACAGATTCTTTTTTGAAAGTTTATTTATTTATTTTGAGAGAAATAGAACCTGGGAGGGGCAGAGAGAGGGGGAGAAAGAGAGAATCCCAAGTAGGAGAATCCCAATGCAGGGCTCAAACCTACAAACCATGAGATCACGATCTGAGCTGAAATCAGAAGTAAAATGCTTAACCGACTGAACCACGTAGGCACTCCAAGAAACAGATTCTTCACTGTAGAGAACAAATTGATGGTCACTGGAAGGAAGGTGGATGGGGGATGGATTAAATATGTGCTGGGGATTACGGAGGGCACTTGTGATGAGCACTTGGTTCTGTAAGGAATTGTTGAATCACTATATTGTACACCTGAAACTCATAAAAAAAGAAAGTAAAAAAAAAACTGTATAACCAGGACGTTATCTTCACTTCATCAGGCCCATAGAGATGAGATTCTAGAGCAATTCATTCAAACCTCTGGGCCTGCCTGCCATGGAAGCTATGTGCATTAATGCAAGTCAGCAAGCTTTTACTCCGGTGAGAGAGAAGCAGAAAGCCCAATAAGCTTGTTATGTAAACAATGCATACAGATGCTAAACAACCTACCCAAAAGAGCATAGACACTTAGTCAAGGCTCAATATTAAAGCCACTAAGGTCAGAACTACAGCTAGCCCATAGAGTGCCTTTGTGGCAATTAGAAACAGATGTCCATGCTCCAAGTGAATGCAGGTCCACGGAAGCAAACATGGTCTGCTGAGAGGAGCCCGGTCTACCCACCCACCCACTCACTTAGCACACTTGTGCAGGACCCAGTCTATACAACCATTTGTTCACAATGGCCCCGGCAAAAACCACACATGAATGCAAAGACACACTGGCCTATTTAGAAAATGCGACAAGAATGTGCAGACATGTATATTTCTTTCCTGAGTTCATAGGCTCTTTCTTCATGACTTACTGGGGGGTGTGAGTTTAGGTACGCAGAGGGAGAGAAGAATTCCCGGTAACCTAGCTGTCTGGGTAATATTAGCTAGAATGGGTTTGGTAGAATTAAACCTCATTAACTTGACCTTGTCTAGATGTCTCTCTCTGTTTCTCCCTCCCTCCTTCCCTCCCTACCTTCCTTCCTTCCTTCTTTCCTTCCTTCCTTCCTTCCTCCCTCCCTCCTTCCCTATTTCTTTTTCTTCCTTCCTTCCTTCCTTCTTCCTTCCTTCCTTCTCTTTCTTTTTCTTCCTTCCTTCTCTTTCTCTTTCTTTCTTTCTTCCTTTCTTTCTTTCCTTTCCTTTCTTCCTTTCCTTCCTTCCTTCCCTCTTTCCTTTCTCTTCTTTCTTCTTTCTTCTCTCTTTCTTTCTTTCTTTCTTTCTTTCTTTCTTTCTTTCTTTCTTTCTTTCTTTCTTTCTTTTCTTTCAATATTCTGACCACATCATCTAAATAATGAAAACAAAGTAATAAAACAACCAATTAGTTTTTCCAATTAATTTTATTTTTTTTTAATTTTAATCATCAAGTAGTTATTTAGTTCCTGTGATATATTTGAATCTGAACTAGGGAATATAAAAGTCTCATAAGAAATAAAATCCTGGAGGTTTTAACCACCTAACTGGGGAAATGTTATTGATGCACGGCAAATAGGATGATTCAGCCCTTAAGCATTATTTTCCCCAACTGGCAAGGAATATGACAATGACATTTGTTAGAATAGTCTGCAAGTTATTTGTAAATAGTTATCCTCTAACTGTACAAAATATGTCATTCTCATTTCACCACTTTTTTGGTATCTGAGAAAATTTCATGGCCCTAAGTATTTTTTCTACATCAAAGTTTCACCCAAGATAAAACCGTGAAACCAGTCTGGGATGCGGGCTGGGGCAAGAGGGCTTTCTAAATATAAAGTTTAGCCAAAGAGAGAGAGAGGGAGGAATAAGAAAGTTGGACTTCCGGGAAGATCGTAACAGTGCTAGTGCATGCTTCAGTAAATTTGCTGAGGCACTGAGGTGTCCAGCCCCCATAGTATTTCTAGGGCCAGCAGCCTCTGAGTGTGTTCACAAATATAAATCATTTGCAGAGATGGGGCGCTGTGTGGCCTCTGCTCCATCCCATTCATCACCAGGCAAGCCTGCTGTTGGCTCCCTTGATGTTCTTACCCTGACCTAAAGGTACCACTTTTGCTGTGAGGCAGAAGAGAATGAACCCCTTTCATCCCTAATGTTTCCAGAATGTAAGTCCTTTTCCTGACTGATGAGTCGTGCTCCTTCACCCAGCTGCACGGAGAGGCTCTTTTTGAAGTTTGTTAACCACTATACCACCTAACACTAAGGTGATCCTCAACTACCAAAGGAAATAAAAATGAATAGGACTCTGACAGTTTATGGGGAGAGAGAGCTTAGTGTCTCTTGCCTTTTTTTGTTTCATTAACGGAAAGTCAAAGCACTTGACAGACTTCTTTTAAAGATGAAATTCCAAATGGAAATTTGTGCTATGTCTATCCGCTCTTGTTCCTAGAATTGTCCTCAAGACTAAGGGTGTTTAAGAATCACCTAATGAAGTTGTTTAGAATGTGAATTCCTGAGCTGCTAGTCCTGACAACCTGCTAATACACAAATGGGGTGAACCCATGATTAGCATCAGGACAAGTAAGACTCTAATGCAAGTGGTTCTTGGATTGCACTGTGAGAACATTTGCATTTGGTGATTCCTGCTGTTGTTGCTGCTGCTGTATTGGTATTTTCAACTGTACTCCCATCATGTATACCCATCATCTACTTACTCACTATTTCCTGGTGGAGGCAGAAGTGGTGAATTTCAGATCACAGACAGGGTATCTGGGACAGAGCATTTGCCAGGAGTCAGGAAACATGAGCCCAGATTCTATCACTAAATAACTGTATGACCTTAGGCCAATCAAATAGCCTCTCTAGTGTTCCATTGAAATACATCATTTTCAAGGGTCTTTTCAGCCTAGAAGATTTAGATATAATGAGCCTCAGTTACAATGACCAATCTGTTTTCTTTATTTCATCTTTCTGAAGGCATTGGAAAGCTCTGATTCCTGGTACTTCAAAATCTATGTTTATCTGAAGAAGTTACTCAATGTTCCCAAATTTCATATTTCTCATTTGCATAATGACAGATTAACTCCTCCCCTGTTTATCTCCTGGAGTAATGTTAGACTCAGATGGGGAATGCAAGATTTACAGAGTACTATGTAGGCATAATACCTCACGCTCAACAAGTCAGAAAATACAACTGCAATTCATAGGGCTGGATTTGTCTCATAAATATATCCTGAAAAAAGCTTAATTGGATTGGGTTCAAACAGCTTAAAGGGCAAGGAAAGTGGGGACTGGCAGCATAGACAACACTTTTAGGAGTTTGTTTTATGAAAGGAACAGCAAAATAGACCAGTCACTGTAGGGGTAAATTGGGATGAAGGAGATGGAAGCAAGTGAGGTGAGGAATTTAGAGCACATTTATATATTCAGACGAGTGATCCAATAGAGAATGGGAGAGCAAAATGAAAAGATCAGATTATAGAGGGCTGTCCTTAAATAGATGGATGGGGAAGGAATCCAGGTATTAGGTTGGAGTAACCATAGCTTGTCTGATGTAACAGGGAAAGGGGTAATACACAGTTATAGATGAAAGGAAGTTGACAGATTTTTGTGGAGAATGTGGAACTTCTTTCTTACTCATTATGTTCATCCAGGAAAACAAAATCAAGGTCAGCCTCTGAGACTAAAGAAGCAGATGGAAGTCTTGGAAGTTTGAAAAGAGTAGATGCCAACTGTATTTTGGGGATAGTGGAAGTGAATTGACAGAGAAATGACAACTCAAAGAATACATTTCATGTTTAAAGAGATGAATGTTAAGTGAGACCATTCTACATGATTATGTGTTTGTCTTCAGCCACATTCATCTGGTTGATTCAGGTCCACAGCAGGTATAAAATTGAATTTTTCAGGTTGATTTTTCAACTGGTGGAGTAGGATGGGGTGAATGAGTCAAGGAGATGAGGATGTATGCAACAGAGTGACTGTTATAATGGACCATTATATATATGCTTTGCAGGAACACGTATCCATGAATTGGTAGTTCTGATAACTTTGAGGAAGTAGAGTCTGATTATTAGAGGGAATAACCTGGAAAACAGGAAGTGCCAGCCAGAGAGTGGGGTGTGTGGAACTGAAGAAGTAGCACTGACAAGGTAGAGGGAATGACCATGAAAGTGAGTGACTAAAGTGGAGTGGAAGAAATCTCATGGAATTTGAGTAGATCAAGGAACCGAGAAGCCAGTGTGTTGGATGGGCCATCCACATCAGTGTGTAACTTCCCAGAATGCTGCATGAGTGTAATGGTGACATGGATCTTAGGCATGGGCCAGTGTCTTCCTTTAGTAAATGAAGGGAGTGACCAGGGAGGATAACAGAGAAATGGATAAGATAATCCTCTGGCTTGTGCTTCAAAAGGGGTGCCTTTTGGTTCATTCGCTTGGGTGTCTGACTCTTAATTTCAGCCCAGGGCATGATCTCATGGGTTCATGAGATTGAGCCCTGTGTAGGGCTCTGTGCCATGAGCCCGGAGACTACTTGGGATTCTCTCTCTCCCTCTCTCTCTACTCCTCCCCTGCTCACTGTATCTCTCAAAAATAAATAAATAAACATTAAAAAGAAATAAAGAACACATTTGGAAGGGAATGATGGTAAGGGAATATGGGTGATCCTAAAAAGACCCTGAAGAGTATAAAAGACAACTCCAGTCCCAGTGGTATGCAGGTAATTTTTATGAAAAAACAGATTTTTGTTTTTCTTGAAAAACAAACTAGAAATTCTGTCACAAGGGACCTTGTTTCCACAGGTTAACAGATGGCTAAAGCTGAGCCTGTCTTCCCCCTTTCTGATGGGTCATGTAACCTCCATTCTTTATAGTTCCAGTATATTCTCTCTTCTTCCCCAAACAGGGATCCCGGGTTATCTTCCACTTACTATAAGTTTGTGTTTTCTAAAAGGAGACCTAAACAGTCCATAGATGTTTTACTATATTATTTCTATGAAATAAAGACTCGAGAACAGAAAAAAAAAAGTGTTAGATCAAGAGACTATGTTTAACTTTGCCTTCTCTTTTTATATATTATCTGCCTGACCCGAGTAGGCCTCCGATCATGAGACCCACCCTAAATCTGTCTGATGAATTTATCCCAATTAAAATCTGCCAGAAGTTATTTTCCATAGACCAAAAAGTAGAGTTTCTCTTATGTGATAATCCTATGGCTTTGGAATCCCAATTAGGCTTGACAGCACAATAAGAAATGACTCTCAGAAATAATAAGCAACCTAGTTGTGTCTCAAAAAGAAAAATATTTGCCTAGCATCTGGGTATTAGGAAGGGTAGATATAGCCCTGTATACGTTTCCTTCCAACCTCCTACCCTCACATTAGCCTTAAATATAAGTCTAGGACTACCTATCTAGGACTGGGCAAGCTCACAGTTCTGGAATCCTCTGCCCTTATGGATCCTTCACACTATATTAGCTGTCAAGACCAACACACTTTGAATGTACCTCCCAGAGAAGCAAAGGACACAGCAGGAGTCACATTTACTTGCTCTGTCATGGACCTGTGATCTCAAGTGTAACCTTGGCATTGCTCAAAAGTTAAAAAAGATAATAAAGCAAAGGGAAAACAACCAACCTCAAGTTATGCCTGCTAGTACATCACACATGGACCAGTCTTCTGGTTCTGGCCTCATTACTCTGAAACACAGTAGGTTCCTAATCTCTTTGCAAGTTGCGTTCTTAGAATTTTTACCAATAAAATACTTCTTCAGAATAGGTTAATTTTTTTTTTTTTTGGAGACTTCTTTAAAATGCCCCATAAGACAGAGAAGAAATGGGTATTTCTAGGAGCCTAAAACATAATTAGGAAGGACACCCAGAGGCCTGAAGCTGAGTTCTAGATTATCATCAGGGTGACCATGTGATTTTTTTTCCAAACTAGGACACTTCTGAGAACAAAGAAGTGTTGCCATTAAAAGTTGCCCCAGGACAACAGGTGTGAACAGGACTTACAACCAAACCGGGTGGCATGGTCATCTTAGTGATGTGTAGGTCACCTCAAGACTATAAAACATGTTGCTGAGGGACCACAGATTAAAGACATGGGAAAGATTTAGCAGGATTTACCCTTCTAGCAGCATGTGCAGAACCAACCCAGGTTCACTCCCTCTCTTTGCTCATAACTCAGGGACAAGTTCCCCCAAATAGATATTTAATAAACTCACTTGTTTTGATCTCTGCGAAAAGCTTAGAGGGATTTAGAGGAGGAATGGGTAAGTCAGTTCCTCAGCAGCAGAATTGTATGTCTACCCCTAAACTGTTCACTCCCCACCCCCTGCCCTGTCCCCTCATCTCTTTCCTACTGCCCCTACCCCCACCGACACCACCCTCAAGCTTAACCCTGTTCACAGCCTCACATACTTGGCAACAAGCTTTGTTGTCAGTTTGCCTTGCTGATGCCTCATTACTGGAAGGTTGCCAATGTTAGCATACCAGCTACACGCACCAATGGTCTGATCTGGGATGGGAAATCCTCCTGTATATTCCTATGCAGGAGAGAGTGCACTAAACAGCTCTGAAGAGGACTAGACAAATGTTTGAATAAAAAGCAACTGAAGGGTAACTGCTAATTCAAAAGGAGAGATGGTCCCGGCTGACTTTTTTGGCATCATTCCCTCCTAGGTTTTTTTGCGCTCTTTTGTTATCTGTGGTTTAATCTGCAAATAGAGTACTGGTACTATCCATGAGGCAGCATTTCTAAGTGCTAACATGTTGACTCAATTGTTCCAAAAGAAGAGAACGCAGAATGTTTTTCCCCTGAAGCAACCACAACCTTGGGCAGCTTGCTTGAAAACACACATGGACACAATGGTTCACCCCTTGCCTTCATACTGAAGATTTTCTTTTCCTGAAGAGGCAGCATGAGCCTTGATTAAAATATATATATAATAATAATAATATATACATATATGCAGAGAAAACTGTTTCATTTGCTCATATCTTTTTTGAAATTTTTCTCCTCTAGAGAATTTTCTCCTCTTATTCCAACTCTTCTGGCAAGGAGGAGTTAATAGTGTCTAGAAAACCAAGAGCTTAAAGAAAGTCCCCATCATGGGAATAAGGAGGTCACTTGTGAATACATGAGTGCTGATGCATAAGAGCACATGTACCCCAATGTTCATAGCAGCACTTTCAACAAAAGCTAAATCATGGAAAGAGCCTAAATGTCCATCAACTGACGAATGGTTCAAGAAGATGTGATTTAGCTGTACAATGGAACACTACATGGCAATGAGAAAGAATCATATCTGGCCATTTGTAGCAATGTGAATGGAACTCGAGGGTGTTATGCTGAGCAAAATAAGTCAGGAAGAGAAGGACAGATACCATTGATATCGTTGGTACAGATACCAAGGAAAGATACCATAGGTTTTCACTTATAAGTGGAACAAGAGAATCTTAACAGAGGACCATGGAGGAGGAGAAGGGGAAAAAATAGTTGGGGAGAGGGAGGGAGGCAGACCATGGGAGACTCTTGAATATTGAAAACAAACTGAGGACTGATGGGGGTGGGGAAGAGGGGAAAGGGGGTGGTGGGCACGGAGGAGGGCACTTGTTGGGATGAGCACTGGGTGTTATATGGAAACCAACTTGACAATAAACTATAAAAGAATAAACGAATGAATAAATGAATGAATAAATAAATACATACATGAAAAAGGAGGGCACTTGTTGGAATGAGCACTGGGTGTTATACATAAGTGATGAATCACTAAATCCTACTCCTGAAACCATTATTACACTATGTGTTAACTAACTTGGATTTAAATAAAATTTAAAAAAAAGAAAGTCCCCATCATTCTTCACGTTAGGTTTTCAGAATTTTGTTTTGTTTTGTTTTCCACTTTAAAATAAAAGGCTGTATTAGTTTTTTACCCCACCCCCATTTCTGGGAGAAGCAAATGAATATTTAAAGTATCTGGTAAAATCTTAGAAACTTTGTCATGCAAATTTAAAATTCATAGGTAGACATATTTGTGTGTATATATCCCTGTTACCTCAAGATAAAGAGTGACCCTACTCGGTACTCATATGGGATGATATTTTTTTCAAGAGTGAACTGCTGTGGGAGGTTGCATGGAGACTTTTTCTTTCAATCTGCTAACTGGTTTCCATTGTATTATAAAAATCATCCAAGCTACTTTTGTCTTCCACCCTCTTCCTTCAATGGAAAGCAAAGACACAAAGGACAAGCCAAGCCCTGACTTGTTCTTGATAAATATGGCCCATATAGCATTCCGTACAACTTGGAGCTGAGACTATTATTTCAGTGAAGCCCGTGATTGTTCATTAGCACAAAGAGTGTGTAATAAATATAATGAAAGACTGCCGGCTTTACTCTATCTTTGTCATCTAAAGCAATTCCATGAATAACTATGGGGATTTGTCTCCAAATGACTTATTTGCTTCCTTTCTAATAAATAACATGTAATTAGGGTAATATATTGTTTCCTAGTTATGTTAGCAATGTAGTGAAGGGAAACAAATGCACAATTTTAGATATGAGAGAATAGTAGATAATTTTTATCTTATCCCTTAAAGTATTTGGACTCATGCATAAGTTAAACTGCTGGGAGGTCTAAGTACAAAGCAAGAGCCGAGATTCTACATTTAATGAGTTTCTTTATTACTCCAGGCATGAATTACTACCCTGATACTATAAAACTGCAGTGAGTGCTCTGCATCTCAGATGAGATTCTCTTTGAGGAATGCACTCGTCAGTGAACTGTCAGCGATGGGATGGGCTAATCTGATTTAGAAAGGATTAGGTTGGGAACTGAATGTCAAGGTATCTACATCTCTCTACAGAGGAATGGAATATTTAACTCTTCACATCCAGGGCCACGGGTGTTAGGAGAGCCTTGTGAGACACCAGGTCACATCTATTACTGAGCATTGAGACAGAAATAAATTGCTCCGATGGCCTCTTCGGGTCCCTTGAGAGAAATTCATCTTCAGTCCCATGACACCAAGAGCACTTGGCAAGCCTTAGCCTTGGAATTCAAAACATTCTTCTGGGAAAAAAAAAAGGGAGGAAGAAGAAGTCCTCTGTTAATTATTTGGCGAAAAAATAACAATATGCACTGAATCTAATCTCTCTTACAGCTCCCCGCACTTCCCTGGGCCAGAATGATCGGACAGTTACTGGAGGCAGAATCTGCTGAACATCCGGACATAGGGCAGGGAAGAGGGAGGCATCAAGGAGTCACATCTTAGTGGACCGACAGGAGGTTTGTGGAGTCGAAGACAGTACAGACTCTCCATAGCTTGGGGTTCATTACTTTCGAAAGCTCTGCCTATTAGTGAAACAGACATAGGTTCAGGGGATGAACCTTGTGCAGGAGGCACTGGAGGGCTCCTCGTTGCTCACTTCTTGCTCTGCTCCCTCAACCGTGTGAGCCGTGTGCCACCAAGTCACGACAGCCCAGCAGGCTCTCTGCAGGTATTACGTGGCATGAATTACCTGGAAACTTAATTGGTAAAATTATCAGCAGTGCCTACCCGGCCTCAATGTGAGCATCGGGACACAGGTCCTCTGAGCTGGGGAGAGAGGCGGGAATGGGGGCTCCTGAGAAGTAACTCTTGATAGGGTCTGTTGAGTATTTACTCTGTGCTAAGCTTTGATCTAAGTCTTCCATACATATCGACTCTTTTGATCTTTGCAACAACCCTGTGAACAGTCAGAGCCATCCCTCTTCGACAGATGAGGAAATGAAGAGACAGAGTCTAAGTACTTTGTCCCCTGCCTCACATTGAGGAAGCGTGTCAAGGTCTGAATTTGAACTCAGCGGAGTTCAAGGCATTCTGGTGTCTCTCTGAAAGGAAATGTCACCTATCTTCTCATTTTACCTTCCCACTGAGTCAGAGCCGGAGCTAATTCCACATTAAACAACAACAAAGCTGTGTCAGGAATGTTAAGGTCTAAGACTTTCTACTCGGGGAAAAGAAAAGGCAATAGGCATCCTGTCAATTAAAGGAAAAAAAATCAAGTTTAAGACTGAAAGTTCCAATTTTCCTCCTCATATAAGGAATTATAGAGCCACAGTGAAAAGCATAAAGAACTCATCATTTGGAGAATAAAATTTTAGGTCCAAAGTGTCCGACCTTAAGCATCTTTATGAAAGAACTTATTCCAATAAAAAATCATTTCAACAGAGAGCCAGAGACAACCGAGGAAGGCTTGCTTCTCAAATCCAGAGACTTCTCCTTCAATACTGTACAGAATTGATCAAGAATAGTTTCGGGTAAGATGTAGAAAGAGCAACCAATTTTCTAAGCAAGTAAATTGGAAAACATAAAAAGGCGTGTTAGAACACATCCTTTAATAATACATGCCGGAAAAGTAATTTCTATTAATTAGAGTGTACATTATTAATAAAGTATTTAGAACTCTTACCTTAATTTAGGTGTTGTCAGGAAATTAAAGCGCTACTAATTCCACACTAAAGGTTGATAGCTGAATATTCAAAAGATAGCAGGCAAGTCCTGACAAGCTGCAAATGTACAACTTACCATGAAGGGAAAACTCCACAGCTCACGAAGGACATATCTGATTTTAAGTAAAGCATGTCCCATTTTTACTATCATCAAGCATGTGCACGAGCAATGCAACTTTTCCCTGAGAATTTCTGCAGGCACTTGCACTGAGTAATTCTACCTATAACTCTGCACACCATTAGTCCTGTATTCTGGGGAGGTCATTAGCATTTTCCCTTCGCATTTAGCTCTTAGGATGGGAAGGAAGTTTACTGAAAGGACCTGAATTATGCATAAATAGGCTTAAGGTGTTCCTTGGGACCCCAAATTTCTTTCTCATTGATGCCTAAAATTTCTCTTCTTAACTTCACTTGCTGCTACAAATTTCTCCACATATCATTGCCGGCTTCATCACCCTATGGAACTAACACCAGCACCAAGGCCCTTTTGTCTGGTTTCTGGGTATGATACTCCGCACCCCTTCCTGGATACTCACATCGTAACCAATGACCCCCATTCTAGAATGTTCCACTCCTTTCTAAGAGTCATTCATGGGTCATATCCAGCTCAGATTCTACCTTTTCCATCAGATGATGTTGACTTCCTCTTCTGAACTACTGTTGTCCTTAGTGTGTCCACAGTAGGATTTACAATTCATACTGCATCATCATTTGTTGTTTCATCATTATGTGTACAGGGGTAGTTTAAGTACTTGGCTTATATTATTTCATAAAGTCCTCAAAGCGAGTCCTGGGTAATAGGAATAATTACTCTCTCCATTTTACAGGTGAGGGAACTACAGCAACAGAGGCTAAATAACTTGGCTAAGATCACGAGGCTAACAAGTGGCAGAACCGTATTTCAAACACAGCCAATCTAAGCCAAAAGTCTGCACTTGCCCTTGTTAAGTCTCCTTCTGCAGCTCTTTGAATGTTGTGTTGTTATTTATAGCATAGTCACTTCACTTCCGTAGGCTTATTTTTGGTGAATCCAAGGAAAAGGTTAGCTTCGGAAGTCATGGACCATTTCTGAGGGTCCTCATTCTTCGCAGTATAATAAGTGAGAGCTGCTATTGTTACTGGTTTTTTTTTTTTCATTATCATTAATGACTAATTGGTTTTATTTATTTTATGCCTTGACTTCCTCCTGCAATCTTCTTTCAAAATGCAACTTTTCTTTATGCCCTGAGAATATTTCTGTTATTTCCTAGTACCTTTATGTGGATTCAATGATTAGGGTTAATGGCCAGAGAAAAGAAGCAAAGAATGGGTGGGAAGTTTCCAACAGACGAGCAGAAGTGATGCGATGGCTACTGAAAGCCAACCATCTACCTTCCAATTATCCACCTACAGCTGGCTCTGCCTTGTGACATATTGTTCCTGATTAATTGTACAATCGCTAATAGAAAACATTAACTAATGGATATTAATATTAATTTGTGATGAATAGTCGTTGACATGAGTCTCAGCGGCTTGCCGTAGGACCATCTGAATTTGATTTTAGAATCTGCATGTATGCCTATGGAGAGCCTTTTGAAGACCATGGGAGCCCAGGGTGTAGAGTGCATATGGAGAGAATAATGTTCATTATCTTATTAAACCCTAGTCCCTCCCAGGGAGGTTAGGAGACAGCTGGCAAATTTTATCCCTCATTTACAGATGGTGACTCGTTGGCTTACAGTAATTCCATAATATGCCTTAAGTCCAGAAGGGAGCAAAAGCTAAGAATGAGCAGTGGATTCTCTGGTACTGCCAGGCACCTACCTGTGGCTAGCATACCCCAAAGAACACAGGGCACGATGACAAGGACCCATAAAATAGCCTGTCTGGGACAGAAAAATGAGCACGTGTAGGCCTCTGCTAAAGCATTTCTTCTTTATGTTAGCATATAGCACAATCGAATGCATTCTATGATTCTATCTTCACCAAAGATGTTATAAGCTCAATTATAAATGCACATGTGCTGTGCTTCGAAGTTTTCAAAGCATATTCACAAGCATGGTCTCACTGAATTCATAGAGTCTTCATGAGGTGTTCTCCCAATAAGCCCTAGTTTTTAGAAATCACTTGCCCTTTCATGTTTCAGTTTAGAGAGTAAAATATTTGCTTAAGTGCACTCAGCTAATAAGTGGAAGAAAGAGGAAGTACCCCCAAGGTCTTGCTGCAACATGGTCGAGGGTTCTCCCCATCACCTGTTTCAACTTTCTGTCCCTCTGTGGGCCTCACTCTTCCCCACAGATGCCTCTCACATATGTAGACAAAGTGTTTGAAACTGCTGCTGATGAGAAGGGTGGTTGAAAAAACCTGAATACTGACTTCTACCTTTGGCCAATTGAGATCTGGTCTGCATTTCTTAAGGAAGAGCCAAAGTCTTGAGTTTGCATCAACAGGGACTATAGAACATTCGCCTCTCTTGGACATGGAAGCTATTCATTTCCTTTCTCCAAGGAATATTTGTTGGGTATCTACTATGTGCCAGCCATTAGGTACACAATGACAAATAACAAGAGCACAACCCAACCCCAGTGTTCATGAAACTCACCACCTAGTGAGCAAGGTAGAAACAGAATTAGTCTATATTTTGCTTGGCATCAGTCTGCCATTTAACAATTCATTGAGTATGTTGACTGATGAATGGATAGAGAAGATGTGAGATGTGTATATATATATATATATATATATATATATATATATATATATATATACACACACACACAATGGAATAGTACTCAGCCATCAAAAAGAATGAAATCTTGGACCACCTAGGTGGCACAGTCAGTTAACCATCTGACTCTTGATTTTAGCTCAGGTCTTGATCTCACGGTTTGTGAGATCGAGCCCCACATCGAGCCCGGCTACCAGCTCAGAGCCTGCTTGGGATTCTCTCTCCCTCCTTCTCTGCCTCTCCCCAGCGCTCACTCTCAGTCTCTTTCTCTCTCCCTGTCTCTCTCTCAAAATAAAGAAATAAAAACATTTAAAAATTTAAAAACTGAAAGAATGAAATCTTGCTATTTGCAATGACATGGATGGAAATCTAAAGTGTATTATGATAAGCAAAATAAGTCAGTAAGAGAAAGACAAATACCATATGATTTCACTCATTTGTGGAATTTAAGAAACAAAACCGATGAATATATGGAATGGAAGAAAAAGAGAAATGAAAACAAACTTTGAGAGACTCTTAACAAACTGAGGGTTGATTGAGGGAGGTGGGTAGGAGATCCAGATGGGTGATGGGTAGGTACTAAGGGATGCACACTGGGTGTTGTATGTAAGTGATGAACCACTGAATTCTACTCCTGAAACCAATATTGCACTGCTATTAAGTAACTATAATTTAAATAAAATTTGGAAAAAAATATAACTCATTGAACCCCATTTCTTGTATTTTGGAAAGTCCAATGTCCTCCCCAGGAGTCCAAGAATTGCCAAGTCCTTACTTATTTATTCAATGTCTGGATCTGAGCATCCTCTTCTGATGAATTAGTTTGGTTTAGGAAACTTTTCACTATTTGCTATGTGTTCTATTCTGTATAACATTCTCACTAGACATGAGACTCAGTCCTCTTCCTTACTTTACACACACACATAGATACACACACGTGTACCATTCGTAGCTCTGCTTTAGTGAATGAGTGAGACTTAATGGGGGTTTTGAGAGATGAGAAATACATCGCAGCAACACTGACAACTCCATCTTCCAAATATGGCTAGAATTTGACCACTTCTCACCGCCTCCAAGTTGACATCATCTCTCACTTGGATTATTTCAACAACCTCCTAATTGGTTTCCCACTTGCCTCTAAAGCCCATTCTTCGTGCAGCATCCAAAGTGATCCTTTTAAAATATGAATCAGATCAAGTCCTAGTCTGCTCAAAACTCTCCACTTTCCTGTCTCACTCAGCATAAAAGCCCAAGGTGGCTACCTGTTCAAACCCTCACTTCCTTGCTGACCTCATCTCTAGCATTCTCACCCTCTCTATCCTGCTATAGACACAATAGCTACCAGAAGTTTCCTCAGAAGCAGCAAACACACTCCCACTCAGGGTCTTTACACCTTTGGTTCTCTCTAAATCACCTTCCCCATAAATATCCATGACTTTCCCCCTTTATTTCTCTAGGTTTCTACCTGATTATCAGTTTATGAGCGAGGCTCCCTCCCCACTACCTCCAAGCACCAGATCTGAGAGCAGCGCCTAGCATGTAGCAGATGCTTAATAAAATTGCTAAAGAATGAATAAATGAGACCAAAGTCAGTGGTTAGAAATTCCACTTCTTAGAATATAGCCCCTTGGCACCTCAGCAGCTTCATCTTGTCTCCCCCATATAGAATAGCTTTCAAGTATCTCTTCCCCCCTGCCTGTCTCCTTGACTATCTCTGTCTCTTCTGTGCCCTTTCCCCCTACAGACGATATTCCAAATACATCACTCATTACTTATGAAACCTTAGGAAAGATTTTGCTTCCTTATGAAATAGGGATAATTATGGTACCTCAATGAGAGTGATGTCATGAAATTAAATGAGTTAATACATGGAAGACCCTTAGACAAGGCCTGGTTCATGCATAGTAAGTGCTCAGTAAGAGATAAGCCAATGAAAACCTTCTTTTATATTTTATACAGAATAATTCGAATCTTTCCAGAATTAAGCCAATCAAAAACTTCTCTTGTATTTTTTATGCAGAACAATTCAGATTGTTCCATCCCTAAATATAACTCAGCCCCAATTCCAACTTCGATTATCCAAACCCAAGACACCCCACAGAACCAAAGGGCTCTTCATCTGAATAAGGCCCAGCCCCTTAGAAGGTGTCTACGGATATAATGGCATTTCATTATCCAGTGACACAAGTTAGCACAATAAAATATTAATGTCATGAAACTGGATGTACATGGGATGATGAGAACACCAAAATAATCTGGATTTGAGATCAGAGAATTTTTTTCTCCAAGAAAGCAATGAGGAGGAATTGCAGGAGGAAAAGAGAGGACATCTCCAAACTAAAGAAGCAGTGTGTGTGGAAACCTCAAGGTGTGAGAGTGGGGTACGTTCCAAAGCTCTGAAAATGGGACTCAGTGTGTACAGTGAGTTCAGAGCAAAGATTGGGGTGATTTCGGTATGGAGGTCTGCGATCAGGACTTTGGGCTCAAGTCTTGGAACTTTGTAATCTGAATGCAGGATTTTGATCTCAGAGGCAAGAGAACAAAGCCACTGGACCTGTTAGGTCTGCTAATAACAGTATTGGACTTTTTTTTTTACTGGAAGATCATTATGAATGCAGATCAGGAAAGGGATCAGACTCATATGGCAGATAAACCCACTAGGAGGCCATGAGGTAGATGGGCAAGAGAGAGAAGTGTTAGTGGCCATGACCACCCATCCCCACTCTATTTCTGGGTGATTCTTCAGAGTAACTCTACTTCCTACATCTTGTGGGTCATAGGACCGCAGTAGCCCATAACGATCTTTTTGAGAATCAGACAGAAGTTCCCTTCCTCAAGATACTTACTGCCTGCCATCCATTAGAAAACTATTTGATTCACTTACAAAGAGGCAAGTTCATTCTAACAATAACTAAAAGTGTCTCTTGGACATAACTCTTAAATGCCTCTTATTTCTCTCACGCACAGGGACCACCTCTTGGCCATTTTTTCTTATTCATGTCCGTCTCTACTTCTATGTTCATCCAAGACACCGAAGAAATATTTGGCAGCTAATGTGACTGACTCAAATAATTCATGTTACTTTCTATTAATTTTGGCAAATCTAATTTGTCTTGGTTGTGAGTGGCAGCCATCTAGAACTGAGTCCCTGGAAAATCCCTTGTATGCATGAAATTAATATAGTTCTATTTGTGAACCCAGGTTCCTAAGACAGTCCTCCCACTAGGTGCTACTCTGAATTCTTGTCTTTTGTACCCATGTTCTGTTTAAAAGACAGTCTACCTCCCCTAAAAATGATCTATTTTTTGGGGGCGGCTGGGTGGTTCATCGGTTGGGCGTCCAACTTCGGTTCAGGTCATGATCTCATGGCATCAAGCCCTGCATCAGGCTCTGTGCTGACAGCCAGCTCAGAACCTGGAGCCTGTTTCAGATTCTGTGTCTCCCTCTCTCTCTGACTGTCCCCTGCTCATGCTGTCTCTCTCTCAGAAATAAATAAAACATTTAAAAAAAATTTTTTTTTAATGTTCTATTTTTGCCAAAGTTTGTGCCTATCTTCCCTGGCCAAAGGCCAAGGAAAGTGATATCATATGATGTGAAGAATAGTCAATGGGCAGGAGACTTGGTTCAATATCTGACCTTCCCCTGATTAAGTTCATGACTGTCAGCAAATCTCAGCACCCTCTGAACTTTTGTGTAAGGAGCCAGTGGCTGGATACTATTTCAGATGAAATCTTACCAAGACTTCTGCCCAATAATTAACACTAATTAAGGCTGCTTTGGTAATAGGACTGGGATATGGACCCTGGGCACTCAGCCTCACTATTTCCTTCTTCCTCACTATTTACTTCACCAGGGTGTTGTCTGAAAATTTGCTTAGATCACCTCAAAGATCTCTGCCCTCTCAAAGTGTCTTTGGTCATATTGGCTGTGATTTGCATTCCAGAATATTAAGTGCAAATGACTTCTCCAACTTTAATGTTTACCACTGTGCCTACACCATGGCAATATCACATGATTTCTGTTCTTATTAACTCTATCTCTTGATCTCTGTGCAGTACTACTCAACAAATACTTATTATAAGAATAATGATAGGTTATATTTGAATAGCATTTGACAGGGTTTTTTTTTTAACTTTCCCCTTCATCTTGCTTAACCTTAACAACCTGCAAACTCCATATATAATTACCACCCATTTTGACAGCTGAGAACACTGGAGTGCAAAGAATTTAGGTGGCTGGTACAAAGGCACACAATAGAATTTTGTCTTTGTTATTGCTATTGTTGTTGTTGGCTTATGTGTTCATAACCTATTCCACTTTTGAAGAACTTGTAACAACTTAGAGAAAATTATCATTCAACATCTTACAATATCTTTACAACAGCCTTCCTTTTTGATCTTACAATAGAAAAGAAATAGGTAAATAATTAGATATTAGGATTCCTGAAAATTAAAATCTAAACAGAAACTCAAGACCAGCAATGAGGAAATAAAAAGATATATTATAGTTCACTTATCCACCATGGGGAAGAACTTCAGTGAAGCTATTCCTGCTTTGTACGCAGGGATTGCCCTAGACTCCTATACCTGCCTTTCACACATAGTACACTGCTCTAGTGCATTTGGGAGTAGAGAGACGAGAAACTCTCTGCTCTAACATTTTAATGAGAGTGCCTGTGACCAGTTGTTGAGAGCTTCTACTCTTTGGGGTATAGACATGAAATGGTCTTATTTTTCCCAAGAACTAACATCCAGTTCTGCTCTCTGAAGCCCCCTCCTCTGCTATGTCATCAGTTCCCTAAGGAAAACTCAATTTGGTTCTCTGTACAGTTGACCTTTGAACAACACAGGTTTGAACTATGCAGGTCCACATATATGCAGATATCTTTCAATAAATATATTGAAAAAATGTGGCAATTTGAAAAAACTCAAAGATGAACTGCATAGCCTAGAAATACCAAATCAAAAAGAAAAAAAAAGAAAAGAAAGAACAAAATATTGTAAGAATATAGTGTATAATACATATGACATACAAAATGTTTGTTAGCTGACTTTATGTTATTGGTCAACAGTAGGCTATTAGTAAAGTTTAGGGGAGTCAAAAGTTCTATGCAGATTTTCAATCAGGTAGGAGAATCTGTGTCCCTAACCCCTGTGTTGTTCAAGGGTCAACTGTATTTCTAACCTGTCTTGGGTATTAGAATAGTCTTATGCTGGTTCTTGAGGATTTAGTCCTCTTCTTAAAAGCTACATCTCGGGGTGCCTAGGTGGCTCAGTCGGTTAAGTGTCCGACTTCAGCTCAGGTCATGATCTCACGGTTTGTGGGTTCGAGCCCCGCATCAGGTTCTGTGTGGGCAGCTAGCTCAGAGCTTGGAGCCTGCTTCAGATTCTGTGTCTCCCTCTCTCTCTGACCCTCCTCTGCTCATGCGCTCTCTCTCTCTCTCTCTCTCTCTCTCTCTCTCTCTCTCTCAGAAATCAATAAAACATTAAATTTTTTTTAAAAACAGCAAGCTACATCTCACATTTTATTAGCACCATGCCCTCCTGCTCCACCAAGAGCAGGCTGGACAGGAGTCTCCCAGGCCAGGGCAGAGGAGGCTGCCCTCTCACACCCCCTCCCTCCTGTGGAGCCTGCTGCCCTGTACTAGTCTCTTTCCTAGACTGTCTTCAGTAAGGCTGTTCTCCTTGTCCTGGTTGCTATTGCTTCTCTCTCCCTGATGGGCAAAGTTTCCTCCGTTTGAAAGGGTTCAATTTCTGAATCCCACTCTCCCCCACAAAGCTCACTTACTCATTCTTTGAAGGGCCCATGCAGAGCTCCCACTGCACAGCCCCCAAGTGGGTTTGCAACTTCAGAGTGACCTCTTCCTCATGTTCCTCACAACTCTGCAAATGGTGCATCTTGTACCCTTTGGCTGCTGGGGTTCTCTAGCCCAGCAGGAAACTCACTCGATCATGGTGGCAGTAGGGGGAGGGGATGGAATTCATACCAATCAGCAAGACTGACCCCAGGCAGCTTTAGCACTGCAGGCTGGACCCACAGGAAATGCATGTTGCTATGCAGGCTGCCCTACCAGTACCCCATCCCAATGCTTCTCCTAAACTCTCCAAATCTCTCTCTTAATTCTCCTCATTCTAGAATCATTAGGGGCTCTGCTGGCTCACTAACTTGGCAATTTTCAAGCTAAAGAAACAATCACTAGTCCCCAATTCAGGGAAGAGAAAGGTAGTTCAGGTCCTGGAAATGTTGATGGAGAGGTGATGGAGAGGTGAAGATAGACCTTTTTTCCAAACTGCACCCCACCCCAAGACCCAATCTCCCTTGTCTGGCCTCCTCTTACATCAAGGACAGAGGGGCAGAGAAGGTTGTAATGATGGAGAGTGATTCTCTCAAATGGACCCTCTCTGGAAGCACTTGGGAGATGCCTAGTCTAGGAAGTCTGAAGGTTCTATTGGATACTTAGTAAAATTTCTGAAAATTAGAAGTCTAATGAGAAAGAAGCTCATCCTGTTATAAGTGCCTGGAAGTAAATATTTAAATTAACTAGAAACATATGAGTTTCTGAAATTAAATTCAAATCTGAAAACTTTCAGCATTTGTAGAACTGACATTTTCTTTTGCCTCAGGCTCCCATGTGGCTCAGCAAGACACTGGTTAAGGTATACATTTTATTTTATTAGGGAATAATGAAATGAATAGAGATGGGGGTGCTCTAGGCCCAAATGCGAATGCATCTCTTCTCGGGAACAAGTGGGAGAAGAATTGAAAGTGCAGGCTGAAGTGAAAGAGAAAACACTTTGAAGTAGATAGCTAAAGAAGCAGGATCAGAGGCTAGGGGATGTTGGTATAAATTCATGGACAGTGGATGAATATCTAAGATTTTCTGGTCTTCACCATATTGTCCATAAATCTCCCATTTCTACCTACCATTTGCTTCTACCTGGTTCAGAACTGATCTGATATAAAACCAAAGCAATCATCTCTTGTCTTCTATCCTGGACATGTATACATCTGGATTGACTCTATTATCTGTGTCTGAGCCGGTTACACACACAATAAATCCTCAACTCTTATGTGTTTTTATTAAAAAGAGGTAAAATGGAAGGTTGGGTACCAGAACATAAGAGTTTGGAGGATGAGTCCCTAGGTAGCTGGCTTTCATTGAGGGTACAGAGCTGGGCAGCCGGAAGCCGGACCCTGTTCTCTGTTGCTAGAGTGATGCTAGCAAGATTCAGAAACAAAAAGGAAGCCACTTCTCTTTTCCTGCCTCCCAATCTCCCTCTTGTACCTCCACTGGCAGAACGCAACTAGAAGCCAGCTGACAAGTGCATCTGGGGACGGTAATTTGTAGACCCAGCTACAGCATCACTGAGCATAGCAAAGTGTATAGAATAGTAAGCTTGGAGCTGTGAGGCAATAGTTCAAGAAGTAGCACATGGGGAGGGAAGAAGGGCCCGGTAGATAGGAATGGAGGAAACAACTCAGGGGAAAAGGCATAAAGATCAGGTCAAGTTCATGCCCTTGTGTGGCTAAAGCATATGGTTCTGGGGGGAGAAGGAAGAGCATATACAGGTTTATAAGACTGGAAAAGGAGACTGACTTCACATTGTAGGGAGTTCCAGATGCTTTCATTCTTTAGTTGTTGGAGAATCATAGAAAATTTTTGCTAACAAATAACATGCTCAGGCCCTGTTCAAGTAGGATAAACATATGTACCTGCTGTCACCTCTGGACATGCCATCCAAGGTGTCTTGATAAATGGTTTCTCCAGCCTTTGTTCGCTTTGACAGTTGGAACTTTGTGATAGGTTATGATGGATGGACAAGGAGTGGGAAATGCTGGCATGTGCTGTCCATGTATTCCACCTCACATGAGGGGCCCTGGGGCAGAAGGGGAGGCGAGGAACTGTCAGAGCATCACAGAGAAGCTCCAGGCTTAGTCCTTGGGGAGGGAAGTGGTGGAAGGGCAGAGGCCTGGGCTGTTTGCTGAAGGACTCTGGTATTTTTCATTGAAAGGGTTGAAGTATATTGTGTCGGAAAAATCGCAACACTATACTTTGCATTCATACTCCCTTCTTTATGTTACTCAAGAGCAAACAAAAACAAAAGACTTTTTAAGGACATGCCTCCCGTGTATCTTCAAATCTCCAGTACTTTAGTTCTTAGGGAAAAATAATAAATGACCTAGAGCATTATCAATTTGTTGCATTCCTTGTATTCATGATCAGCCATTTAGAATGTTTTTAATTAGGCACACGTGTATATAAATAGGAACTCATGGACTGATCTTGCAAAAATACTGCTTTTATTTAAAAAAAAAGTATTTCTGTATGTGCAAATATTTTTCTTCTCTCTGCTGCTGTGCCACTGTTTCTTTTCCGGTCACATATCTACACATGCAAAAAGACTGCACGCCGCAAATCCTTCAACTAGGGTCACTGGACTTACCGGGAACTTTGTGTTTTCACAGTGGAATTGCCTCTAACCTCAAATGAGAAAATGTTTCACTAGAGAACAGGTGCAAAAGGAAAAACATAATGGTGAAGCGCAACTTTCTGGATAGGAGGTTTCTTTTATCCCAATTAACCAGAGTGGAAGCCTTCTTTGTCAGTGGGCCTGAAATAATGAATCAGAGAAACCGTACCCTCTAACTCGGGGAACATCCACATCATGGGGCAGCCATACTGAGCGGTAGGATGGTGAGACGTGGCCTCTTTGCTCACGCTGGAAAGAGAACGGTGGAGTCAGAGAGGGAAGAATCATCCATCCTGCCGGAGGGCGCGCACCATTTATCATGCTGACTGGGCTGTCATATCAGTGGGAGGACCCTAGAGAGCCCTGACCGTGAGATTGAAGGTTGGTGCCAATTTACAGCAACACAAATGCATTGAACAGGAAAGAGATAGCTCCTAATCTCTTCAATTTTCTTACATTACCCTGAAGGCCAGAGAATTAAATGAAACAGTAGCTGATGACAACTTTAGAGGGTCCTGAATGCATGACAGGAAAAGTATTAAAATAGCTCAATCGTTTTATTGTATATGTGTGTTAATCTTGCTCCTGAAAGAGGAACAAGGTAGAAAATGCTACCTTTTGGTTATACCTATTCCTCAGTGAGAAAATGGTACACTAATTCTGTTTGCCTATCAGATTCTTTCGCAGGGCACAACAGAAAAAAATGAAGAACAAGAAACATAAGGGAGACTGAACCTGAAAATACCCTGACACACACATTATCTGGATAATAGGACTCACAATTTGCTGGTGTGTCTTTAATGACTTGTAGTGCATCCGTTAGTCTGTGCCTGCCAGCAGTGTATGTCGGAAGAATATCTTTTTTAAAAATTAAAATGAGCCCCTGGTCACGTTGGGTGAAATAGTCTCTGGTTAGGTGCAGGTTTTATGTATACTGGTGGTTAGTTTGGATAAGAGTGACACAAACAAGCCATTTCAGGGCCATGTTTCATAGAAACGAAGTAAGCACACAGTCAAACAGGACCCAGTAGGCAGGCCTTCCCAGAACCAAATTCCATTTCCCAATTTATGAAAGTATTGTTGATGGGGCGCCTGGGTGGCTTAGTCGGTTAAGCGTCCGACTTTCGTTTAGGTCATGATCTCGCGGTTCGTGGGTTCGAGCCCCGCGTCGGGCTCTGTGCTGACTGCCAGCTCAGAGCCTGGAGCCTGTTTCAGTCTGTGACTCCCTCTCTCTCTGACCCTCCCCTGTTCACGCTGTCTCTCTCTCTCCTGGAAGTAAAAAAAAAAAAAAGAATATAAGGAATACCTTTAAAAAAAAAAGAAAGAAAGAAAGTATTGTTGAAGGACTGTTAAGTTCCTATTAAGTTCTAGTTCAGTTACTAGAAATGCAAAATTTCATAAGTTGGTGTTTTGTCCTTAGGGGTAATATATTACAGGGCAATGAAATAAGAGACCATCAAAAGCTTCACCTTGGGGTCCTATAACCTGTTGATTCATGGTATAGATACTTATTGTCAGTGTAAATTTGGGCAAATTATCTTTACTAAGCCTGTATCCTCTTTGGAAAAACTGAAGCTTTTATGAATAGAGTCAGTCCCATAGAGTAAGTATGAGGAGGCAGATATTAAGCATTCAACAAATACCCACTTTTATGGGCTATCATAAAATGTGTAAAGAGTTATGGGAACAGATGAGAAAGCATTTAATTCTGTAGTAGAAGGAAAGCTGAAATAAGAAGGCTCAATATCTGAGCTATGTTTTAAAATATGAATAAAATTTGCCTGCTAGAAGTGATAATCTTAAGAGTATGAATATATCAGTTCAACTCAACTAACTCAGTCAAGTAGTTCTTTTCCCTTGGTTAGAGCATGGAGATCAGAGGTCAAAATCAGAGTAAAAATTAGAGCCTCTGCATCTAATGGAGAAATGTCACATCACACAGAGAGGAAATTACTATTCTATGACCTCAGGTCATACCCTCAAGCCCTATGTAATGGGCACGGATGATCAGTGGGCTGTTTGAGGGTTAATAAGGCAGGTTAAGCCCATGGAGAGTTTAGGATTATCAAAAATAGCTAAAGATCACAAGTATTATCTTTCTATAATACTTGGAAGTTACCAAAACTAAGATCATAGGAAAATTTCAAGTTGAAACATACACCACTCACTTATTCAACAAATATTTCTTGGATAGCTATTATGCACCAGGAAGTATGCCAAGCCCTGAGAATACAAAATAAAACAACATAAACAAAGATCTAGAATTTTCTTTTTAGAAGGACAAGTTTATAGATTTGATTTAGTGCAAATTGATGTATAAATTCATGGTACAACCAAGCTTCATTACACTTTATAAATACCCAAGAAAAAAGAATAAGGTGATTTTCTAATAATGCATACAAACAATGAAAGATGTTGATCAAGGAAATAACTGATATACTTAATAATACAAGAATAACAAATGTAACTGAGTTATAAAAAAAAGAGATCATAAATAAAAATACAATATAAATACAAACAGATTTTAAAGGGTTAATATCTTTTATCAACTTTTCCTATTGATGATACACACTTTCCATATTGATGAGATCCTGCTAAGAGTCAAAAGACAGAAAACACCAAAAGTTTGAAAAATGCTGTATGGAAAAGGTCAACCTCACTAGTAATCAAATAAATGCAAATTAAAATGCAGTAATATTTTTGTCTATCAAATTAGCAAAAGAAAATAAAGGATAATTTCATATACTGATGAGGATGTGGTGAGACAGATGTTTTCATGAACTGCGGTTGTCAGTAAATTGTAATGACCTTTCTAAAAAGTAATTTTGTGATACATATTGAGAATCTTAAACTGACATTGCTCCTGAGTACTAAAATTTTACTATTAAGATGTATGCTAAGGAATTGTTGAGAAATTTGGGCTGTGATTTATGTACCAAAAAATCCTGACTTTTTCATATTAGTAAAAATAAATAAATAAATAAATAAGACAATAACATAGATATCCCCAGCAGGAAAATAGTTCAATAAATTCTGGTATCTTCTCAGGCTGAAATACATTACACCCTTTGAAAATGCTGTTTTAAAAAGGTAAATTTCAGAAGCAGTCATGATACAGCGTTTCAGAAGAAAATGACAAGTAAATGGAGATTTTAGTCAGCAAACTAAGTAAAGAAAAAGTGTTACTGCTCTTCAGAGTTATGCTGAAAATCAAAAATACTCTAAAAGATTATTTTTATTAATTAAGAGAGCTTAGCAAGATTCTTGGATATGAAATCAATATACAAATACCAAAAGCATTTGCATTTTCAAATAATAAATATGTTGAAAAGGTACTTTCAGAAAAGATACCATTTGCAATAACAATAAAAAATAATATACAGAGGAATAGATCTTATAAAATGTGTGTAAAAACTTTGAGGAGAAAATTAAATTATAAAATTCATTAAAGAAAATCTAAATGTAATGATATGCCTTGTTTATACACAGTAAGATTCACTATTGTAGACATGTCAGCATTCCCCAAACTGACTTATGAATTCAGTAAATTTCTAATTAAAATCCCAATGGGAAATTAACAGACAAACTCAAAGCTTCATGGATAAGAATAATAAGGACATCTTGAAGTAGAAAAAGACCAGGCATGAAGATCAGTGGGAAAAGAAACACTCTTGATAAGCAGTCCTAAGGTGTTTGAGTATCTAATAACATAATGTAGAATTGAATCCACACCTCATTCCATATATTACAATTAATGCCAAATGTATAAGAGTAAAATATGAATAGCAAAACTTTAAACCTTTTAGGAAAAAAACCTATGGGAGAATCTTTATGTTATCAAGCCAGAAGAAGACTCCTTGAATAAGACATATAGATAGAAGCACAAGCCATAGTAGAAAAAAAATAATATATTCAGCTAATTAAATTGAAAAGCCTGCTGTTCATCAGAAGACACAATTTTTTTTCAAGTGTATTTATTTTGAGAGAGAGCATGTACACAGGGGAGGGGCAGAGAGAGAGGGAGAGAGAAAATCCCAAAAAGGCTCACGCTGGTAGCATGGAGCCCATCATGGGGCTCAAACTCACAAACCATGAGATCATGACCTGAGCTGAAATCGAGTCAGGTGCTTAACTGACTGAGCTACCAGGTGCCCCAACACCATTTTTAAAAGAAAATTCATAACCTAGGAAAAGATATTTGCAACATACATAGTTGTCAAAAAGTTAATTTCTAGAATCTGCAAAGAACTCCTAAAATGTAATAAGAAGAAACAAAAAACAATCCCTAACAGAAAAAAAATGGTTAAAAGGATAGGAATAGGCAATTCACAGACTAGGTAATAGGGAATGGCCACTAATGTATAAAAAGACACATACCCTCAGAAGTAGTTACGGGAATGCAAATCAATAAGATATCAATTTATGAACATTCAGTCTGGCAAAGATTGAAAAGAATGAAAATATCAAACTTTGGTGAGAAAGTGGAACTTAGTAGTGGGGATGTAAATTGGTAAAGTTAAAAATGTTATTTAAATCAGTATTAGAATTGAGATTTTAAAAAGAATAGGAAATGCTGAAGAGGGGGGAAATATAATTAGTGCCCCCAAAAAGGAAGTGTGAATGCCAGAAAGGCAATAACTAGCACATAAATTATTTCTATTCAACTCATAATTCTCATATTGGACAGAAATAAACACTTTCTTAATTCATTCCCCTACGATTTTTATAACAGAATTTTTTGAGGGTTTTTCCCCCATGATTTTTTATCTCCAGCTTTATGATGATCATGGTAGTGGACACCAGTTGCTTTATCTTTCCCAAAATTCCTTTGAGAAATGCACCTCCTCTTCTGGGACACATTAATTTCCCTGCTCAGGCATTCTGGGCTGACATTATATTAACCTCAGTTTCACTAACCACAGAGATTGGTCAGGGCCTAGGAACTTAATATCAGAGATAATGAGTCTCGGTCCTTCTATAGAAGACATGGGCCTCAGAGCTATTAGCATCTATGTTTCCAAGGATGCAGTAAAATCTAGACTGAGAGAATAAAGTTTGAACAGGTCAAGAAGCAGAGATGAGAAAAGACGATAGTTATTTTGAGAGAATATTACTCCCTATGCTGAGGTGTTGGTCATCTTTACCCTTCACAGTTTTATTATTTAAGCCAATATATTCCCATTTTGGTCTCCAGTCTCGATTAAGTTTCTTTCTTGAAATCTGAAAATTCCTAACAATGGCGAATTTGAATTTAAAATCAATTTACCCAAATTTATCAATATGGGCAATTTTGTTTAAAAATATATAATGTGAATGAGTAAAGGTAGTTATTACAATGAGACAAAATCAAAATCAATAAATACAGTCACATTTATATTTTAAAATATAGTATTTATTTCAGGTTATTTTAACAAACTGTATGATGAAATCAATTACAATGAGCATTCCTTAGAGACATATGATGCCAGTCATACAAACCAGTTGTTTTTGTAATATTGCTTCCAGTATGTGCTCTTTAAGTAGCCTATATTCTTCTAGCACTGGTGATACAAATAACTATCCATCATTTCAAAAGATTGGTTTATATCACATCCTCTTTCAATATTACAAATATTGTCACTAACTTAAAATTCTGGTTAGTTTGGATTCCTTTACCAATGAGACTACCAAAAAAGAATCAGAATTAAGATCCAGGTGACATACTAGGAAAACATATTTGCATTACACTTTTAATAAAGAATATATCATGAAAAAAAGTTATTTTAAAATATACAAATCAATAATCGATAGAAAAATCAGTATGAAGTTGAACAAGTACAGGAGCATTCAATTTATAGAAGAGAAAACACAAATATCAATTTATAGAAGAGAAAACACAAATAGCTCTTAAATACATGAAAATATGTTTAATCTCATTAGGAGTTAACAAATTGCAAAATAAAACAGTTAAATATTTTTTAATAATTGTATCAAACTACCATTTAAGAGTTAAATGGCATCACACTATAATAATAACGATGCAGCAATTAAGATAATAGTTTAGCTGGCAAAAAAAATGATTAGTAATATCAAGTGTTGATTAGGATATAGGGACAGAAGTATTTTCTCTACTATTGATGAGAGTTTCTATTGGTTTAATTCTTTCAAAGCCAATTTGGCAAGTATCTGTTTAAATTTTGCATGTTCTCTGACCAGTAACTCCTTGATATTCCCTAAGAAATTTTTCACAAGAATAGGGGAAAACATGTATAAAGCTCATTCTTACAGCACTGTTGATTAATAGCAAAAAGAGGATGTAACGTTACTAGCAATCAAGTGTTATATCATGCTATATATATTCTATCTGTCTCTCTCAGAAATAATTAAAATGTCAAAAAAGAATTTTAAAATATACTATTCAACTCTTTTAACTCTTTATGATGATTTATCTGGGTATAGAATTCTAAGTTGGGTGTTCTTTTCTTTCAATAGTTTTATTTATTTATTTATTTGCTTATTTACTTGCTTGCTTGCTTACTTACTGACTTGCTTACTTGCTTACTCGCTTGCTTACTTACTTAGCAGGGGAGAAGGGGGAGGGAAAGAGAGAGATGTGGAGAGAGAATTCCAAGCAGTCTTGTCAGCACAGAGCCCAATGCAGGGCTCAAACTTACAAACTGTGAGATCATGACCTGAGCCAAAATCAAAAGTCAGATGCTTAACCAACTGAATCATCCAAGCACAACCTCTTTCAATACTTTTAGAAATATAAATTCATTGACTTCTGATATCTAGTTAATGTGAAGCCATCTACATATTTGTCTGTCCTTTGTTGGTCTTTTATCAAAACTATATTAATTCTAGATGTCTACATTTCTGGGTATCTACATATAGATTTATTATTATTTATCCAGTTCAGCACTTAATATAAATTTCAAGATGAGGGCTCACCTTTTGTCAATAATTGAAAATTCTCAATCATTTCTTTTGGAATGTTATTTGACTTCCACTGCCTATCTCTATTTCTGGAACTCTCTTTACAGATATGTTTGAGCCTCTTGTGCCATCCATTTCATTTAAATTCTCTTATATTTTTTATTCTTTTATGTCTCTGAAATTTGTTCTGGATGGGTTTTATTTTTTATTGTTGTATAGCAGTTCATTAACTCTTTCTATGACTTCATGTCTGTTATTATTCTCACCTATTAATTTTTAAAATGTTTAAAAAAATTTTAAAGTTTATTTATTTATTTTGAGAGAGTGAGAAAGAGAGAGAGTGGGGGCCAGAGAGAAAGTGAGACAGAGAGAATCCCAAGCAGGCTCTGAACTGTCAGCATGGAGCCCAATGTGGGGCTCGAACTAATGAACTGTGAGACCATGGCCTGAGATGAAATCAAGAGTTGAAGACTTAACCAACTGAGGCACCCAGGTATCTGTGATTTTTTAAGTTTAAATGACTATATCTTGGGGGAGCCTGGGTGGCTCAGTTGGCTGAGCGACCGACTCTTGATTTTGGCTCAGGTTATGATGTCACGGGTCAAGGGTCAGAGCCCTGCATCAGGCTCTATGCTAAGCATGGAGCCTGCTTGAAATTCTCTTTCTCTCTGTCTGTATCTCTCTCTCTTTCCCTCTGCCCCTTTCCCCTGCTCACGCCTTCTAAATTTAAATAAACAAACAAACAAATAAATGAATAAATAAAATTCTTATATCTGCAATTCCCAATATATACTTTCCAATTCTGGTTGTTGCATTTATTATTGTGTTTTGTTAGGGTTGCTTTTCCTCATGCATTTTGGAGTTTTGTTTATTTTTTTAAAAATATTTTATTTATTTTTGAGAGAGAGATAGAGACAGCATGAGCAGGGGAGGATCAGAGAGTGAGGGAGGCACAGAACCCAAAACAGGCTTCAGGCTCTGAGCTAACTGTCAGCACAGAGCCTGATGTGGGGCTCCAACCCACGAACCACAAGATCATGACCCGAGCCGAAGTCGGACACTCAACTGACTGAGCTACTCAGGCGCCCCTTAGGAGTTTTATTTTTATGAGTAATTTTCAATGAGCACTGTCTCTTCTCCTTCCTTGTCTAGTTTTAAAGAAGCTCCCCCACCTTTCCCCTGGAGCCCCCTGTATGTAACTTATGTTTTACATTGGCATTCTAGGTGTTTCTGTCCTATATTGGGAATATACAAAATCTAGTCATTGAGCTAGCAGGCTCTTAGCACAGTTCCTCATTGTGTCATCACTTTGCTCCCTCTGACCACATTTGTTTTGTAACTGAATAAAAGCTACATCCCTGGGTAGCAGTCACAGCTTTCATCATTCTTCTTTATCAGTTTTGTGCTTGAGGACCCAATTTTTAACTCCAGCCAAATGTGAAGGACACTTTTTAATCTACCCGCCCCACAATGGTTTAATCTGTGGCCATTCTGTCTGTGTGGGATCCCACAACCCAATAACCCGCAGCTCTAACTGCCATATGTTCTTTCTGCATTCCTCCTCCACGAGATTTTCAACATATATTTTAATACCTGCTTAATCTTTTTTTTAAACTAAAGGTGAGTGGGCACTTAAAGTGGGAACTCACAATGACATCTTTACCAGATCTGTGAAAAGAATCTGCCTACTGAGAATAAAAATATATTACACTATCCTCTGAGAAGATGGACGGACAGGATGTAGGGGAAATATTTACAGCAGTTTGGCTTATGAGAGGTACTAAAAAGTTGCATTTGGATCATAGAAAACAACTCTGATCTAACTAAATGAAAAAAAAGTAATGTTAATAAACACAACTAATATAGGAAAGTTGCCAGAATTCTGCCAGGAAAAGCAATTGATGAGTGTGTCATGACTAACCTGACTTTACACAGAAATTATAAACCGATTAAAAGGACTGAACAAAGTCCATATTTCAAAATAAATTTTTCTTGTTTGTAAATTTCCTCTATTTAATGTCCTATAAATTGAGAATTACTATTTGTACAACATACTCAAGGCACTATGTTTTGGTGTGAACACAGAGTATCTAAAATCTGACAGCATCTTCATAGACTCAATTTACATATTACTAACTCTATTACATTACTGACTCAAAATAATGGCATTTTTTGGTTCTGTTTTTTTAAGAATCTTAAAATTACGGATTTAAATTTTTTTTAATGTTTTTAATTTATTTCTGAGACAGAGACAGCATGAGCAGGGGAGGGTCAGAGAGAGAGGGAGACAGAATCCCAAGCAGGCCCCAGGCTCTGAGCTGTCAGCACAGAGCCTGATGTGGGGCTGGAACCCACGAACTGTGAGATCATGACCTGAGGTGAAGCCGGACGCTCAACCGACTGAGCCACCCACGCGCCCCAAAATTACAGATTTGATTTCACTCTCTGGTTGCTCTAATATTCCTTAGATTTGTTACCCATATTTTCCTCCAGTTGTTACATGTGTCAATGTATTTTGTTAGGGATATTTTCTCCTCATGTGTTTTTGGAATTTTATTTTTATGAGTAACTTCCAATGAGCGCTGTCTCTTCTCTCTCTTTGCCTGGTAGTTTTAAAACAGAACAAAAATTAAATATCAAATTTAATAAAAAGTATTTCATTGGCCTTGTAAACCTTAAAAATCCTAATTAAGAATGACTTTTATCCTAAAACAGTAATAAGGGCACCTGGGTGTCTCAGTTGGTTAAGCATCCAATTCCTGATTTAGGCTCAGGTCATGATCTCATGGTTCATGAGATTGAGCTCCGAGTCCAGCTTTGCACTGACAGCATGGAGCTTGCTTGGGAATCTCTCTCTCTCTCTCTCTCTCTCTCTCTCTCTCTCTCTCTGTCCCCTCCCTGCCTATATCCTCTCTTTCTCAAAATAAAAAAAATTTTTTAAAAAGGGAATAGTTAATTAGACTTGTTTTGGCAAACAACCTAGTGAAGAAATGGGCAGAAGATATGAACAGACACTTCTCCAAAGAGGACATCCAGATGGCCAGCAGACACATGAAACGATGCTCAGCATCCCTCCTGATCAGGGAAATACAAATCAAAACCGCACTGAGATACCACCTCACGCCAGTCAGAGTGGCTAAAATGAGCAAATCAGAGAACTCTAGATGCTGGGGAGGATGTGGAGAAACGGGCACCCTCCTACACTGTTGGTGGGCATGTAAACTGGTACAGCCCCTCTGGAAAACAGTGTGGAGGTTCCTCAGGAAACTAATAGAACTCCCCTATGACCCAGCAATAGCACTGCTAGGAATTTACCCAAGGGATACAGAAATGCTGAGGCATAGGAGCACATGTACCCCAATGTTCATAGCAGCACTCTCCACAATAGCCAAAACATGGAAGAGCCTAAGTGTCCATCAACGGATGAATGGATCAAGAAGATGTGGTTTATCTATACCATGGAATACTACATGGCAATGAGAAACAATGAAATCTGGCCATGTGTAGCAACATGGATGGACCTTGAGGTGTTATGCTGAGCGAAATAAGTCAGGCAGAGAAGGACAAATATCATATGTGTGCACGTATAGGAGGATTAGGAGGAACTTAACAGGACCAAGGGGGAGAAGAAGGGCGGAAATGGTGGGGGAAAGGGAGAGAGGCAAACCATGAGAGACTCTTGAATGCTGACAAAAACTGAGGACTGGTGGATGTGGGGGGAGGAGGGGTGGGCATGGAGGAGGACACTTGTGGGGATGAGCACTGGGTGTTGTGTGGAAACTATTTGTAAAAAATAAATAAATAAATAAAAAATTAGACTTGTTTTGGTACATATCAGTCACAAATGTGATTTACTTCCTTAACATCAGAAAAAATGAATTTACTTCCCAACAAAGATGTAGTGCCAATTTTATCCAAATCTAGTCCCCTTTCTTAAGAAGAAATTTTCCTTTCTCTATTTTTCTGATGCTGTGTCTGAAAGACATTTTATGAAGAGCACATCATATTATCCTTTGAGGATATTAGTCTATCAGGTATTCAACCTGGATTAAACAGCCCTGAACCCTCATCTTAATTTCTTCCCTTCCATTCAGATATGTCCCACACCATTGAAGAGACAGCTTTAAATGCTGCTGCTACTGGTGGCTTCAGTTCAGCTGTTTCAGTCTGATGGAAGCACACTAAATTAAGTCTGAATGGAGACAGTAAAATTAATTCTCACTATGCCCCTCAGCCATCTCCAACTATGGCAAGCACTGGCATTTGGAATACATTTTTTTTTTCTGTCTCACAAAAATCTTAGTGCCCAGCAGTGCAGAATTATAAAACTAAACCTTAAGAATGCATTCCCTGTAGAGACAAAAAGTATGTCCATTTCTCCTGTACAATTCTATTTTACTGCAATTTGCTACACCACTTCTTGCATCCATTAATCGGTTTAAAAACTTTTCTCCAGCATTCCTTGAGAGAACTCCATATGAATACATTTACTGGGGTAGGATAATGGAGAGTTTAAAGATGGGGATACTGGTTTCAATTTACAACCTTACCTCCAACTTGGGCTGTAACTTTGGGGAATGGACTTAACCTTTCAAGAGCAACCTTGACCAGCCGCGCCTTCTGTCTGCCTGTTTTACATCCCTGCTCTGCCAGTGGAATCATCTGAGTCAGAGCCGCTCAGCTTTCCTTGATGAAAAGTGAATTCTAATTTGCATAAACCTTTTAATACCAAAGTTGGGGTGGAGGAAGCACAAAGAAGTGAGGCTGAGTAAGAATGATGAGCGTGTGAGTCCATGAAGGAAATATGAGAGGGCACGGCCAGCATCAGATTCGTGCTTAGGATTCAGCTACACCTTGCTCTTCTATTTCAGTCATGGATCTGTAGTCTAGAAGGCTGCTTGAATTTTTGAGGGGAATGGTGGATCTGTGCCATTCTTATCCCATTTCTTATCTTCATAAATATCTTCCTTACTGCTGTATTTCTACTTTTCCTGTATCTTGTCATGGCATTTTGTCTGTCTTCATCCTAACATTACATTATGTGGTTACAATGGCCATCTGAGCTACTAGCAATACTGACAAATGCTTTCTACAAATGCAAGGACACAGATTGAATTTACAGTAATCCTTATACTATTTTATTAACATAAATAAGAACATGATTATACTATATAAATTTACTATATTTTATACCTCAAAACTATAAATTATAAAATTTATAAGACTAATCAAAATATTCAAAGAGAGAGCTTACCTTCTAAATGGAAGACATATTGTGACTCTTAACTTTTGTCTTTAAAAAATCAGCTGTGGGGTGCCTGGGTGGCTCGGTTGGTTAAAGCATCTGACTTCAGCTCAAGTCATGATCTCACGGTTCGTGGGTTCAAGCCCTGCGTCAGGCTCTGTGCTGACAGCTCAGAGCCTGGAGCCTGCTTCAGTTCCTGTGTCTCCCTCTCTCTCTCTCTCTGCCTCTCCCCTGCTTCCTCTATCTCTCTTAAAAATAAATTTTTAAAAATTTTTAAAAAAATCAGCTGCAATGGGGGTGCCTGGGTGGCTCAGTTGGTTAAGCGTCTGGCTCTGGATTTCAGCTCAGGTCATGATCTCATGGTTCATGAGTTTGAGCCCTGCATTGGGCTCTGTGCTGGCAGTGCAGAGCCTGTTTGGGATTCTTTCTCTCCCTCTTTCTCCCCCCCACCCCCTACTCATGTTGTCTCTATCTCAAAATAAATTAACTTAAAAAAAATCAGCTCCAATCTATAGCATGTTGACCCACTGCTGGCTGCTTTAACAGGAAGTTTCTGGTGCAATCATTTTCATTCCAGCAGAGTCCTATAAGCAGGTTTTGAGACATAGTCTAAAATCACCTATTTACACTTGTCATATTGTAGTAAATGTCATGCACATTTTCAAAAATGACAGAATCATTCAAGTGACATCTTCTTACCAGAAAGGTAACTTATCAAAGTTGGTTTCTAAAACAATCAATTTATCTTTAGCTTCAACCCAATAGCCTCGGTAACAATGCCCTTTTAGGTAGAAAATACCATGACATTTGATCTAGCCATGGAGGCATTGTATGTGAATTCACTTCAAAAGAAAGAAATGATTAAATATTTCCTCCAAGAGAAAGAGTAGAATTGAATTACTGCTTCCAAAAATGAAATTATGATCGATGAACTAATTAGCCTCTAAGATTTCCTTACTGCGAGACGAGGGAAGGGATGAAAAATTCACATATACTACCCCAAAGACTATCTAAGTACTCACAGTAAACGAGCTAAGGGAGGTGGGTAATGCTAAAATGAATAATCTGACAATGTAAACTGTCATTGGAGGGTCTATCATTAAATTGTCATTAGAACGGCCTCTTGTTATTGAGCAACACTTTTATGAAGAAAATAAATATTGCCAATCAGATGGAGACATAGAATTATACTTTGTAAATCTCAAGGCACTGTCTCAAGAGAGGTTTATTACAATATTATTTTTAGGTGAAGAGGGCAACAAAATCACATTCACTGCTATATCAGCTATAAGACAAGCAAACTGATAAAAAGCCACAAATAGTCCCAAGCAATCCTATGCATTCTAGAACAAAGGAGATCCTTAAAAGTCAACTGTTTGTGAAAAACAATTTCTTTAACAATTACAAGTCAATATCCTTAGGGTTTCAGGACCCTGTTTAAATAATTATTTTAATTAAAGTTGTGTAGTTGTGTTATTGATTATAATAATAGAGTTCTCTCTAGGTTAACCAATTTTCAGAAGACAATGTGGACTAAAACTAGATCATTTTCAGAAGACAATGTGGACTAAAACTAGTTATGTTTGGCTGGAAGAAGGTGAGAAATTAAAGCCAATCTATCACTCTAAAGATCAGTCTGGTCAATTGCTTCAACGTTTTCTACCAAGCACTATGCCATGCCAAAGAAAAGAAGAATTATCAAAACATATTTCCTATTTTAATTTCCATACATCACATTTATCTTTCCCCAAAATTAAGCATCAGAAGGAAGAAAAGAAGGAAGCTAGACAAAGACGAAAAATATGGAGGGAGTGTGTAGATAGGGAAGGCATATTTAAAAAGGTGGCTTTTGAGCAGAGTCTGAATGAAGTGAGAGAGAATGCCATGGAAAAAATCTAGAAAAGGTCAAAGTGCCTGTTAAGGACTGTGCTCAAGGAAGAGAAAAAAAAGCAAGTGTAACTGCCTTGGGTATCCTGTTCCCTGCCAAATATCTAGAGCTTAGCACAGAGTCTACTATGCTCAGTAATATTTGTTCTAGTCAATAAATATTTGAGAAAACATTCTATAAAGATTTACTGAATGAATCAGAAATTGGTATAAAATCTGCTAAAAAGACGAAACTACTAGATCAAGTTGACCAGTGTAAAATTAAACAAGAATTTCTAGCTACTATAATAGGCCATCAATCTAAATGATACAAAATTTCTCAGATTTATTCTAAGCATTGCCAGATTCACCAGCAAAATGACCTTTTGAAGGTTGAGTATTGTTGTCTTTTGACATAATTAGCCTGATACCTGATATGGGCTGAGTGAAAGGATAACTTTAAAAGGCTGTAACATTTGCTCAAGCTTTTAAGAAAATGTCTGTATCGGATCATTTAAGTGACTATTCCTCAAAACTATATTTCACAATGAATAGTGCTTTCTTTTGTGTCTTGAAAGATTTTCAGACTTTGGATCTCATATTGCCAACTAATTTTCAAAATAATCAACCACAGTTCCCAATCAGCCTCTGCACAGATAACAGAAATGTCACTAAAAACATAGGTATGCATTTACTTTTTCAACTTTGATATCCATTTTTCCCTCTTGCCTCCGAGCTTTTCTTTTTCTGAGATGATTTTTCGCCTACGCCAATGCTAAGTGCCAAACCTACGGGATTTCAATTTCTGCTAAAACTGTAGCTGGTATAGTGGATGCAAATGGACACTCACTGACAGACTACATCACTAAGCGGCTGCCCGGTGCCTTCCTTACCATGCTTTTTCCACTTCCTGGACAGAGTGACTAAATCCTCAGTCCCATTCATTTGTATCTTTCTGGTCATTACCACTCTAAGTCTTTAAACTAAAATGCCTATTGATATATTATCTGGATCCCATAGCATCCATTACTTTCAATCGCCGGTGTGTTCCACTTATCTTTGTTAAACAATAGACAGTAATCTCTGATTCATGGACTGTGTGTTTTTACTTTTTCCCATGTCTCATTGCATATACTCTGCCAAAGATGAACTTATATGGAGAGTAAACACTCCATCCAGCTGAGCAGTGAGTCTCCATGCTAAAAGAATCTCTTTTTTCCGGAGCATTGCTAGAATTTTTTATTCATAGTCAGATTTTTGCCCCCTATAATCTTTAACTTATACTTAACAGTTATATCCTATTTGTGCTTTCTTCATTACCTGGAATTAAAAATAAGTAAGAAAAGTGCCTTGCATTTCTAATATTTCCATAGATCTTATTACTTAGAACCTTGTCTTTCTCCTTACCTGGTACCTTCTGAAATCATTTCATATTTTTTTCTATTTATTTATTTATTTAGAGAGACAGCATGAGGTGGGGAGGGGCAGTGAGAGGAGAGAGAGAATCCCAAGCAGACTCCACACTGTCAGCACAGAGCCTGAGGTACAGCTAGAAACCCACAACCCATGAGATTATGCATGACCTGAGCCAAAATTAAGAGTTGGATGCTTAACCCACTAAGCCACTAGGCACCCTTGAAATCATTTCATATTAGGAATATTATTTTTGACTGGTGATTTTTGTACATCTCATTTGATCCTCAGTCACCCTGAGAGTTAAATACCCTTTCAATCTGCAATTCACAATAAGAAACTGAAGTGAAGTAATATTAAGTGACTTGCACATTACTAAGGCCACTCACTACCAAGGAGATCGACCTAGAATTTGAACATGGATCCTTCTGATGTAGAATTCTATACTCCTTCAGTTGTTCCCAAACACCTTAGGCCAGTACATCTCTTCCTTCCATCCAATTATCTCTTGTTCTTATCTACATGTAACCATGACTTCTTTATTATTTTAATTCTAAAAGTAATATTTTTATCATATACAAAATGAAAGAGTATGTACACAGATATACTACTTTAATAGTTAATATATTTTTACAGAAACATATGGATAATAATGTACATGTTCTTTTGGAATCTGCTTTTTAAATTAATGATAGATTGTGATGATTTTCCACAGTCTTGTACCCATGTAATTTTTATATGACTTTTGTGAATCCTTTCTTCTGTGGTTCCCTTACAATGTATTTTGCCAATTGCCAAGTTGGGGACAGTCAGTCTGTCTCTGATTCTTTTGTATTATAAACTATATTGCAACAGTCTCTTGACTGTATATTTGTGCCCTCCCATAAACATTTTGTTGGGATATGTTACTTAAAAATGATTGTTTTGTTCACAACATAATTAAAATTAGCCAGATAACCAGCCCTTCAGAAAATTTTCCCAAGTTAATCTTCCAGCAGAATGAAAGGGGTATATACATTTCAGTGTTCAGTATTATCCCTTTTTAAAAAATCCTTGTTCAGTTTGATAGTTAGAACATGGTAGCTTGTTTCCATTTATGATTTTTTTATTTAGAGTGAAATTGGATTTTTTTCATGTGTATTCATATTTTTTATAGGTCGCCTGTCAAATTTCATAAATCTTTTCCTTCTTAATTATTGAGAGAAATTTATGTATGACTTGCAAACATTTTTCTAGTTTATCTTCCACCTATGAATTATGTTTATAGCAGTTTTGACATATAAGAATTTTGTTTTACTCTGTCATATATATATATATATATATATATATATATATACAAAGCCTAGAAATATTTTCCTTTATGCTATCTGGTAATTGGTATCCTAATTAGAATGGACTTCTACTCCCCAAGATTATATAAATATTCACCTATATTTTTCATCTACTCAGTGGTTTCATTGTTTATGTAAATATCTAAACTACTTTGGCTTGTTTTGGAAAGCAAGGCTTTAACTTCCTTTATCTCTCCAAAAATCAACCACTTGTCCCAATAACATCTGGTGAATCATCCTTTTCCCCACCCATTTCAAATAGCATAATAAACATGCTTCAAAACTTTATATGTACTTGGGTTGGTTCATGGAATTTTAATTCTATCCCACTTTTCTTTTCTCCTAGTTGGAGTCAATTCAATCTTACGTTGTTGTTGTTTTATCAAGAGAGTAAGTTTTCTCTCAGTGCTCATTTTTTTTTTCTCAAAAATTCTATAGCTATTCCCAAGCAATTAGTATTCCAGATGAACATTACAGTAAGTTTGTTAACTTGCAAAAATACTACTCTGAAACCTCCTTGAAGAGAATCAGTATCTTTACATGAAGTCTTCCCACCAAATAGCATGATTCAATTTCCCACATATTCAAATCATCCTCCATAAAGTTACTCTTAGAGCCATATACTGGAGAATACATTGACATATATGCTGATATAAGTGGAACCTTTTTTTTTTAATTACATTTCAAACTCTTTCAGAAACATTGGAAAGCCATTGATTCTTGTATATTTACTTTATACTCAACCACTTCCCTGACCTCCTTTCTCAGAAGGCCCCAATACTGCCAACACCTTGATGTTGGACTTCTAGTCTTTGGAACTGTGAGACAATAAACTTCTGTGGTTAAAGCCATCCAGCTAGTGAACTATGTTATAGTGACCCTGAGAAACTAATGCACTTCATTTTAAGCCTTCCTGTTTATTTGTACTTTTGTGTACAACTCTTATAAATTATATATAATCAATGAAATTAAGATTAATGAGGATGATCTAAGCCATAGAGTCACAGATAACCCCAAATCACTAGCAAGCCAAAACACCAGTGACATCGATTGTCCAGTTAATATTCAGTGTAATCATAGTTTACATTAGTTATGATTAAGGTACTACAGGGAACTACAACTCTCTAACTTTCCAAGTGGGTGTGATATTTGGGTATTTGCTTACTAAAGCTGATAATTAGTCCCTCGTGTTCAGAATAAGATGATACAAGCCTTGAGATGGAAAGATACTCAAGTTCTCCTCACGCTCAATTCAGAAGGGTGATATATGTTCATCTCAGATCCCCTGTCCTGAGGGAACAGTAGCACTAATCAGGTTTATGGTCTCCCTACCTTCCTGCTTCCCATTGCTTTGTGGTTGAAATAACCTGGCATTTTAGGTCAAAATTATTGGAATTAAATTTTTCTTGTATATATACATATGTGTATGTGGGTATGGGGGTACAGAGGGACAGAGGGAGAGAGAGAGAATCTTAGCAGTCCCCATACTCAGGGCAGAGCCTTGTGGGGCTCTATCCTATGACCTTAGGATCATCACTTGAGCCAAAATCAGGAGTCGGGCACTCAACCAACTGAGCCATCCGGGCGCTCATTAATGCTACATGTTTCTTAATCATGTTAATTAATGTGACTTCTCTATGTTTTATTATATTATTATTTAATATTTGAGACCACGATTTCCACATTATTTAGGTTTTTAATAATTTTTTACAATGTTTATTTTTATTTTTGAGAGAGAAAGAGCAAGTGGGGGAAGGGCAGAGAGAGAGAGAGAGGGAGACACAGGATCTGAAGCAGGCTCCTGGCTCTGAGCTGTCAGCACAGAGCCTGATGTGGTGCTCTTTTTTTTTTTTTTTTTTTTTTTGCTAAATAGTTTATTGTCAAATTATTAGTTTCCACATAACACCCAGTGCTCATCCCCACAAGTGCCCTCCTCCATGCCAACCCCTCCTCCCCACCACATCCACCAGTCCTCAGTTTTTGTCAGCATTCAAGAGTCTCTCATGGTTTGCCTCTCCCCCTTTCCCCCACCATTTCCGCCCCTCTTCTCCCCCTTGGTCCTCTGTTAAGCTCCTCCTAATCCTCCTATACGTGCACACATATGATATTTGTCTTTCTCTGCTGACTTATTTCGCTCAGCATAACACCCTCAAGGTCCATCCATGTTGCTACACATGGCCAGATTTCATTGTTTCTCATTGCCATGAAGTATTCCATGGTATAGATAAACCACATCTCTTGATCCATTCGTCTGTTGATGGACACTTAGGCTCTTTCCATGCTTTAGCTATTGTGGAGAGTGCT